>JAUNZM010000204.1:1607500-2257222 GCA_033459285.1 Clamator glandarius
ACAGGGACTGAACATGAGCCAGCAGTGGCCCAGGTGGCCAAGAAGGCCAATGGCATCTTGGCTTGTATCAGAAACGGCGTGACCAGCAGGTCCAGGGAGGTTATTCTCCCTCTGTGCTCGGCACTGGTGAGACCGCACCTCGAATCCTGTGTTCAGTTCTGGGCCCCTCACCACAAGAAGGATGTTGAGGCTCTGGGGCGAGTCCAGAGAAGAGCAACGAAGCTGATGAAGGGGCTGGAGAACAGGCCTTATGAGGAACGACTGAGAGAGCTGGGGGTGTTTAGCCTGGAGAAGAGAAGGCTGAGGGGAGACCTTATTGCTCTCTACAACTACCTGAGGGGAGGTTGTGGAGAGGAGGGTAATGGCCTCTTCTGCCAAGTGACAGGGGACAGGACAAGAGGGAATGGCCTCAAGCTCCGCCAGGGGAGGTTTAGGCTGGACATCAGAAAAAAATTTTTCACAGAAAGGGTCATTGGGCACTGGCAGAGGCTGCCCAGGGAGGTGGTTGAGTCACCTTCCCTGGAGGTGTTTAAAAGATGGGTAGACAAGGTACTCAAGGACGTGGTTTAGTGGCGGATAGGAATGGTTGGACCCAATGATCCAAGAGGTCTTTTCCAGCCTAGTGAGTCTGTGATTCTGTGAGTGTGTCTGTCTGTCTCTGTGTCTGTCTGTGTCACTGTGTCTGTCTGCGTGAGCAAGTGTGTCTCTGTATGTCTCTGGGTGTGCCTGTGTGACCGTGTCTGTCTGCGTGTGTCTGTGAGTGTGTGTCTGTGTCTCGGTGTCTCTGTGTGCCTTTGACTGTGTTTCCATGTGTCCTCCCAACCCTCCATCCCTCCATCCCCTTCCCAGTGAAAGGGAGCCACAATTCCCGGAGGGAGGATCTCAGCCGCAACCCTTGTAGCAGTGTTGGTGCCCGAGCGCTGTAGGTGGGTGCTGCTGCCCTGAGAGCTGAGGAGGAGCCCCTTCGGCGTGGAGCAGCTGTGGTGGGGCCAGCACAGCTGAGGGGCTGCTCTGCCTGTTGCCCCACAACTCATCCCTGAGTGCCAGGGAAGGTTCCAGGCACATGGGGACATGTGCAGAGCAGGCATCAACAGCCACAGAGAAGGGCTGCTCTGCCTCCACTTGCTGCCCCCAACTCATCCGTGAGTGCCAGGGAAGGTACCAGGCACATGGGGCCATGTGCAGAGCAGGCATCGACAGTCACGGAGAAGAGTGGTGGGAGCTGTGGGTTTTTATTGGAGTGCCAGCATTGTAGCTTCCATTGGCAGGCTGACTCCTTGGTGTCCTGTCAGTGGAATGACACTTGCACCTTGGTTCTGACCGTGCTAACTGGGTTCGAAGCACAACTCATTGGTGACTGCAGCAAGTGACGTGGTGGCTGTTGCTAATGGTGCAGATGGGTGAGCATCCTCCTAGTGTGCCAAGAATGGGAGACCTGTATGTGGGAAGAGTGGGATGCACCAAGTTACCTGGCACTTGGCAGCAAGAAAGCACCCAGGAGAGCAGGATCTGGGTAGAAAGGGAAAGGGCAACCCAGCCCCAGGTGAAGTGAATTTGGGAAGGAGAAGGATATGAGCCTGTAGAACAGCTGGGCAGCTCAGAATAAAGGCTGAGGTCCTTGGGAAGGAGGTGTAACAAAGCCCTGCAGGTGGGAAGAGGGAGCCAGAGCATGGTGAGGAGGTGTTAGCTTCTTGGTTTGGGGAGAGGAAGGAGTGGGAGTCATCAGAAGTGGTTGTAGTGTGGCTGCAGGTACAGCCACTCATTTGGGGATAAAGGGCAGCTAGACAAATAGAGCCCCAAGGTCTCTTTACCAGGGACTTGCTGCTAATTCCTGAATTAGAGGAAAAATGGCTTGCACTGAAAGAGCCCCCTTAGGAGGGAGAAAGGAGAAGTAGTACTGCCTGGAGTTCTTGATATGCTGTAGCGTTGTTTCTAAAGCAACTAGAGCCTGTTACTATTCTCCTTGTGTTTATTTTTAACCAAAGAAAATGAGTCTCTTCAGATTTACATTTGAACTCTTATCCTTATACAGTCTGCACAGTACTAAATAGGAATTTGGCATGGACAAATAGTGCATCAGTTAAGTCACTGAGTGGACATGAAGACTGTTTCCTCTCCCTTTAAGTGCATTTCTTGAAGTCTGGTCGTTCCTAAACTCACGACCACCTCCGGTTTTACCACTGACTCCCATTTGACGGAAAATGCTCCCAACTAAGGTTGGAGCAACATCAACATGAATGAGCGAGGCCTCTGGCACAGCACAGACCCCAGCACTCATATTGATGAGGGAAACAAGGGTGGCACCCTTAGGATAGCAACAGCATTCTTGCTTTGTAGTTTTAGGAAAAAAATACTGCTTTGCAATGTGCCAACTTGTTCAGTGAGCACCCTGAGTGGCAAAACCGTAGCAATGCAGCTATGGCACTTTTATTACATTGTTATATAGATTATACTGAAGTAAAGGCGATTCTGGTATAAAACAGAGTAACAGTATCACAATAAAATCAGACTCCTTATAAGGGGTTGCACTGGCGGAATTGCGATAGGGAAAGGACATAGCTGGATGTTTGCGTGTCTCTTCCCCTGTGTAGGCAGGTGCTGATGCTTTTCAAGTAGATGGCATGCTTCTGCCCTGCATCTCCCTCACTGGAGTAGGAAACGGGAAATCAGTGGGAAGAAGTGACTGTGGGGCAGGTACCCTCTTGGAAAAACAAATACTTGGTGAAAAATTCTGTTGAGCAGTTGTGGCCTGGTCCTCGCAGTTCCTGTCTTGCTGAAGGAGAGAGGAAGTGAGGAATATAAATCTGTATGATCAAAGTAATACAGCTATTAGTAAATAACCTTTCTTCCCCCTTCAAGTGCTGCCTGCATAAATACCCGCTTCTATGTATACCTGTACCGGTTCTCAGAGGAGGTGAGTTTGAGCTGTATGAATTAAATAGAGAATGGTTTCCCAAAATGGGATTTAGATCAAGTTGCCAAACTGAGAAAGAGCTGACAGCTTGTGAAGGTCAGTTTCTGCCTTTTACAGTTTTACACAGATCCATGATGGAGACATTTCCCAGAAATTCTGTGGAATGTACTGTTGACCTTGTATAATATGAAGTGCTCAGAACTTCAAGTGGTGTAGTGATAGAGTGATATAAAGATGTATAAGCAAATGCTGAAGAAGGTTGAATGTTCTCTAAAACCTCTGAATAGAAACTGCTGATTCTTGGGGTTTTGTGCAAGGCGACCTGATTTAATCTTGTGTTCCTTTCCACACTTTAAAATTGCACGATGACTTCTTTAACAAAGTATTTTTTTAAGCTGATTGGTACAGGATTTTATTTATAAACATTTTTAATAATATGAAGTTAAGGTCAGTATTAGCATATGCCAGTTCAGGGTGTCAACTTCACGTGACTTCCAGCCTCTGATAAACAGATATATGGGAATACTTATGAAGTAAAAACACACAGAGGAAATATGGTTAATAAACACATCACTTTTTTAAGGCAACCTGGATTCTGTCACTTGAAGCTTATTACTGGAAATGATTAAGCATGGTAGTACCATAGGGGAGCTGAATAAATTCTGTAATTTTTTAGGAGTATGTACAATGCAGATGAGAGTCTTTGGGTTACAATGCAACTATGTGTGAAAGGGTTAGAAAGTTCTAAAAATGGAAGCTGTTGCTCCCACTTTTGTCTAGGAGATAAGCAGACTGAGCTTATTTATGCCATTATCTATATTATTATCTATATTATTGTCTATATCATGATACTTCACGGTACTTGTATCATATGAATTAAATGTGTCAAAATGCCCTCCAAAAAGTGTGAGACTGAATCTAGCATGTGTGTGAACTAATTATTTCTGAGATTATTTTATGCTTGTTATCAGTCAGTCATACATGTTTTGCAAGTGAATTTAATTGCACCAAGAAGCCTGCTTTAAGGTTTAAAATTAGTGAATTACACAGGAGTTTGAACAGAAGAGGAAATGTGTAGTTATGTGTAGCACCTAGTGTCGCTTTGGAGAAGTGTATTTTTCGTGTGGGTTTGCAGATGGGAGCAGAAGATGGGTAAACTGACGTCATGGCATCAGATTTGATGAAAACAAACTATAGCATCAAAATTATTCCTAACTCTCAACAGATGATGTCTGGCAGCACACGTTTACATATGCTTGTGATTCATAGAAATTCACATGCAGTCACCTCACTTTTACTGCTAAGTCCATGCCGTATGAGGCGTGTCTTCCCAGCAGTGCTATCAGGGCTAAATTCTATCCTTCTACACTGGTAGCAAATACGTGGAATGCCGTGAGAGGCAATGTTACAGTGTTGGAGCAGGCTAGGAGACAGATCAACATTCATCTTGGTCTGCATCTGAGAAATTATAGTATTTAAGATAGTAGTACAGGAAGATCACCTCTCTGCATCTTCAGCAGGTGAAACAGGCAGGCTTGGAGAGTGGCTCCACTTTTGTTTTAGCTGCCATTTGCATGGAACTTATCAAACACACTCTTGTCTTGCTGTTTATTTTGTTAAGGAAAAAAAAGCTTTTTCAGAACCACTTCATTGTCAGACAAAATGAGAGTGGAATCTGTCCATATGTCATGACCATTACACTATTCACTGAGTCCATTGTAACATTATGCTTATTATTTCAAGCACTCTCCTTAAACTGTGGAATATGTTATGAAGCCAATGATTTTCCTTTATTTCTTTAGGTAGTCCTGTGATGAGCAGGGAGTTGGACTCAATAATTCCTCTGAGTCTCTTCCAACCTGAGATATTATAAGATTCAATGATTCTGTGTTCTTGTTGGGGTCACTCTATGTCATAGACCAGCAAGAAACACTCAATCATGGATTCTCCACTGTAGATGCTCAAAATTAGACTTCCCTTTCCAGATTACATTCTGGAAAAAAAAAGCCTTTAATTTTGAATGTTGTATGTTTCATTCGGAAAGGAAAGCAGGAAAATATTTCTGAAGTAGTCAAATATTTCATTTAAATTACTTTGAAACAAAACCAAGTTATAGAGTCCAAGCTCTGAGGCTTCTGCCTCAGCTGTGGGTCCTGAAACTTAAAGGTCCCATCTCCTTGTTTTCTGTCAGCAGGATGGACAGGGATCCAGGGATCTGGAAATTTGAAATGAGGACTTGGGAAGGAATCTCAAGGTTTGACAGTCTGAGCTCCTGTACTTCTGGCTTTTTTTGGATGAAAGCCCAGCTGTCCTGAGAGTCCCATTAGAAGTGAAGTTGAGAGTTTTTTCTGGCTCTCTGCTGCATCACTGGAGCTAGGGTTCCTGTGGCTTCAAGGTAAAGAACTGGAATATCAGGAAACCCTGACTCTGGGACAGTCTTTAAGGCAGGAGTTCCCCTCAGCTGTGAATTCTGCAAGACCATTTGCTGTAGCAGCTCCTCTGGTAATGAAGGAAAACTGCTGGAATGGTTTCATTAAAGCATCTTGTGGTTAGTCAGAAGTTTATAAAACCATTCTATTTTTGCTTATGTTTCTGTTTGTGATGTAACAGGATTTTTCGGTTTGGTCAAAGCATTTCTGGTTGGTTCTATCCGCCATATACTACAGCCCACATCTTTCATGGGGCTGAGAATAACATGTTGCTTGTCTTTGCATACCACGAATACGAGGTGTGAAAGCTGGTATAACATGAATGAACAGGACTTGTTAGGATACGTTTTTTATGGAGAAAAAAGGTGCCCAGACAGTCACAGACTGGTTTTTAGGGTATGTCTTTACCACAGAGTTCCCCATGGCTCTTGGAAATCCTCTAAACCAGCTGAAGCTACCTGGACCATTTGAGAGTGTAAACTAATGCGTCTACTCTCTCAACATAACTTCAAAAAACCTGAGTCCCATCTGGGTACAAAAGCAGTATTGGGCTGATATTAACTCTGCTTGATTGGCCCATCAGGGAGTATGAACTACAGATTATTTTAGCACATCACGTCAGCTGCTAACACATACCTTCAATTACACGTGTTCAGTTTTGCAACGTAGGCTAGGCTCACTAGAAGGCAGAGAAAGCAAACCATTTTGCGAGGGAATGAGGACTCAAGAGGCCCTCTCACCTATAGTCTGCATACTTTCACTACCTGCTGTAATTCACCTCAACACCATTATATTTATGTGCGTCACAAAGAGGCAAAGGAAGCTGCTGTGGGAAAACCTTTCATTCTTCATTAGCAGGGACTGTAGTAACCCCACTGGCTACTGCAGTTCACCAGCCACATGTGGGCTGTCCCTTACTCCAGTGTTTGAAGTATCCTGAATGTGCTGTAGGAACAATTTGAATAAGATGCCATCAAGGAAACTCTTAAATGGTCACAATAGTTATCAAAGGAATTAAAGATCTTTCTGAATAAGTGATATTTATTGTGCAGGCCAGAACTAAAATAATGGGCCTAAATATTTGTGCCTAGTATGCTTTGTTGCTTGCCGAGTGTAAAATTGTATCTTGATAGTATTAAAACTAAGCAGTCATGAAGCCCTGCCCTAAGCTGCTCAGTGACCGGGATGTCAGAGAAGACTCCACAGATATCTGTGTTGATACAGTGCATGTGCATTGTTACACAAATCCCCGTGAGTCAATTCATATTTGATACAGGAGCTTCAGGAAATTTTGTAGTAGCTTTCCTATAACATTAGCTAGGAGATAAAGGACCGCATACAGCATTGCTGCGTATGCAGTAGATACGCTATGTTAGCTCTGCTAGTCAAGACTACTTTCCAAACAGTGAAAAATCTTTTCTCCCACAAGTGGAAAATAATGATGGAGCCAGTAATCATTGTCATATGTTTTCCAAGAACAGCACCCGTCTAATTCATACGTGTGATGTAGCTTTCAGAAAGCTGTATTTAATCCAGTAGCATAATTTGTCCTGCAGGTAGTAGGGAGTTTATCTCAAGTATATGCACTCCTTGACATGTTGTTCTCAGAACTACTAAGTGCCCTGGCACATGGAGGAAAGTACTAGTGTACCCAGCAATCATTCTCAGACATGTGCTAGCAGCATGCTCAAAATCAGTCATTTTGGCCTGTGTCAAATGCCTTCACAATGGTGCTGAAAGCTGCCTCGGGTCTCTGGCATCACGCATGCTTCTTTAGGCTCATGTGCTCTTCTTCTAGGCTCTCTTCTCTGTGCCAGTGTAATGCATACATAACATCATCATCTTTTTGGAGTATGTTTAGCTTGCACTGACCTGCGGTTACAAATTTTACCCTTAGTAACTTTTTCTCTATTGCTTCCCTGAAGAGGCAATAGGAGCATAGTGTTAGCAGCCTAAATCCTGACCAAACGCAATCTGTCTAGAGAGGATTAAAGCAAGAGTCTTGAGTCCCAGTCATGCAAAGACAAAGCTGGAAGAAGCAGGGGATTCTCTAAACAGCTAGTTCTTACGGACGCTCATTTTTGGGAACCTGTCATGGAAGTGACTGAGTCTGGACTGCTCCCCCTTCCTCACAGTCCTGTGATGCACATCAAATTTCAAGCATGTGGATCTCAGATTATTCACAATAGTCAGCTTTTAACCAAAAAGTGGTACTCGACTTCACTGTAGTTAAAATGGAATGTAGACACCAATTTGGCAAGTTTAGGATGTGGTTATAAAGCTACTTTATCCACATGGAGCACTGTCGAACTGTCAGGTTTAGGGACTCCCTCACTCTTCAGGCTGGTACTGTTTCGCCAGGAATGCGGTCTTCAAGGATGGATTGGACCACGCACATTCCTCTAAAACTCGAGATGAAGATTCCATTAACTTTGGTGATAAATAAATCTAAGTAGATGGTAGGTTCACACGCAGGTGGCAATGTATGAATTATTTCTTTCATTGGACTGTAAGATGTATGAACAAAGAAGATCCTTGGATAAAGATGTAAACTGATGTGGATGCCAGATGAACTTTGACTGAACTTACGGTTGAACCATATTGTAAAAAATACGTAAATAGCCCCGGATAAGGAGACACAATGGCAGATGCTGGAACCATCTGTTCCTGGACAGCTCTAATAGAAAACTTATTCTAGCTTATTGTATGTTTCCCCATTAGGTAGCAGTATTCTTTGTATGAATGTGATCTGCTTTGGGTGAAATATGAAAAATAATGGCCCTTATCTCCAGGTGGCAGGTCCTTAGTTGCAGAACTTTTATACACAGTCTGGCTTCTACAGTATTTGAAATTCTGTGTATAATCAAGTGATTGAGTTAAGCACTCCATCCTAACCTTAAGGCATATATTACAATCACTATCAAATGAAGCTTAAGGGTGAGATGTACTGCTTCACTTAATTTGTCACAGATGTGAGGGAATCCCTGATTTCCCAAGGAATGGTCACTGCAGACTAGATGTTGTTTGAATGAAGTAAACAGACTGCCTTTAACTCTTACAGCAGAGATTTGGTTCTGATTTTGGCAAAAATGTGATTTAAGGTAGTCACGATTCCAGCATTTTCACCTTTCCTACTCCCTATGTAATTTTTTAGAGTAGGACCTAAATGATTATTTAAAATAGCAGTCATAGCGTACAAAGTTACAGACTACAGTCTGGGACAAGATTAGTAGATAGAGGTCGCTGCTCAGGTATGATACAGCGATCAATGGATTAAGTGTTGACTTCTATAAAGGGTGATAATCAGGATCACATTTTAAGACCCATCCACTGGAATAATGATATATAGTGTTTTTGAATATGTAAATACATTGTTTGCAGAACAATGTGTATATCATGGACTACTTGATTTTTGCTAGCAAATCAGTCAAGTATAGGTGGGAGTCAAATGAGTTTCTAGTGCCATTCAACATTTCTTTTGAAACTCAAGGTTCAGCTAGTTCTTCACGAGGGAATGCTTTGTTCCAGCAGTCTTTATTTTTCTAATATAAAGTCTGAGGTGGTAGCACAGTGGAACTGTTTATGATAAACTTATCTGAATATATGTAATGCTGGAAGGTCCTGAAGGAATTCGAATCTTGTGCCTCTGGCAGCTTGATGGAGCTGAGGGACTGTGTGGGCTGTTCTCTCTGGACATGTGGTTTTTTATATAACCTCAAGCCAAATGATCAGTTCTTCTGGGAGGCTTGTGTATCGCTCCACCAGGCATGGCTTTCCAAAGGGTTTGAACTTTAACATCAAGGGCACTTGTGTGTCTCAAGAGTAGGTAATCTGTACAGGCAAAACTCTGGGAAACACTTCTAAGTGACAGCTGTATGTTCCCTGAGAGTGCTGTTGTACCAAAAAATCAATGAACTAGTCTGTAAGTCTGCAATATTAAATTGTTTTGAAAGAGCTGAGTGGACAGGTAATAAACTCTAAAGTTTCCAGTATTTCTGTGTAGACAAAGTTGAGGCAGAGTTTTTAGAAATTTTCTTACTAACTTTTACCGTGACATTAAAAATGTAATTTCAAGCAGATAACACAAATTATGAGCTATTTATCTTTATGGTTTCTGAGACGACACATATAGGATGCTTCTAGAAAAAGAACTTGATGGGAAAACAGTCCTGTGCTGCTCTTCTTTCTTACTGATCCTTATTTTAGCAATTTCTCAAATAGGATTCCACCTAGTTACAGCTCTTAGGATGAGGTGGAATTCTGAAAAAATGTAACATTTAAATCGTTTGATTATGGTCTATATCCTCTCTCAAAGTAGCATCAATTCACCTGTTGATGGGTAGAGCTAAGTAATATCCTCTTATTTGAAGAAAATAAAAAATTATGAATAAAAGGAAAATGAGACTAGCACTGAAAACCAGGAAAAAATGGGTAACAAGTAATGATAAAATACAGGAGGAAAGGTGAATGATGAAATTGGGATTCTCTCAGGTATGCTTTATACTCTGTTGCAGCTTGATCTAGAGCCCATTCAACAGGTTCCCTGAATTTATCAGTTCTCTCTTGGTCATCCTCTTGTTATGTACATGAAGTTCAGGGCCTGAACTTCAGCATTAGCACTGCCTTGATACTTTGTTTATTATGAGGGTAAAGATATTAACTAGCTACATATAAAATATTTGTTTACTGACATGCTTATGTTTATTTTTATAGTTATGTTATTGATATTACATTGATGTGGAATATTTTCAGTCATGCATGGATAGGACAATAAAATTGGTTCATGTACTGCTTAACTTTTGAACAATTGAGGAAGCTGGGGTTTCTGGTTAGCTCGGAAACAGAAAAATTATTATTTGAGAAAACATTTAATTTTAAATCTTCCTTAACGAAAGATGGCCGTTTCAGTGACCTTACTCGTGCAATGCACACAATACTTACATGTTTGTAACTAGATGATCTGCAAGGTCCCTTCCAACCCAAACTATTCTATTATTCTATGATTCTATATTTGTTTGAGAAATATTGTGAAAATGCAAAGCACTTCATAAGTGGTAAATATTGTTTATAATGGGAAATTTTTCTTAAATTCTCAAACCACCTAAGATGTATTCAGCTTTCTATACAGTTTAAATTAGAACATTGTTTCATTGCTTCATTTGGCATGTAGGGTATAGTTATTGTGTGTGGCAATCCACGAAACAGGAAAGAACTGTAGCACTGCAGTTGATATTATTATTCTGTGTCATAAACATGTATTTTTCACCAGTGTCAAATGCTCTGAATAACTGTCATGTAGATTTAATGCTTTATGGTTCTGCATATTCATAAACATTGTGGAATATTTAATACTGAAGTGATGAAAAAGGAGTGAGGTTCTGTTGGATTAATATGTGTCAAAAGTGCATGAGTACTCAAATATTCCTGTTCAAGTGAATGATAAAAATGCCTTCTTCATCACAATTATAGTTTTACATTTTCAAAACATGTAAAATATTCTGGAACTGCAATGTCTTCAATATGCTTTGCTTGTAGAAATATGGCTTGGTATTGGTTGATACTATGATTTTGTTTACATCGCTTTAGAGAGGAGGCAATTGGAAATGATGATATCACTGTTTTACAGGTAGCCAACACCCTTGGCTGCGTGAATTTTGGCTGAGATGGTGAGGAGTGCTGCAACCCAAGTATGATTCCACCGCCAATTCCATTGATATTTCATACTGAGAATGGGTAATTAATTTTCACTAAAAAACTTTAGTTGACACTAAAAATATGGATATTGCTAGAGAACACTATTTACAGGGCCCATATTGAGTACAATGTACATTAATTAATATTATTTTCACATGATGGGATGGGTAGAACACTGTCTGAATCACTTGTTTTTTGAAAATTCACTTACTGTAGTAATAATACTGGGATGAGACACATAATGAAAAAGAAAGCTGAATACAATTTTAAGAAGTTTTCAAGATTAAGTTGGTTTAATATTTCTCTAGTTTTTTTTAAAGCCCTTTTAAAGATAATATTCCATGTGTATTGTATATGTATTTATATGTTGTCTTGCACAGAGGCAATCTACGTTTGATTTTGTTAACTAATTCACATTACAGTAGTCTATAGAGTAATGTTAAAGTAAATTTTAAAGAAACCAGAGAAGGAAGTAAGGAGATTGTAGAAGGAACACTTATTAGAGTAGTGTTGTGTGTGAGGAAAATGGAGGCTTCCTTCTATTACTAAATATCTGTAGGTAGCAGTTGAGACTTACTGAACTCTGCTGTGAACTCTGAGCTGTAGATAATATTCAGAAAGGTGATTTCCTGGTTTTGTCCTATGCATAATTCTAAGTAAATGAGTAAAGACTGCATGTTATGAAAATAAAAGGGAAAAGTTAAATTAATAAGTTGATTCATTTACTTATCAGTTGTCCAGGTCTTAATGTAAATTTTAAATTTGGGAAAGGAAAACGTTGGCTGTTACTTCTCTAAGAGACTGAAAATTTCTAAGTTACAGAAAACTGAAAAATTTTAAGCTGTTGAAGTGTCCATGCTCTAACAATTAAAGAAGCAAAAATAGCTGAGCTTCATTAAAACAAGTAGCACATTTGCTAAAACCTGTTGCAGAAGCACATTTTTGTCCTTGATGTCTGTGGCTTGGAAATTCTGTGATGGGACTTTCTGTCATCCTTTTGTGGCCACGTTCAAAACCCACTTATAAAAGGGAAGAGGAGACTCATCAGCTGTTTGAAACTGTCACGGCTCGGTTGATTTCAGTTATGATAATTTCTACTACCTAGGAATTTGGCCCAAGACAGTCTTCTTTCTGTAAAAATCCTTCAGTATTATTTACTTTGAAAGGCAAAAACCCAAACCCACAAAAAAGAACCAAAATGCCTTGTGCTCTGTTTTGTACATTATCATTTTTGAATATTAAAGTGTAGTGACACTTTAGTAGCAGAAGAAAGGAAGGTGGCCTGCCAGCTGAAGTGAGGTGCAATTTCTCCCGATCATCTTCAGTCCTTTGATATCCTAATTGCTAACCAGCTTCTCATGTATTATTGTTTTCTCCTTGTTACGTTAAATTCCAAGTATAGGAATATTGTTACTACTAAGTAAGGCAGCATGAAATAGAGTATCATTATTAGTAAATAAAGGAAGCCTACAGGAAAGCTGTGGAGGGGCTCTTCTTAAGGGAGTGCAGTGATATGACAAGAGGGAGTGGTTTTAAGCTGAAAGATGGGAGATTTAGATTAGATGTTGGAAATAAATGCTTTACTGTGAGTGTGGTGAGGCACTGGCACAGGTTGCCCAGAGAAGTCGTGGCTGCCCCATCCCTGGAGGTGTTCAAGGTCAGGTTGAATGAGGCTATGAGCAACCTGATCTAGTGGGAGGTGTCCCTGACCATTTTCAGAATGTACTTGTAGCGCTGAGACTTAGAGGGGAAAAAAAAAAAAAAAAGGAGAGAGAGAAACAAACTTAAAAGCTTTGGTACACAAGTCACTGAGAGATTGTTTCTGTGGTGCCATTTCAGAGGCAGCCACCTAGAAAAGTGCTCACTTAGACATGTTGTGGAAATACCCAGGATTCTGACTGTGCTGCTAGCCTTAACTATAGGGAGAGCTCACCAAATCCAAAGAACTCTGAACTGATAATTCTTCAGCTTGCTGTCTTGGAAACTTCACGTTCAATATGTCCTTCAGGAAAGGACTGTCTCTTTGGTTTTATTATTTTGTTGTTGTTGCTGTTTCCTTCCCCTGCCCTTCTCCCCAGAACCAAGTGTTACTCAGCAGCATTCACCTTGCAGAGCAGGAAGGCTTTATAAGGCTCCCTGTCTGCTGCAGCAAACATGTGCTGCATATATTGTTTTGGTTAGCAGTTCAAGTATCCTAGCAAGTCCTACTTAATAATCTGTCTGATAAGGCTTGACTGTGCTTCACTGTGTTTAAATTTTTTTGGGAACTGTTTAGATAACAAAAGTGCTCCAGTGTCCACATTTGTCTAAAACTCCAAAATTAGAAATCATAGCTTTCAGTCTCTCAAGGTCTCAGATGAGTGAAATACCAAAAGGAGTTGCATATTGCAGTATTTTGCTTAATATCTCATCATTAGCATACAGGATATATTGTGTAAATAATGTGTTTATACTTTATTTTCTGTATTAGGTTTCATTAGTGTGTTAAATGGAATGATCACAAAGCAGTTTTGTAGCTCTTTCCAGTAACAGAACCTACAGAAGAAAAAGGTCATGTGTGTATCATCTAGTTTTTTCTTGGCAATAGAGGGTTATGCCTCTAATTTTTGAGAGGTCCTTCTGACTTTTTCAGCTTCATACAGTACCGTCACATTGTAGGTGGTGCTATTTCTCTTTGGTGTTATGTTTCTGCTAAATAATGTATATTGAAAACAATATGACCTCACAGGCTGACAGCATCTTAGATCCACCTGGAAAAAAATTTGCAATAAACTGAAGAACTGGTCCTGGATAACTAGTGAAGTAATGTTATTGTTATGCAGGAACTTTCTTCTACCTAACTGCTCATGCTTATGCAGTATAAATGATAGAATACAAACTTCCATTATGTACATGGCCTGAGTCTTAATATCTCAAAGCTGTTACATTAAGTTAAAAAAAATATTTAAGCTACAGACCATAGCTGCTGCCTCAATAAGAAATTCCAAAGGAGCTTACAGGAACTCCATTAAATTTAACATATTTTGGTCTTCCAAAATCCCATACTTCTAGACACATTCCTTTACCTCACATCGAAGATATCCATGTGTGGTTCTAGTGCTAGCGTTGTTGTAGCTATGGTTGCTTAGGTTTGGGGGTTTTTTTTGTTTAAATGTAACTCTTCCTTTCCCTTCTACCCTGGCTTTATTTTCATTCTTCCCAGTGTTTTTACTTAAATTCATAATTTTGATAATTTTAACTGGACAATTCTATTTCATGTGCTTATGGCCCTTCATGTGAAACAGTTCTGCCTTCATTTCCTGTTTATTTTTAGTTGCTAATTTTCAGACTTTTTCCATCCCCTTGGGTTTTTTAAAATCCTGTTTGGTACAAACCAGGGTGGTCCAACTGGCAGCCCACGGAACAGTTCCATCTGGCCTGCTGCATTTGCCAAGGAGGAGCTAGAAAATGCCTGTAAGGGCATTCACTGCCCTCACAAGCAAATGTTACCTATTGCTCAGATAAATAACCAAGTTTAAAGCCCAACTGTTGGGCCATGTCCACTCAAAAAAAGAGATTGGCACTAGATGTTCCTTTCCTGAGCATAGCCAGGTGTCTAGAGGGGTTTCTTGTCCTTTCAAAACAATCTTCAAAGAGGATGCTACAGGTGGAAGCTAGCACCTGTCCCTAAAAAAGCAAGGCCTCTGTTGTTTTTCTTGCTTAAATTGATAAATTAATAGACAGGGTGACAGAAAAGCTGTGCTTAAACCCCTGGACAGTTGGAGCTACTTAAAATTTTAATACCAACTTCAACAAAGCTGATGTTATTAATTCGCGGTATCGCTGCTGCCTTTGCATCTGATATCCGTAAGAGCTGTTTGTCGCTATATCTTTTTCCCTTACCCAAGATAAGCACAATGATAATAACCAAGCACCTTGCACTGAAAGCACATAAGAACCAAGTATATTTTGTTAAATTACCAATATAATTTCAAAGGATTTCATCTGGCTACTTTGTACTTTTCTTGACAAGTATTTTACCTTCAGATGCACGTGGTTGCCTCACTTGACATCACTGCATTTGCCAACAAGCAATTCCTTAAAAGAAATTCTCTCAAAAGGTGAATTTATCCCATGTACCCCATTATGTTGTACAATAGCACCCTTTCTGTAGCAAAGTGAGGCCAATTAAGCATGGTGTCTAACCAGTGCCTCATGGAACAATAACATCACATCTTTTGGTGTGTATTCCATTGCCATTGAATATATTTTTTAAGTTTAGGAAGAGTGGGACAGACTACAGCTCCACAAAAGGCTGAAATAAGCAATCAAGAGGTTTATACCCAAGTGTACATTTGCTGTTACCATACATCGTTGTGTGATGACAGCAGAGCTGTGCTAGGTTTAGTGTCCTTATTCAATATGCTAGTGCATATCGATACCTCAATATTTTTTATTTTATGCTAATGCATTTTAGTATCTTGCTTGCCTTTTAAATTGTAGAGGAACACCAGATTAATGTTCATAATGTTTAGAGTGTACAGCCGCACAACTGTTCTATTCACTCTTTGCTCATTTATTTTAAAATATTTTTTCTGGTTATTGTCCTAGGCTCTGTACACTGGTATGTAGTTTTCCCCATTATACTGTGCATCTCCAATTTTGGTTAAAAATACACCCCTTATTTCTGATACAAGTCATCTTCCCAGAGCTTTTTTTTTTTGGGTCTTGATCAATCTCCTTTGTTTTCTGTCTCCTCTTTGTCTTTCTTATTGTCTAGTCTATGCTATCTATAGCTATGGTGTTTTCATCAAATCTTTCTCTCCTTTTCCTTCTTTTCCCCTTTTGTGCTCAGCTCTTTTTTTTCCCTACTGTTTTACTCCATCCTCCTTTGGCGTTTCTCCCCTGTTCCCAGTTTTCTCTCCATATCCTTCAGTCTGCCCTTTCCCTTTCTTTTCTGCTCTGTTCACTTTACTGCACGATCCTACCCCCCTCTTTGTTTTCCTTTGTCTTCCCTAATGTTGTCTTACCTCTAGGAGATGACTGATGATGACAGAAAAGTGGAAGGGAAGGCAACAGCTAAAGACAACTTTCAGAGAAAACTTTTTTTTTCAAGTATAAATAATTGTAGAGGCAAAACATAGTTATTAAATAACTAACAGTTGTAGGGTGAGTATCTGGAAATGTTCATGGATTAAGATATGGCACTGGAGGATAAGCAGAGGCTAGTGAAAGAAATAAATACAGAAATGAGATAAGGAAACTAAGCATTCATACATGAAATATGAAAAGATGGTGAATCAGAGGCAATAAAGAGCTGCATCGAGTATTTGGAGTGGGTTGAAAACTGGAAAAAGTAGCACAGAACTGAGAACAAGCAGTGATTATTCTGGACAGGAAAAAAAAACAAACAGGAGCAGTGAAAAAGCAGAACCAGCTTACTGTGGGTACCAGACACGCACTATTCATTAAAGTAATTTCAAGCAGGATGCAAAACTATCTGGATAAGACAATGAAGTACTAGGAAGCCAATGGGCTTGAAAAAGGATATGGTTCATGCTGATTAAATTCTTCCTTGTTTGGATGACAGAAAGTGCTTGACTACAAGAATTTGTCATTGTTACCCATTGGACAGTGATTTGTAGAAATTTTTACATTTTATTGGTGATAATATCCAAAGTTTTTGTCTAGATTTTGCTCTTTGTATTCATGTTTTCTAACAGAAAGTTATTCTCAGAGTTGTTACCCTGATTTAGTGAAATCACAGCCACAGGCAGAATCTGGCCAGTCACTGGCATAACAGGAGTAACAGTCCTATAAAAATGTCACAAGTTTTCAATAGCAATATGTGCAGGGACTCAATTTCCAAAATAAAAGATCAGCATTTCTAAAATGATGGTTACCTCTCATTAGCTATCAAAGATTATAATTAGGTGATGTATATTATAACAGTATATCGCTTGCTGAAAACATGATAGGAATACCAATGAATCCTCTGTAGTTTCCCAGCACAGTGAATAAGTGGATAGCATAACCTTTATGGCCAGAAAGTTTTTCTACTTGAAAGTCACATTTCCCAGAAGCATTTTGCTAGGAAATGGTATTACACATCTGACTACCATGAGTTATGTTAAATTAAAGTGAAGGCAGCACGTCCTTAATTAAAACATCAACAAGGTATGCAACATATTATAGAAATTGGATTAGAGATGGCCGACATGGCTTCACCAAAGGAAAACCTTCATGAAGGGTGAAGTCTTGTAGCCTTCAAAGGTGGAATAACTGCATTGGCGGACAAGGGAAGAGCTGTCAGTGTCATCCATCTGGACTTCTGTAAGACCTTTGACAGGGTCCTCCGCATCATTCTTGCCTCTAGATTGGAGAGATAAGGATTTGATGGATGCACTAGTAGATGGATCAGGAATTAGCTGGCTGCATTGAGAGGGTTACAGTCAATGGCTCAATGTCTAAATGGAAATCATCAATGAGTGTTGTACCTCAAGGGTCTGTACTGGAACCAATACTGTTTAGTATCTCCATTAATGATATAAATAGGAGGATTGAGTGTGCCATCAGCAAGTTTGTGGATGACTCCAGGCTGAGTGGTGCAGTTGATATGCTAGAGGGAAAGGATAACCTCCAGAGGAACGTGGTCATACTTGAGGATTGGGCCCAATCAAAACTCAAAGTTCAACAAAACCAAGTGCAAGGTCCCCCCACTGGTTTGGGGCAATCCCTAGTATCAGTACAGACTGGGTGATAAACTGATTGAGAACAGCCCTGCAGAGAAGGGAGGTTGTGGAGAGGAGAGTGCTGGCCTCTTCTCCCAGGTGACAGGGGACAGGATGAGAGGGAATGGCCTCAAGCTCCGCCAGGGTGGTTAGGCATTGGAACAGTCTGCCCAGGGAGGTGGTTGAGTCACCGTCCCTGGAGGTGTTTAAGGTGAGGGTGGATGAGGTACTTAGGAGCATGATTTAGGGATTGGTGGGAATGGTTGGACTCGACGATCCAGTGGGTCTCTTCCAACCTGGTTATTCTGTGATTCTGTGAAGGACCTGTGGACACTGGTAGATTAGATATGAGCCAGCAAAAGTGTGCTTGCAGCCCAGAAAGCTGATTGTACACTGAGCTGCATACAGAGAAGCATGGCTGGTAAGTCAAGGGAGGTGACTCTCTCCCTCTTCTCCACTCTCATGAGACCCAACCTGAAGTACTAGTACAAGAAGGGCATGGACCTGTTGGAGTGAGTCCGTAGGAAGACAGACCAAATACTGGAACGCTTCCTTTATGAAGAAAGGCAGAAAGAATTGGGATTGTTCAGCCTGGAGAAGAGAAGACTCCAGGGAGACCTTGGTGCCACATTTCAATTCTTTAGGGGGGCAGAGTAACACTTTTTTTTTTTTTTTTTACCAGGGCTTGCAGTTACAGAACAAGGGGTAATGGCTTTAAACTGAAAGAAGATCGATTTAGATAGGACATAAAGAAGGAATTATTTACAGTGAGGATGGTCAGGCACTGGAACAGGTTGCTTAGAGAAGTTGTGGATGGCCCATCCTGAAAATGTTCAAGGTTAGTTTGGTCAGGGCTTTGAGCAACCTGGTCTAGTGGGAGGTGTCCCTGCCCAATGCAAGGGGCTTGGATTAGATGTTCTTTAAATGGTCCCTTTAAACCCAAACCATTCCATGATACTATGAGAACTCAACTTACAGATAAAGATAGACAGATGGGTAGGCAACACAAAATACTGTAGGCTATGCCTATTGTGGCCACAGGATTTGCACAACAGCAGCGAAGAAAAAGGCTTTTTTTTTAATACACTGTTTTCAACTATTATTTCAAGGAAAAGAAAAGAAACTAGATAAAAATGTTTTCTGTATTAAAAAGAAAGAGCATTTTATCTGGGAAAAGGCTGTATATTGCAGGTTCATTACAGTAATGTTAACATGTGAATGATTGATTTTATAGCAATTTAGAGACAATAAGGGAAAAGGGACGATACTGTACTTTGAATGGTTATGGGCACACAATCTTCAGTCTTGTTGGATGCAGTAGGCATAAATGGTCTCAGTATCTGATGTCCTTTATTACTATCATGTGTATACCTACGCACTTTTCATGACAAGTTAATCTATTCAAGTCAATAGCCACTTGTCAAAAAAAAAAAAACCTTCAGTAGCTTCCAAGCCATAAAGTCATTGGGGCAAGTAGAACAAAGAATGGTTGGAACAGCCTTTGGATTTCAACATGATTCTGTCCCCTTCCTTGTTGTGCACTTATTTTCTTGAGGGCATATAGAGAGGGGAAAATTATTCCAGTGTGAGGCTGTAATCTTTTTTACAGATACAAATGAAGACAGATAAAATGAGCAAGATGTAGCCTCATCCTTTAGATTTGCCTTTTCAAAAAAAAGTTGTTTCTATTCCATAGTCATAGTTGTAGAAAAGAAAAGAAGGGGATCCTCTCCCCCAAGTGAAGCAGACGTTGTACTGAGCCAAGTCTGAGATTTTTCTGAGATTTTGCTCTTTGTAAGGAAGCAGAGGGAATGCCTATTTATGGTATTTTGCAGCTGCACTGAAGGAAATATTCTCTTCAGATTATGTTGAGTGGCTCCATAGTTCACAACGTTTGTGGTCTCTCTGTTGAGCCAAGAGCCATGTAAGCCACTTTTGCACAGACTAGACCTTAAGAATCTGATCCTCAGACATGAAGACAGTCCTTTGTAAGTTTAACATTCTGTGAATTCAAGACTCTCTGCAATAACTCCTATTCTAGTAACGTGGGTTACTAAAGCAGTTGCTGGTTGTGCTTTTCAAATGTAACGCCTGCAAGGAAATGACACGTAATTGCAGCTTTCCAAAAGAGAGTTGTGAACCATACTGTTTCTCCAAAGTTATTCCAGGTGTAAGTAAAACATGTTGTAGTTTTATGTTCTGGTGCAACAGATGGTAGTGGAGGGCAACTAGTTAACAGTTCATCATCTTCCCAACTAAATGTACAGAAAAGCACAAGTTTTGAGCACACAGTTCTCTTGGCTACTTCTGAACTGACAGTCAGTAACAGACATGGGAGCTGGGTTTTTTTTTAGTCCTTTTGGGTTCCTGTAGCCCTACATCTTAGTTCCTAGCATGCACCTGTTATTTACAGGAATATCAATAAATTCTGGACACTAAGTTTGTTTTATTCAATTGAAGGATATTTTATCTTCGTAGCCCTATTGAGCTGTAGAGGGTTCTGGCCCAGAAGGAACAGTGTTTGTTATTCAGAGCCAGCTTGTCTATCCGTATATGGTACTGTGTTGCTACAGTTAAATATACCTCAAATGAGTTGACAACACAGCATAGCTTTGTAATTGCATAATCAATGTTTTTCCCCTTTTGCCTTGTTTGTGACCTCTAGCCAAACCCTGCTTTGAGTAACTAATTTCCATGTGGGTTTTTCTTTGCAATTATTGCTGTATTAAATGAATTCCCTGCAAGCAAGTAATAATTTATTTTGTAAAATGAGCTGCTTTCTATGACCCCACAGAAATATCTGTGCGTTTGAAACACTGAGAGAGTGAATCCTGTTTTATCAAAAATGTCTAATCCTCAGAACACAGGAGACTTTAGGCCTGATTACTCGTATGGTTTGGAGCTGCTTATAGAACCTGAAGTGTGAGAAAGAGAGCTCTTCTTGACTTATGCTACCACTGTAAGAATTCAGGTCTTCTGGCAGACTTCAGAAGCAGAACACAGTTCCAATAAAGCAGCCTTCCATTACACTAGTGAGACGTTGCTTTCTCTTCCTTCACCTTTCTTTTGACTCAGTCTAGTCCCACAGTGGCTGTAGTGCTGATCCTTCTCTCTGTATGTCTTCTTTATTCATCTCAACGCAGACCTTTAAATTCACATTCAGAAGTGAACACCAGTATTTGATTTTGTTTGGTTCTTCCAGGGCACAAACCACCTTCTGAAGCAAATGAGGCAGAAGTCTGATGGCAACATCCTTATTCAAAGCCTAAGCCTTAATCATTCCTAAACGCCATACTTTTTGACTATTGAATGAAGTGAGGATCTGGAGCAGAATGTATTTGTGTAAAAAAAAAAAAAAAAAAAAAAACCCCAAAAAAACAAAAAAAAAAGAGATACAATCATTATGCATACAGGAAGCAACTAGATATTGGACAGATGAACTAAATGCTGATATGTTTTAAATTTTTAACAAAGCTTTGCAGAATGTGTCATGTTGTATACAGACTTTGATTTGCCATCCTATCTTAGAAGGTAGGAGCAGTGAACAAAGTAAGACCTTCCTGAAAGACAGAATTGTCATTAGATGAACCTACACAGATTATTATGTTGATTTTTTTTTTATAGAGATTTTACAGGCCTCTAGCACAGACTCTCGCATGTCTCTAAATGAAGTATTTGGCAACAGTCATAAGCTATCATCTCTTTTGTGGGTTGGCCACAGCGTGGGGAAGATGCGTGCAGTTTAGCAGTGACTTTCCCAACTGTATACCTACAGCAGAGGAATGTTGAAAATTGAGAACTGTGTGTTCCTATTCCAGGTTCTTGTGGGAAGCAGTTGTACTTAGTAGTACTAGGTTGTAATTAGTAATACTAATTAGGTTTTTTGCACACTTTTCCCTCCAGTTTGCCCCTTCTGCTCTTTTCCATTAGCATATTTCACATACCCAGCAATATTTTTTGATAGTCTTTTTTTTCTCCCGTTAAGCCTTCCCATCGACTTTTCACTCACTTTTTTATGAGCCCTGCGTCTTCCAGCCCAAGTGATTCTTTCTCTGAGCAGTGTGTATAACAAGAGGAACATTGAGAACACAGGAAGACTGTTTGCCTCTTTTCTGTTCCAGTGCCCAGTGCCATAATTGTTTCTGGCAGCCATGAGGAGCTGTTGCAAGGAAAATCTCTGTTAAGTTCTGGAAGACAAGATGTGAAAGCAGACTCCATAAAGGATGTTGTATGATACCCTTTAACAAGCTTTCATTGAGCACGTGCAAACTCTTACTTTTTGACGTAAGTTTATAGCTTGTCCAAACAGGGTGAGAATGCATGGTAATAGGGAAAAGCATCCTGCCCAATTTTAAGCCCTTTCTGCAGAGAAGGAAGGTTGAAGACCCTCTCAGTGAAACAGCTGTAAGATTTTTTTAACACAAGCAAAAGGGTATAATTAAGGTTCTTTATTGGTTCTTTTACGGAAATGGGGTTAAATCTGTGTAATCAAAGTGCATGATCATGCACAGGACTAGAAGTCTCCTAGAGACAGCATGATTTGCCTGACTTTACAGAAGGTTCCAGATCCGCCTGCAGAACAGGAGTTGCAAAAACAGCCAAAAAAAAAAATATCTTTTTTCTGGGAAAAAAGAAAAGCAGTGTAGCTGACACTTTACATGAAATAAAGGTTGTCAGGCCAGCTCTCCATCTGGTGTAAAAGTAATGTAGTTCTGCTAAATAGTAGTTGACACTTGGTCTCATTCCAAGAAAGAAATGGTAAAGGAATGACTGATTTGCTCTGCTGTTCAATAAATACAACTGTAAATTAATTCTTACATAGCAATGGGACCACTTTGCATTCCTGAAACTCTTTAGTGATTTGCAGTGTGGTCAGCTTCAGTATCTGCAAAGCACATGTTAGATCGTGAGTATAAAGCTCCTCTTTCCTCAAGAGAACTGTGTAGCACTTAGGTGACTTGTGAATCCCTTCCCTGGATGGTGAGTATTCTGGAAGCTATCTTTGGTAGCTGAGTTCATTGAAGAATGGGATGAAAGAATTTCAGAGAGTACAGAAAAGCAAGTCTCTGCCAATCTGATTAGTAGCTGGGGAGAATGAAAGGGCAAATTAACAGACTAACATCATCTGCTGGCCATTCTGAAACCAAACTGTCATTCAAGAAGAGGCAACAAAAAGGAGCCTTGGCTAATGCAGGCAGAAATGGCAAGACCTCTACTTCATCTTCTGTTTCTTCTGGGAACACTACAGCATTACAGTAGCCCTAAAATGTATGAAGGGTGGGAAATGAAGATTACAGAACTCTTCGCCACAGTATGATCCTGATTTTTAATTCACATCCATGTAAATTGCATCCAAATGTTTATTATTACCTTCCTTTGCTTGGACTATTTCCTTTTCCCTCAAGTGTCATATGTGCTATGCTCTCTAGGCTCCAGGTTCAGTCAGCTCAGTGTGCAAATAGTTCAGGATTTCATGTGAAAGCTATGTACTCGTTACTACCATGTCAATTAGCTCACGATTTCCCCTCTGGAGAAGTACCCTTTTAGATTGTCTACCATTAATAAGATTATTTATTCCCTGTTTGAATTTTAGATGTTTTTAGTGAATTAAACACTCTTGATTTGAAGAGAATTTTTAACTGGATGGGATTAAAGCCAGATTCTGATGACTAGCAGCAGCAGCAATCTGTGAATTACTGACGTATATGTTTAATATCTCCCGTGAGAGTAGGAAAGTTCTTCAAATGTTGAAATTGGCTTAAATAATTTAAATTTGTACAAGTGGTGAAAATTCTTTGGCTAATAATGTTAGCCTGATTTCTTCACTTCCAAATTAATCTAGAATATTTGGAATAGTTGTTAATAGTATGTGGATTTATTTGACTATCTTATTCAAGAAAATGGCTTGCATCGTTATACTCACGCTTTAAAACTGATTTGATTAATAACATTGAGTTGCTTAAACCAAATGTATTTTCCTCTTTGTTTCTATAAAAGCTGTATAGAGTGATAAATTGATTTTTTTGCAGGGGGAACATTGGAAAAGCAAATTCATAAACACTTTTACTAGAAATGCAGAAGAAAGAAAAAAATTAATGAAAAATGTGAAAAATTAAGGGGGTAACTTGACTGGGTTGCAGAAGGCTAAGTTTCAAATCCCTACTCTGACTTTAAAATCCAACAATGATGCCATTTTGCTGTTCTGGAGTCTCTCTTCCTTGCTTTTATGTGGAAAAACTTTGAAACTTCTGGGGTTAATTCTAATGTGGGGAAGAAATAGTTCTGAGATTTCAAAGTTTCACAGGAAATAACTATTTATCACCCAGATGCAATGTCCAGAAATGGCATGAGGCAAAACAATTGTCAGCAGTAGTCACTCTAAGTCGCTTCTTGTCCAGGTTTAAATTTCCAAGTCCCTACCCACAAAATATTCAAGTTATTAATAGGAGAGTGCTTTTGATTGCTTTACAGAAATGGAGCTATTTAGTCTAATGATAATGAAGTCTTTAGGAAGAAGAAATGGAATTTAACATGAAAACTCTTAGATAGTACAGGCAGTACATTAACTTTTCATCTCTTTTTTTTTTTTTTTTTTCACAGACCCATCTATTTTCTTTCTGCATGGTGTGAACACCTAATATCTCTGTATTTCAATATGTGCTGAACATTGCAGTCTCCCTTCTTGCAGAGAGAAATAAGCAGCACTGTATCTCACAGCCATTTGATTCTGGTGGTTTATATTCATTTCAATTTCTGCAACAGCTTTTTTATTATTTTTTGTAGGACTTCACTTCAACCTCTGTGCTACCCCTGTCAACTCTCCTTGACTTTCTTCATATCCTCCTCCTTTAGCCAAGCAGAGACCAGATCTCTCTGTTCTATCATACAGTGAAGCCACATAGCTGCAAGTTTGCTTTACTGTACTTGTTGTAGGGAGGACTTCTTGAGAGTCTCTTTTCACCTGCAGTTTTCTTATGTGTCCAAAACCAACTTTTCCTTTCTTTACAAAACAACTTTTCAGCATTCTTATTGACACAATCATGTGTAATACTTAGCCTCATAAAATATTCCGAATTATTCTACTAAAGGGACAATACAGAATAAAAAACATGGCCTGGTGTTTTGGTGTCCAAAGGAAGATATATTTTAATGGTGATAACCCAGTAATGCACCAATGTTAAGTACAGTAGGGAAAAAATAATGCTTGGTGTGTCTGTAAACGTTAATTTGTGTATGTGATTGACATATCAAGGCTGCGTATTAGGTGTCTCCAAGGGAAAAGGAATCCTCTTTCCAGGTTTACAGTAGCAGCCACATGGCAAGTGCTGCCAAATCAAGAAGTCTGGTTAAATTCAGGCAGGGGTAAAGGTGTGTACATGTAGCCTGGACATTCAATACTATGTTGAGATACCCAAATATCCGTATAAATAAAGTTTAAACATTGGGAGGAATCTTCCTGGGGAAGCATGGAAGTTTTCCAAAGAAAATAAGTTGGTATGTTCCTCCATGGCCATACAGCAGGATGGCTTCTTGTAGCTGGCTTCAAATGAGCTTCAACATCTCTTTTGTACGGACTTTACTGTGGTGTAAATTGGCAGTGGCATGCTAGTCTTAAATGTTCCTGTGTTAGTGTGTAAAACATAATGTATTAGAAGAAAGAAATGGTTTAGTAAATAAGTACTTCTAAAACAAAACATAATTTATTGCACGTTTTGATGAGCAGTCAGGAACACTTTAAAAAGCAGAGTTAATCTGATGCAGAAAGTATTTGATACAACAATTCTCATGAGTCCCTCAAAAGGCATACCTAGCCGAAAGCTTCTAGCTTGCAAGACCTCTGCTTTTCAGTTATCACAAAGAGGCAAAATCAAATTCAACTGCCAAGAAGGATGGCTTTTGACATTCTAAAGTTTTGAAGCTCCTGCCCTGCAAGTCAATATTTTTCTGCTCATTTTGTGTTGCTATGAATATTGTATAGTAGGGTCACTTGTTGGTAACTACTTTGAGACCTGTTTTTCTTGTCTTATAATGTCACACGTGATTTATGTCAGTCTTCAGTCAGCTACTTAAGGCCTCCTAGTACCAAAATGACTTTCAATAAATATGACAGAGACTATCACCTTCTGACAGGCAGCATGTGTCATTGAAATAAAGGCAGTCATAGAATAGCTTTAAAAGAGGAGTGCCACAGCTGAACAAGCAGCTTTTATGTTCTTTTTTTGTTGGACCCCCTTTGGCAGTAAAGGGGCGAGTTTAGTTTATTGCCTTAGTTAAGCTTTCAGTTTAGTGCTAAACTGGAATCTTCTGGCAGTAAGCTTGAATGGGATCTTAGTGGGATAATCTTCCAGAAAACACAACAGAACACAGTCAAACATGGCAATACACAAAATGTAGTAGACATGAATTGCTTTGTACACTCTCTGTTATTCAGATACATGTAACTGCGTGTAGAAAGCCTAATATGTGTGTGTGTGTGAGATATTTATCTGTATGAAAAGAAGTAATAACTTACTGTCCAATTAAAATGCATCAGAAATAACTTCTCTGAAATCAAAGTAGTTTTGCAGCGTAAAGCGGCGTGAGAAGAGAATTGAACTTCTTGTATTTGAAGTGCATAGATCAAATCCAATTTTACTGTAAAACATATTACATACAAACACAGGCTTGTATACACACATAAGCTGTAGTAAAAGGATGCTGTTAATGTTGTCAAATCCAGGGATCAAATAATAAGACATAACATATTAGCATGACCTGTGCAGCTCAATTTGAGCTTTTATGTATGCAATGTGTTTATTTACCTGACTTCACACATTTTGTTCAACAGTGCTCAGAACAGACAAGCAGGTGCTGAGGCATAACTTCTGCTGTTGTAGGCAAGTGGTTGGTATTGCACATTACTGGGGTTGCTCAGTAAGACAAAACCACATTTCAGTTGCACTCTTTAGACATAATAATCATAAGCTGAATTCTTGCTTTGTTCACGTACAATCCTGCACTGTTTTAAACTGGATTGGGTATAGGTCCAGTCACTGGAACAGATCAGGGAATCTGGTTTGCATGTACTGTTTGGCCCCATGGAAACGTAGAGGAGAAGTTGCTGTTGTGGAATGTAGAGGGGGAAAAAGCAAACATGTATAAATAAAAGGAACAAACTGGGTTAAGACCAAGGGAAGAATGGACAGTGAGGATATCAAAACTGCGATAACAGATAGGGAGAAAGAAGGAGAAAAAACCTAGGATGTTTTGATGGGGTAAACTTGGTCCCTCATGTTTACATTTAATTATGAGATTACACTATTTTTCCACAGAATTCCTACCTCACGCAGGATGCACTTAATGAGCAGCTATTAAATATATTGCTTTGTTCTTATCATGCATGGCCCCAAGCCCTGCTTATTGCAGACATTTCAAATCCTTGTCCAAAGGCAGAATTATTCATTTTTTCAGAGTTTTTTATAAGGCCTCTGTCACTCTTAACATTTGAAGTAGGATTGCATCAACAACACTAATTCCAGTATTTCCTAACTTTTCAGTACCTAAAGTTGTAGTATTAATATTATTTTAAATTTTTTGCATCTATAATTATACATATGCATTTATATATACACAGTATAGTGTGGGAAAACATATTAATATATGCATAACTAAAGGACATAAAGCTGATTAAAATTTTATTTTCTAGGGACAGAAAGTTATGTGAGGGCATGAAGAGCTCTAGAAATGAATGGAAATAAAATAAAGCAAAGATACTCCTTACTATTTTTAACCATTGTGTTACATCATGTAGTTCTGCAGCAGATTAGTCATCACATCAAAAGGTTGATGGAAGTAATAGTGAAAAGGACTTGGCGGACTTTGAACATATGTGAGGTAATTCAGTAAGTGTGATAAATGACTTCTGGCATTTTAAGGTGAAATGGAAAAACTGCAGCCACAATACCTGACTCTTTTCTGGTTAATTCTGTTGGGTTTTTTTTACTTGGCTTTTTTTTTTTTTTTAATTCCTGATTGCAATATGCTGATATTAGTGCAAGTTTTATGGGTCTGGACAGGAATTAGAGCAGAAGGTTGTCAGTTTGAGTAAAGTAGTTTTATGACTTTAAGTATTTTGGGTAGTGTGGTCTACAGGGTCCACTGGAGGAATAAACAATAAAGTTCTTGCTGGAATAGCTAGGAATGTGGTATTTGAGAGAAAGAAAGTAGTGATTTTTAATTGCATCAGTAAACTGGGACAAACGTCTCTGTAGTAATATAGAATAGGGGACAATAGTCTTCAATATTCTTCCAGAAAACTCACTTTGATTTTTCAACAGATCTCTGCAATACCAGCTTAAAATTATTGACTGTCTAAAATGGATGGTCCATTTCAGCTGAGCTGAAGGTCATTGATAACAGCCAGAAGCAAATGCCAGGATATGCTCTATGTTCAACATAGAGCTGAATTGTATGGTTAAAATGAAAGGGGTAAAAAAGAGATTTTCAATCTACTTTTTCTTCTTTTAGGAGTGAAATAGTTTCAACAGATATGAAGAAAACAATATACATCCTTTTTTGTTTAAAATGTATAGCTGGTATGTGTATAGTAACGGTAACATTTTTTAAGGGGATTGACAGACATAAGACAATAAGATAAAATTTGTTTAGCATTTCCATTGTGTGATGAAAGTGTTAGGTTGGTATTAATAAGAAGGTTAATATTAATGTTTGTTAATCAGAAAAAAAAAAGCTGAGGACCAAAACTTTATCTAAAAGGACCCCTTTTCAGTAAAAACCTAAAGGGAAGGTGAATACAGAATAATATGCATTTTAATAAAGAAGTGAAATAGTGCTTCATAAAGCTGTATGTTAGTATCTAGTTTGTACAGATTTGCCATGCACATTACCAACTATTTAATCAACTATTTGGTATTCAAAGTGCTCTTTTTTTTGGATCGGTGTTTGCTCCATTTATTATCTCCTTTATTGAAGAAGATGGCAATCCATATGTTCAGTTAAGTTACATGTGATTTTAAGGCTGCAGTTTCACAATTGTTATAAACCACTTTAAGTCTATTCTGCTACTGTCGCACCACTTCTCTGCTCCAGGCAATGGGTTATAAAGCCTTTCTTCTGCTGGCACCAACATCCATGCAGCTGTGTAATTGGTTGTATCAGAGAGCTGATCTGCCTGAAAACTAATTAATTAATTTTGGTAGTTTTCAGCTGAATCGAGTCGATCCATCTGATCCCTGCAAACCAGTACTGTCAGAAAGGAGGGGTTAAGGGCTTAAGGAAATAAGGAGAACTTTCCCTTTTGGTGGCAACATGGATGTGGATTGTGAAATAAACTAGTTGTGAAACTGTATCCGAATTGTGATGAAGAGCATGCTCTAGAGAGGATGGAGGAATAAAAATTGAACTAACAAGTTGTAAATGGGTGCTACATAGTCAGTGGAAGTGCTTGCAAGAAACATAAAATCCCATTTTGAATTTTATAATCTATATTATGAAGTGAAGAGAGGTTATTTCTTCTCTGTGAGACTAATCCGGTTCTTTCAAGAGTCCACAGAAAAACTACCATGTTTTTTGGTGTGAGATGGATCGATTCCTATTTGATGCTATCATGATTCAAATTGAATGGCTAAAGGAAAAATAGTTGTGAAAAGTCTGCCAAGGAAAAAATCTTCACTGAGTATCTATAAACCAGTGAAATGATCTTAAATATAGTTAGTTAAAACTGAAACAATTAACAAAACATTTAATTAACAAAACATTTAATAAATGTTGAGTAAAATATGGCTTGCTGTTTGAAAAGAATATTTTAAAAGTTTATTTGGCTACTAATGGTCAGAAAACCTATGTAGTGCTGCTACTGTGTGCTAGTCAAATGCATGTTATTATCTCAAATTCCAATTTCTGATGCAGATGCCTAATTTTGGTACTCAACTTTAAAATTAATTCCCTGATTATAATGCAAGTAATTAATGAGATGAATACAATATGAATACTATCACAAATAGATATTTTCTACGTTGAATGTCTTTTCATGGATATAGAGAGATTATAGTATTTGTCCTGGAAAACTGCAGCTTACTTCTAAGTACCAAATTTCCAGAAAGACTGGAGAATGCAGTAAAGAGACGAAGCTACAGAAATTTTTTAAACGATGATGTATTCTCATACATACAGTATAGCTGGGTGAATAATTTGTTTTCCTGGCAAAGACTCTTGAAATTAATATTAGGATTCTCTTTCACATTTACTTGTTAGGTGAAGGTCAGTATCTAAGTCTTGCTGTCCTTGTCATTGGTCTTCTTTTCTCCTCTCTTCCTTCACCCCACCTCCCAAGGATGCACTACTTAGATAAGTCAGATAGCCATCCAGAATTATATTTATAAAGTGCTCTGGCCTTCTAAGTTGCTTTTCTCACATTCATACGATTCTCTGCTGCCAGCTTAGCCTTCTGTCCTCCACCCATCCCTGTTTTGATTCATTTCCCTCATGCCGCGTGCCTAAATATTGCCCAACCCATGTGAAAAGTCCTTAATTCTTGTCAAGACAAGGTCATGACTAGGCCACCCAGGAAGATCAGAACTAAGGCTCCCAAAGTCGGAACAAGGCTTGCCCACCAGTATAAAAGCCTTTATTCCCTCATGCACATCCAGGCCTTTGGTTTAGCAGACAGTTTGAGCAGAAGCACGGAAGGTATGTGTTAGGAGAGGTGGGATGGACTGGGAAATAGCAACAGATTTTTCAGGGACATGAGGGGGTCCATGCAAGGGACAAGTGAGGCAGTAGGACTGGCTATGAGGCTCGATACAAGAACAACTAAATAGAGGTTAGAGGTATGGGACAAGGGGGGGTCAGTGGATGAACGGTGTATTGTAAAGCAGACTTGTTGAGTTGGGCAGTATGTTTTCTCTTAGTTATGTCTGGATGAGCTGGGGAAACAAGCTTGGCAGAGGACCAGCAGGCAACCTACTCCAGTTTTCTCACCCCTATGGGGGAGGCTTGAATTGAAAAAAATAACTGAGCTGACTGAAGCTATGCAGTGCTTAGTTGTGGAATAGGCCCACCCTCAGTTCTGTGATGCCTTCGGCCACCTCCATCGAAGTCTTTGATGAGTATTGCCCTTGGCCCACTGGCTTCTGTAACTGCACAGCCTATCAGTCCATTGACCAATCCATGGACTGTAGGATACAGGGAGAATTTTAAAAGCTAGTAAATAATAATAACAATGAAACAAGTTCCTTGGGGATTTGGAAAACTGAAAACTAATTGTACAAGAATGTTCAGGAAAGGCAACACTTTCAGGATGATGTGGACATGTAGTAGGACCTGAATAAATATTAGCAAACTCCATTAATCCCAGCTGTGCCTTCATCAGAAGATAGTGGACATACAGTATGAATATAATTACCATCTCTGACACTGACCTCTCTTTTACATACAAGTTTCTGGGATCTGTGTACAATCTGGTTCCAGCTGAGCCTTGAGATGTGCTTGAGCCAAGCACAGTTCTCTAGTAGCTGATATCTTTGTTGGTGGCCTCCAGGCAGCAGATATTTCCTACTGTTCTGCTACCCTATTTATCTGCTCTTGGGTACCAAAAATGTTTTATGCATAGTGGTATCATTTCTTAGGCACATTTTACTAGACAATAGTTTCTGTGGCTTATCCTGAACACAATCTGAACATATCATACACCAAAACTATTCTTCACAATAAATTGCTAAAAATCTACTTTCCTGAAAATGAATGGGAAGAAGCAATGGTCATGCTGAGGCAGCTATCATTATTTCTTAACTTAAATCTTTTGAGATTATATAAAATATGCCAAGCTACGTGGCTGCCTACACTCATATTGTTCTGTAGATATTTCCTTTCTTACCTGAGAGAGCAGGTATGTAAAACATGGGAAACTCCCAGATCTATAGCCCAAACCTTTTCCTTGTGCACTCTTCAATCCTGCAGTATCAAGAGTCCTGGTTCTGAAGTGTAGTCATCACAGTGGGATTTACACAGCACCGCAAATTTCTAATTCAAAGGCAATTACATCATTCCAGTCAGGCTGTGCTATTTACTCCTTTCTAATGTACTGTGTCCTGTTGTGGCTGGCTAAGTAGTGTCAGTTCCTGTGACAACTTTTGAAGTCCTTGAACTTTCTGATGATTGCCGTGCATCATGTAATTAACTGGGCCAGGTCACCCTAAATATTTGGCTCTCCTGCATGACTTTTGTGACCTAGAGTAATCAGCAAAGTGGCTTTTTCAGCAATGAAGTGACTAATCTCAATGTGCTGTCATTGTTATTGGACAGACTTCTATGTAGACCATTTTGGTCGTCTTATCAGTGGTGGTTGTTGAGGATGTTCTTAGGAGCTTGTCTATTGGGAAATTTGTTTCAAGAAACCTCTTAGTAGAGTGGCTCTATGTACACCAGAGATCTACTTGTTGTATCTCAGAGGTCACTGCTTAATCCCTCAGTTCATATGGAATTACTACAGCAGAAATCAGAGAAGACAAAGATGTATTAAAGAATTGTGCATTGTGCAGCTCTAAAGAATGGCTAGGGGGAAGAAAGAGTGTCCACTGCTTTGCTCAGTAGTGCTGGGCTGTGGCTCTCTGAGTGGACTAGTGAAATAGCCTTGGAGTCAGAATCTGGTGGTACTTCACCTTGGAACTGGAAGAGTGAGAAATCAATTGTAAATGGAGAAAACAGGGTGGTTAAGAAACGTCTACTGTCTTATCTTGAAAGTCTGTCTAAGTACATAAACCAGAATTCTGTTCAAATCATTGATTCAAATAAACTTGCATCCTCAGATCCAAACTGTACAATTAGAATGCTAAATACTTTTCAGTTACGCTCTTTTGGGCATAGTGACCTAAGATGCAGGACAGCCCATTACTTCTCCTATATAAGAAGCAGTTGTAACTGATTTGATGCAGTCTGTGATATTGATGAGGTAGATCCTTAGTAGAATTCATAAGGTCAGCACTTTTGTTCTAGGGTATACACGTGAAGCATAGTGAGAGAGGTACATAGAGAGTTGTACCTACCTGCATCCCTGACACTGAACACCCTGCTCATCTAGAGAGAGAATCCTAATGTGGTTGCATTCAGTAGAATTTGCATATCATGCAAAGCCACTGTCTTGAAATATGAACAGGTTATAAAAAACAGTTTGTAGCACTTTCAACAAAATTAATGTTTAAATGTTGAAGTTAGTCATAACACACAATGCCATATTGATGAGCAAAATCTTAAGAACAATGAACAGAAAGTTAATGTGACAACATCTGATAGGACAGAATTAAAATGAAATGTGAAAATGTCTAGGAGGAAAGAAAATGCTTCCTAGGAAGCCTATAGAATAAATTTCTGTTGGAATTAGAAGAAATCCTATTGCTTCAGTTTACTCATGACAGAGTATAAGTGAAAGGGAAAAAAGTAGTTCTGAATGGACAAGGACTGGAGAAGGAACATTTTGATCACCTTAACATTTTCAAGCCACCTACTGAAGCTTCCTTGTTCAAAGGAAGCCGGACAATAAAGTCAGTTAGTGTGCTTTATTTTCCAGACGAAGTGACTTGATTGTTTCCTAAAGAAGGACAAACTTATATTTTAAAATGGATTTCCTGCACCATATTGTTGCAGGTGATTAGTGAGACTTCTTTGCAAATTTAGTGGCCGAGAGTATTGAATGTGTTTACTTGACATAAAAAGAGGTATTAGTGTGTCTCAGCTGTGAAGAGGCCAATCAAATATGGTTTTTATTGTCTTGATGTTCTCCAATGAGAGGAAAACATTCAACAAATTTGTAAATATTGCACTTCTAGGAGGTGGGGGCGGATAAATTTTCATATCTTTCTCTATGACATATGTGAAGTTAATAAGGTCTTTAAAAACATCACAACTCATGTGAAACCTACCACATCTGCTCAAAAAACTTTTCATGAAATGCAATGTTGCATTTTAAGCTGAGGTGGAAGAATTTTGTGAATTTCATTTGCACTTGAACACTAAACCATATTTCCTCTATTCTGATGTCTTAAATTTTCTACTTTGATTCCTTATGCATGCTGTTTTCCTGGTGATATTTGACTGAAAAAAAGTTTTGATGGTTTATTCTCATTGTAGTTTACATTAATAGAGTGAATGTTTTATCGCATTCTGTAATGGTGTATTTTTGAAAAAAGGCCATATTGATATCATAGAAAGAATTGATGTTAGGAGAAAAATTAAAGAATATGTCAGCTGTACTCTTTCTTATAGCCACACTTAAAGATTATTTCTTTTTTTTAATAGATTGTTGGAAATACAGTAATAAAATACATAAACAATTAATAAAATGTGGAACCTACCATGAAGGCACATCAGTGAAACTCTGGAAAATGTTAGAATGAATTATTTTTGTGCAGCTTGGTGTGGCATTTGCTTTGGAAATCAAGCATCAATTTGCTGGTTTCGACTGAAATAAGGACCACCCTGAAGCCAAGCTTAATTGAAATAAATCCCTCAGGAGGCTTTATTTATCACTTCATTATAAATTTGGCAGCTAAAAGGACATAACAAAAATGCAAATTAGAGATGAAATAATTTTTACATTAAAACAAACACTTAATTGTGGGTATTAAATTCATCACTGACAACTGATTCTTTGGGGAGACAGAAAGTTACTTGAAAATAGTTCTGAAAAATTGTCAGTCTTAACCAGGATACATGGTACTAGGAGATGCAGGGCTTTATTACACCAAATTTTAGTTATTTTTTTCATAATGGAGCACTTCTAGGCAGACATGAATATAATTAGAAGCCTAAATCTATTAATATTTACCAATATGCATAACTCTTTTCATCTGTTTCTTTGTGTTGATGTAGGAGATACTCTATGAATAATTATCTGGTAGGAAAACTCTTCGAAAAATGAACTTGTAGGGAAAAAGAATTCATGACGTTAGTATGTTTAGTATCCACTATTAGGAAGAGTTTTGAAATACTGAGCCAATCACTGTCAGGCAGTCTTTAGATTAGCAATTGATATGGAGAGTGATGTTAATCTCTGTTGGAATGCCTTTATAATGAATAATTGGAGTTTGGAACTGAAAGAAAATGTTATTAAAAGTATGACATCACTTTGACTAAATATCAAGACGATGTTGGCAATAAAACATTCCAACTTTTGTATCAGTTTATCTAAGGGTTGACCACTGAAGAAAAACAACATACTCTTGTTTCTGGAAGCAAGTTGTGAAAGCATTGAATGATAGTAGGAAAGTGTTTTTAAAAATGAAACTTTAGATTTATTCCCTTGTGTCAGCACGATTTGGTAGATGTGAATATTTTTTACTGGTCATATATGCATTTTGTGTTTTGCTTTTGTCACGTCAAGGAGATGAAACAAGGTTTTCCTCCTCTTCATGACTCACAAAGCAGTAGTGTAGCAGATAATTTGAAAGAACACAGGCAAATGAGGAAGAGTCCACGGCTCAGGGGCTCAGGTCTTGTTTTAATCCTCAGAATGGTGCAGAAGATGCAGAAATTGGAGAGGGGCAGATTTAGAGTAGACATAAGGAGGAATTTCTTCATACTGAGGGCAGTGAGGCCCTGGCACAGGTGGCCCAGGGAAGCTGTGGCTGCCCCCTCCCTGGAGGTGTTCAAGGCCAGGCTGGATGAGGCTTTGAGCAGCCTGGGCTGGTGGGAGGTGTCCCTGCCCATGGCAGGGGAGTTGGAACTGGATGATCTTTAATGTCCCTTCCAACCCAAACCATTCTATGATTCTATGAAATTATTTTTCTTCATTGCTCAGTAGCAAAGAAAAATACTACTTTCAGCTTGCAATGTGGAGTTAACTGCAGTTTCTTCTTCCTTTCCTCACTCATCTTTCAAAAGTGTATCACTGTTCATCACAGCTTTCTTTTCTGTTATCTGACGGTTAACAAAATGTTTTTCCTTTGACTCTCCAGCAGCCCCTTTTCAAAACCACGTGTGAGTCCAGGAACTTGTGGTAGATATTTCGTAGTACACTCAGAGTTTCTTGGCTCTGGCTAGGTGCTGTGTTTTTCTGCTATATGCTTTGTTAGATATTGTGATATTTTGCACAAAGCTATTTGTGAAGTAAGAAGAACTAAAGCTGGAAGAAAACTAGTTTCATTTATATGGTTGCTACATACATATCTGATATAAATGCATTATAAATGCATCTGATGAAATACCTTGTGTAGCGCCAGACACAATGAGAATAGTCAGAGGAACGTGCTGCTTCAACAGATACAGTCATGGTCAATGTGGTAGCAGTCCTGAGCGTGAAGAAATGATAACAGATAAGGTTGTAGCCTAAAAGTAACAAGTTGCTGTTTACTTGTCAGAGACCAGTAGAGAGACAATAGTGGCCAGCTTTACAACATCACTCAGAGACATACATGGCGTGGTTTAGGAGTCTGATTTATAAAACTCCCTTGAATTCTGTGATTAATACTGTCAGTACATAAACCTTTTGACGCAAACACTCCTATTTACTCTAGTGGCTTCACATCTAAGTACAGGACTATCTAATTCTGAATCACCTCACAGAAAGATATAGCGTTTGCACTTGATCAGACGTGCTCTGGAGGAAGATATGATATAAGGAGGTGGTGCTGCTAGGGACGTGCTATTGTGAGTATAATGCATCTCCTGAGATGCATGGCAAATAGTATGGTGAGACGAGGCATTTTATGGCCTACTCTTGCAAAAGCTTGCAGTCGTAATTTGTGTGATATTTCATGGCCTTAATAAAACAGCAGGATTAAGCTGCTTCATTCTTTTCATTTCTTTCTGTATTTTAAAAGCAAAGTGCTGCACAGAGTAATATGTTCAAATCACTCACCCAAACAACATCAACCTCATCAGTTAAAATGCGATGCCATGAAACAATAACCATAACTCTTGTCTATTTTTGATGTGTAAGAGCATGACAATTGGAAATTATTTATTCTTACATATAAACTTATGCTTCAGGAAAAAAGTTAGAATTGTACTACAGTGATTTAAAACTTGTTCCAAAGGTTATATTCACTGAAACTACAGGAGCATTTTCAAGGAAGTAATTAGGTTTTAGAATTTGCAGTTAGTTCACCCCCAGAGTTTATATCACTGCATATATCACTTTTTATTCTAGTGACAAAAAAAAATTTGATAGTTTAGATTAGCATAAAGTTAAGTTCCAGTAATAGTTACGCTGCGTTGACTGACAGCCATTGTCCAGATAAACCAAGCAAAGTTGTGGACGTGGGCTCTCTTCCTTTGCCAAGTTAAAATAGGAAGTAAATTTATATATGTAAAGCATGATCATTATTTTCCAATCCTACAATTCCAATGGAACTTTAATTTATTAAAGCCTAGACTTAGAAACAAAACGTAAAACAATTTAATGAACCCATTTATTACCAGCTTCTTAAGGATGATCCTGGTTCATTGCCAACAGCAAGACAATGGGATTAGTCAGATCAAACAAATCCTAAAATATCATCTTGCTGCAGTTCAGCAGATTGAAAACCGCCACTGAGGTAGACAAAGATTCTCAGGGGAGAATGTAACTCAAAAAGTAGCAGGGAAGTCTGAAGTGTTTCTGTATATTACACCATGTAGGATACAGTATTTTTCCAACCACAGGTTTTTGATTCAGCTGAGCTCACTGAGTTTGGACTTGCATGATCCTGCCATCTATATTTCACAGAGGCAGAACATAAAAGCAAGTGATTTGTATTAATATATTATGAGAATTAGTTGAAAAATGTTGTATAGCTCCATGTGAGGCCACCTGCACTTGTTACTCTGTGCAGCAGTAAGTTCCGCAGTTCCGCATATTTCATGCCGTTTTTAAACTTAGCTTTGGTGGATTTCTTTTTTCTTTTCTTTTTGATAAAGCAAATGGAATCACAGACTATGAAAAACTGATTTATAAAAGTTGTAAAATATTGGTTTCATATCAGTTGGGTCTGTATTAACAGACTTGTATTTATTGGGAAGCAATTACATGAACAGTCCCATTATTTATTATTTCTGCATCTTTAAAACGCTGACTAGCCTGCGAGCTGCCTTCTTGGAAATCCTAATTATGCAGTAATTCAGTCCATTTATAACATGTTTTCAATTTTCACTACATAGTCTACTGTCAGAAAATCCTTTAACATTTGCTTTTATAGAAATATTTAAATCATAACAATAAGCTACTGCACTGGAACTCTGGCTTTTGTAGACTGAGGACGAGCTGGTGAAATTGTTCTCTTGTAAGTGGGACATTCAAAAGAATTCCCAATTGATGTCCATAACATATGACTTAAGTCAATGTAAAGAACTTCTGAAATTCCTTGGTATTTTAGCAGCTACGCTGCTTGTGATAACATCCCTCCAGGATCTGTAAAACGGGTATTGCTCTCTCTGTCCTGCCTCCTGGGCCTGAGAACTGACAGAGTTGTTGGCATGGTAGGTCTGAAATTGTTTTCTCGTTGAGTTGCTTATAATCTCTAGGATTGTAGAAGCATTTTTTCCTCACTTTAATAAATATTTGAATGTTAATACAAGGTGGAACAGCTTCAATGCAAGAGATGCAGGAAGCATTCAGACCTTAAAGGGTGGTAATTAAAAACAAAATAAAAATCTGAGGTGTAGATGCATGAAGGGTGAGAGAGAGAGAAAGTACTGAAACTGGAACACTTTTGCTGTCTTCATTGCATTTGTCAAAGTATTTTTGCATTCAAAAAACTTCTGACTGAGAACATGTATTCCTACATTTATATGTATAGTCTAGGGCTACAGTCTCCAGTCTTTTCTGTTACTGCTTGGGAAGAGTTGAACATTGCTGACCTGGTGGTACATAAGCAGTATGTTAGACATTTCTCAAAAGCTGATAGTATGTACTCTTCAGAAAGTCCCTGGAAAGTATCACTAGCCTCCTGAATTACCAGACTTTGACTCCCAGTATCAGAATAATTAAAGTAAATAGCTTCCACCTCACCTCTTCCTTATTAATTCTCCAGTAGTGTCCAAGGAGCAAGTACAAACTAGCCACTGCATTTCTTGAGTGCCCCTTGGTCCCTATTCCACCACATGACTAGAAATATATCCAATTTGACTTAGGATCCTTCCTGCCCCATTGCTAAAAGGGGATACCAGAAATGAACTTTGTATGGCTGAACACTGTATAAGACATGCAGGCGAAAGGTTGGGCGTTCTGATCTATGGATAGTAATGTGAACTTACCACACGATGCTGTGCTGTGCAGTGTATTTTACTTCATATGTAGGAAAATAAAATTTTAATCCAAGGTGGTGCTTGAGTGGACTTGCAATATCTGCGGGGTTCGGATATAAAATGGTAGGAAGCTTTACATGACATATAAGATATTTGCTTGAGTCTGTAGGTTTTTGTGTGCATTTTTCTGCTTGATTAAATTTACTTATGTGCTTTACTCTTCCTGTGCATAGTGATACTGACTGTATAATTCTTCAGAAATTTCCAGTGAGATTCCAGTTTTAAACATACTATGGAGGCTAGACCCCAATACTCCGTTTTGAACTTATGACATACTTTCTATTCTATGTTGATCATTCAGGAGTGCAAAATGCTACATTGCTGTGATGTAAAGTTATTACCATTTGTTTTGCTGTTACGTAGCCAGGAAAATATGTGGTAGATCACTGTTATACAACATTGTGAAACTCTAGCCAAAATTCTGAGAACCCATACTTTATGGATATGAAAATTTTGATTTTCAGTTAGAACATTGAGTCATTTCCTCATTAGTATGTGAAGAACTCATAACCCCAACTGGTAATCAGAGTATAGAGGTGATGTAGCACTATCTCGAAGGTACAGCAGTCAATATTTGCTTTTTTATTTTTTAGCTCTGAGATTTCCAGCACTGGGGATCTTATGGTGATAGGGGCAACGTAAATTCAGTGACAGACAAGCAGACATGTCTACCTTAAATTCTAGTGTGCATTCCTTCACATTCTTAATCCACTAATATTTTTCTTCTGACCTTTTACTATTTATTTCAGTCGGTTTCCCAGTGTTGAAGTCACTGCCACCAAAACTGTCCTCTGTCAGGTTTTACTTCCTGACATTGTTCACATAAGTATATTTAAAAGACTTATACTGATGTAAAAAAAAAAAACAAACCCAAAATGCTCAAGTTGTGTCTCTATTGTAGCTCATTAGACCTATTTTAATTTGGTTTTCTAATAGATGTGTATTTCCATAACCATGCTCTGCAAATCTCTTAAAGCTTCAAAGATTTGTTTTAGATTCATGATGTGAAAAACCATCATTCAAACACAAAGTCTCACTGTTACTTCACAGACTATTTTGGAGTAAGAATTTTCTTAATCTAAATAACTTACACGATTTGGGCTTAATTCTGTGAACTTTCCATGGCCGAAACACGTCCTTTTCTTGCAAAACCATCATACAGCATTGTTGTCTATATGCAAGATAATACTTATATGGAGAAAGATGAGGACAGAGCTGAACTGAAGTCGCAAAGAAAGCCAAGTGTTAACAACACAATACTACACTAGAATATAGTTAGAAACATCTTCCTTCAAGAGATGTTTTAAGACTTTTCTCTAGTTTCTAACTTTTTCAAGTAATAAATAGGAATGACATCCACCAAAAGGGACTTTGACAGTCAATTTAATATATTTGGTTATAACAGATTTCTTGTTATACTTTTTGCAATTAGTAGGCCATATTCAGTTTCTCCCTGAAAATGGCTCAAATTGCATCCCTTTAGATAACAGCTGATACGGATTTCATCAGAACCGGTAAACTGGTGCTATTCATTATATGCATTTATTAAACTGTGGCGAAGCTCCAGGTTTATTTGCCTGTCTGCATCCTCTTTTTAGTTTCAGTTAAGTTTGGTTCTTTACTTTGCTTCTTGTCTAAACTTTCAATGTGTCTCTGAAGCTAACCACTGTTTAACAATTGCCACATTTCCTCCCACTGGCAGTTAGGTTTCACTTGTGGTTTAAGTAATCTATAACATGTTATTGGTTACTGTGAATTTGTGAAAGCATTAGCATTTCTTTCAGTTACTAGTATCATTGAGACACAAAGAAAATCTCATTCATTTCCAAAACTGAATACTACTGGCATAGAAACTCACTAAACACTAGTAGTTTCTCTATGACGAGGGACTATTAAAAGAGGAGGATAGAGAAAAAGAAATACTGTTCTGGAATTAGATCCCATACAGCGTCACTGCTCTGGTATACCATGAGAGAGAAACACAGCTAAAATAGAAATAGAGACTGAGATTATTTTTTTTTCTGAGAACTTTTGGCCACAATAAATTGGGTTTGGAACTAAAAAAAAGAGGTGGAATGAGGAGACATGCATGCCTAATACTGAAGGAAAGCTTGTTTGTATCTAACATATTGGAGAAATTGTTTGAGAACAGTTCATTCTAGTGAAAATATTACTTTTGTAAGACTGCCAAGATCAGTGTTTTCTCATTCATGAATCAGAGTTCTTTGCTTTCCTCTCATCCTCTTTCTGTTCCTACTACCCTTTTATAGCAAAAAGCCATCAGCAGTTGCCTAGCTAAGTACTTGTTCAAGTATCAGTTGTGAGGGGTCTAAAGGACAACTTAGCTGGGCCTCATCCATTTACAAAAAATACTGATGTGGTCTTCTTATCTGCCTAGTCCACACAACTCTTCGATTTTGTGCAGAAACGCTATGATTCTTTTTGCAGTAATTTAGTTCCACTGCAGAAGACCTTTTATGTCTTCTGGTAGGAAGTGTGAAAAAGGTGTTGAAAGGCTGTCCTTACTGCAGATGTGGGAGGTCCAGCACAAGTAAAAGAACAGTAGTGAGTTTTAATTCCTGCCACCAACTACAAATTAAGCGTGGTTCAAAAAGCAAATGAGCATATACTTTAATATCTGGAGAAACTGGTCAAAAATATGGAGGGCTGTATGGCTGAGGCAGGTGTAGGTAACTCTCTCTTAGAAACAGCTATGTAATGACTAAATGTCATTATAGATCTGTCACTATGGGTACTCAGGGCTTCCTTTCTTGGCATGGATTTCCTGATTCTGTCTGGTTCTGTTCATAGGAAACCTGGAGAGTGCTGATGATTACATAGCTTGTGGATGTTCTATGCAGAAGGATATTGCCCATTTCATTATAACAAGTCCAACCAAAATAAAGTGATAGTTGGGGAAGGAGGGAGGGAAGGGAAAGGAAGGCATTATTCTTTACCACAAAATGTTCCTCACTTTCTTTTCATCCCCTAAGCAAATTTACAGAGTTGGTCCTTTATGCGTGCAAGTCTGTGCAGGAAAGTTACTGAAGCACTGACAGAGAAGGAAATGGTATAAGATATTGTACCTGGCTTCAGTAAAATTTGAGTGTGTGGGTGGCAAGGAGCTTAGTTCCATGGACTTTCCACCCCACAGGCAGCTCCACAACTTCCTGTTGTGGAGGTTTCTCCTCTTTCATCTGTGGCTTTGTGCAGCAGGCTTGCCTTTCCCTTGGTTGACATATTTGCAGCCTGTGTACAGTAATAGCCTTATGCAGTTTGCTCATCCAAAAAGGCTGCATATAAATTTGACTTATGAACTCTGTAGGGTGGCGTTATAAAGAATTATCTCAACTAAGAATAATTTTTCATTAGTTAAACAGGAGATGACATAATGCATAATTTTTTTTCCAGACTTTTCAATATGTCCCATTCAGGAATCAGGACGAAAGACAATGTTATTTTAGTTCTTTTTGGAATATATTTACTCACTCCCAATGTGTTCTATCTTTCTTAAGTGACACATGTTTACTCAGAAAGGACTCAACCAATCACTATAATTGTATTTTGTTCTCCTTTATTATGTAGTGTTTTCTGGCAGCCTGAAACTAATTCTGAGACTAAAATCTGAGCTCACAGTCAAAGTAGTAGATTTAGGCTTTAATGATGTACAAACAAAATTACCTTTGCTTGTGTGTTTTTGAACTAAGGGTCAACATGAGGGCAACCTATATCTTGCTGAAACATAGACAACTGTGGCTGAACCATTAAATTTATTACTTGTTTGATTTATAAAGGGAGAAGACAAGAGAATGAATGAAAGGTGTAGACATAGCCAAGATTTTCATCTTCATTGTGGATCAGATCTGGATACCAAGGTAAATGTTTTGTGCTTGAATGAATGTCAAGGAGTAGCTAGGCTGAATAAGTAGCTCAATATAATGCCCATGTAAGTAAACTTTACTAATTGGATATCTAAGTGTTTTAATCACTAAAATGAAGAGGTATGGAAGCCTGTTTGATGTTACAGGCCATGAATAAAGAGGATGCGGGGCTTTTACAGCATTTTATATTGGAAATATTTCTCTATCTGTCAGTTATCATTAACAGGCATTCAGATTCTGTTGACACTGCAGTATCCAAGTTGTCTTAGCTTCAGTTATATGAGTTTGTTTTACATTTTGAGGGATTCAGCTAAAATTAGTAATGAAAATATAATATGTATTTCCATTTACCATTTTGTTTGACTGGCATAGGTCAAAGAGCTTTATATTTCCTTCCCTTGAATGTGAAGAGTATACTAGGGGTGGGATACTTCATGGTTAGGACAAACTAATATTTTCCAAATTGAAGGCAATCACATTTAATTTTTTATGACATAAGTAGCATCCATAAAGCTTGAATAGGCACAGATGTCTGTTGCTTCGTATACTGGATAGTTTATCCAGGGTACTCAAGTTAAATAACGGTTTGGCTAACTTTGAGGAAACTATTTAATACTTCTAAAGAATAAGTATACAGTCTTTCTGGAGAAACTATAGATGTGATTTGAACATGTAAACAATATAGATTATATATTCTTCTACCATTTATTTTACTAGCAGAGTTTTCACTTATTGTCTATTTGGAATCATATACAATTTAAATACAGAGTATAAAACCAATCAACCTCTGGTTTAATAATAATACTAACTGTGTGCTACTAAGCCTACTTTTTAGCTCATAAGCCTTTATATAGTTTAAATAGGCCTTATACTAAATACTTTGGGAAGACTGAGAAAGTTTACGGATTTTGATCCTCCACGCAAATCTGTTGGAACATTTTGTTTAGTCACAAAATAAAGTGCAGTTGCTGAGCCCAAGCAGGAGGTACATGAGTCCCAACTGGCTAATTTGTGTGGGAGTGTGAGTCTTTCATCTACACACCTCATTCCAGGCCACTATGTTTTCCCTTTATCCAATCCTCAATGAGCAGCTGCATGCACATTAATTACCCTGACGTTTGGAGAGCAGACAAGTAGTCTTTTCTGTTTCTACCATAAATGCCACTCAATGAACCAGCCACTAGGTCATGCTCAAGTGCAATGGAATCTTGCTTTTCCCTCCCAAACATCTAGCATCACCTCCACCGTGACTTCAGCTTCTGTCAGGCCAACAAAGTTGTTTCACAAATACATTTATTGTGGTTGGTATAAAGAAAATTGTTATATGTGTAAATACATTCAACTTAAAAACATTTACAGGAGCAGATTCCAGCGGTAATTGGGGAATTTATCTTTTTTCCTCCTAAAACTTCTCTCACATTTTTAAAATTGCTTATTTTATCATTTTGAAATTAAAGAATAATGTAAAAAAGCCTACTAAGACTCAGCCTTTCTGAAACCACCTAAGAGATTGTATCACCAATATTTTCTCCCTCATGAAGTCAACAGTGAATTAAATATGAGATTCTTCTTCTTTATGAACTTTCATCAACAGAGATTATTAGTTATCTTCAAATTTTATTTAACTAGATCGTTTTCAGCAGTATATTTCAGAGAAAACTGAAATAACATTGAATGAAATTGTTGTATCTGAAATCCTTATACTTTGATTGTAAATTTTCATTGAAAAAACATAATCAAGAAAATAAGTTATTAAAATGCTGCAAAACAAACAGCTGAAGCTTCTGGAAGATCTCCATGCAGAAGAGACAGTGGATTTTTTGGGAGCAGTTCCTGAGTCACTAGTATGAAAAGAGTCTTTTGTATGGAGAAGATCAACAGACATATCAAACTGAAGCATAAATTTATTTACTTCATATGTGGTTTTGTAGCTTTACCTACAGTCTTTCTGGAAATTAGAGAAGACATTTGCTTTTACATATGATTCTTTCTGATGGAAGACTATTAAATCAGGAAGATGATACTTTAACATTTTAAGTTTATTGGAAGTATGTTGCACATCTAAAAGGACTGAGAACCATTGGCTTAAACAGACATTACCTAACCCCGAGAAGTCTGTGTTTGTGGAATTTGATGAATATATGAAGAAATACATTTAGTGCATCACTCTTTCCGTGGGCTTAATCAGTCCTGTGGAATTACCTCATCTTGATAATTCTTTCTCTAGCAGCTTCCCTTTGAAAAATGTCCTTTCTTTCAGGCAATACCTGAATTCTTACAGTGCCAATCTCTTCCAATGACTACTGCCTCATTTTGTAGTGTGTACTACCCATTTGTGACCTTTTTACACTGTGCCAGTTTGGACACAATCTTGGAAACAATAGAAAAGTTGAAAAGCCATTTAAATCAGCGTTCTTTATTTTAGGCATGGTACAGAACTTATGCTCTAGACAAACTGTGGAAGAGGAAGCCAAGAAACAAATGCCATTTAGCAAATCAGGTATAGAGCTAGCATTAGAGTGTAAGTCTGCTGAATTATAATTTTAGGTTCTTTTCATGATGTAGTACTTATTTTTTGAGTTCTGGCTAATCTTTATCGAAACTTGTTACTGACATGCATCTGCTTGGCTGATACATTGCTGAGCACCTGGCAGTTGAATCAATGTACATGCGAAAGCAAGGTGAGAAAACTATTAAGTAAAGTGGTGAGTCATTCATATTACATAGGATTGTGGAAATTGAAACTTGTGGTTGGTATTTATCATCAAAAGCTTCCATAAAGGCCCAGCTGTTTGCTAGGAATCACCATGGAATGAATATTTGTCTGACTGCCACCATTTGATTGAGGAATGACGGAATGGAACATTTCCCTCACAGGGAAATGTTATTGATCTGTATTGGAGGCAGCAGGAAAGGACCTCAAGAACACTTGAGGCTCATCCATTAAGGCTGCCAAGCTCAAGACTACTGTGAAGATGATGCTAAGGAAAAGATCAAAGAGCATGAAACTTGGTAGATTCTGAGAAGAATGATTAAACTGAGATCTGCAATAAAACTTTTCTCTGCCTGAGAGGTTCTAAGGAAGATCTGCTATGAAAATTAATATAGTCATTACTTCTTAGCTGTGAATAATAAATAAAGATTTATTAAGTCACTCTAAAGGAGACCCGCAGTGATAAACTGTGACTGGAAACTCTGTCTTGAAATAAGGTATAGAGTAACTTAAAAACTCTTAAAACCAGCAAATATTCTATAGGCATTCTTCCTATTCATTTTTACACTCATTTTGTTCTGCTTAAGTTGGAGTCAGACCTTTGTGCACTGAAGCAAAATTTTGCCTATATTTAAAGTTTAATCATAGTCTTATCTAAGATCTCAAATTGAGATCATCCTGTATAAATGCCCTTCTCCCTGAATTGACTGGAAATAGAGTTTAGCTTGTAAATTTAGTGTAGATGTAGTTATTAGAGTTAGGCAAGATAAATGTAATAACACATTTTTAATGGCTATCAAAGGTTTATTGTTATCATTTACTGCATTACAGCAGACCAGATCATGTTCTGCTGATCTGAGACCTTAAAAGTAGGATTTTCTTTATTTTGTTGTACACTCGGTACTGAATGTATAAGTGGTATTTAATAAACACTGTCTGAGCTTGATACCTCACATTGTGTAATGAGCTAGGTGTTTTTCTTCGATTTACACAAATCAACCATGAATAAAACTAGGCAAATACAGGTAATAATTGGTAGAGCAGTTTGTGAAGTGAAAGTCACATGAAGTTATTTGAAAATTGCTGGTGTTGATTTGTGATGCAGTAACTGACTGTTCTTATCCATAATTTGTTTCTTGATTGGGGTTGTGCATCGCGGAGAAGAGAAGGCTATGGAGAGACCTTAGAATGGCTTTCTGGTACTTAAAGGGAACCTGTAAGAAGGATGGGGACAGACATTTAAGCAAGGTGTGTCGTGCCAGGACAAGAAGTAATAGTTTTATTCTATCAGATGGTAGATTTAGACTGGATATAGGAAGAAATTTTGTACAATGAGGCTGGTGAAACACTGGAACAGATTGCTCAGGGAGGTAGTGGAGGCCTCACTCCTGAGAGCATTCAAGGTCAGGGGTCTAAGCAACCTTATTGAGTTGAAGATGTTGCTGCTCCTGCTGGGGGATTGGACTGGATGACCTGCAGTGGGCTCTTTTAACCCAAATCGTTATGTGATTTTGTTGTATAAAACAAAGTGGGCTTGTGTGGTCCAGCTTTAAAGATTCTTCAAAACCTTAGCATGCAATGATCCTTCCAGTGAGAAACTATGGTATTGTAACTATATTTAAACTTAAGCTTATGAAGAAATATAATGGTTGGGTAATATTTTCTTTAGGTAAGTTTATGGGACATGTGGAGTAAATTGCTACTGTGTTAATAAGGCCTTCAGATTGTAACCCAAACAGTTTTGGTTTGGAAAAAACATGCACTTTATTTGCTCTTTCTACAGCGATTCCTTGGGCCAATTACTGTAACCATTTCACACTCAGTATTTAATTATTAATTCCGTTATTTTAAGTACCTTGGTTAATATGCTTTTTTGCGTTATAGCAGCATCAATGTTAATCATGTTAATTTTTGTATTCAGTGCTTTTAAGCAACATGTGATAGGTAATCTAGAAACAACGGATGTGTAACTCTCTTCACCACCCACGTTATGTTATGAAGACAACAAGTTATTCTAAATGCTTTGGCAATGAACTCGAAAAAGAAAAGCTAATCCTGAAAATACCACTAACATTATTTATTTTGAAATTGACACTGTTCAATTTTCAGGCTAAAACCCAGATCTATTTGTGTATCTCAGATAATCCGACACATACATAAATCAGCCTAAAATGTCTTTACCTTCACCTTTATTCTAGCCATTTAATTTTTGAAAAAGGTGAAGAAAACGTATATCGAGGAAAAGAAATCAGCTAAGGAATTTTGTTTATTATGATTGGACAGCTGCAGTTGGTCCACTAAGGATCACTTTATGTTTTATTTTGATTGAGAAGATACCAGTCTGCCAACCATAATTTGTTCAATGCTGCTATTGCAGTTGAAAATTGATGACCTTTTGCAGCTGACAGTGGTCTCATTAAGGTGTCATTGCTTGGCAAAATTTTCCATCTGTGACATAATCAGTGGTGGGTTTTTTGGTTTTTGTTTCTGCGTACTGATAGGTTGGCAATTTAATCTGTTAGCTTTTATCAAGAATTGTAGTGTCTCCCCTTAATTTGCATGAGGTTTAATTCTAATCTTCTTATATTAAGTTAATCATATATTTTGTAAATGTTGCTGAATACCTTGCACACATGTTTGAAGTTAACAATTTTGTTGGACCAGGATTATAGTTTAATTCTTCACAACCAGACTTAGTTAGAGAATGAATATTTGTCCAAACAATATTTTTCTAAACTTTCTTAGGAGAATAAAGGTAGTCTTTTTTTCAAATTTTCATATTCTTGGATCTGCGGTCTTTGCCTGTGTGGCTGCACACCTTTTCTAGCTTTTGTACTATCTTTTCACCTTGTAGAAAGACACAGTCATCCTATTAGTCTTCAGTTTGTTTCTCATTTCATGCCTGGTTTTGTGTCTCAAAAGACAAAACTGAGGAACAGAATTACTCTCATCTACATTATAGCTATGGAAGTATAAAAGAGAAAAGTGGAATACCATTCTACAGCCAATGTGTAGATTTTATCATGTTTCTGGATTATGCAAATTTATTTTGTGCTGGGGAAGGATTTCATTCAAACCCATACCTCTATTTAATTTAAGAAAAAACTAAGCTATACGATGCTGGGTTTCAAAGAAGAAAGTAGTATACTGTTTTCAATTTCTAAAGGCCATATTTGCCATTCTAGCATCTCTTACCCTTTTCTGACTTTCTCCAAATAACAGTAACGCTTTAGATAGAAATATTTCAGTGTCCCTTTTTTTTTTTTTATCAGACAAGCCCCAGAGCTGAAAAAAGGGCAGGATCTAGCCTTTCATGAAGGAGGAGCAGTTAGCAACTTGAAGGATTCTGATTTGGGAATTTACACAGATAGTATTCAGATTTATTAATTTCTTGGTTATGCTCCAAATGCTATTTAAACGTAAGTTATATATATGGAAAATAATCATTTTGCGGAAAAAAAAGGACAGTAGGATACAAGAGGCATGGTATAAGATACTCTCTAATGGACTTAACTAATTGTCAGCTCTGAGGTAATGTTCTGTTTCTATGAAACAATTATTTTAAAAAGGCTCATAAACCATTTGCAGAGCAGCAGGATAGCGTTGTTGTAATTCTATATCCAGATCAATTGAGAGGTAAAGCAAAAATATTCCCAGAAATCAGAAGCTCGTGGATCACTACACTACCCTATAACATTTCTCCAGGAAAATATATTTTAAAATTTCAATTTTAAAGATTTTGGTACAGTCTGCTTATGCAATTTTAATGCCACTACTGAATTTAATGGATTTTTTTATTGTTTGTATTGGATTTAGAATTTACTGTTTCATCAATAATTATTTCTTTTTATCTCAATCTTAAAGTACTTTTCAGTTTGTTCATTTTTTTAAATTCTCAAATTTAGCAAAATTCACTCTAAGAACTGTGAGCTTTGTATCACAGAACACTTTGTAAAATAGTATGATTTCAGCTTACTATTTGAAAGAATTATAGCATGCACTTCTGCTTTTTTTGTGTAGGAGGCTAATTTTTTTCAAAGTACTAGGCATGTTTTTTACCTGAAACATTTACAATCAAATATGTAACAAGGATCCATGTTTTGGAGAATAAAGTTGGAAAGAAACACATGACTTAAAAATCTCATAATACTTTTATTTGCAGTATTTTATCCATCAGGCACTGGACTACATGGATTTCAACACTGGAAAGTAATAGATATTGAAGACCTAGATGAATACCTTCTCTTCTTTGCCATATACAGCCTCTGCCTTTCCTGTGACCTTGTCAAATAGTTGTATTTCAATCAAAGCTATCAAAGTTCAGAATTTAAACTATTAGCTTTAATATCTTCTGGAGAAATACCCAAGGTTCTCTCTTCAACACTGGCCAGGGCCATTCCATGAGGCACGTTGCTAAAATGAAGCCTATATTCACTTGCTTAAGTGAACAGGATTCTATGGTAATGCTGATTTGGAATTTGGACAATTGAGATTTAGTCTGATTTTGAGGTATTTGTACAATGATACTGTGAAACAGCCTATTTCAATACAATTATTTAAAGTGTATGGCTTGTAAAAATGGCTCACTTCTATAACTCAGTTTTAGAGATAACTTAAAAGGAAGCACCGTCTTTCATTATTGTTTGTGCAGAATTACAATGTATTGTAAATAATTTTACAGTAGATGATATTGATATTGGGAATTCTGGGGTTTTTGCCATGTGCTTAAAATCCTTCAAGTGCTAGGACAACTTATCTTGCATCTTACTTGGGCTTATTTTGAGATATTACTTGCTATGGTGCAAAAACCAGAGCTGACACAACAATTTAAAATCAGTGACATGCCAGCAATTTCTCAACACACTGGGTCTGGGGTTGCCAAAAAAGCACAAAAAAAAGGGAATTCCATGCAGTGGTGAGGTTTTCAAAGAGGGAAAGGCTGGAAGCTTGCCAGAATGCTTACTTCAAAGGACTGCATACATCCTTGCATAGACACTTGTCCTTAGTTGCAGCACGTTGCAGGGAGCATGGGTGACTCACTAACCTATTTTCAGTTTGCTATCACATTTGTGCTACCCATCAGTTTTCAAAAGTGGCTATGACTAGACAGGAGCAAGATGAGGTCCTATGTCTTTCTCTATATATTTGTTCAGTTCTTTGTAACTAAATCCAGTAGGATTTTGATGCAAGACCTGTGATGTTAGTTGTAATTGAGAGGGCAATGAAAATGGAATTATGTAGTAACAAGGTATTCTTTACAGGAAATAAGGAGTAATATACTGGACTGTTTCTGTGCGAGGAAAAAAATGTCATGAGATCAACCATGATAGTGGCTTATAAATTTGGCTGGAGGCAAAGGGTTAGATTATCCAGTGTGCTGGTTGACAGCTAGCTGAACGTGAGCCAGCAATGTACCCAGGTGGCCAAGAAGGCCAACAGCATCCTGGCTTCTATCAGAAATGTTGTGGCCAGCAGGAGTAGGGAGGTGATTGCCCCCCTTTACTTAACACTGGTGAGGCCGCATCTCAAATACTATGTTCAGTTTTGGGCTCCTTACTAGAGGAAAGACATTGAAGTGTCAGAGACAGGCAATGAAGCTGGTGGAGGGTTGGAAGCACAGGTCTTAGTAGGAGCAGCTGAGGGAACTGGGGTTGTTTAGCCTGGAGAAAAGGAGTCTGAGGGGAGACCTTATTGCTGTCTACAGCTACCAGAAGGAGGTTGTAGTGAGGTGGGTGCTGGTCTCTTCTCCCAAGCAACAATTGATAGGATGAGAGGAAATGGCCTCAAGTTGTGCCAAGGGAGGTTTAGACTGGCTATTAAAAAAAATTTCTTCACAGGGAAGAGTTGTCAAGTAATGGAACAGGCTACCCAAGGAAGTGGTTGAGTCACCAACCATGGAGGTATTTAAAAGACATGTAGATGTGGCGCTTTGTTTCATGGTGGACTTGACCGGTTAGGTTTATGGTTGGACCTAATGGTCCTAAAGGTTATTTCCAATCAAAACAATTCTGTGATGATGTGCGTCTGCTCTTCTGGGACTACCTTTAGTCATCTGTCTCACTGACCACCCCATCAGCACTGTGCACTTCCCCTTTTTGGGACCACAAGTCTCAGCTAGTAGAACACTGAGAACAGCATTGGTTGGTGGTGGTCAGGAAAACACAGAAGCCCCTACCAATAATTCAAACCAAAGTACACACTGAAAATATATACGCTTATATATATATAATATATATCTCAAATATGAGGAAAACCTGTGGTGTAGCTAGTTTCTAGTTGCCATTAGTTCTATTATCACTCATCATTGCCTACCCAGTTTTCACTGTGCACTTGACAATTTCTTGTTAGTATTCATAGAACTACATGCAAGAGTCAAAACCACAGATCACTAGGATATTTATTAGGAAATGAGACTCTTGAATAAGAAATGTGATTCAAACAGTCTTCTAGCAATATTTTATCATAACCTCTACAGATGCTTTTGCCAATTTTATGACAGAGCAACATTAAATTGAGTAGGTGGTGTAAGCTAGGAAGGATTATATCGTCCAGAAGGAACAGATCTTGTTACTGTTCTGCTCCAGATATTTCTAATTTAAGGGTTTTCACAGGACAATAGTTTTGGAGTAGTACACACAGTACTTGTTTACGGCAGTTAGTGGACTTCACTGAAACATATGTTCAACTTTCCCTTTTTTTTAAATGAAGATTTTTGTTTTTCTTCCCAGTTTCTGTAAAGAGGCCCTAGATATGTGCATTGAGTGATGCATAGGGCATGTGAGAAGACCCACGTAGGGTGTGTGGGAAGTCCACCATCTGAGGCCTTTCAAAGCAGGTTCTTCCACAGGAGAAGTGTGGTGGGTTGTGGGAACAGAGAATGGTGAAAGGAAGCTGGCAGACATATATTCACATGGAATATATTAAGCACATTCCAGTCAGTCCTCTGGGTTTCCCCAATAGTCTGAACCTCTACATCTGCCTCACTTGGTTTTATGACCTCTTATTGCCCCTCCTTTTGTGCTCTTGATGTTCCTTTTCCTTCATTATGTCTTTGTCTTCCCACACAATTTGTTTCTGTAATGTACTTCATCTTTCTTGTAGTTGAAAGCAGTAAGCTTTCCATCCACTGTTCATATACCCTTACCCCATTGCCCTTGTTCTCTGCTGTTTCCTCCACAGAATTTCAGCATATCCATATGCTAATCAATAGCTATGTAGTGCTTTTATATTAAATGCCTCACCATGTGTGAGCCAGCTGATTCTTGGATTATCTTAGAGTGTAAGTATTATAAACTGTAATGAACTTCCGTATCACATTCTGAGTTTAACTCAAATGTTCCCAGATTCTTTCCCTGCATGTCTAGTGCTAGGCCTTTCTAAGAATACCGAGTAAACTAGTAATCCTGCTCCACACCAAAACTGTGAGATGCATTTCAGAATACCATTTGTAACTATGTTTGTCATTCCACAACATTTGGCACGCTGCTGCTGGCAGCCTACTTGTTGACAAGTAACAGATTTTGTGACAGGCCACACAATATACCATAAAATATTGAGTATCAACACTGGGCAATCAATCAAACTGGCTTAATAATACAAAGAGATTATTATTAAAGGAACAGTAAGTGTCCTTAGGACCCTACACAGGTGGTTTTGCTAACTCATGTTGCCATTAGACCAGCTAGGTGTACTGTTTTAATACAGGAGTATAAAAGAACTTCTGTTTTGCTGTCTTGCCAAGGTAGGTTGGGGAAACCCTAAATAAGGGGTGAGGGATAAAAGTGGCTGATCTCGGAATGAAAAAAAAGATCGAACAGCCGAGCTCAGAAAAGAACTTGCACTTTGATTTATGCTTTGTAGCTGCTGCTGTGCGTTTCCAAAAAAGACAGGGCCCTAGGAGGGAAATGTTTGGACTATATTCACTAGATGTAGAAGCAGTGTGGGAACTAAACACTCCTTTTGTTAAAACATTATTAAAGCAGGATAGAAATTAATTGCAACCTTTTAGCTAAGCTTCCATACAACTAATGTAGCCCCTAAAGATACCATCTTTAAGGCAGCTACCTGACTTAAAAGCCAGCAAGACATTCATTTTAATTAAAAAAACTTTATTTTCAGGGACTGTATTTTATGATAATTATGTGCGAAGAACAGCTTCTTGCACTATGAAAATTCACATGGCTCTCCGGAATAGAATGTTACACAAACTTGAATATGATGCTGTACTTGGAGTTATGTCAAAATTAACACATTGATTCCTTTACTGCCAACAGAGTGCTATCTGTTCTCACAGTAGCTTGTTTTAAGGTAAGCTCATACTATCTGCAATTGAGTCAATAGCTTTTTGGTAAGATGGCATATGATTTTTGCCTTTTGATGCAGTAAATATTCAAGAGAATGTTTTAACCTGAAAGTTGATATAAAAAAAAAACCCACAGAAAATGATGGAAGGCACGTGAATTTTAAGTTTGTGGATAAGGAGACTGGATAATTCAGTCTGAAATGTCTGTGGATGGAAGAGAAGTGTTGACTGTGGAAGAAGATCACCATTGAAAAATAACGTCTGTCATTTAGTCAGAACTGTAAATGTCCACAATGTTTTCACTTTGGATTATACTCTGACTCACTTTAAAATGGAGAGAAATGTATGCACTAATGGAGAACTAGTCCAAGCTCTGCTCCAAACAGCAGCAGTATGGAAATAACCAACACCTAATTGGCATCATTAGCTGCCTGCCTTATTTTCCAAAGAGTATTAAGCAAGATCAAGAGCTCTAAAGAAACAAATTGGTCTTTACTCATGTTAACAAGAACACCTACTAAGTCATGGTAGCCACAGCCAAGCCTTCCTGTATGACCAAGAGGCAGTTGCGTCTATGGTGAAAGTAACTGTCTTTTTCTGAGGGAAAGTAGAGGAAAAAAGACCACTTCTTATGGCAGTGGGAACATAAGAAAAGAATGTCAGCGGTGAATGACTGAGGGAGGGAGAGAAGGAAATGCTTTGGAGGAGGGAGCAATGCTTCAGGGCACGATGGGCTATATGTTTTTTACCCAGTTAACCTAGCAGTTATCTGGGACAATATAGACAAGCTCAGCCTTGTCTGCTGCACTTCCTTAGCAGCCTAAACCACTGTATCTGGTGGTACTGGACTACAAGAGGATAGCCCTAGGAATCTTTACTACTGGTACTAGTCTTGGTGAAATGGCCAGGTATGCTAGGGGAATGTGAAACAGACTGTGAGACTATGTTTAGTATTTGAGATACCAGTACTCAGGTGCACACCTCTTGCAGTTTTCCACTTCCTCTTAACAATCCGAAAGCTATACAATGACTTTGTAGGAAATAGAAATTTAATATAAAAGCCTATGAGAGTTGCTCTTGTTTATCCAGGGATGTGTGACAGTTTCTGGAATGAGGATGTGTGTATTCTGTATATTAGTGTTACTAATGTTGCTGTCTGTGGCAGTCTGGCACATGATTAGGAGATTCAAAGTCTCATTACACAGTGATCTTTTATACACCCTATTGTACTGTCTACACAAGGCCCCAGTGGTCTACTAGAGCCTTTATTATGATGTAGTAAAGTCCCTTTCATTAACATTATTAGAGACCTATTGGTGCACATGGTAGACATACACAGGTACAAAGCTGTTATAGGGAAGTGGCAAACCCACATGATTTATCATCTGCAACCTGCTACCTGTGGATGTAGCTGATAGTATTTCCAAATAAAGCCTAGCGATAGGGATAATTCAAGACAGTAAATATGAGCCTGAATTCAGACACAGCTACCAAAAGAAATAGAACTGTTTTCAAGAAGAACCTTTAATGACTTCACTTAGACTCAGTCATAAACTTTGGACACAAACCAATTTCCTAGTTGTTTTTTTCTATCATAGTTCTCCTTAACAGTAATTAAAAAGAAGTTTTGGAGGATAGGTAGCAGTGTAGCTTAAGATCAGGTGTTCAAACCAAGCCTAGATAAATAATTGTCAGTGGTAGTTTCCACCTGGCAGTGTTTTAATTTTAGAGGTGACCAAGAAAGAGGACTTTTGTACCACAGGAGTTTTGAGTAGTTCAACATCTTTGTTCTAAATTTGACGGAAAAAATAATGCACCAAGAATACTTCCTTAGGTTCTGTGCTTAACTACAATGAATTAGAGTGCTCAATGAGAAGACTTTTATGAAATTTCAATTTTTATAAGAACACCGTGTGTTAAATTATTATCCTTTTCTTATATTGAAACTAAGCAAAATAACATAACCTCATGGAATTTCTGCTACAGTTTTCAATTAAGTTAAAAACCATATCTCCTAAGGGGGAAAACAAAGTCTGACTCATTTAAGTGTACTTGCATGCTAGCCAAAATGTTAGGGTGTTACAAAATTTTCAAAGAATATTATTTATTTTTATATTTTTAAAAATAATTTTTATGCCAGGATGAAACTGACTTAATAAATATTTGGCAGTTGGCACAGAAAAAAGTCTGTTCTGTTGCAAGTACATTCACTCAATTATTAATACAGACTAGCTTTGAATAGAATAAGTATTCAATTTTTTTAAAGAAAGAGTTTTAGAAGTATTTATTGGGATGCTACGACTCTGAGTCAGGTGTGTGTTTATTATGATCTTGGTAACTCATACATTCTAGAATGCCCAAAATCTTGCTATGAAAAGATTGCTACTAAACTATCAGGTTTTTAGTGAATGTGTAGATTCTCATCCCATTCACAAATTAGCACTGGAGGCCCCGTTATGCTCATGTAATGGCATTTACCTTTTCCTGAACTGCTGTGAGAAGTGGAACTGTCCTTGCTGTTTTGTGAGGCACTCATCTGTTAACAGAGAAACAGAGGTTACCCGGGGAAGGAACATAATAAAAGCCTGTAACAAAGACAAATTTGGATGTTAGTGATGCTTGAAAGATGATTCTTTTAGCTATACATTTGCATTTACATTGAGGTTTATAAAAAGTATCAGCTAATGTGGGTTTCTTCCTATTATTTCATCCCAGTCTATAGGATTACTATACTTAAAAGGTGAAATTTTAGAACTTTTACTTCATCAGCTGATTAAGGGACTTAGTTGCGTATGTCCAGTAAACAGACTCTCAAAGAATAAGTGCTATGATTTATGAAGCATTTCTTAAGGAGGAAAATGATTACTTTAAGAACAGAAATAAAATCAGCAATACCAGAATCTCAATAATTAAGGTTTACTTTTTCTGACCTTACTCTTGATGGTTTGTACTTACTTCTGTCAATGGCAAAATGAAACCAATGCATGTTTGGCAACAAAAATTACAACTCTGAATAAATCACAGTAGGAGATTTAAACTTTTTGTTTGCAGATCATATAAAAAAAACCAAAACACCATCTTGCCTTTTGAGGATAGTAGAGGTACTTTGATAAAGACTAGCAAGTATCAGAGAAGAAGAGACTGCCAAAGCTAAAATAAAGTTTCATAGAGATCTCCCATGAGAGTCCAGTAGGAAATTGGTTGACATTTTATGGCACTATTTGCCCACTTTGTTTTTCCTTTTCCTTCATTAACAACCAGTTGCAAAGATTTTTTTCTTTAGTAGGCAGAGGAGTTACTAGAACATTTTGTTGGCAGACAGGTTCAGCAATCCAATATTAAAATTATCCACAAACATTGTTATTAATAATTTCAGATATTTAGGAATTTTTTTCATAGTACATAACAGAAATGGGCTCTCAGTATGTATTGTGAATGAAGACAGGTGAGTGATCCATACTAAACCAGTTATTGACAAGTGCTCTGACGTGATAGGAACTCAGCTTTGAGCAGTTTTCTCAATGAAACTATGACCATCAATTTGGAGTTCTTTCAAACAATGAGTACTTCTGTGCTACTAGACCACAGAGTTTGTCTCTTTTTTCTGTGTCCTAATAAATATTTGCCTTTTCCCAAAAATGTGAAATTATTTTATCAGGAAGGACTGGTTTGATGCCCCCATAGCTAGGCTGTTCTTCTGGGAAATCTAAGTTGTGTCCTTGTGTCAAATTAAATAAAGCAGAAATTTGAATCTGTGTGTCCCACATCCTGTCTTAGTGCCATAACCTCCAGAAGAGGTGCAAATTAAAGGTTTCTGACCTTAGATTTCACTGGAAGTTTCTGTCTGGACAGAGTAGGACTTCCCAGTGAAATCTTTGTAGGTTTCTATAAGCAATTGTTGTTTAAGTGAATGAATATTCCAAATTAGAAAACCAAACTTTATTGGAGCTGAAAAGAAAGGAGAGGAGGAAACGATCTGGACTGATTCTTTGCAATATTTATGTCTCAGTGTTATTTTTTGGGACATTTGCCCTAGTGAGCATGCTGCGTTCTTCACCATGGTGAAGCAGGACTCAGTTGTCATTGCACACCACCTTGTATGGTGCTTCCAAACCTGATGATTCAGAGAATGTAATTTGAGCTGTCTACAGGAGTGGAAGAATGAACTTCTAGAATTTGCAAATCTCTAGTTTTATTTAAAAATCTGGACCTCTCTGGTGTGACTGAATGATTCCTGTAAAATACTAGGGGTGATAGCAGGGGAGAAGGTAGCAGTTCAGGCTTTCAGGTCAACCTGAATTTATACCTTGAAATAGCTACCAATGCTTGGCAATAACACCTGACATTTCAGTTAAATTACTACTGACTTCTCATCTTAGTGCCAAAAATTCTGGAGTGCTTTCCCAAATGGAGATGGAGAAATTTACAGACTACTGTTCTTGAGACGTTTTTCTCTTTTAAGATTATAGGACAGGCTCTCATCGCTTGTGGCCTCTTGATTAAAATTAATTGGACTTTGGCGATTTTAACTTTTCCTCTTCCTTAGACTGCAGGGTGTTTTGCATGCATGCACGGGTTGTCTGCTGGAGGTTAGCACAGTAGATTATTTTGTTGCTTGATGCCTGTGCACCAGGGGTGGCCAAACCTTTTTTGACATGTTGGCTGCACAGTGATTTACAGATTAAGGCTCTGGTCTGCAATGGTGCCAACAAGGCTGCTGTTCTCTCTCGCTGACACATTGCACTGCTTTAAGCCACAAACCCTTTGCTTACCCTTTCAGTCTTATTATAGTTCTCATCCCACATTTCCTTTTGGCACAAATCACTCTGTTATTTCTGCTTTGTGCAGGGCTCCACTTCTATCTCTGTCTCAAGTAACTTGTGAAAATGACAGAACAAATAGAAGCAGCTGGCTGTGGCCTACGTGTCTTGCAAAGGGGGTACAGAAGGGACCATTTCTGTTGCAAAACTGGGCCAGATATTGTCTTTAGGACAGATTGTGGCCTTCCTTGAAAAGCTGTGTTTAAAACAGGTGGTCTAAAAGACATACACCTGTGTTCTGCTCTCTAAGAATGCATAGGTAGATGGACTTAGATCTAGCATACAAAAAGTAATTGAAATCCCCTGATGTGGAAGCACTGGCATGTCTGTGGGTGTATCTTTGAGTTGCTTGAAGGAAGATCTGACGCTATAAGAAAACCTGAAATGAGAGGGAAGTATCATACCATTTATTGCCCTGGTAATTACTAAGAACAGTTTTACCAGCTCAGAGCAAAAGGTCTATCTGATCTAGTATTCTGCTTTCAACACCAGCAATTATTTCAGCAGTACTTTGTTTTTGTCAGCCATAAGATAGTAACTAGAGAAACAGGAGCAGGAACAGTAGGAATATATGTGATCCCTCTAGTACTTTTTCAGCCAACAATAGTTTTTAGCTCATGGGATTTTGTGCTATAACTTGTCTGTTTAGTTACTTGCAACACATCTTTCTCTCGAGTACTTACTCAGTCTCCCTTTAAGTCTGTGAAAACCTTTTGCATTCACATCCTTTGTCATGGAGTTGTGTTAGAATTACTACTCCCAGCATGAAAAATAGCCTCCTTTTGGTTTTTCGTTTGGTTGTATTGTTTTAACCTGGCTCCCACTAACTTTTTTTTCTAACAACTTACTTATCTGATGTTTATGATTCAATATAAGCTGGCTTTTAATTTACTTTATTTTGATTGTCTTAAAGGCGAAGGAGGACTGTGGGCTAGGCTCATTATTGCCGTCATTTCTCTTCATAGTTTTACTTAACTTATCCTTAACCTTTCAGAATGAATCTAAATGAATCTGTAATGGAGGCAGAGCTATCACAGGAGTTTGTAGGAACTAATTAATGGATTTTTTTAAAGTTTGATGAGGCATACGGGGAAGAATTTATTAAATCGCTTCACCTCTTACTGGAGGTGAAAAGAGAAAATAAAAAAAAGTTTTGCTGATTCCAGATACTGTTTTCTGTTCTTTTGAATGAAAAATGGGCAGTGTGTGTGAGTGTTGGCCCAGAAGAGACTGTTCAGGGCCATTAAGGCCTATTAATGCACTCAGAATCCTGCCATATCGCAGGCACAGTATGGCTAATGTGCAAAACACTTCTGCAGAGGTAACCTTCCAAAGACGTTTTTTCCTTAAGTGAATTAGAAAAGGGTGAACTGATTTAGAAAAACAAACAAACTTAGTCTGTTGTTTTAAAATGTTTACAGACTAATTCCAAGCCTTTTTCAAACGTTTGCATTGATTCAGAATTGTTTCTTTATTTTATTTTGCTCTGTCCCTTCTGTTTTGGTCTGTTGTACTGCTTTGGTGGTCTTATGTTGGTGGTAAGAAACAGTATAATATCCGCCACCATGTCTGTCAGCCTTGCTTTGCTTCTTCACTGTTCCTGCTGAGCTCCTGAGCTTTTTTTAAATTACTGCAGGAACTTCAGTAATGTTACTTACGTGATTTAAACTTTATCAGCAGAACACACTGGTTTTAGGAAGTATCTTCCACCCAGTCTAATTCAGATTCTACCTAAACTTTCTACTAGCTTGAAGCGTGTCTGGTTGCAACCAAGAATAGGAATGCCTCCTCCAGCGAGCAAAAGCAAAATATCTTCAAAATATTGTCATTTACAAAGATGTTGGTGGCAGCAATCAGAAGGCACTGAAGACACTACCCTACAAACAGTTGTGCTTATCCTTAGGTATTGAATTTGAATAATAGTTTATATTTTTTAATTTTCTTTTGTCCATCCATCTGGTTGCATTAAGGTCTAGGACTGCACCAGAGTTCTCTACAGGTCCTTAAGGAACAACAAACTTACACACTTCAAATAGAGGCTTAAACTCTTTTGTAGGATGACTTTTGCTCAATATTCTGTTTATCCCTATTTAAGAAGAGTCCCTGGCTTTACTTATCATGCAGCCATGAAGAATCACTGGATAAGTAGTAGCATTTGAGCATATTAGAAAGGGACGTTCTCATCTTAAAAGAGACTGATGTAATTATATTTGTTTGGAAATCCTGTTTTATGAATAGTAACAAAATAATTGGATTTTCATAGAATAATTTAAAGAAGTATCCACTGCATCTAATGTGCAGAAGAGTCTGAAATCCATCCAGGAGAACACGTGAGTGAATCAAAAATCTGAAATGCTAATAAAGACTCCAAGAATTCCTGAAATTTAAAAGAAATACCAGAAGGACTGCAAACAATAAGTATTTAACAAGTGCTGACTTAAAGTTAGTGAAGATATAATAGGTTTAAATTTACTGCTAGCAATGATAAAATGTAGAAGGTCTGGCTTTGATGTATGGCCAGAACCACCAGTATGATAATTCCTGCAACTTTGATGTGGGTACCTGGGCTACCAGTTTTGGGATTCTGTGTGGTTTTAGACAACCCAGTTTCTGTCAGGGCCAAAACTGGAGGGGAAATGTGCTGTTCATAAAAATCAACCACAGAAAAAGTCAACCACAGGAAAAACAGTCAAATAACTTTAAGGGTCTCAATTGAACCCATGAATGTCAATACACATAGTGTGAAGTTAAATCCTTGACATGATTTGTTGGGCCTAAGTGTAGTACTCTTAACATAATTTGTAACAAGTTTTCTTGAGTGTGACAAGAAGTGATGGCCTCTGGCACATTGCTTAGTTTGTTCTTGATGGGATAAGGCACACAGAGCAGCCATCTCAATGGAGGCTGCTACTGTCCTGATAGGAGGAAAACAGTGTTATGATTCCAATAGCTTCTCTTAGATTATTATAGCTTTGGAGGTATGGTGGGCCACAAGAAGTAATGTAAGGGGGAAAAGTAGTTCTTTGCAGAAAAGTGCTTTGCAGCGTTATTTGCAAGTTTCTACAGAGGTCATTCTCAAAATTTACAATGCACAAAGAAAGTCAGCATAGGCTTTCTTTTACAACAGTGCTCGTGGATAATAGAGGAATTCTGAGTCCTGAGTAGCTGTATCATTTTAAATGCAATATGGTAAATTAAAGGTCATTCAGTAATGCTTACATAAAGCTGCATCAGAACTGGCAGTTACATCTAAAGAAAGAGAATTTATAGTCATAATTGAAAGTTCTCTGAAATCCCCACCTCAGTGTACAGCAGCAGCCAACTAAAAACAGATAAATTACTGGCATTATCAGGAAAGGTACTGGCAACAGGAGAGAGCCTAATTACATAAAACCCTGATGTGCCCACAGGCCGAGTACTGCATGTACTTCTGATTTCTGCATTTCAAGAGGGGATAGTTGAGGTGAAGAAGGTTCACAAGAGGGCAACTTAAATCATACTGGGGATGGACCTTCTGCCTTATGAAGAGCAACTGAAACAGCTAGGACTGTTCAGCTTGCAACAGAGTAGGTTGGAAAGGACTATCATGGAGATTTACAAAGATGTGAATGTGGTAGAAAAGATGAATGCAAGGTTTTAATTAGCAGCTAACATGGCATTATTAGAATTAGAAGGCACTTGTTGCAACTAACAGGAGATCCACTTAAAACAGATAATCCTTTCTTACAGGCCAGAGAACTAAATTTGGTAGGTGTTGCCACAAAAGGCTGGAGACAGTATCATTCAGTTCTATAGGGTTTAAATCAATCCATAAACATCTGGTCCATAAAGAGACACTAAACAAAATAGAAGGGAGCTACTCTTTAACTCCCTAGTCTGAAGATTTTGATTGTTATTGAACAGGGGAATGACCCCAGGTAAAGACCTAGTTTGCATCTCCTGTTGCTGCTGAACAGGATCCCAGGCTATGATGGATCAAGGGTCTGGTGCAGTATGACATTTCCATGTTCTTATGTTTTAAAATGTAAATGTTAGCAGTCAGTGATGGGAAGCCTGCAATAAAGCACTGCAAGTTGTAGGTACTTCCTTCTAGCTAAATTATATATTTCCTCAAATCAGTTTAATGAAGAAGATAGGTTGCTAGCCACAATACTCATTATATGTCAAATAACTGAAGTCGAAAAGAGTTTTCAGAAGAACTAGTGATGTTACATGGCAATTATTAATATTATGTATGTATATGCTATAGAAGTTGGTGATTTGCAGCAAATAAGTCACTCCCATTGCATCCACTTCTAGCTGTTTATCTTGTTATTAAGGTTATATTACAAAAGAAGAAAAATGTTCACAGAATAACAATACTTTTGGTTATTCCTGTAATTCCAAAGTTGGAGGGGAAAAAAAAAGTTTGCTTATTTGAACTCCTAACCTTTTGCTCTGGAATTCTTGCATCAGGGTGTTTCATGAGTATCCTGGCTTCAGACATGTCAGAAATGTCACTGGGATAGTGTCTCTTGCAGATACTTGATACTTCCACTTCCAACTGAGATCAGAAAGTGTGGAGAAGCATGATTTTTTTGCTTGTTCGTTTCAGCTAACCAAACTCTTTGAAAGTTTTGAAACAAAACCTGGTTTTCACTCAGTTAGAATAATTGGCACTATACATATTTTAAAGTCCCAGTCCAGTAATGCTAGGGTTTTGGCTTTTTTCTTTTATCTAAACTAACTTGTTAGTCTTTAGTAATGGAGATCTACAGTTGCTTTACACAATGTACTAAATAGCAGAAAAACACATCTGCAGGCTTTTATATTTGTAAATGGTTTATGGAATTTCTGTAAGAGTGATTAAAAGATGTTTTTACAATGCAGGCAGTAATTTCCAGCATGACATCTTGATCTGTTGGAAGGAACTTCTTTGTCTTTATGGGTTTTCTATTGGGCTTAAAATAAGCAAACTAAGTTTTGATTCATAAAGACTAGCTTTATCTTCAAGCATTCAGCAGAAAGCTTATAAACTAAATATCACAGAATTTGGGGATGGTAGAATATGGACATTATGATATTATCCAATCATTATTGCCCAATATCTTGTGAACTTCTTACACACTGTGGTGTGACTATCTTTTAAAAAATGATGAACTGTGGAAATAATGAAATTGAATACTGCTGTTGATCATACTGTGTGTTGCCTTGTGGCACTGCTTACCTTATGGTGCTGCTGATCATGATATGCAATATGCAAAAGACTAACTTCATTACTAAAACACATACATTTTTAATATTAAGCTTTGTTATCCTATTTTCTAATTTATTGAGGTGTTTATTTATGAGAAGCAAAAGGGACAAGATGAACAATAGGAAGTGCAAGAGCCATTTCTGTTCAGTCTAGTTGGTAGCTCTGCAGATTTTTTAAGTTACTGCAGGATCTCTCCACTACATGCATGAAATAAGTTTCTAATTTAAAGCTCGTCTGTATCTAAATTTTCAGTTTGAGGTTTCTGCTAGAGAAGTAATTCCAGCAAGAAGCGAGTTAGCTTTGCTATTGTGCCAATTTGAAAAAAAAAAAAAGAGTGTTGGGGCATTTGTGGGAAGAAGTAATTTGAAAGCATTAAAAGAACAGCAGTTATTTAATAGCATTAAAATAATGAAAAGCCATATGATTTTTCTATTTTCTACTAAAAGAAGCTGTTTACTTTCTCCCTCTCCTCACAATTATGAGAAATTGTGATTTCCCTCTTTTGATGGAGCATGGCATTAATTTGCCCTTTCAAATGTGGGGTGGTTCTTGATCACAACATTTTAATGCACACAAAAAGTGGAAATTTGTTCTACAAGGTATTTCGACAAGCCAATTTTAAAATATTTTTATTTGGTTTATGTACAAATATAATTTTCAAAGTAAGTTGGTGAGTTTTGTCTCTCTTCTGGACTATAATCCACAGGTTTTTGTCCCTCTTTTTCCAGTACTCCAACAGAGTGCTGATCTTCCTGGAGGGTATCCAGTACATGCCCAAAAGAGATTAAGGTAGGCTGTGGGGTGGGAGATATTTCATCAAAATTTATTACTGTTCAAAGCCACCATAGTGGTTTCCGCTTAAGTCTTTAGTGTTAAAACCCGTGAAAATTGTTAATACCGTGACAAGTTAGAAATGTTAGGGGTGTTTTTCATGCAGTATTCTTAAAGAGACCACAACGAACCGGCAGCTGAAAACTCAGCTAACTCGCCTTAATCTTTTGCCATGTTGAAGCCAGGTCACCATTTGTGTTGCGCAAGGCAGAGGTAAACTATAGGTCTCCAGACCTTCTGCTGCTGTCAGTTAGCATCACTTAATTTAATTGAGTGGACTTGCTCAGTTCTTTCCCACCTAAGGGCATGGCTCAATATAAGATATCAGGGAGACCGAGAAAGCATTAGCATGATTATAAGATCTTTGAGCAATGAAAGCTTTTTTTTTTTTTTTCTTCTTTAAGGCAACCCTCCCCCCAAAAACATTAAAAAGTAACTTTAAAAAAAACATTAGAAAGCAAAGGGATCTATTTGACACACACAGCTATATGTTCATCTCACTACACTATTTGTACTTTACATTTAGGAGTGTGGTCCAGCTCTTACCGCTTCCTGAGCATAGTAACTAGATGTAAAGGTATTTATTCTTTTATTAAATGGTACAGTAAATAACTCTGGAAAGGCCACAGTAGTGCTGAATTCTTTTTGTTGTAAACACCTTAGTTCCTCTCACCTCCAGTGGGAACAGCCCAAGGTAACTATGTGAAATAAACCTTTGTTTAATGCATCTGTACTCAAGACTTTTGTATACTGTTCCTGACTGCTCCTGGTAAACTGATTATTAAGGTCATTCCCCACTCCCAGCTTTCAATACCACATGAAAGAGTGTGACCTCTGTCTCCAAAACTACAAGGAAATGTATATTTCTTTCCTTGCTGCAAGCTTTCTGCCCACTGGAAGTTGGTAATGCTAAAATATGTTGCTTTGAGGACCTAACAGGTGAAGAGTATGATTTCAGGCTAAGGAGTAGATTTGACCCGGTGGTCACTATAAGTTGTGTTGCTAAGCTCCAAGCTGAAAAAAAAAGACAGCTGCAGGGGTTTAAGGATTAATGTTGCTGGGTTGCTACCTCTAAAACAAAAGAGGTTGTTAGAGTAGTAGTGAGTGATTGAGTCATACAAGATCTCTGAGTGAGAAGTTCTGTCTTCAAAGGTGCTATGAAAGTAACACTTCAAGGTAAAGGAACGTAAATACTTGTAATTAATTGTAAGTGAGTGGAGCTTGGAGGTTTTTTTACTAAACACTAAGGTTTAATGTGGATGGCTTCCTGGCTTATAAAATGTAGAGATTATTGGGTAAGAAGTTTTCTCTTCAGTGTCTTTGCAGGGTAAACCAGCTGGGATCTGTTCTTCCAAAGCTAAATTGTTACTATTACCCAAACTAGCCTCTTTTACTTAGCCTGAGTATTCTTATCATGTTGTGCATTTAATAGGAGTCTGTTATGAAAAGAGAAATTAAGGAGCCCTGCAGTGGAATAAATTGATATGTCAGATGTTCATGAAGGAAATCTCTGTTTGAGGATTTTGCTGTTCTGCCTGGTTGCCTGTTCGAGGAGCCTGTACTGGCTGAATACCGTAATCTGCCATCACTAAATCAGGAGCTAGCACAAGTGTATTGTCACTATCGTAGCAGTAAATAATAAGGCCATGAGAGATACCCTCAGACTGCCAGGTTGCTGGGAGACTTGTCTACAGTATGAATCCCTCTAGTTCATAGTGTTTTAAATTCTTATGAGAACTTTGATCTTTTACATGTTAGGCAAAAGCCTTTGCCCCTAGGGCATTGTATATTTTGATGAAGATGCATGCTTCTTCCTCTCTGATTTTGGTCAGAAATTCTATTCAGGGTCTGAGATACCTTCTGCCTGTTTTATCAAAATCAATTAGTGGCACCTCTACCATGATTTTCAGCGTCACCACTCCACTAGCCTACAGACTAGACTTACTTTTGTGTCTGTAATTCTCTCTCCTGTTTCTTTTGGGAAGCTGCAGGTAAGGCATGAGAGATCCTAGACATTTCTGGTTTGGCCATTATTTTTAAAGGATTCTGTAATTCCAAATTGTGCACTCTATTGTAAGCAAGTTGTTAAAAGGGTGTATGCTGATAATTCCTAGAATTAAGAAATAAATACACCTCTCCACACACAAACATGCAGCTTTGTGGGTGTTTAATACACAAGATAATATTAATTCAGTATTTTTATCAGGAAAAAAAACCTTTAAAAAGACCCACAGCAACAGGAATAACCATTGCTATGCCATGTATCACATGAGCTATATACATCTCTACTTCTGTAGTTTGGTTTTGTTGGTTAACTCAAATAACACTGAAATCAGTGAGACTTACCAGTGGCACAGAGAGTGCATCTTTTCAGACTTCACTTTGGGATCCATCCTAGTGTTGCTGTGCAAAATAGCATTGAAAGTCTATCTTCAGATATACTAGCAACATACCTCCCCTGCCTGTCATCTGGGGAAAGGTAGCATGTTATATGAGAGAGTCATCAGCAATCATTTAGAAAGCTGGTTGCTGATTCTAATTCAGAGGGTTTTGTCATTTCATACCCTGAATTAGACTGCACTGCTATTTTGAATGATGTTAGTTGTTGTCTGTGTCCCAGCTGTGAACCAAGGGTAATGCTGCCACATAATTACTTGATTCAAACCAGTGAGAGAGCACAAACATTCCTTATACATTTAATGTTTTCGATAGAGTGTTAGTGACCTTCTCATAGGTATCTTCCTGGGATTTTTCCTGGTCGTTGATTTTTAGAGAAAATAATTTCCATTAAAATTATGATAAACAGCCATTATAGTGATAGGCTGTCTCACTGTGTGTCAACTATTTGCAACTGGATCTTTTTCATTTCTTTCTGTTGCTGGCAGTTTCAAAAGTATGAATTTATTGAAACTTGTTTTAAGAATAGGTGCAGAAACCTGTGAAAATCAAGCCACTTTCAATCATTTTATAAACAGGGCTGTAGAACTGGGGAACTCGAGCTGTTGAAAATAACAGTCCTGGTTCACAGAATCACAGAATAACCAGGTTGGATCATCGAGTCCAGCCATTCCCACCAATCCCTAAATCATGCTCCTAAGCACCTCATCTACCCTAACCTTAAACACCTCCAGGGACGGTGACTCAACCACCTCCCTGGGCAGACCATTCCAATGCCTAACCACCCTCTCCGTGAAGAACTTTTTCCTAATCTCAAGCCTGAATCTCCCCTGGCGGAGCTTGAGGCCATTCCCTCTCGTCCTGTCCCCTGTTCTATTATCTTCTAAAGAGGGATGTAGAAATCGGAGAACTCAGGCTGTTGGAAATAACAGTGGTGAGGTTTGCATTTTGTCGCATATCTGAGTACATCTATTTCTCTGAAGATCCTGTAACGTAGTTACTATTTACATTAGGCATCAGCTGACTTGGGGAGTGCTCAGATGGAGATTGAGAGAAACTGTGAGTGCAAGCTCTGTGACCTTCATATTCATCTTTAAGATGTGAATCGGAACTTTGAGCCTTCTGACTGAGCCAAGGGATTCTCTTCTCAGCAATGCTAGAAGAAAATATTAAGTCTGGCTCAACTGAAAGTCAGTCTGGAAGACCAGTGAAGGGTGGAACGCTGTAATTTACCATCTTTACTCATTAACGGTTTCCTACAGGATAACCAAAATACTTGAAAAGCACTTAGTAAAATCACTGTTCTTTCTCAGACATAAATGACTGGAAGAATGTTCTCATAAATAAGGAATTGCCGCCTGTTTCTTCATCCTAAAATGACACTTGGTGATAAATATAATCTTTTTCCTGGCTTAGGTCTTCTCCAAATCTGTACTAACTCCCATCTGTTTTTACTGGATTCTGTAGATTCTAATGAATTCAAGTGCCACAAAAACAGGCTTTAATGGACAAATAGTTTGAACCTGTTAATAACTGAGTTTATTCTTCATACATTTCCAGTGCTTACTGACTATAAAGAAAAAAAATAACTGAGAATATTAAATGTTAAATTGGCTAAGAATAGTTTTATAATACTTAAGACATGTTCTGTTGCAATCTATGCTGTAATAATTCCACAATATTTATGTGATTTTTATTTTGAAAGAGGCTTTCATATAAGATTCCACCTGCCTTGCCATTTTATTCAGAAAAATACAAGTGCTAATAGCATTTTAAACATGTAAAGAAGTCTCTTTCAAACAGAAAAAACCCCAACATTTTCTTTTAGACCAAACCTGGTAGTGAAAAAAATACGTGGTGCAGCATTTGAAGAAGCTCTACACAGGTCTTGGGATAGGTATAGGTTTGCAAAATCTAAGTTCCTACAATTTACTGGAATTTAAAACTACTTATACTTGACAATTTGCCTTTCGCTCATTGCAAATGAAACTTAAGCTGCCAAGAGATATTCCTTTGCATATAGCCTCAGTCTGGTTTTCCTTGAACTAATTAAATGGCATAGCTGTAGTGTACAATTCTTAAATTTTTGAGTGTCTTCCTTTCCTGACATAAGAAAACTACTGGTCTTTCTAGGTTAATGGCAAATGTTTAGCAGTGTAGCAGTCTCCCACACTACCTTTCTTGTAGAAGTGCATGTAGGAGTGACTTTCACAGCAAGCATTAGAAATACTCCCCTTAGACAGGTTCTCAGGAGAAATGTTGCGTGGCAGTGAGAGTGCAGTATCCCTATCCTACTTTTCTCCTTAGAGCCCTCCCCGAAAGAAAGCTGGAACACTACAAGATCTCCACGTTAACTTTGAGTCAAACAACCAGCAAATATAGAGGTATGTGGTGATACTGGTACGTGAACACATGTACCTATGTTTTTCAGTAGTTGCATGAATCTGACAAAGATAATAAAAGTCTTGCTCAGTAGAGAGATCCTCTTATATGCTTTTATACAGTCTTCCAGAGACTGGACAGTTACAATGAACTGTTGATCTGGAACTAGTTCTGTGCAATGTCCTGTTTGGCATCAATTTGTTGTTGAAGAAGTAGAAATTTATCAGCTGATGACCCATCTTTTTGTTTGTAATTATTCTCTTGTGTCTACTTGATCTAAACTCTTTACAGAGACATTTCCTACACGTTGCTTGAACAGTAAGCTGTAATTCTTTCAGCTGTAAGGAATCCTCACACAGTATCCAGCATTCAACTAAAGATAATGTTACTTTAACATAGAGAACATAATATTTTCTTTTAATGTTTATTGTTGTTCTATTAATGTTTACTATTGTTCTGACTGAAATACTGCTTCATAATTTTCTGCTCAGGAAAGTGAAATAAAGTTCTCTGGGTATCAGCACATGCAAGGTAATGGAATGCCTGAATTGAATTCTTCAATCTAAATGAAGTTTTGCCTTTATGACTTGTATTTTTCAAATTCACATGGTCTTGTCAAGACTAAAGTAATTATATGTATATTTTTATAAACCTACCCAGAGATTTAAAAGAGCATCTTTCTAAAAGTTCTTAAAGAGCTCATGGGACATTTCCAAAGATAGCTCTGACTTCCATGTGCCTTACTCAATGCAAATGGCATATACATCAAAAATGTGACTGAACAAGCTTAGATGCTTTAAAAATTACAAATGTAGGAAAACTTAATTTTATGACAAAATTCCTATCATTTTAGTAGTCCCAAGATTTCATTTTCTTATGCTTCCTAGTGGAGCTAGGCAAACCATTTCTTTTAGGACATTGATAAAATAAGCCCCTCTTAAATTCAGGATGTTAAGAGCTCAGTGTTTCTAAGTTTGGCTTCTGATTCAGCTTTTGCACAAGTTCAAAGACATGTCTCTGAAGCTTTAATTTAAGATCATATATGCTTATAATATAACCATGTAGTAATAACAGTAATACTTAAAGGACATGTTAAGGGGCATAGGAAAGATGATAGGGTAATAATTGCTGGCTTGTCTTTCAGGATAGTTAACAATCATGAAACAGTTTAATCACTGATCAATAATAGTGAAGAGTGTTCTGCTGAATCTGTTAAAATGGGATTTGTTTGGTGGGTGTGGGGTGGGTTTTGGCAATAAAATTTTCTTGTGATGTGTGCATTAAAAGTTAATATTAATGTATATCTATATAGGATCGTAGAATATTTTAGATCTGAATGTTACCTGGTCCAATCCCCAGCTCTAAGCAGGGCCAACTTCTATGTTGTATCAGGTTACTCTGTGCCTTGCCTAGTAAAGTTTTCAATACATCCGAGGACAGACATTCCACAGCCTCTCTGAGCAGTTTCTTCCATGCATAGCTACCTTCTTTTTGAGTTTTTCTTTGTCTCATATGCAATCAGAATGCAATGATCTTTTCTTTTACTCTACCTTTCTGAAAAGAGTCTGACTATCTTCTAGGTAGTTTCCCACCAGGTACCTGAACAATAGAAATGCTAAGACTTGTCATAGAATCATAGAATAACCAGGTTGGAAGAGACCCACCGGATCATCGAGTCCAACCACTCCTATCAAACACTAAACCATGTCCCTTAACACCTCGTCCACCCGTGCTTTAAACACCGCTAGGGAAGGTGAATCAACCACCTCCCTGGGCAGCCTCTGCCAGTGCCCAATGACCCTTTCTGTGAAAAATTTTTTCCTAATGTCCAGCCAAAAGAGTCTTCGCGGACTCAGATCTCAGCCTTTTTTGCATCATGCATTAATAGCCTTTGCAATAGGACTTATCATATTTAAATCATTATACAAAAGACAAGTTGTAAAATTGCCTCCATGAGATTATTTTCTTAGGAATAACTAAATTGAAGTAAGTAACTACTTGCTAATCAGGATAATGGCAGATCTGAAAATAAGTCAGAAATCCTGCTGCTTACTTTCCCATCCAGCAACAGAGTAACATTGGTTTGGTTTTTTGGGTCCCTGAAAAAAATGTCTCTGTATCCTTGGGTTTATATTTAGGGAAATTCAAAGGTACCTATATAAATTCTCGGGTTTTTTTGTATGTCTGTTATTTTCTAGGTTTCTTTTGGCATTTGACTCCTGTTAGTACAGCTTAAAAGAAACTAATCCTTCTTTCATAGCATTCCTCTTACTTTCATTTATGTATACCTGCTCTATTCCATAATTTGGAAAACTTTTCTCCTTCTGTTTCACCTCCCTACTTAAAGCATTTAAGATGTGCTGTACCCACAAGCAGTCTAGCAGTGAACTACAAAACTTAGGGAATTATAGGTTACTGTTCAGGTGTAAAGCCTACAAAAATAATTTTTCAACTAACTTAGGTCTTCTCCTTCACTGCAGTCCCAAAGAAATTAGAAGCTTTGCTAAAGAAGAGCCCAGTACTACTTGTTGGCTTTATAAGGTTCATTTCAATAGAAGTTGGCTGTATTAAAGAGCCATTTACACTTTGTTGTCAAGGAGAACTTGCCAGGGGACCTAAAGGGTCATTAGCCTTCACATAGCACCATACAGTGTAGCAGATGCTTCATGACATGTGACAAGGAAAGGCTTTAATGGTGTGTCATGAAAACCCAGCCTCATCACTTTGGTTTTTCTAATCTGTTGCTGTCTAGAAATGAGTTGCCATTTTATTGATAGGTTTTTTCCTTATACTTGCTAGTGATGACAGTAGAGGGAAATTAAACACTTCTGGTGACATTGCATACTTTACTCCTGCTTTTAGTAACTAGGTGGAGTGAGTTGGTCCTTAGACAAGAATTAAACACAGAAATGTAAATTCCTCGAGCTTTTAAAATTCCATTTGGCTTGATAATTATGAGTGCAGACATGCCAGCTGTTTACTTTAGAAAATACCCAAGAATTTCAAGGAGCAACATAATTGTCAGCTTCCTTTATGCACTGCAGTTACTGAATTTTTAGGATCCACAAGTATTAAATGTGACCTACACAGAATTTTAGACACAATGTGCGTGGCATCTCAGGAATAGAATGATATAGAGAGTAGTAGCTCGGGTACTTGTTGCAGAGAATGTTCCTTTGCAGTTGTAGTATTCTGTGATTCCTTAAGTTTCAAATACATGTAGCATGTGGTCTTAGGAAATACAGACTACAGCACAGATTATCTGAAGAGATTGTAGATGAAGTTTTAAAACCACCAAAACCAGCAACAGAAAGGAAGCTCTTTGAACAAGATTCACTGAGTAACTAGTATGTGACTATCTCAGGTTTAACATGACAATTTTGTATGAGAGCTTATTTGAATTCAGCCACTCTTTTAACCATCATGGTGGCCCTACAATGTGATTTTCCTTCCCTCTCTTATTTATACAACTGCGTCTTCAGTGCTATATAAATCATCTGAGTTAATCCAAGAAGTGAAGGTTTCCAAGTAAGGGCAGCCACACCCTGAAGGCATGGCATGGGAGACAGAATGCCTTCTGTTTTAGGAATTCTTCCTTTCATCCAAAGAAAATCCCTCAAAAAGTCATGACTAGCCATCAGAGCCCTCGGGATAAATGGGAATTTATGCCATCTTGACACTAGAAAGTATGCATCTTCATTCTGAATGGGGTTACAAAGTGGCTAGTGGTACTTTTTTGTTCAGTGTGGACAAATGGAATTCACTACCACTCGACAGCTAAGGAAAACCTTTATCCCAGGGAGAAAATCTACGCCTATTTCTTATTTCCTCCATTTGAATGAGGTAAGTATTTATGCTGCAAAAGGGTGGAAACCTCTGAACTGCTCAGAGTAAAAAAGGAGCAATAAAGTAAATGAAGATTAAAATCCTCACTCTGGGAACAGTTTTTATTAAGGAACTTTTGGATTTTACTAAGGAAGATTTTCAAGATTACTAATAACTCTGAAGAGAAATCTTTGCATAGGCATCAGGTAGTATGTGTTTGGGGAGCCCAACCAAGTTAATTTGTATCAGATCAGCTGCATGCATACTGCTCAGATAGTTTGTGCAGGTGCAGATCAGGTCTACAGCTAAGGCTTCCGTTCTCTTCTGGGTGTCTGTAAATCTCTGACAAATCATCAGAGTCCAATTTGTCTGCCTGGTCAAAATTTACAGCTGGAAACAGGATGTCATGACTGGAAGAAGTAAAATGTACAGTATCCCAGCTTTAATTTCAACATAGGAAACTGAAACGGAAATCAGCACCAATTTTTTGTGGACACTGGCTGTTGTACCACTAAACAGTGAATTTACAAGAAGCCATTAATTTATTCTTTGAAAAGATGTGTTTCTTTCTAGCTGTCTTTATTTACAAATTCTAATTTGGCCTACCTGAAAGTGCTTACAACTCAAGGTATTTTCTCCTACCTCGTGTTCCCCATCATTTTTAGTAAGGCTCACATCAGGATACAGAGATTGGCCTACACAGTACTTCTTTACATGTTTGCAGTCACACACGGTATGTTTCACTCAATTCATGACCAGGGTGGGACCCTCCAATTTGCACCTGTGCAGACGGGATCTTCCATTTTAACAGCATTTAACTGTGATTTGGTCGATGGAAATGATGAGGGGGTAGAATCTAAGCAGAAGAAATGTGACCTGTGAAATAAAGATCTGTGAATTAACAGTGCTCATGAGCCAAAATTTGGAATCTATCGGAATAGTTCTATCAGAGTTATGTTTTTCATGGTCCTTTTTTGAGGACATATGGACACTTGACAATTTCATAGAATCATAGAATAGTTTGGGTTGGAAGGGACCATGAAGGTTGTCTACTCCACCCCCCTGCAGAGAGCAGGAACATCTTCCACTAGATCAGGTGGCTCAGAGCCCCATCCAACCATGCCTTGAATGTTTCCAGGCATGGGGCATCTACCACAACTCTGGGCAGCCTGTTCTAGTGTTTTGCCACCCTCATTACAAAATTTCTTTTCCTTATATCTAGTCAGAATCAACCCTCTTTTAGTTTAAAACCATTACTCCTTGTCCTATTGGAAGAGGCCCTGCTAAAAGATTTGTCTCCACATTCCTTATAAGACCCCCTTAAGTCTGAAAGGCTACAAAAAGGTCTCCCTGGAGCCTTCTCTTCTCCAGGCTGAAGAACCCCTCAGCTTTCCTTCACAGGAGAGGTGCACCAGCACTCTGATCGTTTTCGTGGCCCTTCTCTGGACCCACTACCACAGGTCCATGTGTCTTCTGTGCTGAAGACTCCAGAGGGCCTTCATTGTCTAAAATCGGAGACTGAAACAGTCTGCGTCTTTAGCAATGTATTACTTAAGAGCTGCATTATATTCTCATTCATTTTTGCATATGTACTTTAATGTATCTTGAGATCTGAAGTGTGTGAATATATAAAGTATCTTTGGATCTGTCAAAGGGAGGTCTCCTAATATACGCTTTTGAAGTAATGCACTTCTAGGAAGAGCAGTAATTTTCAGACAATTGCATCTTTCTCATAGAAATGAACACTGAAGCTGCTCACATTACTGCCTATTTATTCTTGTCTCAATTTAATGGCCTTGTTTTAAAAGCAGGCAAAAATTAAATAAAAAGAAGAGCAGATTATTACCTGTCATTCAAATGTTCAGCCACTCATAGACACGCTGAAAGATCCGTTGGGTATTATTTTAGGAGTGGGAAGTGATATAGATATACCATTTGAAAAACTGGAACTTTTAGGACAGGCTTGCAAGGTTTCTCACATAAATAGGCCAAAATCCTTTTCTCAAAATCTGCTTTCATTCCAGTTTTGGAGTGAAATTCTGGCCTGGGTAAAACAATATCTTTACTGCTTAGTTCACTCGTGTCAAGGCTAAGCTTGTTATCACTTGAACAAAGACTGTCTTTCTCTAGAACTGTTCTGTAATGGAAGCAAACCTTTACAATGAGGTTGCATTCAGTGATGTATGACAAGGTCCTAATGGAAGACAGTAGCTTCTTGCAAATGCAGATACTTTTTAATAAAAAGAAACACTCTATTTGAGAGAAGTGAAAGAGCCATTCTCCTTATAGGAGTCTGTAACATAAGGAAGAAAATGTGCTCTGTAGAGAAGCAGCAACAAAGAGTGGAAAAATGAATAAATCAAAAGATAATGGAATCTGAACAAGCAACGGAGTCATATCTAACAACTGCCAGCAATGGAATGTTTGAGAATAATGTTGATTGTAGCTGTTACCTGGTAAATCGTAAGAAATCCAAGAAATGAAAAGATTGAATTGTAGCAGCATGGAGTTGTGCCAAGCGCCTTGCTGTGTGTATCTGTCTAAACAAGGAAAATGGAGAATTCTAATCCATTAAAAGCCCCCATAATGATGATAACCTAAACTAGAGCAATTATTTCTGAACTTTGGCATAACTCCTGGAGCCTAGAAGATCTTAGAATGTGAGAATAGACTTGAGCTGCAGACTTGAATATCCAGGCTTTGAACATGTGATTTTTCTGGACCACCTCCATTTCAGCTATTGGAGTGACATGCAGGAAGCAGAGAACAGATCCCCTTAGAATTACATTCACTAGTGAAGCAAAAGCGAAGTCAAAATAGATGTATTCTGTATTTTCCTCCTCTGCGGCCTCCCACAGTAGAAGAAAACAGGGAAAAATCATGGTTGGCACTCCATCCATCTGACAGAAAGTCCCCAGGGTGTGTCGTCAAATGACATATGTTTTCTTATTACCTAGGGTTTTAGCTTTTGTTTGGGTTTGATGATTTTTTTATTTGTTTGCTCTTTGCTCTGGAATGCACAAGTAATTTTAAAACTCTTTTAAAGAAGAGGGGGGAGTACAATTGGAATTATCCAGATTTTTCTTTTCTCTTTGCAAGAAAGCCCATGGAATTTGGCATCTTAACCCAACCTTGCCTGATGTGATCAAAAACACAGTCAAATTTTTATTAAAATGTTTTGAATCTTTCAAACATAATATTGATAACTGAAATGGAGCAAAGAGACAGTAGCATCTGGTTTTAATGAATGTGGTCTGCTTATACTTGAAAGCAAAACCATGCAGGAAAAGACTGGAAATTCTTGTTCAGAGAATTGAAGTGCAATAGTGTTTTTCAATACCTGACATCTGTATACTTAGAATGACCTGGGTGACTTCACTCAAACAATTGTTCATATTTTTTAGATTAAAAGGCCATATTTGGATCTGAAATATATTTACTGCTTTTTCTTTTTTTTTTTTTTTTAGTCTGTTGTGTACTTCTTTCCATTACTAAAATCTTAACAAAGCTCTTTGCTTTGAGCTTTATCCTAGCTTTTCAATTTGATGACCTTTTTCAATATACTATATGTCAACCTATGTTCCGATTAAGATACTGTAGTCTAGACAAGTAGGGCAACCATTTGTGGAGATATTTTTCTTCTATATAGATTAACATCTGAAAGAACAGAGTTACCTGATGCAACCTCCTGAACTGCAGGCTCCTGTAAAAGCCAACGTAAGACATACATTTTCAATAGAAAAAAGAGAGGGCATTGTCAAACCAGATTCTGCAAGAGGCCTCCCTGTTTCGTTACATTCAGCTCAAGATTATTAGCAGCATTTCAGTCCAGGCCCTTCATGAACTTGCTGTACACCATTAGAGTTTGAATGCCTTCTAGCAGAGTAATAGTAATTAAATAATACTAACACAGCTTCCTGCATCTTTTCTGGGAACTTGTATTGCTTATGTGAGATGGATAAAATTGTTTGGAAATGCAGCCTAGACACTATGTTTTTTGTACTTTGAGTTCTGCCCAATCAAAATGATGATGAAGAATATTTATTACCCAACCTCCTCTGTCCCTGCCTTCATAGCCTAATCCTCTCTCTTTCTTGGAGTCAGAGGAACAGTCACTGAGATGCCTAGCACAACAATATAAGTCTGTGATTAATCACAGGAAAGATGTAGTGGGCACTTCTTATACCATAGAGGAGTTTCATACAGGGGAGATGCATCTAGCTGTAAAGAATACACCAAGTATTTGAATATGGTACTTGAAGTTCCATTTGTTCCACCTATTCCATTCCACTTATTACAGCATAGTATCATCCTTATGTTAGCATTTGAATTAAGAGTAAAGGTTTGGAAAAGAATAAATGGTTTTGGCCATAAGCACCTACCTAGTGTCTATATTTTGAAGTCTTAATTCAGTTTTTCTCATGAAAGGTGGTGGATAATTGCTCCAGTTAGTTAGTAGTATCTGCATTCCTAAAGTTTTCAGCTTTTAAAGCTGAAATAAAATTAGCTTTTGGTTACCACTAACAGGTTCTTTGAATCCTTTTGTTGTCATCTCAAAGCTGAGAAATCAAAAAGGTTGGCCAGTTTGATTAAATAGTTTTCTTAAGTCAAACTATTGTAAAGTTAGCCTGTAAAAACAAATATGCTCCATTGCCTTTGACCATTTACAGTTTTTCTTTGGCTCCACCAACCATGTGGATGTCTAATCAGGGGATTATCAAGTAGACTAGAGAAATATAACAAAGTTCTGTACTCTAGTAAATATTTGTATAGCACAAGCCTGGAGAAAGTCCATGTTATATTTTACTGTTGATAATTTAATAACTCTATGGCATGCCTGCAATTGTACAGTAAATGTCAGAATGTGTCAAATGAGGTATCCTGTAAAATTTAATAACCTCATATTTAAGATGAGGTGCATGCACAGGTAGGTAGCATTGTTAGAAAAAACATTTTGCAGGTAATCTTCAGGGCATTTGTTTTAATTTTGCCTGGAAATATGAGCAATGGTCACCCATCTTATAGTTAATAACAATGACAGTGTAAGTGACAAAGAGAATAACTCATGCAGAAATGGTCCAGTCTATCAAATGATCATGAGACCAACCAACAGTCAAAAATCCATGACTTCCTCTTGATACAGAAAATAGACCATAGTGTAAACAATTGATTAAGTTAACCGAATCTGTTGCTGGTATTTAAGGGATAGTGTACAGCATGTTGTCTGCCACAGTAGTTTGTTTGCAGTGAAATTAAGCAATAATGATTGAGGCACAGAGCATTTCCTGGGGATTAATGACCGGCTGAGAGGAGCTGATGGCCCAAAGAACAGCTCCTGGCCATTAACCCCAGCCAGTCATTAATCCAAAGGAAATGCCCTGCCCTGAGGTCTTTATTACTCTTAGAAAATGAAAACAAATTAAAACAAACCCGTACAGACCTTTGTATTTGTTCTGGGTGGTGAAGTTTCACATAATTCTGTGTGTGCAGATTTTGATAAAACAAATACCTTACTAGTTATTTAACCAGAGTGCTTGGTTCTCTCTAAAGCATCTTGATATCATCTAGACCTACAGAGTTGAGGAGAGGCTAACTGGAGAAACTTGATCTTGTTTTCACCTTTATTAATGTTTTTCTCGATATGGAATGCAAGTTATGTTTAACTCTAATATAACTTAAATAAGGTGACCGCATACTTCAAATAAGTATCTTTAAGTAGTCTATATCATGTTAAGTATTTAGAATAAGTGCTGGTAGAGTATCAAACAGTCCTAAACACTGTTCTTGTTATATTTTAAACCCTTCTTTCCTTAATTTTGGAAGCAAAGAACCATCTATGCTTTTTCAAGCAAAAAACAGTTGTTAATGTGAAAAGTGCACAGTAAATTATAATTTAGCAAATACATGGATTAGATTTCTTGAGGTAGATTGCAGAACAAGTTCTTGAGTGCTTGTTGTTTCTTCTGTATTTTCCCAGGCTGAAGAATACTGCAGAAAATTAAAAAAAGATGTCTGTTCTTCAAATGTAGATTTACTCTCTTCTCAGCTGTGAAGCAGGATAATCTCTGGGTTATAGCCTTTAGGAAATCTGTAAAACTGTTTTCAGAAAATATACAAACTATTGATATATATTCTATAGTAATAAGTATTCATTAAGTAAATTGATCCAAGGTTCACATAAATCTTGAATTTATCCATTTACAGACACAATTTTTGCTTTCTAGACTACACTATCATTACAATTAGATTTTCAGTTTATTCTTAATGCTTCGAGCATTGGTGGATCTGGGGAACTTCTATCAGTTGGGACTGATCAGACTGGTTTACTTCTGACCACCTCTAAAGAGAGGAGAAAGCCTGGGACAGAAGTTGCAATGAGGCAGCTTAGTTTCATGTCATTTACTAACCGGTATAGGCCAGAGTTTTGCTATACAATTTTCAAGTTTTTGTAAAGATAAGCTATAGCACAACTGAATATGGGAAGATTTTTTTCTTATTTTATTAAAAGGTAAATTTATGCAGGCCATATCCAAATAAAAATCTTCATATAAGTAAACATTGAGAGTTTGACAACAGTTTAAAGAAAACAAATTGATGAAGATAAACGTCCACAGAAAAGTTAAGTAAAATTATTTTTTAAAATTATTATCTTGTAACCTCAGTGCAATCCAAATTATTTTGTTGTAAAGGTACAAAAGGCTTTCTATACATCAGTAATTTTATGCAAAAGTAATATGTGATGCATTCTTTTCAAAAGTGAATGTAAAACTATACTTAGCTATAGTTGTGGGAGGATGTCCGGTAGGACTACAGTGACAGCGGCTTACTGCCGATCAGATGGAAAACTGAAATTCTATTCTTGCATTTTCATCCATGTAAGTATGTACACGTGAAACAGAAATCTAGTAAAGAGCTCTTCATTCTATCAGGCAAAGTTAGAAGTCCGCACAACTGATAGCTTAGCTAGAAAAATTTTTACTTCAACTAAGGTTTTATTTTGAGGAAAGAAGGTAATTAACCTTCGGAACAGCGCATGAAGAGAAGAGTTCTGATAGATTATCTGTCACTGAACAGTTTTAAATTATACTTTTATTTCTTTCTTCTCTCCATGTACTTCTAGAAGACATGCTTTATTATAAACAGTGTAAACTCCAGACAGTCCTTGACTCCTGTTATTCATGAGATCAGACAGAATGATTGCAATAGTTTATTGTAGCTAATAACTTGTTCCTAGCTTGTTGTGCGATACTAAGTAAGTTGCTTTCATCCTCTTCTGTAGTGTGTTCATTTCTAAAATAAAATTCTTATATGTATTTCTATTTTATTTTGAATTCTTCAAAGGAAAATAGCCATTTAATGTAGGAATATTTTGATAAAATAAGCCTTATCATACGTATCATTGATACTGGGATTTAGCCATTAGTCAACACTGCTAAGAAAATGCTGACTCACGAACTTCAGTGATTATAATGCTGAAGCTATGGAAAAAGTTTTTCACATAAATATATTTTTCAGGTTAGTAGAACTTGCAGTGACTCTACTGGGACCAGGAATAAGTGTCTACAATGTTGTACCTGAACATACTTGTCATCTCCCATTAACATAGTAAAGAACATTCAAATACCTGTAAAGATATTAAGATCTGATTCAAAACCTCCTGAATTTCCCCTGATTGGGGTAGAGGAGGCCTTTCAGTTAAACTCACTGGGATTTGGATCAAGATTCTATTTTGGAATCTGTAGTCTTGTATGCATTTTAGATGCACTCCAAAACTAGTGCAGATTACTGCAGAATTCTTCATTTTCACTGTTTTATACAGGCTACAAAGGGGATTGTTTCTTTTTGGATACTTGACAACCCTGTTACTCTCTTTAGAACAGAGCTACTGTAGATGTAGAAAAATACAGAAACCAGATTTGTAATAAATATAGTTTAAATCAGGATGTTGTGTAGTACAACATGGAACAAATAGTGTAATCTTTCTATCAAAAATTAAAAAAATATAAGAAAATTGCTTGCTTACTAATTTGAAGAGGAAACAACAAGCTTCACATTAAGGTCTTCTCCCTCTCCTATTCAGGACACTTAATTAGGAAAAAAGACCTTCAAGTAGTGCTAAAACCAGGAAATACATAGTGAATGATAGCTTGGCACTTGCAAATCTAAACAGGATGCATTATGTTTCAAAAAACACACAGATATAAAGATACGAGCAATGTCACTCCACAATAAGGGCCAGATCTAAAAAGAGGCCAGAGCTCACTACCCCATACTGCCATTCTGATGTTCTGTGATGTGTCACTTTGTCATGTATGACAAGCATGGTAGATTTTAAAAAGTAATATTGTGTATACCAAGAGAGGCCTTGAAAGGCACCAGAGCCACTGAAAATCTAGTTATTTAGTAGAGAGTGGTGAAGGCAGAGATAAATGTTGAATCTTGCCTTAAGATGTTTGAGAAATAACCACTTTCTTCTGTTAGAACTTCTCAGGAGAACTCCCTCTCCCAATATTAACTTCCTGAGTCTTCACAGAATAAAGTTAATTAGATTTTTGGGTTTTTATTTTAAATTTTCCAATGGCTATGACCACCTCCAAAACAATAAAGTGTCTATTCTTAGTGCTCGCGTGCCATGGGTGGGAAGTACAGAGGCCTCCTTCCACTTTAGAGGACTCAAGTCTATCCTCTGCTATGCATTGGTATAGACCATATTTGACTTGGAGGGACACAGACTTTTCTTTGGAATCTTAGCTACAACAGATTAACTGCTTGAAACAAGTATGAACACAGTTATCAAACCTGGTAATGAAATCTTCAGGTTAGGACCTTACCAGTGCTAGAATCATCTGTTTATGGACTTAGTAATGTTTTATTCCATGCAAATCATAGAATCACCAGGTTGGAAAGACCTCTGAGATTAAGTCCAACCATACGCGTCTACCACTAAACCATATCCTTTACTACCTCATCTACCCATATTTTAAATACCTCCAGGAATGGTAACTCAGCCACCTCCCTGGAGAGCCTCTGCCAAGGCCTGATGACCCTGTCGGTGAAAATTTTTTTCTGCTACCTTCATATATAAAGGATTCTGGAAGCGCTGAACTGTTAATAAAAAGAAGCTTTAGCCTAACCCTTTATGATATCTTAAAAAAAAAAAAAGAAGCTGTGGTTATTATTGCATTGGTTTTGGAACCCAATCTATGATGTGTACAAACTGCATTGTCGTAGATCCTAAAGATGCTCATGGTTAGGCAGGAACTAAGGTCTGAGCTGCTCTGTGGTGACTGGTCAAAATCACACCTTGCACACTTACCATATATGGCCAAAACCCACTGCTTTTCGTTTTCTTTTTAACATCAAAGCACTACAAAGAGCATCTTCACTGAGTTCACTGACATTCTTTAACAGGGTGGTCTGTAAATAGTCTAAAAGTTTGCTTACTATACTAAAGTAGAAGGCTTGTATCACATGCACACAGTCTATTTCTTTTCTTAATTGAGAATTGCAACATATTTGGGGAAAAGAAAGGAAATTTAATTTACCAGGTAAATATTTTTTTTTTCAGAACAAAAAACAGTGACTCTGAACTGTGCTTATCTGTACAGAACATACTGACCTTCTTGGAGGTCATATCCAACCTAAATGATTCTGTGATTCTCTGACCTGTAACAGTTTGTCACTTTGTCTTCAAAACAATAGAACAGATTTTAAACCCATATTGCTGTTTTCAAAATAGGTCTCATTTGTGTCAGTTGTGCAGATGAGAACTGTAAAGGAGAACAAAAAGAAACCAAACCAGTGTGAGAAACTCGTGTTCTGCATACACATAAGAAACTGGAATTGTAGCCTTTGGAATAGGAGATTTCACTATATGTGTAAGAGAAAGCTGAAACAATCTGAGGAAGCAGCAACTCACACTGACCTTTTTGCACCCTGAGGAAAAGATTTACTGGGTTAGTTTTGGGTTAGTAAGATGAAGACCCAAAAGTACAGATAGATTCTGTAAAAATATGTTCTGACTATTTATCAGGGCTAGAATAGTCATAAAATCCTACTTGAATTTTCTCTGAGGTAAACTCTCTCTCTCATCAAATAAAACATTTACAGGGTCAAAACTTGTGGCCATAAATGTGCTCCTGTGTTCAAACATAGCTACCCTTTAGAACCATCTCAAGATACTTCTGTCAAAACCCCCTCTTTCAAATTGTGATAGGTGTTAGGAACATGAGACTATCTCTCTCTATATATTAATTCATGTAACATAATTCTGCAAGATGGCACACATTTACTCATGGGTTAAGATTATAATTGCATTTCAAAGCAGTTCTCTTGAAACATTCTAAAACAGATTATGTTCTTAAAAACTCTGCTCTTTACTTTGCATGTTTTAATACTACATCCCATTAAAGCTGTGTTTGAAGTTACTAGGATTTGTTAAAAATTTGATAATGCCTAAGCAGATAAGAGATTATATGCTTTATGTATATATTTGAAGGATTTGTTCCAGCTTGGATACAGTGTATTAATTGGCCACCTACAGTGAACAGCAGTGTTTCATATTTAGAACCCTTTTCCTCATTGTTTTCCAGGCAGAAGAGCTTGTAAGTATTCTTTCAACTAAATTTGCTAACTTTCTGGAACACATTTAAACAATGTGTGCTACTTGTGTCATATTACATTAACTTCACTTCTACAGACAGGTTGTATACATATGTAATAAATAGCCCCTCAGGGATCAGATCTAGATTAACTGAGAAAAACATACTCTGCTGTACGTTAAGTAATTTACAATATCTCAGTAAACATTAGAAAAGACATGTTTGTCTCACCAGAACAGGTTAACAGTGCCTGCAGACTCAGTAACGATTGTAGAATGTTAAACTATCAAGTGGAAAGTTATAATCACTTTAAATAGTCTAATTTTTCCCCTAAAACATCAGACTATCTGGGGTTTGATACCATGATGTCTGTAATAACACTGAATGTTTATGATACAGAATGAAAGTAGTAAAGAAAGACACCAGTTCTGCAAAGGATCTAAACAGAGTGACTTAAAACTGAGAGAAGGAGGTTTGGAGAGAAAATTTGTTTAAGTGGATAATCTTTTATTTAAATATTATTCCTTTTAAATTAAATTGCAGTATCTGCAATTAGAGATGAAACATGTTTTAGACGTGTCAGTTTTATTTACATATCACAGAATCCCTGTAGCCTATTTCTATCAGCTCACTTATGCCTGGTAATTATTTAAATATAGGTATGGTGACTGTGCTGTTGCCGGTTTTGGGTTTTGTTGCCCCAGTCCAAATGCAATTAACATAGAATGTTCTAATTAAGTCTGTGAAGTTTACTTCAGAAGACTTCAGATGCTACCATGGACGTTCATTACCACTCTAGAACTGGATTTGCCAGGTATTGAGGAAAGTAATTTTATATTGAGAGAGAATACAGCAAGAAATAAAAATTATCTTTTCTTCATGTTAAATCAATGCATCTGTCACCTGCATTGATTGGCTGCATAGATGTATGTTTTCCCAAGCCCTGAAAAAACAGCACTCGCCACACTCGTATAAGCTTAGGATAAACCCTATAATATAAGAAGTGCAGTGATGCCAGGATTTAGCCTAGCTGCCTTGTCTTTGATACACAGAAGGAGATAGAAAATAGGCTAAATTCTAAATGAGGAAGCATGTTTAGAATTCTGTCTTAATTGATCATTTAAGGACAATCATCTTAATTGTTTAATTACATTATTTAACTGTCTTAATGTCAGGCAAAAGGCCCACCAGCATAGAGAAATAACAAACTGTAGTAGGAGAGCGACTGGAGTAGAGGACCGTAAGCCCTGGATTCTGGAGAAGCCATTTAACACTGTTTGCTTGTCCTGAACTAGAAATAATAAATACTTCATTATACTCAATTATTGCAGATCCTAAGACAAGAAGCACTGTATTATAAATAATCATTATTATTTCATTATATAATAGCTTTGCAACGAAAACAACGAAAGACTTTTGTACATGGGGTAAAGGTAATTCAGTAAACATTATGTAGGAATGACTTCAAACATACATTAATTGCATATGAAAATGTTAATGTTGCTGAAAAGCAGTTGATGCAAATGTTCATAAACATTGTGGCTATCTGTAGAAGAGGAATAATTAAGTTAAAAACCAAGGTGTCGTGTTTACTTAATCACTTAGTCTGATCTTACAGAAGCAGATTGATTCATTTCACATATACTGTTTAGGGGAGAGAAAAACATATTTAAAAGAAGATGGCAAAAGTGATCAGGAGGAACCGAGAGAGGGACAGATTTTAAGTTCAGAACATGGGAGGACTAGCGAGGTAGAGTCCTGTAAAAGTGGTATCAGTTGGGGTCATTATCCCCGAATGTAATCTGTTTCAGGTAGGCCTGACTCTATATGCTGTTCTGTTCTGTCTATAAAGAGAAATGGAAAAGGCATAATCATCTGTTTTTCAGTTGAGGAACTGGCATAATGACAAAGATGTCAGGCTTTGAGAGAAGCTTGCAAATTGAGTACAGTGGAATTTACTGAATAATCATGCTTTGTACTTACCCTCTGCAGATGGGTGAATTCTGTGCTGTCCTTGTTTGCTTACTCCCTTCCATCCAGGGAATAACTAGAATTCTAGACACAAGTGGCATGTAGTGCCAATAATTCAACGTACAGGTTCATCTGTAATTGAATATGTTGCCTTTATTAAAAGAAAAAAAAAAGGAAGAAAAATGATGAGAGAGTGACAGAATTGCATTTCAGAAACATATTAATAACTTAAAAAGTAATGGCATTGATTTTTAAAGAGTGCTGAGTTGTATCTTATCATGCCCAAAATAAGAAAGTAAATTAAAAACCTACCATGAACTCAAGAATTATGTGGACACAATCCCTGTTACTTTAAAGTGAGATATAAATCCAGAGATTTCTCATGCCATCATTTTGTAAATAATTACAATTCTGCTGAATCTGTTGTATAAAGTTTACATGGGAGGTTCAGTGCACCCTTGCTCTTGTTTAGAACATTCGGAACCACCAGAGAGATGTTGACATATGGCTGCACTGTTTTAGTGCACGAGACATCGACTACATGGGAGCATAATAAACAGGAGCATAAAGACAGGTTTGTGCAAGCAGTTTGGATTGACCTTTTTGGCAGCTGAAATCCATCTTGAGTACATGGTGCTGATGTGGACAGACATGTAAACCTCGTCTTGTTACCACAACTACTAGTTTTACAAATATACTCCAATGCCCAAAACGTATATCATTCTAAGTAAAATGATTTTAAATGGGAGAGGGGATGCAGCAGCAACAATTCATAATAAGACACAGCAGAAATCATAACTTAAGTTTGTGGCAATACCTCTAAAGAAAAATAAAGAGTTACATAAGAATGTTTTACACCAATAGGATTTTTTATGACAATTTTAAAAAGATAGGCTTATGCCATGTATTTTTTTCCCATGCAAAATATTTGGTCAACTGGTACAGTATTGTAATTTTCGCATTTAAAAAGAACAATTTGCTGTCTTTTCAAGGAGCAGTTCTTATACCAGCTTTTTCAAAAGTAGCAATATTTGTATAAATACCTTTTACTCTTTAGCAGTCTCAGAATGTGATCTACAGCAGTAGTCTTAGAAACAGAATTAATCCAATTGTATTGCATTTTTGAAAGGAAAACAATTTTTTTAAAACTTACTACCTTTGACAAGTATCTAACATAACCAACTTTAGTCTTGTTTTAACAAGTCCTAATCTACCGTTACGTGCCATGGTATATTACCAAGGTATATGCCAAGCTCTTTGTATAGATCTAGTAGCATTTAGGTTCAAGGATATCAAGTATTCACTCATTGTGATAATAAATTTTATGGTTTAGTCTTATGGGACATAGGCAAATGTCACTTCACAGCTCTATATGCTCCTTTTCCTCAATAGTTTCCTATGAAATTAATGGAAGCACTGTGCATGTTATCTGTGGATATTGCCCATCAGTTCTAGATAGTTCAGTAATGATGAAAGAATACACCTATAATTGGAATATATCTGCCTATAATATTGTGAATAGCATGCTTTGGACGCTTTTCCTAAATTCACCTACGTGTGTTAGTAAAATCCCGAGATCAACAAGGGTTAAGATGAAAAAAAATTCTTACTGTTGTAATGTTAAGGAGGGTGAAGGTGCAGGGGGAGGTAGCAAAAAAGTAATTAAGCAATTAGGCACAACAGAGAAGCTCATTAGCATGCGATATCTTGGGTATCACAAGTTCAACATGAAATCTGTATCTTTAAAACAGGAATGGCTGGTAATATCTTGTCATAACCACACCCCTAGCTTTAGCCTTGTTTTTTAAGACCTTTTCTGTAAGGAGAGGCTGTATTTTCACAGAATCACAGAATAACCAGGTTGGAAGAGACTCAACGGATCATCGAGTCCAACCATTCCTATCAAACACTAAACCATGCCCCTCAGCACCTCATCCACCCATGCCTTAAACACCTCCAGGGAAGGTGAATCAACCACCTCCCTGGGCAGCCTCTGCCAGTGCCCAATGACCCTTTCCGTGAAAAATTTTTTCCTAATGTCCAGCCTATATCTCCCCTGACAGAGCTTGAGGCCATTTCTTTCTGTCCTGTCCCTTGTCACTTGGGAGAAGAGGCCAGCACCCTCCTCTCCGCAACCTCCTTTCAGGTAGTTGTAGAGAGCAATGAGGTCTCCCCTCAGCCTTCTCTTCTCCAGGCTAAACACCCCCAGCTCTCTCAGCCGCTCCTCATAAGGCCTGTTCTCCAGCCCCTTCACCAGCTTCGTTGCTCTTCTCTGGACTCGCTCCAGAGCCTCAACATCCTTCTTGTGGTGAGGGGCCCAGAACTGAACACAGGATTCGAGGAGCGGTCTCACCAGTGCCGAGTACAGAGGGAGAATAACCTCCCCGAACCTGCTGGTCACACCGTTTCTGATACAAGCCAAGATGCCATTGGCCTTTTTGGCCACCTGGGCCACTGCTGGCTCATGTTCAGTCACTGTCAACCAGCACCCCCAGGTCCCGCTCCTCCTGGCAGCTTTCTAGACAGACTTCTCCTAGTCTGTAGCTGCACAGGGTTGTTGTGCCCCAAGTGCAGGACCCGACATTTGGCCGTGTCAAACCTCATGCCACTGGACTCTGCTCAGCGGTCCAGCCTGTTCAGATCCCTTTGCAGAGCCTCCCGACCCTCCAGCAGATCCACACTTCCACCCAGCTTAGTGACATCTGCAAACTTGCTAAGGGTGCCCTCGATGCCTTCATCCAGGTCATTGATGAAGACACTGAACAGGGCTGGATCCAGCACTGAGCCCTGGGGAACCCCACTTGTCACTGGCCTCCAGCTGGATTTAACACCATTTCCCACCACTCTCTGGGCCCGGCCACCCAACCAGTTTTCCACTCAGGAGAGTGTGCGCCTGTCCAGGCTGGAGGCTGACAGTTTCTGTAGCAGAATGCTGTGAGAAACTGTGTCAAAGGCTTTTTTTGTGTGCGCATGCACTTGTGCATGTTGGAAAATAGTGATAAGATAGTAGTCAGAGTAGTTGAAATTTAATGTACACCTAGGCACATTTAGCACAGAATTATACAGTGAAAAACGTTCTTATATTGAGGCGTTGTTGCAGAGTCAGCTGATTTTCAAAGGAAGTTGCAAAAAATATCCACTCTGTTAATCTCGTATTTCAAAATACAGAAACCATAAACCTTTATGACTGACTTACCCGATTCACACAACGTGTGGAAGTGTGCTCCTTCAGATTTCTTCAGTTCAATTAGTAACACTGCGGTTTTGTCTAGAATTTAATGGCCTGAAAGTGGAAAGGTGTTTATCTGGAAAGGTATCACAAACTCAACCTAGAAACTTGAAAATTTTCAGTTTTTTTTTTTAAATCAACATAATCACAGAGTGGTTGGGGCTGGAAGCGACCTCTGGGTGTCATCTGGTCCAATCCAGGGGTCAAGCGGGGCCACCCACAGCTGGTTGCTCAGGACCATGTTCAGGCAGCTTTTGACTATCTCTAAGGAGACTCCACAGCCTCTCTGGGCAACCTGCACCCATGTTTGTCCACCCTCACAGGAGAACTGTTTCCTGATGTTCAGAGGGAACCTCTGGTATTTCAGCATGTGCCCATTGTCCTGTCATTGGGCACTACTGTAAAGAGTCCAGCTACATGTTCTTTGCACACTCCCACCACATATTTACATACAGTGATAAAACACACATCCCACCTCCTGAACTTTCTCTTCTCTAAGCTATGCGGCGCCCGCTCTCTCAGCCTTTACTCGTATGGGAGATGCATATATTCTTTTATAGAATGTGGTTGGTTTGTGCTGCATGAAAAAGCAACTTTTAATGCACTTGGGCTATTTGATCAATGAGCATGGAAGATCTCATATTTACTCAGGAAAAATTCTGTCTCATAGGATTTGTATAATTGTGGTTTGCTGTTGATAGTACTCATTGGTACAAAAGAAACCAATGGAAAATAAGTTATGAGATACTGCTATTCCTAACCATGTTGGATCTTAAGGTCATTTGCAAAAATAGAAATAATGAGATACAATGGGAATCAATGTGATTGTTCTGGTAGATGTGAGCTGTAACCCTTGCTATCCCAACTATTTGTTTTCTCATCAGTGCATCTAGAACTGAGGAGAGAACTCATTACAATACTCTGCTTTCTCACAAGGGGATGAGAAGGAGCAGGTGCTGATCTCTTCTCTCTTCCAACTAATTATAGAAGCCGAGGGAATGGCAGGAAGATGTGCCAGGGCTGGTTTAGGTTAGACATTAGGAAAATGTTCTCCCCTCAGAGGGTGGTAGAGCACTGGACCAGGCTCCCCAGGGAAGCAGTCATGGCTCAAAGCCTGGCAATATTCAAGAAACATTTGGCCAACAACCTCAGACACACGGTGTGAATGTTGGGGTTGTTCTGTTAAGGGACAAGAGCTGGACTTGATGATCTTTGTTAGATCCCTTCCAACTCAGGACATTCTATGATTCAATGATATTATTAAGGACTAAACCATTTCCATGTCTCTTTGTTTGCAGAAGGGAGAAAAATACATGAGAATTTCTGTATTCTGGGATGGCAGAGGTAAATTCAATTGAAAGCTTTGAATGAGCTATGCTTACTCTTTCTTTAGGATGGCACTCGAGCAGAAGGGGAAAGTGAGAGAGGAAGATTGACCTTTTCTCCCTCACCTGAACCTTTTAGGTTCCCTTCTGCTTGCCTTGAGAAAGCCTTTCTTCCCTCCCCTTACACATATTGCATTACCTTACCCTGGGCTCATGCCACATTCTGGAGAGCATATATCCATGCCAGATCCTGGAGAGAGAATTTAACTTCACAATGTTTGCTTTGTGTTTGCTCATTACAAGTAAGGGTGCTTTGAAAGTAGCCAAGTTTGAATCTGTAGCTATCCTTTATTACAAAGGCCTATGAAATGTTTTATGTTGCTAATGTTCATACACAGCTGGACAAAACAAGAATGTTTATATGGTTTCATTTTAAAATTATTGAAGTTGTATCCTTGGTTCTTGCTGCTAGTGGAGTTTAATGTTGCTATCCTCGCTTGGGGAAAATCTCCAAGTGAGATCAATGCAAGTTTTGCCTGAGGAAAAGGTTAAAAATTTGGCTTGTAATGTCCAGAAGGGAGTCATGCTTCACTCCTTTTTTTTTTTTTTTTTTTTTTTTTCGTAACTGCATCAGTTTGAAATCTCAAGTATTAGAGATCTTTTTAGCACTCCAGTTTCAGGAAGGATGCTCTCTATGGGCAATCTAAGAATGTCTTCTGCTTTTACTGGTGTGGAAAATACATGTATGAAGATGTCAAGAACTAACTGTTCCACTGGAATGAGTGACATCCTTAATTTTACACAGTTCTACCTTTTTCCACTGAGGGATTTTTATTTATTATTATTCTGGTTAAAGTGTTACTTAATCCATCAGTAAGAATTCAATGATAAAATTCAGACTGTGCCTTGGGTGACCTGTCAGAAACTGTATATCTTATTTGTAGGAATCTTTTGAGACTTGGGATTTGATTTTTCTCCTGCACAGATGTGAGATGTCTTTGGCAAAGGTCACAGAAGTTTTAACCCACGCTATTAAGTCACAAATGAAATGGATTCAAGTGGTCTTGCTCTACTCCCTTGTGCGTGCTTGCTCACATCTCAAAACCACCATATAATTTGTCACAATTCAACATGATTGTCTGTCTTTGCTCAGGAGGACTATAATAGCTAAAGAGTAAGTTATGTTGCAGGTAAGGATATAGGATTACTGGTAGAGCTGATTGAAAGAGCTTTCAAAACTATGGTCTAAGCTTATCCGACCCTAGCTGGTGCTTACTTAATTTTATTTTCTCTTTTTATTTTTTGGTTCTGTTGTCCTTTGGGGTTTTTGGGGTTTGTTTTTTTTTTTTTTATTTTTCTGGTATGCTTTTTTTTGTTGTGCTAGAAAATATCCTAGATTGCACCAAAAATGCTGCCACAAAATAGGATAGAAAACAAAAATTCAGCTGACAGTGTGTAAATAGACGCAGCAGTCTTTGATTCAGCTATCCTCCCTGCTCAGAAAAGTTTTTCAGCATGTAGACAGCAAAGCATGTAAATGTTATTTTCTAAACACTGCATGTCCAAACGATCTAGACGGGATCATGGAACAGAAAATAGTTTGAAAAGCTACCCTCCCACACACTCCCCCCGCCCGCCCTATTGGGGTTCTTTGAGAAACAGGACATGTTCTAGTTGCCAGTTGAACTGTTATGTGAAGTCTCGCTGAAGTTCAGTGCACTTTCTTTAAAATGTACCAAACCCTGAAATATTTTAAAAAGGCTCCTTAGCATAATGAGCCGTACATATCTTCTTCATGTTCATTAGCTGCATGCTAATGGCTCAGTTTAAAATTACTTCTTATCTACTTTCCTGATTGATGGGAACTTGAACCAACCTCTACTCTTCCAGACCTTGTTCACTTACTGTTGTTTTCATTGGCAGAATAAATAATTTGATGTGAAAAATATTATGCACTACTTTTATTCCTTGCTGAGTCCTATATTATGTATTATCTATCAACATCTGTTTTGTTTTCTGTGGGTATCTGATGAGAGCCTGTATTGTATGACAGCCTCTATTATTTAACAGACTACTAGGATTTTTTACCTTCTGCTGTTGAAGCACAGGACAAAAGAATTGCAAACCACTCTTTTTATTTGCTCTGCTTTTCTTCTTTGCTGTAGCTGCTTGGGTTAAAAGACAAACAAACAAACAGATCTCTGTGGACTTCAAGGAGATCAAATTAAAAAAAAAAAACCAAATAATTTCTTAAAGCTAGGCTGTTTTGCTGTGTTTCTCTCCTGTTTTTCTTTTCTTCTTTTTATTTTTTAATTCTGAAAAGAAATAGCAGGCTGTAGGCACTGCCTGTGGCTTGCTAGCCTTGCTTCTTGTGTGGTCTGGGCAGACTTTATGATTTATTCAGCTAATGGGAAAGGAGCATGACCCCCAGTGGCCACAGAAAGAGAGCTGCATGTGGGTTTAATGCTTTCACCACAAAAATGTCTGCTATGACTAAGCTGTGTGGCTGAAGTCACTGTCTGAATGGTGCTAAAAAGGAACTTAGGCATTAAGTGTGCACTATTTACTATAGATTGCCTCTTGGGATTAGGCCAAGGGTTTCTTACTCAGTTTCAAAGAATAGCATGGAAGCTGCTAGGAAAATTAGAGCTGTGCAATTTATTTTTACCAGTCTCCCCAGTGAGTGACCCAGTGAAGGATTTGCCTCATAACACTTTTTTTCATCAGTTACTAAAGAGTGATTCAAAATGTACTGGTTTGTTCGTGCGTTTTATGGGGCTTATTGTTTATATTTTCCCATCTCCTACTTTTCTTCATGTTAACATGACTTTCTAATACTGCTTTTCCTTAGATATTGCTTAGAACTATAAAGGAAAAGTGGTTTGGGCAACATTTAAGCATCATTGCTTGAGACTAGTTACAACACTGTCTCTGCTTTAAAAGACGAAACTATGGGCTAGATTAGGAGGCTGCTTCCATCCTTACTCAAGAGGAGGGCAAAAACCTCATATTCTTCTCTGGGAAGAAACTGAAATCAGTCAGTTTTATGATGACAACACTGCCACTGGTTTTACTTGTTTTTGCTGAATCTAAGGGCAGGCTAAGGTACTCTGTGCCTGTTTGCCTACTGATAGGTAACTATGGTTTCACATGGATATAATGAAGCCAAAACTGGCACAACTACCTACAGCGAGAGAAAAAAATTTAAGTGTTTTGTAGTCCTTAAAAGGCATTTAGAAATTCTGTGTTCTGAGCAGTAGAGCCTTTCTTCATGCCATGTATGAAAACCAGTGGAATATTAAAAATTAATCACAAATGCTTTGCTAGTGGTTTTGTTTGTTTTCTAAATAATATTTTTCATCTGAAAATGGTGAGCATGCCTTTTAAAAGCAGGTCGACAAGAAAATGATGAAAAAAGAAAAAAAAAAGATACAGACCTCTGGGAACTGACTTTCCAGTTTCCTTCCATCCTCCCATAGTTAGATCTTGGTCAGCTCCTGTAACTATAAAGCAAGCCAGTAAAACTGAAAACACGATTTACTGTTGGTATTTATTTCAATTATTGGATTATTGGCAAGCATGTAGAGAAAGGGAAAAGAAAATCAAGTATATCGTGTAATTTTTCCTTTTACTACCAAATATCTATAAAAGCAAAAATGTCCATTTTTTGTCACTAAATGTTGGAAAATAGGAAACATTAAAATTTATCAGATTTTATGCAAATAACAATACTTGTGTGGATGTCTTTGCATTTTGTCACAGCCTTGTAGCCGAGGTTTTAAAATCTAGATGACAAATGTTAGGATTCTAAATTGTATTTCTGCACACAGACACCAGTTTCTATAAATACTTAGAAGCCACAAAACAGAAGTAATTGAAGGGAAAGGGTGTTGCAGGTGTTTGGCAGTTTTGAAATTCAAGCCATTTTCACTTTTAAATCTTATTGAAAAAAAAATCATGCAACATTTGTATTTACCAGAAGTCAAATTTGGGCATCAAATGAAAGGTAACCATAAGCAAAATGGTTAATTATTTAATGAAAAATACTTAGTTGAAATAGCCCAAGTATGTTATTTTTATATTTATTAAAAAAATATATTTCAGGTTTGCATTTTAAAATAATTCTATCTGTTTATAATACTTCTTCTGTTTTAATGAATTCTAAAACATCTGTAGTAACTTGTCAAATGAAACCACTGAAAATAAGTTGTTAATCTCAAACAGTTTTTAAAAATTCTTTTTCCCTTTAGACTGGAACTGAAAGAAATTATTCATACAGTTCTATTTCATAATCTTAAGATGCACAGGTTTGAAATTTTCGCTCGATTCTGGTTTTGAGTTTATTCTTCCTGACCAGGTTTCTGGGATGTCTGAAATGAGGTTAGAAATCTCCAGGTGGAAGTCTTCCTGCTGTGCTTCATTTAGCCCCATTTCTTGCACAACCAGGAAGAAAAAATGTGAAGAAATCAGCAGTGCTGCTGTTATCTAAGCACAGAAAATTGTGAAAATGTAGTGAGGGGGTTCTGTTGTAGAGGATTAGACCTGGTTTTTAACCTCATAAATGTTTGTATTTCCTGTTTAGGGGAGGGCTCTGACTTCATGCTGCCCTGTAACCCAACACTAGAATGATGTGGTGACTGTACCATAAGAGAATTTGAAAAGTCATTGCTTTGGGTTACACAGAGCATTTTTGCTGGGCTGCTATACATTGTGGAGAAGTTCCTCTCTTCAGGCTATGGGGGATGGTAAGGAGAACTGTAGAAGAGCAGTGGGAATAATAATAGCAAAAGTCTGCTTACCTACAGCATGCAAACTGGTGTGTGTGGTGTGCAGCACAGATGCCTTGTCAGCAAGAGGCATGGGAGAGGACAGCTGTATGTGTCTGGCACGCAGGTGTTTCAGCTGGTATTCGCACTGTCTACTGGCAAACAGATTTTTTTAGGTTTTTTTTTTTTTTTTTCTGCTGGAGGAGGAAGAGACAGTGGGAGGTAAAGAAAGAAGAGGGATCACCCACAGTCATTTCCCAGAATGGAAGAGGAGAAAAGCAATGTATGAGCTCAACCCCTGTTTACACATATAACTGTCTCAGCTTTCCTTTGCAAGTATAAATCAAGTGGTACAGACTAGGGATGTTTTTCTCTCTCCTGTGAAGACAGCCTCTTCGGTTTTTTTGACTTATGAGTATTGTGTGCAAGCTTTAAAACTTGACTCTGAGCTTTCTTGACTGAAAACCTTAACTATCTATTCAGGAGGTTACTTTTTCCCTGGGAAGTAACGTAGAGACTTGTGTCCTTATGAACTGCTCTGGCAACATAAAGTGTCTATACATTCAGTAGCTTCAGGTACTTTCTTGGGAACATCTTTTCTGAAGATATTATTTGTCATACATTATGACAGCACCTGCCTACTGTGATTAAAATGGGAAGGACATGGAGGAGTTATTTGTACTTCTGAAATTCTTAGTAGTGATTGACAACTTGTAAAAGCTAGAGTAGCTCTTGGAGTATTCTCATTTAAGTCAACATACAGACCAACTCAGAGAAGTTGTAGGCAATTGCGTTCCGTGATCTGCTGGCTTAACTTCACTGTTTTGTGCAATTTAGGCTTTTGATAATGATGTCCTAGTCTAAATTACTGGGGTCTGCCTGTAGCCACATAAATGCTACTGTTATAAACTGCTTTTCCTCATTTTTCCCTTTTCTTTTTTTGTTTCTCCTCATGTAAGTGTAGCAGTTGGAAATCAAGTTTTTCATCTGTATCGGACATATGCCATTTAGTTCTACATCTGATCTCTGACAGTAGCCAGTTTCAGATGCCTGAAAGGGGAGTGCACTGAAATGTAAATTATTATTACTGTTATTTTATTTGCTATGGATACAGTATTAGTACCAGATGTCACCTGGGGGTTGAATCTGCCCTCATTTGGCACACACATTCTACTGAAATGTCATTAGCCATTTTTTAGTTTTGTCAAGGCTACGTTGGAACCATAATACCACAGTGCTTGCTTATGGAGGCTGTAGAACTGAGTGTGCACTGTCACTGCATACGGAGTTCATAGGGTAAAATTAAGAGTTCTGACCCATTTTATCAGCTACTGCCCAATTCACATCACTTCATGTAGTCCGTACTCTGGCTTGATTGTAGCTTAGTGGTTCACTCTGCTACCTGCCAGCCCTTACTGCCAGTCTCAATAAATGCTCAGTTTGCTTTTACTGTTTATACAGTGATATCTATCGCTTACTTACAGTAAAGAAAATTATAACATGCTGCTTCTGTTTGTTCTCCTTTGGTTCCCATTCTATCAGCATCATTTCCCATACAGACTGGGTTTGCTCTTGAGTCATAGGACAGAATTTTCTCATGGTTCTCTGTTAGCTAGTCATAAAATCTGAAAGATTTTAATCTGTTAGTTTATGGGAAAGTTGTCTTTGACTTCCATGTCACCAAATCCTAAGCTAAGATGCCATTGCTCGCTGGGATTTCTGATGCAGTTTTAAGGTGTGAAACATAGTTAAATTATTAAAGCCAAAGTTAGGCTCTAGCCTGTTTCTTCATTCTCAAGGCTTACTCTCCTTATCCAGGGAGCTGCTTTTTTAATATCAGGCAGTAGTTTGTTGAACATGTTTGGTGGGCAATCAGTGTCTATAGCACAGAGATTACCAAACTATTGTGAGTAATATGTCAGTCAGTGATGCAGTTGTCTGGGAGAAGGTTTTCTACACAGTTGGGAGTTTTGCCCTTCACCAATCAATATACTGAAATATTTATATCATGTAGATGTGATTGTCTGTCATATAATTGCTTGTATTTGTGCAGATCTTCAAAAGGCATGTGGTTTGGGGGTTTGGTTTTATCTTAGAATAGTCTTGGGCGTGTCACATTATGGTTGGTATTTAATTTCTTCTCATCAAAATGCATATATGAGGATTCCCTAAACAGAGAATTGGTCTATGCTTCTTAATTCCATACTGCTTCCCAAACAATTTCAGATCCTCAGATGAAAGTAACTCTGAAAACTAATTTCTGTTGATTTTTACCTAATCTAATTTTTTTTCAAATTTAGAGTCAGTTAAGATTGGCAAATCCTAGATGCAGACCCTGACACCATAATTTCCACACAGAGCTTATTGCTTTTTTGCTTTGCTTTTAAAATATATTTTCTATTTGTTGTACTAACTTTTGCCTTCATCTATTTTTTCATATGTATACATTTATCTCCCACATGGTGATTTGCCAAATGTGTTCTACAGTCTTAGGATGGGATGATCACTTCATTTCCCCTATCAGCCCTTTTGAGACTCTATATTCTGCAACAGGTAAAAGTAAAGCTCTGTTAGTGAAAAGCAGATTATAAATAGTCTTGGGGAAAAAAATATCCTAAGAATTCATCTTGAAGCTACTTAGACCTTACTCTAGCTTAGAATACCACAGCAGGGGTGGGGGTTTGAAGCTCAAAACAGGTGGCGTTAAATTAATCTTTCTAATCGATACCATCTTTCTTTGTCAAAATATTTTACAAGAAACTGCATTATGCCTACGCATCAGCTGATTCTCATCTTTGTATTCAGCTCTGTCTTGACTCACTGCCTTACCTGTTGCTCGGGCACTTGCTGCTTGATGGTTTCTCTCTTCTGATCTAGCTGCCCACTGCTGGTGTCCACCAGAAGAGGAGGTACTCCTATCATCTTCCGTTCACTCTTGTCCTGTTCTTCTCCCTTAAATTAGGCCTAGCACATTGTGCCACTGCCAGTGGCAGTTTGGCAAGCATCGTTCATTTCTTAATATGGGAAGAAATCAGTTTTCCATAGGAGGAGCTCACTGAACTCATTCAGCTGAGGGCTTCAGGTTCTTTACTTCCAAATGGAAGTGAGAGGAGGGAAAGAGCATTCAGCTCAAGGGCTGGGGGTAGGGAGAGCAGGATTTCCCCGTTTGGCAGCCACCTGCAGCTAGGCCAGATTATGTAAAATGTCAAGCCACATTCTTAAACAACTCACAGTGTTTCTGAGCTAGTGAGACCAGAGTGTTTGATGTGCTTAGTGGCTATCTGACTTTTCAAATAGGTCTGGCAGCAAGTACTAAAAAGCAGGTGTCCTCCAGATTGGTGTATGGCTTACACAGTCAAGAGAGGACTTCACAGAAGAGCAGCTACTAGAAAAAAAAAAGCAAACAAAAACAAAAAAACACCCAGTCATAAAACAAATAAGACACCGTTAGTTTAAATGAGCAAAAGTTCACAAAGGAAAGGACCTGGCAGCTGACACCAATGTTATTATTGGCTGAAAAGACATTTGAACTTTTTGGCAACAACAAAAGTCAGAGTTTTGGATTTAAACAGGTGAAATTTATTATAAACTTTACAGTAGTAGTCAGAGAAAATCATTGTGGGTGTTCAAGTGTTGAGGACTATCTGCAGCAATAGGTAAAGAAGAGACTTATACTATATAAAGCAGTCATTGCTAGGAAGTACAGGCAAGAACTGAGGTTTTCCTAAGAACATGTGCCACAGAAAATCAGTGGGAATTGGTTGCCTTCTTTTCTCTTCTGAAAAGCATCCAGCCAAGCTCCTTGAAATGACACTCCTGAGGAAATGTGATCATTCTCAGATCTCCTGAATGCAGATCTGTTCAAAGCATAGGAAATTCACGTATTTCAGGGCCTTAAGGGAGGTGGAGGAAAACAACTACCAAGAAAATGTAAAGATATAGAAGGATTGCTGTTGTGCTCAATTAAATGTGAACTCTGGTTTTACAGTATTGATGGCGATCTATCAGTTCAGACTTTAAAATGACATTTTCTGTTACTCCATTTAAAAAAGAAAACAATGGCATGTTTTCCAAGAGCAGACTTTCACCTATTTTTCTTTTCTGAAAATTGTTCTTTTCCTATGTTGTAGTGAAATGTGTCATGCTTAAACTATGGTTGCCCATCCTTTTCTGCAAAATGGAATGTCTCAAATCCATTTTAGATACAGAATTATATGCATTGCATTTGATATGCTATCAAATAAATGTGGTCTGCACCCAATCATAATAAGAATATTTGAAAAGTAATGTTTGGTAATAGAAGTTCATATATTGAATAGAATAACATAAAATATTGCATTAAATATATTTCAGCTGGGCAGAGTTTACAGTTTCTGTTCTCAAGAAAATACGGTGTGCAGCTGTTTTTAACATTTTCTATGTTGAACTGTATGCTGATACATATTCCTGTCTTATTTTTGTCCTGCCCTAGGACAGCATTTGAGATAAAAGACTTTGAGTGGATCATTTTCTATTGAAATACTTCAGTACAGAAGAGAACTTTATCTGTGCAGGTGCCAAGATACTCATACTCGTAATTGCATATTCTTAAATAGTCACTTGCAGTTTGTATTTTTTCTTTTTGAGTGGAAAAAAGGTTGTGATATATGTTCTGCTTTTGAAATAGTGCTATGTTTTTTTGGTTTTCAGGGATTTTCTTTGGTTTAGGGTTTGTGTTTTTTTTGTTGACTTGGTTTGGTTTGTTTTCCTACTGTAGTGGTGCTCAAACACTGGGCAGAAGTTGCCCAGAGAGGTTGTAGGGTCTGTCCTTTAAGATACTCAAAACCCAACAACGAGGTCCTGGGCAACCTGCTTTAGGTGAACCTGCTTAAGCAGGAGGTCCTCCAGAGATCCCTTCCAACCTCAGGAATTCTGTGGCTTTTATCTGGAGACCTATCTGTATTTCTTCTAGCTGGATGTATTCACAGAGAGAAGAATATATCAAGTGAGAGTTTAAAAACTGAAAAATGGCAGAAAGAAATACAAGTCAACAATGGTGCATCCAACTAAGCTGGTAGTTGTTAGGTGAAGTAGCAGTGAGAAGATGGAAAGGCAAAAGGGAGCACTGGCAGGCTGGTAGTGTGAGAAGGTTTAAAAAATATGCATAATGAAGAAAATATTCAGCAATAATATTTTTGTTCAGTTTTTTATTTAGTCTTCTCTGTTTTTGAAGATTTTAAGGACATTTCTTTCAACAACATCCAGTTTTCCCAGTTCTACAGGAGAGTGAGTCTTATGTTTCTTAAAATTTGGAAATGCTACTGTTCATAGTTTACTGATGTTCCCAAAGCTGTTGACAGTCTCTGATATGCACAGATCTATTGAGAAAGTCATAAAGTCCAGTCAGCTGTATCTTTTGCTTGTTCACAGGTGAGATTTTATATGTACTGCCTTTGTAGACTCTGAAAGCTCATCAAGACTTTTGACAGAAAAACCAATCTGAATGTTGCTGCTAAGAAAACTAAAAATAAAACAACATTGAAAAAAGCCCTTTATATTCTAAACTGTATTTTCTGCTGCAAGCAGCTGAAATAATGTTGTCGGGAAAGTCCTTTCACTAATATATGGTGAGATTTGTAATAGAGAGAAGACTGTCTTTTAAAATAGTATCCCAGTGGCATGACAAAGCCTTGAAGTTTTTGTTCTTCAGAATGAGCAGAATTTGCATTGGCAAAAGACTTACAACCCTTCCATAAGAAATCTATGGATCACCCTGGTTTGTGGTATATCACACAATCTGAATTCTCTTTTATTTCACCTTTTCATATCTGTAACTATGATACTAGAGATTTATTTGAAACATCTATTAAGATGGATATTTTCTTTAATGGTTGAGTAGGAACATGAGTAAGTCAGTTACAGAAACAACAGTTCTTATAACTTCCCAGAGGTATGAATTTTTTCAGCTAGAAGTATATTTTGTTTCTTTAGAGCAAATGAATGGACTATATATCGCTTGCAAATGGAGAGGAATTTAATCTGTCTCTATATAAGCTGCTTAATGTTAACAGTCTCCTTGAAAGGCTGCAGTTCAGAGGATCTTGGTTTTGTAACATTTAAAATCACTTTTTTATGGTTTTAACATTTATCAATTTATCATTTGTACATCTCTTTCCCTTCTTTTTTAGTTCCAAATGTACTTGTTAGGATTTTACACTTTGGGAAAATTCTTGAAGATTAGAAGCTAAGTGCTTAGAATTAAGGACTTCCTTCTGCAGTTGGCAGAGTTTTGTTTCTTTGAAGTATTAAATTATGGTAGGCTTGAGTCTTACTTATAGAATTAACACATTTTAAAATTTTGGGTATCTACTACTTTTTAAAAAAAACCTAAGCAAGAAAAATTCTTTATACTAATTGATCTCAATCGGAGTTAGACCCTAAGTTGCAGTCCTGCAAAGCAGCAGTTTGTGTACCTGGACACAATTTTAGGACGCAATTCTTTATGACTCTGATACACCACCATATTGTAATGGAGATATAGGTTGGTCTTGCAAGGGAATGAAAGAGGGTACTATTGTAAATGAAACTGAAATTGAGCTATTTCCTCAGAAGTCTTGGTTTTTCTTTGAAAATGCCTTTTAATAACTGTCTGAACATCACCTACACATACAATTAATTTCAGAATGCTAAATACTTCTTCAGAATAAAAATGCAGGAGATGGCCAAAGGTTTAAGGTCAAGTACAAAGTAGGACAGGAGAGGGAGACATCATTTTCAAGTGCTTCATGGTAAAATAACCAGAGAAGACAGTAAGCCATTCATAAGGATTAAGGCTAATGGGTGAAAGTAAATTGTTTTAATTAGGTTTCTGAATTTTAATCCAAAACAAAACTTGCAAGAGGCATATTGTAGATATCAGCATTTGATCATACCCTATTAAATACATTTTCTGCATCTCAAGAAAAAGCAGCAATGGGATTGTCATCATCTCTCACCTCTCATAATATCTGTAGCACTCTTCTTAAATTATCAGCTGCCTCCCAGCCTGGCAAGAAACTGCCTTGATCTTGATTTACAATAGTGGTAATGCTTTTGTTTAGTCTTGTGGTTAGCCATTTAGTAAATGTTTTTAAGACCACATTTAACATAGATACAGAATGGTAGTCTTTATGTTTCCTGAGACTTTATCAAGTTTCAGAGTGAATAGATTCTACTTTGCTTTTCATTGATAAAGGTATTACACCTTTACCTGGTTTTGTGCAAGGCATTTTGGAGGTACTGTTTTAGGTTAATGTAGAGTTTCTGACATATATCTACTACTGTTAGCCACCCTGTTCAATCTGATTGCCAGATTGCAAGTTCTTTACTGTGCTAGTTGTTTAATTCAATATGTACAAGTACTGTTGCATATTCATTTCAATTTGGCAAATATATGACAGGTCTTTTCCAACCTGGTGATTCTATGATTCTATGAATACCCCAATTGCATTTAGACAGAAATGGAATAACTATAAAATTTGGAAGAGGGGGCAAATGGAACACGTCAGTTTTTTGCCACTTTCTTTAGTAGCCCTATATGTGGTATAGGCAAAAAACAGAAATTATGTCTTCCTTATGTTGTTTCCAATAATTCTTCATGAGTCTAAAAGAGAAGATGTAGATAAGGACAGGAGCATGGATTTAGCACTTTTCCATACCTGGAGTTGTCCACTAACTAAAAAATAGCAGAAGCTTTCCTGAAGTGGGAGTACTTGAGACTCCAGGAAAAAAACCCCAAGGATTTATTCATCTGCTTATCTTCTCTTCCTGTATATCATTATTGAGTGACACTGGGATTAGTTTTGTTTGGTTTCAGTTCTGCCACATTTAGACCAAACTCCACATGTGCATATCCTCAGGTATGATAAAAATTCAATTGAAAAATCATAATGTGAGTAGAGAAAGTTCTGAATATTCTCATCAACGTTTTTTAATGAAAATGTCATTGCTTCTTCTGGAGCAAATAAATGCAAAAAGTGATGGTTAGACTTGTAATCTGAACCCTATGTTAATTAATTCCAGTTTTAACTGTCCCATGCTGGTTCTAGAAAATTTTAGAGTATTTTGTCATGGAAACAATAAACTATGGATCTTAAAGGTTTATGTAATCTAACAGCATTTTTGATGGCTTAAGATCTTTCAATAGAAATCATAGAATCATTAAGATTGGAAAAGATGACTAAGACATCCAGTCCAAACATCAGTCCAACACCAATTTATCTATTAAACTATGTCCTGATGTGCCACATCTACATGCTTTTTGAACTTGTTCAGGGATGGAGACTCTACTGCTTCCCTGGGCAGCCTGTTCCAATCCTTCACCACTCTTTCAGTAAAAAAATTTTTCCTAATATCTAATCTAAACTTCCCCTGGAGCAAGTTGAGGCCATTTCCTCTCATCCTGTTGCTTGTTACTTGGTAGAAAAGACCAACAACCACCTTCCTACAACCACTTTTCAGGAGGTTGCTTGTAATGCATCTTTCTGTCTGATGCACGTCTGCTAGGTGAGACAAACAGGAGTGAGGTGCCCATTCACCAAACAAAAGAAATATGAACTATCTTTTGAAACTTGGAGAGAGACTAATGAAAATAATATATCATAGAATGACCAGGTTGGAAGAGACCCACCAGATCGTGGAGTCCAACCATTCCTATCAGTTACTAAACCATGCCCCTTAGCACCTCGTCCACCCGTGCCTTAAACACCTCCAGGAAAGGTGACTCAACCACCTCCCTGGGCAGCCTGTTCCAGTGCCCAATGACCCTTTCCATGAAAATTTTTTTACTGATGTCCAGCCTAAATCTCCCCTGGCAGAGCTTGAGGCCATTCCCTCTCCTCCTGTCTCCTGTCACTTGGGAGAAGAGGCCAGCACCCTCCTATCTACAACCTCCTTTCAGGTAGTTAGAGAAAACAATGAGGTCTCCCCTCAGCCTCCTCTTCTCCAGGCTAAACAACCCCAGCTCTCTCAGCCGCTCCTCATAAGGCCTGTTCAGTTGCTGTCAACCAACACCCCCAGGTTCCTCTCCTCCAGGCAGCTTTCTAGACAGGTTTCTCCTAGTTTGTACCTCTGCTTAGGGTTGTTGTGCCCCAAGTGCAGGACCCGGCATTTGACCGTGTTAAACCTCATGCCATTGGACTCTGCCTAGCGGTCCAGCCTGTTCAGATCCCTTTGCAGAGTCTCCCGACCCTCCAGCAGATGGATGTAGTCTTCCTATCTTAATTGAATATAATTTGAAATTAGGATTCCCCAAAACAGGTTGATTTAAAGTTTAGCAAACACATTCTTACTGAAAGTACTCTTTAGGCTTTATCCTTGGGGATGATCCTGCAGTTAGTGGCTCTTCAAAGAGTTAAACCCCTTGTCTCTGTTCAGGAGACAGAGGTAAAAGTAATTTCTTATCTTTCAGCATTATTGAAGGAACTAAGTGAGAGAATTTTGGATGAGAAGGAGCTAAGGGAAGTTTCCTTCATTTTGTGGCTTTCCCTGCCAGCCTGCAGAGAAGCTCCAACCTTCTTTTCCCTGGCAGGAAGAATAAAAGAAGGAAAAACACAGTGGATTCCTCAGCATAACTTCCTCTGTTTCTTGAAGTTTAGCCACTGGTCTAATCTCTTCAAGTTTTTCCTGGCTTGCTTTGACTTGCTGTTCAGACAATGAGCACTGTTTTAACCTGTCAGGAGCTGGCTGGCTTGCCTGCCCTAGGGTTGACAGTGTGCTACTGTTTCTTAGACTACTCTGTTTCTGAGATGCAAGGCTGACACAGATCTGTACAAGGGCTGATTTTATGAGTTTCTCAGTGGAATCCCCTTCAACCGCTCTCTAGCTAGTAAGGTTTAGTGAATACTCAAGGGGAGTCTCCTTGGCACTGGATTTTGCCTTTTGCAGGAATTCTGTGTTGGAATTTTTAACATAGGATGGCTCTGTGGACTGTGCGCTTTTTTAAAAATTCACTCGGCTTGCAGCTAAACTTTTGTTTATGTTTCTGCAGTGTTTAAAGTTGTTCCTTATCTGTTGATTATGCCTTTTATCATTCATAGGTCTGAGAGAGATGGCAGAGACCTGCTGTTTAAATTAACCCGTCTCACAAAGAGGCAAACAGACCGGAGGACTCAAAGGAGCATCTCTGCTGGCCAGTCTTAGGGTCTAATTAGACTGCTTCAGAGGCACTGTGGAGGAGCTGAGAGCTCCTTGGCTGGGTCAATGGAGACTGGAGAGGACTTTGTATACGTGAGATCAGTGTTATTAGTTGTAAATGTGTATTTCTTTTGGATGCCTATGTCAAACTACCAAGTATTGGAGCCTTTGAGCAGGGGTAAAGAGGTGCAGAAGGCAAGTCAGGGGCAGAGACAAAGGCAGACCCAGTTCCTAGGAACAATTTTGGATTGGCTAGGTTTAGAGTGACATTTCCAGCTCATTCTGTTTTTCCTCAGTAAATGTGCTCTCTATTGCACTGTTTTCAATCAGAAATGTGTGCATATAAATGCACAGGCGTGCATGTGTGTAAATACAGATTTCATGACTGCTGAAAGTCTGAAGCTTGAAGGACTGTGTGTATTGATGTGGTTTCAGAGGTTGAATATCACCCACAGTATACCTGCACTCAGAAGATTACACGTAGCCACGCTGTAACATGGTAAATTCATTGCCCCATTAGAGAACTGACATCACACCCAGCTCGAGACGACCCCAAGCAGCGCATACAGGCTGCCTCTGCATCAGGCAGTGTTGTGCAAGAAGTGTCATGCAGAATAATTCTATGCATTCTATGCATTTGCTTTGCATTAAGCTCGTTGGCTCCAATCAGCATCTGGACCTCATTGTGTTTAGTATTTTCCAAACACATTGGACAATCTGTGCTCTGAAAATTTTATTTAACAGTATGTGGATTTTCCTCTCGTGTTTGTGTGTACTTACTTTGAGTTTGCAGGTTTTTTTAACATCTCTTTTGGTCTGTCAGTAACATTATTTTGTTATATCTGTACTAAGACTGGAAAGATCACTTTTTGAAAAGGTGGGGTTGTTTTGATGTTTGCCTCACATTTGCTGTTTGATATCCTATTTCACTGATAACTAGTGGTTTCTTTGCAGGCCATGCTGTAACGGAAGCTTGGGCTTATAATGCTATTTTAACTTCCATCCTGGAGAACTTCCATTTCCCAATAGATGGTAACTTGCAGAATTAGGCCCATGCTGTAGAATTTGCACAAAAAGCTCTATCAGATTTGCTGGGCACAATTGTGAAAACTGTTCAGTATATCCTGTTTTCTAAATGTCAGCCTTTTTTTTCCTTTCATAGTGGGTGGGCTGACTAAACAGAGACTTTTTTACATGGTACTTTGCTGTTTTCTAAACAGAGCAGCTATGTATGCTATCTAGTTTATATACAGCTTCTTTTTTTTTAAAGTAGGGTACCCGTATAAATATGTTGGATTTAAAAGTAGCTAGTCCTACAGAAAGTGCTTTGTTTGTAATATCTAAAACTTTTCTTGATTTTTTTCTTTCTTTTGCATATTTTATTCATTACTTTTCTGTGTGCCACTTTCTGTGTGTTTTGAAATAATTATGCATACGTCCTACAATACAGTAGGGCCAATGTTTTTAAGAGTTTTTGTTCTGACACATAGCATGGAATGGAGCTAATCAAAACAGAAGTGTTTACTTTGCACCACTCACTGCAGTTTTTAGGATACATATTAAACATTATTTTGGGCCTTACTACAGCATATGGCTTTGAAGCATTAACGAAAGACCATTCCAAATTAGGAAAATTAGAACAAAGAACCATTCTAAGATAAATAATTAGTATTCTTAAAATATATCTGCATGTAAATAGTTCTAGGATAATTCTGCCACTACAAGATTTCTTTTTGGCTTGCTAGACAGTCAAAGGAATGCAGCCTTTTGCTGCAATTAATGGCTCTAAATGGACCACATACAAAATTGTTATCATAAATAAGCGGCATAGGTACCGCCTGGATAATTCTGCAAGTAGCATATCAGATTGTGTTTGAGGTACTGTGTGGCAGAATTCATAGTGGAATTAAAGGCTCTTCTAAGCAATATTTGTTCCCAGCCAGGGCAACCCTCAGAAGCACTAGGAACGTCACCTGAAATTTGCCACTGAGGACATTGCCCAATCCTTTTTCACTCTGAATCTGAAAATAGGTTTCTCTGACCCTGTTGGGAGCGTGGCCGTGTGTGCTGAGAACTGATAAAGTGTGTGCTGATCTCTCTTCCTACAGCTCTGCCAACATAGCTTTATTGCCGTGTCGTTCTCTTTCTTTCATGTTTTCTTCTGGTTTGTCTTCTGTTTTTTTTTTTTTTTTCTTTCTTGAGCATTTCTTGCCATCTTTAGTATTCTGTCCGTTTCTGGCAGAAGTGGGATCAACTACAATCAGGAAAAACTAGTGCAAGTTACCCCTTTTTCTAGACTTCAGCCTGCCATGTAATGGTTCTCAACTGTGATACTTCATTTGATAATTCCTATTGAGTGAGCTATTAGATGTGAAGGCAATGATAACCAAGCAGTGCCAGTTATATAATCATACAGTAGGTTGGGTTGGAAGGGACCTTAAAGATCACCCAGTTCCAACCCCCTGCCATGGGGAGGGACACCTCCCACTGGATTAGGCTGCTCAAAGCCTCATCCAACCTGGCCTTGAACACCTCCAGGGATGGTGCATACACAACTTTCCTGGGCAACCTGTGCCAGTGCATCAACCTCATCATGAAAAATTTCTTCATAATGTCTAATATGAATCTTCCCCCTTCCCGTTTAAAGCTATTCCCCCTTGTCCTGTCACTACTTGCCCTTGTAAAATGTCCCTCCTCAGCTTTCTTGTATGTATCTTAGTCATAAGTTTACTTTTGAAAATTATTAGTTGCTGCTGCATCAGGTTTCTATTTTGTTTCATAGTACTTTGTGATTTTATCCCTGCACCAAACTGTTCTACAAGGATGTGTACTACTCTTGGATTAAATGTGGTCTTGATCCTAGGACAATGTCGGTGTTCTGGCCTTGATCCTAAATAACATTAAGAACATAATAGTTTCTGTGGGTTAATGGTACAAATCTCACGTTGAATGTTCTGTTTCATTGATGGAAAAGTGTTCATCCAAGAATACACATTGGAGAGAAATTTTGTATTTGACATGATCCAGTTTAATCAGTCATTTTTGTTGTGGAGAGCATCTTTAATGCTTCATTTGGTCATTCGCGCTCCCACAGAAGTATTCCTGGGGATCGATTGAATTTTAAACTGAAGAGAGCAAAAAGGCAGTCTGTTATGCTTACTTCCCAGGTTCCATTGCCCACAAAACAGCATCACTCAGTGGGGAAGTAGGAGGTTCTATCATTCCTTTGGACGTGTGGGAAATGGCATGTGTGTTTACATGGCCGTGGTTTCACCTTACACATGGACCACCAGGTTTTAATGACACATTTGGCCACAGGAGGTTCAAGCCACTGACCACTATGTTTATTCCAATGAGCCAACCCGTTGGCTTTGGGAGACCTTTTACCCCAGTTTACACCAGGATGTAAAAATCGGACAACAGATTTCTTGTCTATAGTCACATTTTCAATATTGGCACTGGGGATTCCAAGGGAAGGCATTTTTTCCCATGTGCTACCTGTTAAAGGGAGATGTCGTGAAGGGTGTTCTGTCAGAACGATGTAGCACAGAGTGCGTATGGAAAAATGAATTCAGGCAGCACATATATAAAGGAACTTCAGGAGTAGGAGTAAAGACAGTCTAGCTCCTCGTAATGTCCTGTTTCTAATGAATGCTTTGTTCCACATCAGATTCTTGCTTTTCAAAGTAAATAAGACTGGATGATGCTATTTTCTTCAGAAATCTCATGCACATTAAGACTGTTGAGTGAGAGGAAGAAGATTTGTAAGGGAACTGAGCTATTAATTTTAAAATACTCTCCAGTGATTTTTTTTTTTAAATCTTTTCTTAAAATTGCTGTGGAGAGAGAGGGAAGTTAGATGACCCATCATTTTTCAGGCTGATTCTTCTCTGTGCAAAGAAGGATGAATATGGATCCTCTCTGGTACTGATAAATATCAAAAGGGTCTTACCTATGGCAATATTAATGATTGAAAAATTCTGATATGAAGGAGGGATTAGATGAAAGTGGAACTATGTAGATTTAGTAATAAAGTGATGTGCTATTAAAATTTTGTTGAAAATGATCTTATGGAATTGGTTTATGTCTGGATATGTTTTTACTAGCACTATAAAGCTTAATCTGTTCTTGATTAAGTCAACTAACTGAAATATCTAGTTGGAGGCCTATGTATATTTGCTAATGAAGTCAACCCTGAAAACTTGTTGTGGGATAGGTGAAAGCCTGGTTGTCTTTGGTTTGGAGCTTTTAACCATGCTTATTGCACACTACCTAAAATATAAAGAGCCTCCTTTTTACTCAACCCTTTTCTGATGTTAAAAAATATTGGCTGTTTGGCAGTTTGACATTATGTAAGGTGCCCTTCTACTCTCTTATATGGACTATGCTTGTGAATTAATGGCAAGTTTCAATTAAATCCTTCACAAGCTGTTGTTTATAATTATTTGTTTTAAAAGGTTTGGATGATTTTGCTTGCCAGATTCTAGCTGTTTTAGACATTTCCACGGTAATGAGGCTTTAGTTTTTATAATGTGCTATCAAATTCACTTCTTTTCCCTATCACTCTACTTCACCTCCTGGTTATATTGTTTTGACCACTAAAAATACATTCTGCCTATATAATATGTGTATTTATTTTCTCATTCTCAGTATATCACCAGCAATGATTGAAATATAGGCTGCTTACTATGAATGCACACAAAAACACAGAAGCATTCACTGAAGTTCTCCTATCAGCAAGAATCTTTTTTTTACCATTGGCATCTCCTTCCTATCCACAATTCTGCAGTGCAAGAAAAATAAGAAAGCTTAGGAGGTCTGCAGCTACATTTTGTAGCACAAACTAATTAGTTACTACATGAATTATTAGGCAATCTCCACTCCCACTAGTGGCATTTAGTAATGAGACATTCCTTGAGAAGTGCAATGAAGATTAATTAACATTTGGTATATTGAAATTGTAAAGTAAAAAGGCCCTAATTCAACACTGAACATGTGATCAACTCCAAGCACATCTGCTTTATTTCCATCGGAATCAATGGAATTTAAGCATGTGCCTAAAGTTAAACATGTACTAAATCACTTTACTGAGTACAAACAAACTGTTGATTTAGAGCTTATAAAAGCTATCTTTTTTCCCAAAAAATCTATGGAGGCAATTCCTAATCAGACTGAAGATAACAAATTCTCTCTATTTTCTAAAACTGATGTTCAATATCTTTCATTTGTTTCCATCAATACATTAGCTTTAATGGCCATATCTTCTCATAGGAAATGTCTTCCACTTTTCAAGGAAATTAATAAATATCTGAAAAGAATGAGGTGAACTATAAAGCTTGTTCAAAACAATCGCACAGTGTCATTCATGTACAAGGAGATATTCCAGATTATACTATGAAAAATAATTGAAACAGAGTTCTTAGGAAAGTGCCTGCTTATGATGGATATTCAAAATGTTGTACAAGTAACACAGTTTACAAAATAAGTAGCTTGCTTAATAGTTCAATAAAAATGTTAATCTATAATTTTATTAGCTCCTACTCTTCTGTCCAAAATTACTTTGATACATGAACCATTAATCCATGGTATCAGTGATATTAAGTATGTACTTGATTCTTTAAATATTTATAGTTTGTGAATAGTTGTCACGCAGAACTCTGGGCAATTACTCTGAAGAGATAACGGCAAAACCTAGCAGACTGGCAGCAGTTAGACTTGACTGTCTCTCTTATAAAAAAATTCCACTATTGCTTTCATCAAAACAGATTTCTGACAAAAGCACTGATGTTACAAGACTTTTCCTTTGGCAAGAATCTAATATAAACTTCTCAGAGTGAGCTATGTCCTGTCATTCCATATAGCAGCAGTAACTATCTTAGCAAGAATGGACAAAATCCTTCTTAGCTTAATTTCACTATCTAGGAAGTGTAAAGACTTGGTCAGCGGTTGGAATCTCTAATATCCCAGGACTTTGCAGGCTTCAATAAATGCATACATGTAGTAGAAACTGCTGCAAGAGCAAACATGACTTTCTTTTCTCCAGATGTTAATCCATCCCAACAAAATGGGAAATCTGGAAGATATCAATCTTCTTTGTGAGAACTCCAGTAAACATATAGCAGCTTCATTTCCAGATGGTGAAATCCACATGCACCAGACTTCCCACCAGCCACTCAGATTCACCTGAATGAGGCTCTGTGTGTGCTTGCTCTGTCCTTTTCTTTCTCATTTGCTCACCCTCTTTTCACTTTTGTTATTGTTCAAAGAGGTTTTTACTTGCAGTAAGCTACACCTAATGTGCAATATCATTGACTATCATCCTATGTCATATTTTACTTGTAATATGCATGTGATGAGTGATGGCTCAACGAGTTAACTCTATTGTGCCCCTTGGACAGTGACATCTAGATCCAGGAGAAATTTTTAACCCCAAAATCTTTCTGTTCCTCTTACTTTTTCATCACTAATTCTTAAATATATTGTGAGTTTCATTTTTTTGATAACATCAGCAGTGGTTGCCTACAGAATGACATAGAATAACCAGGGAATAAATGAATAGTGGATTATAGATTTGTTGTTCTTTTGCACAGCTGCACAAATCCATGAGGACAGGGAAATATGACAGAGGTGGAGGATTCAGAGACCCTTCTAAAAAGGGTGCTCCAGAGAACAGCCAACTTTTACCTACGCTCAAAAGTTGACTACAGTAGAAAATGGCATTTAACTAGAAAGTAAATTATATAGCATTTAAGTTCCATGTTTAAATAGCATCTGAAATCTACTACCATAAACAACACTCATGTTTAAAATGTGTATACTTTATCTGCATTAACGAGTAATATCTTCTTAGTTTAAAGTTTTTGAAAAAAATCAGCTGCATTTTAAAGTATTTTATCTTGTTATCACTGGCCAATGCTAAAGTAGTTTGAAAGGTCATCTAAAATATCAAAATGGCAAATGAGCTTCTAGGTTGCACCTATGTTCTTCAGGTTCTTAAACAAAAAATCTTCTATGAGTGGTAACAGATTAAAATAATATAAAACTTTCCATTTCCTGTCCTTTCATGGTAGATGACATGCCACAGCTCAGAAGTTTTATTTTCTAGAAACACAGAGCAAATATGCAGTGGTAACTGAACTATGTTAACAAATACTGTAGTTGTGTAACATGCTTTAAAAAGTCATGAATTCACATTCTGCTTCTGCCTAATGTGACTGGTACTATAGCTTTTAGGAAGAGGACTTAAAATCATATTTTCTTACAAGTATAAAATATTTTCAAATAGTGTTGTGGTCAGTGATGAAATTACAAACTAGAATATAGCAAATTACTTCATTTAATTTTGTGGCGTTTCATAAATGGTAAATGGCTGAATGGTGTGCTCATTCATTTAATCAATCGAAACAATAGAAAAAATTACACATTATCAAGACTTACCAATGCAGAAATTCCACAACAAGGTGTTGAAAGTTGGACATTTGCAGTGGTATTTATCTCACCTGATTTTAGCTATTTTTAAGTTAAGGCAATGAAGCTAACTTAATTAAGATTCTCTGTGTCCTGGGGTGGGATATCCATAGCATTTTACAAATTCCTGTCATTTCTTGAAAGTATAACGTGGATAGAAAAAGTATTTTGCATCTGGAAGTACCTGTTTCTTTTACTCATTGTACTGGGAACCCAGGTAGCAGATGAGATGCCTATATTTGAGATGGCTGGAATTAGGCGAGATTAATCCTTTTCTCAGGGTCATACCTCAATATTTAAATCTAAGTGAGACGATTCTTGAGGTATATGCCATTTGGTATTGATGCAATGTTTGATTCTTTTTTAAGAAAAAGATATACCTCACTTTTTTCTGTTATACTCAGTAGTCTTTTTAATTCTAATGAGTAGATGCTCATGCATTCTCAGAGCTTGCTTGGTTAACCTGAGCTGAGACTCTGAGTGTATTCACCTGGGTCTTGACCTACTGCCCATGGAGTAAATGTAGAATACTGCAGTTGATTTTAGAAGCCATTTGCGGAAGCCTGTTAGTTATTTAATTAAACATTTGTCCCCTACTCTAGACCATTCTCGTTGAGGTTTTAAGGTAGTATTCTGATTGCTTATTATTTTATCCAAGAAGATTTCTCCATTTGAAATTTTTTCTTGTCCCTTTTGTCAGACAAGTACTATTTCGTATTCTATGAGTTAGTGAGATGTTATGAAGCAGTTCAACTCCCAGCTGCCAGTGCTGCTACTGATAGCCTCCAATTTTGTTTAAATAAATATTTAGACTAAGTGCAACACCCTATTGAAATAGTAACATTTTATTATGGCAGAACCAGTGGTCACTAGGAGTTGTGAAACCCATTCAATCTAGACCACCAGCTGGATCAGTGCCAAATGGCAATCTATTAGACCAGTATGTTGTTCCTGTTAAATGTCCTTGGTGTCTTGTGTTAAGCCAAATCTATTGTCAGTGTTATATTACAGTAATAAATTTCTACTAATTTCAGAATCAAAGTTCACATACTTCTTATGTCAGTCCTTTTTGTAGTTACTTTTCTATTGTGCATTCTGCTGAGATTCCTAGCTGTGTGTGACACCACCAGCAGCATTTGACAAAAACTTCACAAATTTTTGGCCCACTTTTAGACTCAACTGGCTTAGTTTTATTTTCAGGTACGTATTCACAGCTCCCAGGGAGCTTTGTGTTTGAAGACAAAGCTGAAACTGAAATATTTAGCTTTTGAATTATACTTAACTGCAGTGACAAGACTTGTGTGTAGAATAATTGCATTCCTAGAAAGTTTATATTCTTCCTACTGTCCCCAGTACGGAAACCTAGTTATCTTTTCTGTCTTTGTTTTACAATGCTATAGTGCTTCTGTTTAAAAATCTGTCTGGGTTATTTCTAAAATATAGCTGCCTACTTCATAATCACTCACCTAATTGGCAATACAGTATCTTTTTGTAATTCTTTGTGATTCCTCTGACGCCGCTAATTGCCCATCTGTTTTTTTCAGGTGAGATGCCATTGTCTTAATTTCATTTGTAAAAATGTAAAGGGGATGGCTTTCCTATATATATTTTGACAAAATAAAACAAACAACCAAAAGCTGGGTGGACCTAAATTCAAACAAGTTAAAGCTCTGTCGAAACTGAGAAACTGAGGTGAGCTTAGTGGGTCCATTAGCTAACACATTTTAATGAGTCCATTTTTATTCATCTCTTGATGAACGGAATGCACAGACAGATTTGTATTTAAAAAGAGACTGTGGTCAATTATGTACCTGTTGTTTGGTGAGTAGTGGGTATTTTTTTGCTTTGGATCTGCAATGTACTGGCAGTGCAGTATGTGTGTTTCCAGTTAGATCTGACATAATTGTCTGTATTGTTAATTGTATGTAATACTGATTTTGGCAATTGACACTTTTGTAAGAGCATATATTGTACATTTGAACTATTCTTTGACTGATGGGAACGTGCAGGGAAAAATATGAAAATTACAGTAAATCTGTTTAATTTCGTAGAATCATAGAATGATTTGAGTTGGAAGAGACCTTAAAGCCCATCCCATTCCAATCCCCTTGTGATGGGCAGGGACACCTCCCAACAGACCAGGCTGCTCAAAGCCCCATCCAACCTGGCCTATCACTACATGCCCTTGTAAAAAGTCTCTCCCAACCTTTTTTGTAGGCCCCCTTCAGGTACTGGAAATCTGCTGTAGGATTCCCCTAGAGCCTTCACTTCTCCAGGCTGAACAACTCCAACTCTCTCAGCCTGTCCTCATACGGGAAGTGCTCCAGCCCTCTGACCATCTTCGTAGCCCTCCTCTGGACCCATTCCAACAGTTCCATATCCCTCTTAAGTTGAGGATTCCAGATCTGGACACAGTGCTTCAGGTGGGGTCTCACAAGAGTGGAGTAGAGGGGGACAATCCCCTCCCTTGACCTGCTGGCCATGCTGCTTTTGATGCAGCCCAGGATACTGTTGGCCTTCTAGACCTCGAGCACACAGAGCTGGCTCACGTTGAGCTTCTCATCAACCAGCACTCCCAAGTACTTCTCTGCAGGGCAGCTCTCAATCACATTATCCCTCACCCTGTATTGAAAGCACAGATTGCCTTGCCACAGGGGTAGGACTTAGCACTTGGCCTTGCTGAACTTCACGAGGTTCACGCTCCCCCAGTTTAGTACAGTATGCTTAATTTAGTAAAGAGGTGGTCAATATACATCTGATTCAAAAAGAAAACCAGACTAAATGGATTTGCTTGATACTTTTATTACATTGATTAGGGGAGTTTTAACAGCTATGCAATTCTGAAGCACCTGAGTGACTTAATAGCATAACTGTGTAGAGCAACACAGAGATTTGGGAGCCTGGTTTCCATTGTTTTTCAAGGATGCCTCTGCCCATAAGTGTCCATGATTTATTAAAATGTGGACTTGAAAGAAATATCTGCTGATGGATTCAAGAGGAAGATGATGACGGCACTAAGTTTGTAGTTATTGTTTCTTTCCAGACTAGAATTCTTCTGAAACACAACTGTTCAGAACTTGCTAGGAAAATTTCTGTCCTCTTGGTTTAAGAGTTCTTCCTCCAAATGTAGTTTTGATGAAAAGTCATAATTCAAGCTGGGATAATTCTTTGAATATCCATACCCAAATCTGTAAACACTTTTGATGTGACTGTCAAGGTCTTTATTTTGTCTTTGCATTCAGCAGAAAGCCAGTGAACAGACGGGCATACTAGATGAGGTGTCAAATATATATTTATTATCTTTTGTTGTAGTAGTTTCAGTGATAACATCTAAGGTCAGTGCCAGTGAATTTTAGCCCCTCTCCATGCATTTTCTGTTAAAGACAGTCCCTACCCTGAAGATTCTGTAACGAGAGGATGTCCTGTAAAGAGAGACAAGGGGTCATATAATGTACAGATAAGAAATTGGGTTTTAAAGGATTTCTCAAAGGCCATAAACAAGTGAAAGGAGATCTTAGATCCTTCACAGAGGTGGTTTACCAACACCAAAGTTGATGTGCATCAGTGGGCAGCAGACAGAAGAATATCCAGCACTGGCCATTTTGCATCTACATCCATTTTGCAGACTAACAGGTGATAAAATCATTGTTCCTTATGGATCAATGGGTAAATTGCCACTGATGTTACTGGAACCAAGATTCCAGGCAAGATGTCTATCCAGAATTCTCTGTCTTGACCAAGCTTTAAAAATAGAAGTGTCTAGCAAAAGGTCAGGTTCCTTACTCAAATGTTCTTTTTCCATCCTGCATTTGCATGTTAGGAAACTGACTGATTTTTACAAAAGTAGATGTCACTGGAGTCAGCCAATTGCACTGTTAGATAACTTAGTTTATAATGGCCTAAAGCCTATCAGTAAACCAACCTCAGTCAGAAAGTTGCAGAACCATGAAAGTTCAGTGCAATTTTCAGGTAAGGTTGTACTTTCATTACTACTTTCATTTCTGCTTGACGGAACATAACAATAAGTTTTGGGTGGGTGGAGGGTGTTGGTTTTTTTCGAGTCAATAAAAATATAACAACTCAGTAATAACATGGAATAAGTAATGCTTTTCTTAAAAATGTCTGTCAAGTGAGATGAATGATATGTTACCGGCAATTTAGCAGAGTAACTACTACGACAGGATCGGTGTCTTGTGCTTTAAAAATAAACTTCTTTGCTCTGAGTCAACATCTGCTTTGCCTTGGCCTTCATTTAGCAGCAGGAGACCATTATCCTGTGATGACTTTCTATTCCACTGACATCTCATCTGGTGCACTGATATTCTTAGTATTTTACTCCCCTGCTGTGCCCCTTCCCCTCAGCCACACACACACAAACACTCTTTATCTCAGCCTGTAGAATGCTATGTTCTGCTGTTTCTATGAATAGGAGATTACACATAATGTAATCAATCAGTTGCTTCTGCCACTAAGGAGAAGTGTGTCCTTCCAATTAACTTCTTATGTCCTAATAACCAAAGAACAACAGGCTTGGATAGGTGCCTAAAATAACGAACATTTATCTAAACTGCCCTGAAATTCAGAATCTGAGGTGGGCGACTGAACCATCTGAGAAGGCAAACTTTATTGCAAAAGTTTCAGCCTTTTAGATCTGGTCCAGCTGTTGCCCAGGATAGGAAAATAGAAAAAACAATAATGAAATAAACCAACTAAATTTTTACAAAGGCTTGACTTGTTTTACTTTTGGGGCAAATTGTTGCAGGCAAACTGGTTTCCCCAGACTTATTTGAGATAAGTTATTATTCAGATTTACTAAAGCTGTTAAGTTTGCAGTTTTAGAGCAGCTAATTTGTAACGCTATGTCCTTTAATACAAGAGAATACATCAAAGCAGGAATTTCTTCAGCTTGACTTCACAGGTTGTTTTTTTCTCCACAAAGTAGAAGAGGAGATCATAACATCAAAATGTAACAACGCTTGTATTGGAACAGTCCAGAGGTCTATTTAACCTAAGATGTCAACAAGAAGATGCTTATGGAATAAGTGGAAGAAATAGGGCAGGAATTGTGTGATTCTACAGCTTTCCGGCTTTTATGATGGTGCAAGAACTAGATGAACCCTGAGGGCAGAGCAGGGAGGGGAATTGCTGCTATGGTTTTCAGAGCTTCTGGAAGCACTCAGTGCCTAATGGACAGAGAAGTTTCCTCTTTCTATGTCTTTTTGTCTGTCTCCTGCCCAAACATGCATATCCCCACATGCCTAAAATAATGGAGCACGAATGTGTGATGGGAGCATGGGCATGCTTTCTTAATGTTGGCTTTTTGGATGCACCCAGAAAGCCCTCTGGTTGAGTCAATCAAAATGCATCCCGTTTCACTGGGTATCCTTTTGAAGTGCCCACAGTTAGTACCAAAGCCAAAACCCATCCTTTGGTATTCTTGTTTTTAATCTAAGTAGAACTAAAAGAGGATGTGTTATGTGATGGGTTTACAGGCATGGTTTGAACCTGTCACCAGCAGCAAATTACATCTCTCACATTAAAATATAACCTCCTCAATACTGTTTATTATACCTGAGTGTAAGCTGATTGTGATGGACCGTGATTGTCAAGTGATGCAAGCAGGCAAGACAAAGATGGCTTTGTTTGGTTTTCTTTTTTTCTATGAGAAGTTTAAGCTAATGTGTCTGTAGTGACCAAGTGAAAATGTCTTCCATTTACTTTTTTCAGTATAAAAGTATGATCCATACATTTTCTTTTATATCCAATGTTCCTTAAAAAACCGCTGTGGATAAAACTGATTATTGCTGCCTCCTGCCTTGGATTATTTAGTGCATACTGCAGAACCGCTGTGTGTATTTTTCTTCTTCATGGGTTGTTTCACTGCCTCATACCTAAACAGCTAGAATGAACTGGCATTCAGAATTACTAAATTATTCTAGGTGAAGTTAACATACAAGTCTTTACATAATTTTAACTAGTTTCCATTGAAACAGCGCTTTCCCAGTTTAGTGTTTTGGCTCTGTTGTAGGTTCCCACTCTTCATCTATTGCTATATGTAGTTGACGTTTTCATGGAGGTAATTAAGGTGGGAAAGGAGGAAAAGAGTACAGACTTTCTCACAAATGTGTCCTGTATTCATTTGAAATGCTTTCAGAAATTGTATTTCATCTTGTACTTGAGTACCTTCTATTTGGGGGTGTTTTCAATCGTGTTATCTGTTCCAGTGTAGGTGACTCCATCAGAGAAAGATCACCCTAGTCATTCCCTTTTATGCTTTACCTTGGGGTAGATATAGACTTAGCATATGGTACCTCTTGAGATCACAAGAGGTGTGACAGGAAAAACTGTTGAAAATTGCTGTTTTGTATTTGAAGACGACTGAAACAATGCCATTTGAATCAAAGGCTATGTTAGAACTCCATGTGGGATATCCCAGATTTTTGAGTCATTTAGACAGTATCTCAATTAAAACATTATTTCTTTTAGTTCCCACTTCTTTACTGTGAAGGAAAGATGATTAATGTGACAGTGGGAAAACAATACTCATATTTCAGACTATTTCCTATATTACTGTTCAGTTCATTGCCATATTATAGAATGATAGTTTACTGACCTTAACCTACATGTTTCAGAATGGTGGCTTGCCTGAATTCAGCTTGGGGTAAGCTTCTAATATTTACATCTCAGGCATCTGACGTGTAAGGCTACCAAGTTTACACCTGCATTTTTCAGTAGAGGAAAATATGCAAATACAATTTAGAGTATTGGAAAAATATATGTGGAAAGTATTTGATATAATGCCTGGACACACCAAAGAAATGTGCACGAGATCTAATGTATTTAAGAAGCACTGTGCTTGTTGTGCATGCAGAAATCAAATGTATGGTGCAGAGACAGTAGATCGGGTACTTCTAGAAAATTACACACTTACTTCTCAGATATTGTGCAGAAGAAATGTCCATTTGCTATGGAAATGCCACTTTCCAAACTGTACAATAGCAGTAGCTGGACTGCCAGCTATCCAGAACTCACATAGGTAAAACATCCATGGCTGCCCCTAGAAGCAAGTGTTCAATGCAGAAAGAAAGAGAGGTTGTCTAGAAAACTTGGCGTAGCCCAATTTATGTTTTTCCTTCTGATGCAAAATTGACTCAGAATTAATCTCTTCTTTGCTCTGTGCTTGTGTGAAAAGAAAGTATTTTCAGAAGAAATTATTTTGTCTTATTTGATGTCATGAAGGAAAGTAAGCATTTACTCTGTTCATTTACAGACAAGTCCCTCAACCGCACCTGCACATGAAAAATATGAAGGGAAAGATCAAGAGGAATACAGGAAGAATATCCCAGTGCTTCAGGAAAATAACTGACCCCTGTGGGAAGGTATGTTAGGATTTTCTCAGTGGCCTTGTCACTAATTCATGATTGTGAAGTTGTGCCCTTGGAAAATGAGATTGTTTTCTGCCTCGTAAAAAAAATTCATACAAAGAGTTGATACAAAGGCAGAGAGAAATTAACAGGAAAAAACAATGACCTGTAAGGCAGGAAGAATTGGTAGCATGATTCTTTCCTTTCCCTCCCTTCTGGATTGGAAGAAGTACACTGTCGAAGCAGACTATTGATTTCATGAGTAACAACATATGAATTGTTTCATTGGAGGAAAGAGTAGGCTGTCTAGGCTAGGGCTCTGTCCTGACAGGGATCAATAGCAAATGCTCCAAGAAGGTTAAAAAATAAAAAAAATGCCACCAAAAAATCCCAACCAACAAAAAAACTGTAGTGAAAGACTAAGAATATTATGAACAGAAAGGAACTTCTATCCTCAAATATTTATGTGTTACCGTATTTCCTAAAGTGCATGAGTTTATACTGTTCCTAAGAAAAGTAAAGTTTAAAGTAACTTTTGATATTTTCAGTATCCACAAACATGTCTAATCTTGCTCTTTTGTGAGTTCCCCAATAATGTAGTTATTAATAATTAAGCAAAGTTGCTTTTAAAGGAGGATGACATCTTAAATTGCAGCAAACTTTTTCTTTCAAGATAGTGATTAGACCTCTTTAAAGGAGAGAGTAGGACATAGCTAACAAAGGAAATGTTAAAAATGCTGCATTTGTGAATCCTTAGTTCTAAAATATGTCTGTATAGGAAAGATACATTTATGGAGCACACTAAACTATTCAAGGAATCAGGCCAGTGAGGTTCAGAGTTCCATATGCACAGGACATCTTGTCAAATATATTTTGATAGCTCTACTATGCCTTAGGCCTTGATTTTGGGAACGAGGCAGTCCTTAGTAAGACAGTAAAATACTGGATTAGACACCTATTACACTGTTGTTTAGGTGCTTCACTGAGGTCATATTTGTTCCCTGAATGAATAGGGAACCTGGAAGTGTGGGAGCTAGCATATGTAGCACGTATGACGGCTCCCTCTATTATTAGGTAATTTGGTGTGCCACACAGATAAATATGCTTGCAAGCTACCTGAAGAGGTAAAGGGTTTCATGTGTGTAAGGTGGGAAAGCCAACAATATACATACTCTTGCAGTTTTTCCTTAAGGGCTTTTAAACATAGATGTGTCTCACCCTTTATACAGCTGCAACTTCCAGATGCAAAATTTAAAGGTATTATTATGTGTTTATTTCTGTTTAATATTCTCAAAAATATTAGTGGAGATTTTTTTTTCTCTGCAAATACAAGTAATTTTCATTATTTAGTGTATGAATGATGAGGTAAACCAAATACTATCTGAAGCACTTCGTGGTTTTATTCAAATGGATGTTTGTAAATATTTCTTGCAAAGGGTTTCTTTAGCCTGTATTTGCTCAGCATTAATCCTCAAAAGAAAAATTGCATGTGGTCAATGAAGACATCCAGTTGAAAATTGATTTCCTGAAGTACTTTGCTCAGAATTAGATTTGCTTATATGACATGCTGCCTTAAACTTTTTTTTCTTAAAATCAAGCAAACCTAATCTTTTCATACAACTCTCTCTGTTGTCTTCCGTGATCTCGTTTAATCTGTTTCATTCCTTTTCTGTGTCCATTTTAGTCTTTGTGGTTTTTCTCCATGCTGCTGTCTGAAGTTAAGATATTGGCTTTTTTATACGTGTGCTTTTACTTCTCCTTAGCTCAGCTGACTATGTAATATATATTGAAAAATAGAATTTCTCAGTGTTTTTTAACACAGATTCTTTTCCAGTGCTTTCAGTACACTGAAGGATGTCTGTAAGCAGCAGCTCTGCTGGGACATTTAATGTCCTGTCTGGTTACAGCTATGTCACCCCCCAACCCCAGCAATCACTCACAGAAGTTTTAGTCTGCTTCAAGCAGTCATTCTTTGATGCTTCTGGAATGCAAAGGATTCATTCCTAGTCCACACAAGATATATTGCAGAGTATATAGATGTACGGAAATCGGAGCTTAGCTGTTTTTTGGGACTGCCAAAGTTTCACTGTAAACACAACTTCAAACAGAGCTGCTTTCTCTAGACGTACGTTTATCCTGAAATTCTCAGCTTGTTTTCATTGTGAATGTGCTTGTGGGAAACATCTGTTATACTGTAGGTAATTGTCACCATTGCCCAGAACTCACTGTTATATAGCTAGGGATAAGTAGACTGTTTGGGCAACACAGGCTGTTCTCTCTGGATTTTATTTGAATATGTTGGCACTGGATTTGAGCCCAGAAGGTAAACTTGATGGTTGGTGTTATAAAGACCTGTTCCTGCTTTTGCTGAGGTTGCAACTGAGTAACTGTAGTAGTCTATAAACTACTGAAACTTTTAGCAGTTTCAGCTCCTGGTTCCCTGCCTTTACTGCACTGTGAATTCTTCCCAGTGTTGGAACAGCAGAGTTCTTCAAGAATGTGGGCTGCCATCTCGTCAGCTTGAAGCAGCCTGCTTTTGTGAAGGTCCTGCTTCTGTCACTCAGCACCAGTCTCAGGACACCCTTCTCTCACCTGAATATCTCTTTTATTTGGTATGCTGTATTTCATTAAAAATCAGGTCAAAACTATCCTGTCAACAGCTTGAATTCTTTGACTTTTTACACAAAGAGTAAACATGGGCAGCAGATTTCTATCTTGGCTGGAGATAGACTTGAACTGATATGCACAATACAGCTGAATTCCAGGGAGCTCAGAATCTTCTTCTGATTCATTAAAGGCCATCATTAATCTTGGTAGAACTTCTAATGGACACAGTAATATATGCATTTTGTCCAATCCTATTACTCAGATAACTGCGAACAGTCAGGCAGTACTGTGTTATCCTAGAATTAACAGATAAATCTTCCCCATGTGCTAATGCCTAAGTAGCTGGAGTTTTAACAGAACAGTTAATGTGACAAGTCTTATGATGTTAATTGGGGCAGAAAATGAAATATTTCTACTTGGTAGAAAAGAACAAATGTCCCAACTTAAGATACAAATTTCTGAGTTGCCAGCCACTAAAAGAGAAATGCATGTTGCCTTCTTTACTGTTCTATGTGGCTAAGTGTGCACTATGTAAGTTGGCGAAGCTGTTTTTCTCAGTATAGCATTTAAAGGGGGGAATAATAATTGCAAAGATTTTACCTCACATGGTATTAATGTATCTGAGCAGCTTACACATACATCAGATTATCTGTAGTTCTTCTAAAAAGAATCTGTGGATCTAAAAGTTATCCTTCTTGCACAACCATGGAATTGAATTCCTTGCCCTAATATGCATGCGAATGTCAGCAAATGAAGTGCATTCGTGTAGCATGTAGTTTTCTGTTGACGTGCAGTGACAACTTCACAGTAAAAATGCACATATAACACTTTTTTAATATATGTGTAAATTTGTAGAAGTTTTTTTTATAACTACAAATTCTTTTAAATGCAACAGGAAAACATTTTGCTTTTAAACTAAGTAATCTTCAGAAGAACTGGAGGTGCTGATAGAGTAATTGTGTTTATTCTTCCAGTTTCACAATTTCTGTCATATAAACATTGTTTTGCATTATTGGGCTCCACGTTTCCCCTTCTCATCTGATGTTTTACAAATATTTTTCTAATTGCTTGAGACAGTGTGGTCCAATAAAATTACATCGACTTTCTGCTGAACTTGTTTGTCTGATCCCCTGCCAAAAGTTGTAGGCAGCTAGGCAGCACACTTGGTCTCACTTTCTTTCACTCCCCCTCCTCTACGGCAGTGCTTTCAGACAACCCTTTACCCTTAAAAGAACATGCATGTGAAGACTTAGAGTTGTGAGGTGTGCATTTTACATTACTAAACCATTGAAATTCTTTGGCAGGGGACTGCATCCTAGTACCTTTGTAAGACAACTGAAACTGTTTCTATCTGTAGATTGTTACATGATTAGGTTAATACAGGTAAGTAATACATTATGTTTTAAAGCAGAAATACTTCTTTTGGCTCTCAGCCCATCCATGTTTCAGCATAACAGTTACACTCAGCCTTAATGCAGTGTTTCTTCATCTCATAAAGGACAAATTACAGCTAGAATTGTCCAGAAAGTGAGGTACTGTGTTACCTTATCACCCTAAGAGCTCACATAAAAAAGGTACAAGGGGGTGTAGGAGCTGACTTATGTAGCTGTTAAGTATTCTGTATTTTTACAGTGACAGGGATATTGAGCAGAATTGCAATCCTGTGGTTCTGAGTGTCTGAAAGAGCTAATAGAACAATGAACTATTCTTGAGTTTTGATAACAGAGTGCCTCATAATGGGGATGAATTGTAACAAGCTGTGGACTGAAAATAGACCCTTTCCTTTCATTGTCATGAGCATATTGCTGTTTATGATTGGTTTGCCAGACATTTTCTTCATGATATTACAGCTTTTCTGGGGGTTTTGCCCTCATATAATGAGATGAGTCTGTAATTTATTTCCTTATAGTACATAGGTTTGGGGTTTTTTCTTTTGAAACGACAACGTGTACACTGTACACCTCATTTCATGTGCATTTTTGAGTGTTTGCTTACCATGTGCCACATTTTGTGTGATGGAACATGATCAGGTCCAAGATCTCCTAAAATAATTGGTTGCTTGATATCTGGAAGCGTTTTTAAAAGTACCTCGAGGAAGAAAAACAAAGCAAATAGTGCTGGTTTGCCACAGTGGAACAGATAGGGTATGTGATCAGTTAGCTGCAGCCCACAGATAAACACAGACAGCCAAGCTAGCAAGCATAAACAGAAACCATATTATTGTCCCACTCAGACTTCTGGCCTTCTGTTTGTTGAGTGATTTCTAGAGTCTGAAAAGCAAAACAAGGATCTTCAAGTACGGATAGCTCAGTTTGACATCATTTGATATTAGGCATCTATGGTTCTTTTTAGTCTTCAGCATCAGTCATTTTTTAGTCATCTTTCTCTCCAGTTTGTTAATAAGAAGATAGGTTTTGTAATATTTTTTGTAATGCAACTTCATTTAATTTTTTAAGAGCTGCATAAAGAATAGACATTTTATCTCTGGCTTGGGCAAATTACTTGACATCCATACGAACGTTAAGAATACCTGATAGTAATTGCAGAGGGAGTTTGTTGAAGCCTCCAGCTGTCAGTGACTATGGAAGTGTAAAATATTATTACAGATGTTTCTCATAATAATAATACATCTGATAGCAGGGCAGAAAAAGGAATTAAAGGCCAAGAACTTCAGTCATTAACTGAGCTGAACTCCCACTAAGGTCTATGTGAGTTTTGTTCAAATAAGGATTACAGAATTCAAATGTAAGTAATTATTTCCAATATGGAATGATTTATTCTACTTTTCCAGCCTTGTTGTTTTAGAATCTTGAAAATAGAGTTAGCGTACTTTGACTCACTGTACACAGAAAGAGAGCTTGCCAGCACAAGGCTTGGTAACATGAGGAAAGTTTGACTCAGTGATACACAAAATCAAGCCGGGTGACTTATGTCTGCAAAGCAATCAGAAATGTGCCTGCAGCAGAAAGAGACATATCCCAGTTAGCTTTAATTCAGCTGGCATGAGTAGCACAATCTCACAGGGTTATACAGCCTGTGTCGAAGTCTTTGCTGCTACATTTACAGTGCTGCTGACAAGATAAGGACTAGCTCAAAAGTGCCTAAACATACCACTGTCACACCTCTGGCTGCAGCGTAGGCATAGTTTATGTGAAAGAAACACCAAGGGACCGATGGATAAGGGAGCTCCTGTTGGATTTGATAGTGGTATTTTCAGTGAAAGCTTCTTTTTTGTAGATTGAAAGCTTTAGGGTTTGTTTTTTTAAAGCCGTTTATGAAATAAGAAGCTTTAAGTAGCCCGTGTACTTGTGGAAAAACAGCGCAAATAACTGCTTGGTTGCAAATCCAGTTACAGTAACAGTGCTAATCAAATTAAGCTGTAGTTTGGTCTTGCAGTATGGACAGGATTGAACTTGTGCAAATGATGTTCCTCAACATTGTGAAATTCTGACACAATTTAGATGTTCAATATGAGGCTGAAACATTGTTAAAATATAGCTAGGTATTCATTGTAGAACTTGTAGGTTGGCCATCTTCTTTGTTGTGCAATCAAATCCTGCAAATTACTAGTTTTTCTTGATGTGAGTGGTAGGTTGCAGTGCATATGGGGTACTCAGTCTTCTGAAACACTGTTGCCCAAGATGACAGGTGGAAGATTATTTTTGGCAACTCTGAACTTTTTAAAAGTCTCCATACTGCTCCACATGTGTTTGTGACTCAAAATTGTAGTTGTTTGGCACTGGTAGATCTGTTTATACACATGAAGAACAAAAAGAGGGCTGGAATAAACAATATGTCATATACATTCAAATTTTGATCAGGATAGAATAATCAAACTGATATCATCAGATAAACAAGTGCCAAAAAATATTAATCTGCCAGTTTATGAAGGGCAAGCCTCAAATTTCTGTGGTTTGGTTCATGTAAGTACTAAGAAGGTTAAACATGTTCATGTAACTTCTCTGATCCAGACACAGTTCCTACTTCTTCACAAAGTGTTAGAGGCTCGAATCATCATGTTCCTTTTTATCCTTCAGTAGCCCCAGTTCAGGTATCCTGGGCAGGATTCACCTTGGTTAACTTGACATCAGCAGTATAGGACCAATATATAAATTATAGTCACTAAGTCCCTTTAAAATCAGTGGGGAAAAATAGGCATTTCTTGAGTGCAATTCATCTAACCTGTGTAACCTATGAATGAGATGTCTCGTGCCTTAATAATCCTGATTTTACTCCACGGTCTACAAAGGGATTCTGAAGAACTATCTCAGATGTAACAGTTTAGGTCCCGCTCCGCTACTGGCTGTCTTTAAAACTCACATGTTCAGCAGCCCAGCAGTTGTATTTCTGTCACTTTTGTCTTGAAATTGTTATCATTATTGTGGTGATGATCAAGAGCAGGCAAACAATTTGAAATTTAAAGTTACTGCTGGATTAATTTTTTCATAATGCGCTAATTAATATTTAATGACATTTTGAATTTTTATTCTTTTCCATTCTATGTCATTTAGTGCAAGAAAATAAATTGGCTAGCACTGCTATACTTCTGGGTTTGGCAGATGTGTGAATAAAGACATTGTTTTGTATAATTCAGTTACTTATTGTATCAGAAATTAATGCCTTATATGCTTTATTAATTAAGTAGATGGAGATTTTTGCCTGATCAACTATAAGGCATTACTTTCCTAATAGCAGGATTTGCAGTGTTACTTTTCAGGAGCTAATATCCAGAAAAGAATGTTTAATGGATGCTTGAAAATTTATTGGAATGGTGATGTGAGATGAAGAATTCTTAATGATAGAAACTTTGAAATACTTCAAATTAAGTCTCAAAACCCCATAATGTTATGATGTAAGTCAGATGAGAAAGCCAACAAGATATACTTTGTTGTTTTATGAGGAGTGCTGAAAGAAGATGTCATTAGTTCAGGAACAGCAAGATTACCCAGAACTCACTATTAGAGCAGAACTTGCCGTGTTTGAATTGCTTCATGGTTTTTGCTAGATTAGCTCCACAATGTAAATGTCAAATGTGAAGCTGGAAGAATAGTGATAACTGTGACGTTTGATAATATCTTGTGAAAAGAAAGTGGTGGTGTTTAGGAAAGATTTGATATTGGAAAGTAGAAGTAGCTCTTTTTACTGAAGAAACATCTGGAAAATTCAGCTACTTTGATGAGAAATGCTGGCAACCCTAAAGAAAACACCAGTCATAATCAGGTATAATAGAAAACTCACAGGTAATTTTGGGTCCTGAAGTTCCAGCAGCTGAAGAATCACAATTCATCAGACAGCTATACGGAGTCAAGAATGAGGATTTCTAATTGCATATCTTGAGTGATCTAACGCATTTGTAGCATATTTTCAGTTTACTAATTTTCAGGTTCTTTTAATATTTCAAATGCTTAACTTGAAAAATAATTTATGTCTTAGAAATCTGGATGACAGAGTCATTTACAAACATTGAAAGAAAGAAATAAACCATCCTTTGTCAAAAGAACTGATTTCTAGTTAAAAAAACCCATAATGTATTAATTTCATTTAGAATTCCTTCCTTAGTGTCTGTAAAGCAGGTAGTGTAACTGGATACTAAAGTCTGTTAAGTGAGAGAAGTGTCCTCAGAATTTTTACCAACATTTACGAAGTGAATTTTGACTAGTACTATGATTTTCTAAAGTAAAATTGGAACCTGTGTTTCAGGTTTTGATATTTTACTAATGGATACATACTTTCAGGGGAAGACCTTGCTCAGAAATTGTAAAGTCTTCTGTGAGACTTTTTTCCCTAAACCAGCCCTATTTCTGACCTGGATAGTTACTTTGCCTGTTTGTCAATGACCATAGGCACTACCTCTTACTTATGGACTTCCTAATTCTGAACTTTAGGTAACTGCGTCATCTCCAATTGCCTGTATTTAGTTCCACACTATGAATAACCTTTACGGCAAGAACATGCCACTCTTGGGGTATTTTCTGCATATCAGAAAGGGTTCTCGAGGTGTATGTTATCACATCAGATTTCACAGAGTCTTTGGAAATATCTGGAAGCATTTTCCTAGCATTTTTAAGTTATACATTTAAACTATTCATCAAATGAAGTCCTTTTTCTCTTTTTGCTACCTGGCAAAGGAAGAGACCACTCTCACTAAGTTGTAACTGTGTTTTATATTTGGTGCAGTGAAATTAAGATTAGGTTCCAAACAAAACTATTTTACTCAACAGAAATAAAACTCTGATCATTATGTGCAGAGAAGTCTGTATTTGTACTTTGACTAGGACTCAGAATAAAGCTTTGAATCTTCTTCAGCTGGCACTTAAAAGTCTGTATATAGCTGAAGTTAAATAACAAAAAGATAGTATTTTTTTATAGTTTTGTGTTTTATTGTACCTCTATGGCTCACAGCACTCAGAATTTGGTTGCATTTCCAAATGTTATTGATACTGGAAGCCCAGGGATTTTTACATCCATTTAAACACTGACTTCTCCGTGAACTGTGTTACATGTAGTTTCTTGCATTTATTTAAAGAAATTGCAGAAGTGGATCTTTTATTTCAACACAATTGTTATTGGATTTATCTAACAAATCTAATGCACATGCTGCTGAAAATAATGATAGTGGTCAGTTGAGACCTACTGGAGTTACCAGTATTTTCCCTTTTTAGGATGAAAATTGAATTAATCAGCTTTTCCTTCAATATAATTAAATAATATAGAGATTCTAATGCAGCAAAACCTCATCCAGAAAAAAATATATGCTTGATGTGCACTGAGACATGCATTTCAATCCTATAAAATGGCCAAGGAGGGAGGTTGTACTCTACATGTAGGAGCAGGTTGATTGGATGGAGCTTTCTTGTGGCAGGGCAACAAGCCTGCGGAAAGTCAGCAAGGAGGCCAATAAAAGGTGTGTTGAGTTGGGCTCTTCTACCAACGGCCTGATGATAGTGCTCTACTGAATCTCAATCTCAAAAACACCAGTTGGGAAGAGTGATGGTCAATAGCAGCCTTTATTTTTATTTCCTGGGTTTTGGCAATGGGACTTGGACATAATTCCAGTTGCGCATAGGCACTAATTTTAAGAAATCTTATAGCCAAACCTTGAATTCATAGCTAAGGTAGGGCTATAATATGACATAAAGATATGTAGGAGTAAAATTTGTCATACATAGGAGTAAAATATGCTAGCAGAGAAGAACTACTAAATTTCTTTGCAGAATGCTTAGCTGAAGTTGTGACAAATGTCATTTTATATATATTTAAATATATGCACTCACATATTTCTCCTTGATGATAGGGAATTTATCAGGATCCCATTTTCACGTTTTCACAAGATTTGTGACTGGACACAGAAACTTGCGGAAACATGCCAAGGCATAGCTTGTTTTGTGTTCTTTAGGATGTATAATATGTTAGCAATATAGTACAGAGCATTACTGCTGCAGGAACCAAGGATTCAAGACACAAATCATCAAAACCCACAGGAGAGGTTTGTTTTATCTGGGCTTGGTAGAAATGGATCTATGAAAACAAACCAATTAACTTTCAATCCAAATTATCAGCTGAAGGGATTCTTCAGCAAAAGACCAGATATGATTGTAACCCAGTCAGTTCAGTTTCCAGTTTTCTCTCTTTATAATAAAAACTCAAGTTCTCATCCAGCTCTGGCAAAGGAAAACCCTGAGGTAATGTGACACTCGTTTAGCTTTGGGTTTTGTCCTTTCAGAAGATACTGAAGGAGTTACCAATCGTCTTTATTATGTGGCATGAATTTACAGTATTTCCAGTAAATGCTCTCATTAGGAAATATTTTCTTCCTCTGTAAAAAAGATCCTTTCTCCACAGAGATTTGAGAATTCCATTCCGTGGAGGGCAACACTCAGTCCCTGGAACAAAAGTGGCTTATGGATCAGCTTAATCTGTATGGCATGTAATATATTACTTGATTTTACAATGGAAGACTTTACATTCTAGACTGCAAACCTCACAGTCTGTATTAGTGTGTTAATGCCCTGGGTTTTCACGTTTTAAAAAATTGGTTAGAATTTATTTCACTGAAAAGTGAAAATTAGTTTAGCAGCCTGGAATGACTCTGTTTTCTCTGTTATACCATGTAGCACAGCTCGCACAACTGGCGAGATACCACTGAAGAAAAAATAGAGACTAGAGCAACTTCTTCCTTTCAAAACAAGTGCCAAAAGCCACTCCTTGGTATTTAAAAGTAAACAAAAAATGGCAAGGAAGGATACTTGGTGCAATTTCAACTGTATGCACACTTGAAATTTCACTAGTGTCCCATGGCAGTCAGTTCTTTGTCTCAATCCCCAGTTCTATAAGCCTATAGTCCCTATGTTATAGAATGTATAGCCTATGTTATAGAATACAGCTTCCAAATAAGAAAATGACCAGCACGATTCTGGTTCTTGGTGTTTTAAACAGGAAGAGACTTTATATTTTAAAATCTGTAGTGTAAGAAGACATTTCTTTAACCTTTCATTTGTTTTAATAAAGAAACTTTAGTGTAATGTGTTTCCACTTGTTTTTAAAGCATTAGTGTCCAAAATAAATTCTAAGAAAGAAACTTTTATCCCTAAGAGAAACCAGAAACCCATTGAATTCATAGGAAATACTGGCGTTTTCTTGAGTGGTGAGAGATTCAACCCCATATGTCCAAAAATGAGAAATGTGAGATTACTGGATTGGTCAATGTCTTGAAAACATACAGAAAACCTAAATGACTTCCATGGACAAATTTATTGCAGAGGGCAGCGCAGCAGGCTTTGACATTGCTAGGTAAGATGTAATCTCACTGCATGATATGCTCTTGGCAAATTATTCTTATAGCTCTACCAGTCAGACTGAGATTGCACAGCAGATTGCAAATAGTTACCATTGGTTCTGTGTATGTGTACGTTACTGTATTTAGATATCGTCAGGGCCCAGGTGCATTTCATTTGCTTTAGTTGGGCAGTCTGTACAAATTCAAAACTTGGCCCCCAAGTATTTCTATTGATTCACATGTATTTCTTATATGTCTGGTCCTACAGAGAACAGCAATGGAACAAAAGAGAAATATTTATGTTAAAATAGTTGGATTGAAATATTGGCAGAGAAAGAGATGCAGATTGTCATTACTATATGAAAACTATTGAATTCTAGAATTTCTGATATAAAATGTATGCACTGTGAGATGCATGGGAAGAAGGACACGTTTTCTTGTGTCAATTGCTAAACATTCTGAAAAGGCAGGAGGGTGTTTTGTAAACTCTTGCTCTGAGCAGGGTAATTTTCTAAGATCGCAGAAGACTGTTAGGGGATGCAGCAACAAAATCGCCCTGGACCATGTCCAGTACTTAATGGAATCTGTCACCTCCTAAGAGAATTTATTGTAGTGAACAGCCAGTGTTACTTTCACAGGATGCAGCACTGATCTTTATTGCACCAAAGATGTGAAAAAGTTACTGAAGTCTAGGAAGAAATATTTCAACTCATTCTATTTGTGAGCCTGTTGGTGGGCCATTGGGGATCCACAATTATTTTCAGGTTTGGAGCATATTTCTACAGTAGACATATCTATTTTTCCTTCTTTATTTTAGTCAAAGAACAGTACATTATCTGTGGCAACTTCTAACCACTTTAGAATAGTCTTGAAGTGGCGAATGATGAGAAATGTTTTCTGCAGAGCTTTTATAGGGATAAAAAATTTTTCTGAGTGATTTTTTTTTTTCTGAAAGACTTCAAACAACTTTTTTAATATCAGTGTCCTTCACTTTTCTGTTTTCTTTTTTACTAGAAACATGCTTACTGTTTTGATAGATTTGGTAGTAAAATAATAGTCTTTCAGCACCTTTGATTTTATCTTCCACTGTGGTCAGTGTTCAGAGTTCAATAGCTTTATTATCACTCTTTAGGTCTTAATTGCTGCAGATTTTGTCTGAAAAAAATATGTCTAGTATATCATTGTATTTTGAGATGTTCTGGGATGCTGCATTTATATCAATTCAAATGAAGGAGGAAGGCAACAGTGAAAATCTAGAAACATCAGTTTCCTATGTAAAAAGACAGAAATCTCCTAAGGCTTTAGTTCCTGGAGAAATGCTCTGGAAAAAGCAAAGCAAGCCAAACATCTCTCTGTATAGTTGCTTTCCTCTGGAGTAAGTAGTAACAGATATACAGACAGCTTGTAACTCCATTCCCTGACACCAAGAAATATACAGATTGCTCTGGCAGAACAGTATTGTCTAGTGGGTTAAAATACTGTTTAGGCAGTGAATAAAAAACCACGACACTGGAAGTGGAAGATAAGGAAAAGCAACGTCACTTCCCGGAACTCATCTGCAAATAATTCTTCACCAGGTCCCACCCTAAGGACATTCTCTGAGGATTTTTGCCAGATGGCACAGGGAGTGCAATGACTCATGTCTTTTCTCCTTCTATTCCTGTATTCCCCCCTAAATATTCCTGGATTGTTTCTACTCTGCTATCCTGTCTGTCCAAATCACTGAGTCTTCTGGGGCAGAACTAGAAGAAGGGATGGAATGTATTATATAGAGGGGAACCTTTAGCCTTTTCCCTTTTCCAGTAAGTGGGAACTTCACCAGACTGCCACAACTTCTCAAAGATGATGGGTAGTGACTTACTGACTTTATCTGCCAGTTCCCTCAGAACCCACGGGTGCATCTCATCATTGTGTACCTTCACGCACCTGAGATGGTCTTGAACCTGATCTTCTTCTACAAGGAATAGTTTTTCATTCTCTCAGTCCCTGCCGTTGCCTTCTGAAACTTGGGTAGTGTGGGTTGAGACCCTGTCAGTGAAAACAGACAAAAAAGTCATTGAGTATCGCACCCTTCTCCATATTCCAGGTAACCAGGTCTCCCTTGGCCCTCCAGATTGGGTCCACATTTTCCCTAGTCTTTCTTTTATCCCCAACACACCTATGGAAGTCAGGGCTTTAGCTCTCCTAACCTGGTCTCCTAACTGCACAGCAGTTTCTCTGTATTCCTCAGACTACCTGTCCTTGCCTCCACCTTCTGTAGACTTCCTTTTTGTGTCTGGCTTGGTCTAGGAGCTCCTTGTTCATCCATGCAGGCCTCCTGGCGTTTTTGCCTGACTACTTCTCTGTCCTCACCACCAAACAAATCTCCTTTGGTTTGCCAAGAGATTTGTGCCGGAAAACAATGTGAGATAGGTGTGTTAGGTGTTTCATGCAGAAATTAAAGCAGATATAACATGTTTCTAAAGAAATCTACCCTTCCGTGCTTACAAGTAATGTTGTTTACTGAAGATCTTAACTGAGTTAGCAGCCAGTTGGCTGATATATTTGTAATCAGCTTTTATTTCCTGTACTAACAGAAATTTTATTTTTTTAATGAAAAAATGAAGGTACATATCATAGGAGCCAACTATAACATTTCTCTGAAACTGTATTGCTTTGCTACTATGTTTTTAGTTGGCTCAAGTTTCACAAATATGGATCTTGCTCGGTTTTGACATAGTTTGCAGTTTTGCACCTTTGAAATATTTTTCCTGTCTAAGCAATAATTATTGATGAATACTTTCTATTTTTTATGTTGATATAATAGTAAACTACCTAATCACTTCAGAACTGATACAGGCCGTCTTCAGAACTATTAATGTCATACTTGGAGGACACTTATTTTTTGTTGCAATATATCCTATGGACCAGGATGTCCTATCAGCTATGTGAACAGTTTAACAACATCAGTTATGTCATCAAAATCCACCAGCCGAGTAATGTAAATATATGCACACATTGGCAAAATATATGGGATATATTTTCAAACAAGGACATCTTTGCTAGCATTATTTCTCTTCTGTAAATCCCAAGGACTGAATAGAGCCAGCACAGGAAGGTGGAGTTCTGGATGGCTTTATAATAATGCAACAGTTTATCTAACTATAATCTAACTGTCAGGTACCGCAACTTATTCTCCAGTGCAATGGTAAATAGAAGTGATTAGAAATTTGAGTTTTTCTATTTTACGAACAGAAGATTGATTATTTGGGGAAAAAATCATATTTCTATTATTCATTCAGGAAAAAAAGAGATTAAAAGTGAATCAATGGACATCTTTTAGGTAAATATATTTCCTATTTCCTTTTTTGCAATTAGTGATCACGATCAGTTCTTACAATTTTGGGGCTCAGCTTGTTTTAATTAGAATTAAAATGGAAAGATATTTCATATAAGATTCTGCCTTCCTTTCGGATTAATTAATACCACACAGTTTCAGAATATGTTAATAATAGAGTCTGCAAAGACACTGGATTTATGTTTTCTCGCAGACAGTATAGTACTGAGCCAGAAAATGAAATATTACATGTCATGCCATTTGATGGGATTTAATTCTGTTATGGAACTGAGTTTAAATTCAGTTTGGCAGATCCATTGCTCATACTGTCATAAAATAATCTATTTTTTATGCTGCCTTTGTGTGGACTAAAAAAAAATGTTAAGTTTGAATGTGTGTTTGTGTGTACTACCTCCTCCGTAATTTGCTGTCTCTAGAAAAGTGATCTGCCTTTCTTTCTTTTCTAGAAGGCTAAACTCCCATCTTTATACAACGTGTGAGGTGCTTTTGGCAAAAGAGGAGATTTCAGTGCTTTTACAACAGTATTGCTTAGGGAGGTCTCAAAAGTCTCCCTGCTGAATGGAAAGGTTATAAAAAGTCTTTGAAAGATGCCTGCTCTGTGTCAACTGTTTTTGCAATGGCCTTTTCAAATAAGGAGCTGACATTTTAATTCTGATAGGAAGGAATCAGAGAGAAAAAACTTAAACACCGATATTAATTCCTAGCAAGCAATTTTTATGCTGATTGTCAGAGGGATGTCGAGGCTGTTCCTGTAGACGCCTGCAGTTATCAAGCAGTTCAAGCACATCTTCCATGCCAGACCATGATAACTGATCAGCAACGACTGTGGGCTGCTGGTTATTGATTTCTCTGGCTGTGGGAAGAAGCAAAGCAGTAGGAGCCAGCAGATCCTGCCCTGCTGGATTGTCCTAGGGTTGTGCTGCATGGCAAGCTGAGTCTCTGTGGTCAACCCAGCAGCCTCTGGAAAGCCACTGTCATCTCCTGGCTGTGAAACTTCTTGTGAGCTCCCTCTTTAATCTTTGAAGTATGTGCCTTTTTGCTCTTTAAATGTGAAGATGTGGGTTGTAGTTTGAGAGCATTCCCTGTACATTTTGAAGGAAATTTTCCTGTAACTTCAGGAGCACTTCTTGTCACCCCCCAATCCCCATTTGTGGCTCTCTCTGCACCTTAGCACTATGAGGGTTTTGCCTTGCCTGTTGATATCTTTGCTGGTAATTATTTCCCTCCTTTCTACTCTGTTTTACCTCCCCCATTTTCTATACTTTTGTCTGAGGGAAGATGATGGATAGGAAATGGTTAATTCCTTTATTTTTCTACACAGGAATTTTCTGCTGCACCTTTTTTTTTTTTTCTACGTTTTTCTCTTTCTTTTTGCTGAATTTCTTTCTTTGCCATGCGTCTCCACATACCGTCTTCCCACATTTTTTCTTGAGTGCCCAGCTGCTCCTTCCTGGGTGCACTGGACAAGTGCACAGGGCTGTTCACATTGCTGTTTGGGTTTTATTGTGCAGTCTCTGGTCTTTTCTCTACAAGAAATCCATCAGGGCAAAGCGTATCTTTTCTTTTCTATCCCTGTCTTCAGTAGTTTCTACTCTGTTGTAAGTTATGAGAGAAAACTCCAGCAAACTGTTTGCGCCTATCCAAAATTAGGATGGATGAAGGATCTGGAAAATGGCAAATGTAGCAGAACAAAGAATAGAAAAGATGAGTAACTTGGCCACGGTCACCGAGCAAAGTTCTGACAGAGAGAGGAATATAAACCAGGAGTCTTGATTCTCAAGCTTGTCTTCAAAACAGTAAACCATGCCATTTTTCCACGGTGTTATCTAGAAATTTCAAAGACAGAATGACATGCTGTTGTAAAACTGATAATAGAAAACTACCATTGGGGAAGCACTATTTATAAATGAGAGGGTGAGAGGAGGCACTTTATGGTGAATGCCATAAACAGTGACTGCTTCAGGACTGAGGGCAATATTTTGATACTTATGTGCTGTGGAAACTTTTATTTAAACACAAACATTGTTAATAAACATGGATTTATATGTTTTCTTTGATCACTGAACTCTAATAGATTTTAAATGTCCTGCATATCTCATTTCTGTGTTTCCAAAAGGAGAGGAAGAAACACTAAGGAGCACATTCTTAAATCTGTTGCTGTCCCATTTTTGTGCATGTTTAAGCTAGTATCAAAAAAAATTTTTTTCTCATACAAAATGGGACTGTGTATTCAAACAAAGGGGGCGTAAATTGCACCAATTAAAAATGTCTTTAAGGATACTAGCTTCTATTTTAATTTCACAAAATAGATAAGTATACAGGTGCAGAGTGAACGTTTGGTTTTATAACCTGCTTCAAAGCTTACTGAAAACAAGGGAGAGCAATACTTTTCAACAAATTGATTGAGTTTTGGATCAGGTCCCAGAATAAGTACTATTTAAAAAAAAATACACCTCGAAGCTGGATTTGATACGTGCTAAACTCAAAGGGAATAGCTAACAATTTATCTTTTGCCCTACATTAAGTCCTTCTCTTGCTCTAACCAACAGAAGCTAAACGATGGGTATATTTAATATTAATTAGTTCCTTAACTTTCTTTCTTTTGTATATATTTCTGATGACCCCAGACCAGTGGATATTATATCCCAGGGTTGTTGTTACTGTTTATTCTTACTCTCACTCACAGACTTTTATTCTTTTACTTAGTATGCAGCAAATTGCCTGCTCATCTGTGGCCTTCACTGCTTGGATTACTTCATGCTGTTTACATAGCAAAACAAACTATATTACATCCCAGGGGCTCAATGGTGCTGCTACAGAATACCGGTGAGTCTAATTGACAACAGGATGTGCCTTTGCTTTATGACAGGAGAACCAAGCCCTCATCATAGGCAGCCAAGCTGGAGCAATAAAACTCAGACTTCATATTCTCGCTTCTTATGAGGCAGGAATCCCTGGTTAGCTATATCTCAGATTACCTTTAGCATGATTCCCAATATATAATAATTAAAATTAGTACCAACATTTTTACTGGTTCATTTAAGCCATTAATCCCATTGAAACTACTTTCAACAAGCTTAAGGTTTAAGACAGTTACTTGTTAATTTCTAAGGCTTAATGTGAGGGTTTCACCTTATTTAGAGTGCTCCGTGCTGTGAGTGATTCAAAAGTCCCTAGACTGAAATCCTTGCTTAAGTCTAGTGTTTAAAGCAATTTACAACTGGATCATTTTCTATTGTTTTGTCATTCCTCCTCTTCTCTGCAGGGGGAGAGTTCAGTTTAGCACTGTTATTAATGAGGGAAACAGAAGATAATGCAACAATAACTCAGCAGGCAAAAAGCAATTTAGCTCTTTCCTTGAAGTACCATTTGAAGGAGAAGTATTCTTTTCTTGGGAAGAGAGATCCTCAGTAGCAGAATCTGAACAGAACTCCCAGGTTAAGCCTGTGGCTACTGCATAACCACAAAAAGGACGTGGTGGTGAACAGCAGTAGTGAGACAACTGGCTTTCTGGGTTTGGTCACCTCTCAAAGCTACAGAGGAGGAAGCATTTTATTTCTACATGAACAGGAAGGAATAATGACAGGAGTGGGTGCATAAACATGCAGTAGATATCAGACTACAGGAAGCATCCAGGAAAATTTGCATTAGTTGTTTGGAGGGAAACCACATCAACCCTCATGGACTTTTAGAAGAAGGCAGAGTCACAGCCTGACAGATAATCCTGCCAGACAGTACCACTGCTGTTTCATTCCCTCGAGCCCTTCCTTCTCTAAGTTTCTGTTCATTCCCACCCATAAATTTAATACTCTGACTAAGAAGGCTGCAAAGTTGGAAGATGTGAGATCTGTCTGCGAGAGGGAGGTCAATTATAAATAAAAGAAGTGACCAACCAGACCCTTTTCTAGCCCAACCATACCAATTCTGGCAGTTGAGCATGCTGTATACCACCTTCTGGGAGAGCAGTGTATAATGGAAATATCACTGACTCAGCCATGACGTTAGAGTGCTCTAAAGTGCACTCTGACATTTTACATGGAAGAAATCTCCCTTCAGCATTCATAGCTTGTTTCTTTGAAATGAAAAAGTGAATCCCATGAAAATGTACTGGTTTGTCCAACAAAATTGCCATTCTTTGATGTAACAGAACATTTTTTAGTAATAACTTCAAAATAGCAATATTAATATTGACCTTTAATTTTAATTGCTGATGTAGTCCACATGAAAAAAAAAAAATGCATGAGGTAGTGCGAATAACACACTGCTATTCTCTTCCCCAGTAAGAACTTTCCCTGAAAGTCAAGTATTTCATCTCATCCTCTCTTTGCATCTCTGGAGGCCAAGCATGTGTTATAAAGATAGTGGGCTTGCTGTACAGATTGACATGACAGGCTGTATAAGGCAAATATTCCAAACCTTCTTTTTCAGCACGGGAACAAGTTTATCATGAGAGTACACATGTGTGCTACTGTTTACTGGCTGGTAGCATCTTTGGGTATAATGATAATCTAGGTGGGTGAACTGCTCGTAAATTGGGGCAGTATCAGCAGACTGAGGCTATAGTTCAACTTGCATTTTTATCTCTTGGCAGCAGCAGTGACAGAATTCCCTTCTTCCCCTCTCTGTCCTCCGCCAGCCTGTCAAATGATGCTGTAGCAGCATATGTGAGCAGTCAAGGTGGAGACTGAAGTAGCAAGGGCTGCTTAGTAGCCTGAAGAGCACAGCTGCTGAATATGTAACTCAATCCCTTGCTTGATTGTTCTAGGTCCAGTTTTGGGCCTTTACAGTTGTGATGACAATTTTGGTATGAATTGTGTCATTAGAGATGTGTTGTATATGTAGTTCATCCATTCCTTGTGAAAGCAAAACAGCATGGTGAAATTGTGAAACACTTCTCATTCAGGTTTTTGGCTGTTGCTGTTTCTTCTGAAGAGTATGAACTGTGGGCTTTCTGAACGGGCAAGCCCATCTCTTTCATCCTGCCGCTTAATACCCGATCCAGCTTGATGACTATTGTTTCAAGCAGCTGGCAATTAAACTGTACCAGTCTGCAGTAGTTTTGAGTGATGGTGTCATGATTTCATGCCACATGCATTTAATGTTTTTGTTGTTGTTTTTTTTTTTCCAGTTGACTGTTCTTCTGGTAAGCTATGTCCGTGATGACAGAGGAATGGGTCAGCAATGGAAAGGAAGCAATAGAGCTGGAGCATGGCACTTTTGAAAAATGCTAGTCCCTTCTGTTCAGAGAAGCAGAGCGTGTGTATCAAGGTAATGCATCACTAGGTGTCTGGCCAGAGAAACATTCCATTAGGGTTATAGACCGAATGGAGAAACTATCATAATAATTTCACGTCTTCACCTCACAAAGCAAAAAACACAAGTGTACTCTTTATGCCTATTCAGCCTGTTAAGAAAAGCACAGTCTGTCAATCAAGAAAAACACTTCCAATTGTGTAGCCTGTTAGAATCATTTCATTAATAACATGTGTTTACTACTGGGAGAAGCAGGCTCAGTGTGCTAAGATTTTGTTTGTCAGTCAGTCATTGGAACCCCACTGTTAATCGCATACAATGGTTTGTGGTTATGCCACAATTTAACCCAGGTTTAAAAATACAAACTGAAGCCTTGGTGGTCTGCTGAGAGCAGTGAGTGAAGCAAAGGTATTGGTTGAACCTGCCTTGTGGGCTGCTGGCTTGGAGTACTGTACGAGCTAATCAAATTTATTAACTTGAGTCATGACTAGAATGCACACACTGGTGAGTGTGGGTGGGTGCACCCAGGTTAGACTACATTTTGGCTGCATTCTGCAAGGAGGAAGAAAAGCAACTCTTTGGCCTCCTTTCCACAAGGACAAATTGGAAACAGATATCAACTAAATTTTGCGATCTCTAGGAGCCTAATAAGAAAAACGTATTTTTTTGTTGTGGCTTTTATTTATTGATGTAGGAATGTCTTAGAAAAAAAATTGAGAGAGTTTCAAAACTGAATAGTGATGGCATTCAGCGCATATATATCGTCTTATCAAATTGCCCCCTGCTTGCCATAGTATTAGTAATATTAAAGGCAGAATCTCTGACTCCACAATAATGAGGGCTGAGCATGATTGCCAGAAAAGGGAGAGGCATTTGGCTACTAAGAACTAAGAAAAAGAAAACCGGAGAGGCGGTTGTGTATCTTTATATGAATCTTGACCTTCTGGAGAAGAAAGAAAGAGGCAAAGTGACTAAACCATCTTTCTTAATTATAGCTAGAATATAGTAAGCTAAAATTCCTGTTTACCACAGCACTGTGGAAAGTATCATTCATAACTGCAAGACTTGTATTACTCTAAGAATAATATATTCATCTGCAGAGAGAATTATATTAATTTCCCTAGGTCACTTCTCAGCCCAAGACATTTTGCAGGAACCTCTTCCAGATTTAGAGCAATGTAAATGATGTTTTTAAATGGAAACTTTAGGATTAAGTAAATCCCATGCATTCTTATTCAAATAAAATGGCATTACTCTTGATTCTTTTATTCTATATAAAGATTTCATCGTTTTATTTATCCTAATAATTGAAATTATAACTGTCCAAATTGCTGTAATTTTGAAATGCCTGAACAGATCAGTTTGGGAAGACAGTGAAAAATTTAGTTATTTTAAATTTATATGGGTTTATTTTTCATGTGTCTGACACTTAAGTTATTAATATGTATTATCTCCTCACTGTTATGTTTTCTTACTAAGAAATTAAATTGAATGTATTGAGCTTTACTGAAGATACTTGTACTAATGTAACTGTTAAACTTGAAAACTTCTGTATATTTGGGGCAAGGTTAGATTTAACTCTAACAGTGAGCAGAGACCATCCTTTGCTCATCAGGTCATATTCCACAGAGAATCCTTATTCTTTACCCTCCTGCCTCATCTCTACCACTCACAATTTACTCTACAACATACTTTTCTTCTGGTTTTATGGGAGATAGAGGGGAGCTTTGGAACTGCACAGCATCTGGGACTGCTTAAATTGTGGCAAGGAAGCAAAAGACAAGTGCTAATAAGAGGTGAAGAGGTGAAGAGTGAAACATCCTTACACCCAACCATAAATCTGCACCTACTATAACTATTAAAGTCAGTGGGAATATTGTATGTGGTGGCCTTTTGGGATAAGACTACTATAAACATCTTCTCCCTCCCAATAACAATGAATTACAATTTAAAAGAAGTCTGGCGCTTGAAGCTTATTTGCATTTTGTGTGCAGTACATCTGACTGTCCTTTCAAAGGATATTTAATTGACTTTTCTTGTTTTAAGGGCTGCTATGTAGCAGCAAGTGAGTTCAGTGATAATATGCAGGTAAATGTCAGTCTTGTGTTGAATTGTAAGTATTTTTAAAGGGAAGTTTTTAGCAAAATGGGGAGGACGATTCTATGGGTTAATTTGTTTTCAGAGTAATACTGCTTATATGCCTCACTCTAATTTTGTTATTTAAATTAATTGAACTTAGATTCATGGTGACCTAGCCTGGCGTGATGATTAAAGCATATTAGTGGCAACTCCAAGTTAGAAGTCAAACGTGCACATATACTGACCACAGCTGGCACGGGCAACACCATTGGTGCAGGATGATAGGACTGACATTTAAAGAAATTCTGTGACTGTCATGATAGTTAGCAATGGTACTTAGATCTCATGAGACTTTATTCATATGTTCTTGAATAAAAGCCCCATAGTTGAAAACAGATGTCTTGCCGGTGAGCAATATACATGATCTCTGATACCCATTCCACCAGGGTCACTCATTCTTTCCACAACATATGCTGACCATTCCTTTCCTTTCCTTTTCTTGTAAACAGTATTAAACCATGACTGAGGCAGTGGCTTGTAAGCAACTGCAGCTAATGTTAAGTTTAGGAATGTCTGTATTTTAGATTCAGTGTACCTCTGTCCAGTCATGAAATTCCCTTTGTTTCTGTGCTCTGGATCTAACTTATGTTTCAGAGACTGTTATAAATGAAAAGAGGAGACAGGTTGAGTAAGAGAAAGGAAATAAAGATTGTATAGGTTTAGCTAGACTTGGAAAAACATGGGTGTATTAATCACCCCTACCCTTGACACTTGAGCTGTGTCCGTACTGCAAAAAAACACAGTCTTAACTTGGACTGACAGACCGAGGTGAACTAAACCGTGAAAACAAAAACAAAAAAACAACGAACAAAGGCCCCAAAAAGCAGGAAATATTTTAATCAAATTAACATCTCAAGTTCAGCCTCAGCCACTTTATAGGCTCTGAGTTTTCATAGTTCTCTGTAAGTTTATGTGGCAGATACAGCCTGTTACTGTAAATGGTGTCCATCTTATGGTCAGAATGGTGTAGTCTATGAGTCTGCATTTTTCAGCAATTTACGTTCTTCTTTTCTGTTTTTACATGTTTGCTTTTTTTTAGAAAAAATAAAATACTGCTTTGTGACTGCAAAAGTCTTAAATTTGCACACTTTTAAAGTCACATGTTGCTGACACTGTGTACCTCTAAAAGATGCAAAAGGTGCTTATCCTCAGTTAGTTGTAATTGTAAACAAGGATAAAAATGTCCCCTTACATGGTAGCATGTATGATAGGTTGGTAGTCAGCGTGTGTTATCTTACTCTGCACATGTAGAGCATGAGCTCAGTCACACACATCATTGTCACCTATTGATGCAGCAGGTTTTATTCCAGTCTGCACAGACGTGTCCTTTGGAGATGTTTGATATTAAGAAAATGAATGTTAATTGGGAGACATTAAATGGCACTGTTGCAGACCATAATTCCAGGGGAGGGTTATGTTTGTGTTTTAGACTAGATCTCCAGTGTCATAGACTTTACACAAAATGAATTATCTTAATCGTGTGTTATAACTTGGCTTTTGATAGTGTTGGATTAAAAAAAAACAGCATCAAGTAATAGTAGAGAAAGATAGTATTTCCTTCCTTTCACACTATGCCATTAAACCTTCCATTGCCTGGAAATCCAAGGAAGTCTGATCTCCACTCAGACACGTGCATCTTCTAGAGATGCACTTCTCTCAGTTCTGAGAATCTTTTCTCCCCTGTGAGGTGGAAAGGATTAAAAATGTTGTGGAGTTCTGCATGGCAGGGTGAAGGTTCAGACCATTCCAGTTACTGCTTCAGCACTCTTCCCTACATGAGAACTTGCACAACAAATTTTGTCAAGGAAAAGTTACAGCTATAGATTTACCAGTTGTACATATAGCTTTGTAGCCTTGTTTCTGTCAGCAGCTGTATCAAATGCTCTAGAGGAATTGTCTGGAAGCTGACCTTGTATGCTTATATATACTGTATGTGTGTATGTATATATATATGTATTTTTATACACACATATGCACATATGTATATAGAAAGCTCAATGGAGAATTTTTACTTAAATTCTAGGCAGTTAGCAGCTGCCATGCACTCTCACTCTAATATGACTGTGAATAATACAAACAATTCTAATATTTCTAATATCTTTTGCCAAACACAGAACAAATATATTTCAGGGTGCCTTGTAAAAGAAGAGAGAGTGAAATCCTTTGGCTGAAAGGCATATCAAAGCATATTTAGTAGGTTCTTAAACAAAATTGAGTGGGGGGAATGGCAAGCATAGTTACTCTGTGGTATGAGTGTAAACAGGAGTTTGGTCTTGGTGGTTTTCTTCCTCTGTTTGATCCTTAGATTTGTCCTTTGTTCTGCACATTGTATTAATTCTGTAGTTAGCATTCCTGGAAAAAGAGTGGAATGTACAGAATTAGGATTCCATCACCAAAACAACTATGGGTCAAGGAAGTCATTCTCCCAAAGCTGTGAATATCTATTTGTGCAAATATGACAAAAAAAAAAGAAATTTATCAGAACCAGTCTCGTGTAAAAAAAGCAGTTACCAACAGCTGCAGAGACAGATTTTCCACATGGCACTTAGTACAAAAGATCCACGTTCCATTTGAAACATCATCCAATTGAAAAAGGCCTATTTTTAGGGCTTCAGGAGCAGCTAATGTGGTCTTCTTCCACATTTGATAGCATTCCCCAGTTCTTAGTTTCAAGCTTTGTCTTGTAGGGGCAGGGAAGAAGATGGGCAAAAAAAATCCCATTTTTAAAAGAATGAATCCATATTGGTTTTATGTTTATTATCAACTCTACATTTCACCAAGAATATTTTAATATGAGAAGGTCCATTCAGAGAATGGACAAAGGTGCTCCAAAACTCAGCTAGGTGAGGAATGACAAAAAATTACAGGGTCTGGATGATTTGAGACATTATTGCTGGCTTTGAACATTCTGCAGTTCAATACTCCAATCTACAGCTGTCATAGAATTTAGCTCTATATGTATACTTATGTATAAATTTACTCATGCTAACTGGACAAACAAGATATTTGGAATACAAAGGGAGTAAGAGAATCTGGCAGTAGAACATCTGAAAGTTGGGTTAGCATGGCCACACTTGGATGTACATAAGTGCTTGCCAACTTTGATTTTCTCATTTTTTCGGTCTATTGTCAGTAATAGAAATTCCCTGACTTGGGATTTATGATCATGCACCTGGAAAGGATTCTTTCTTCACTACTTAGTGACTCTTTCAGTTCTTCTCTAGGATGGGCATCCTATATGCCTAGGAAAGGCAGACTGGTGCCCTACTGAAGGACTTATCCTTTGATTAAAGAGAACTGTTTAATATCTTCATCAATGATATTCACAGTGAGATTGAGTGCACCTGCAGCAAGTTTGCAGATGACACCAAGCTGAGCGGTGCAGTTGCCACACTGGAAGGATGGGATGTCTTCCAGAGGGACCTAGACAGGCTGGAGAAGTGGACCTGTGAGAACCTCATGAGGTTCAACAAGGCCAAGTGCGAGGTCCTACACCTGGCTCAAGGCAATCCCCGATTTCAGTGCATGACGGGGGATGACGTGATTGAGAGCAGCCCTGCAGAGAAGGACTTGGGGATGCTGGTTGATGGGAAGCTCAACATGACCCAGCAATGTGTGCTTGCAGCCCAGAAGACAACCGTATCCTGGGCTGCATCAAAATCAGCATGGCCGGCAGGTTGAAGGAGATGATTCTGCCCCTCTTTTCCTCTCTTGTGAGACCTCACCTGGAGTACTGTGTGCAGTTCTGGAATCCTCAATGTAAGAAGGACATGGAACTGTTGGAACAGGTCCAGAGGAGGACTGCAAAGATGATCAGAGGGCTGGAGCACCTCCAATACGAGGACAGGCTAAGAGAGTTGGGGTTGTTCAACCTGGAAAAGAGAGGAGATCTTATAGCGACCTTCTAGTACCTGAAAGGGGCCTAAAGGAAAGCTGGAGAGGGACTATTCATAAATGCTTGTGGTGATAGGATGAGGGGGAATGGGTACAAACTGGAGAGGAGCAGATTTAGACTAGACGTTAGGAAGAATTTCTTCGCCATGAAAGTGGTGAGACCCTGGCCCAGGCTGCCCAGGGAAGCTGTGGCTGCCCCATCCCTGGAGGTGTTCAAGGCCACGTTGGATGGGATCTTGGGCGGCCTGATCTAGTGGGATGTCCCCACCCATGGCAGAGGGATTGGAACTAGATGATCTTTAAGGTGCCTTCCAGCCGTAGCCATTCTATGATTGTATGATTTAAAACTAGCAGACCCATCTAGTTTTGCCTCTCTAATCTCTTAAATTGTTAACGTGCCTGTGCTCTGTTCAACATGGAGAGGAAATAGCAAGGCAGTTAGTTGCCACAGAGCATATGGCATTTTCAAAGAAGTTCACTTTTATTGGAGATGTATAAATGTTCCGTGGCCAATACAGAGACTGAGATATGTTAGAGTGCACGTCAGGGGTAAAATACTAATATACCCTTCTAGTTTTGCTCTAACTACCTTTCCCTTTTGTCAAAACAATTTGCCGTAGATAGAAAGGTGGTTCTGTGCTGACCCTATAGCCCCAGTCTGTACTAGGAGTTTGCCCACACAAAGCAATGTTTGACTAATAGTTCTAATTTATAAACCATCAACAATCCTAAAAACAGATTAGCCAGCAAGGACTTTTTGTGACAAATACCATGGCACTTTTCCATGCCGAACCACATAAAAGGACTCTGGGTCAGAAAAATGCATTCATTTAGGATCAAGTCTAGCAGAAGTCCCACGATTGCCAATGGAACAAGAATAACACCCCTGTTGCCAGACTTCTTCTAGGCAGTGGGTGGCCATGGATAGAGTGCTGTCCCTTCCCCCACTTCAGTCTCAATGCTACAAGTTGATTTCTGTTGAAGTCCAGCAACTACACAGTCTCAGGATAGCTGGCTATCAGCCTGTACTTGCATTGCTGCCTTGACTGCAGGGGCTCTGTCAGCAAAGGTAACTGTGATGGTTAACTTCACTCCTGGTATGGCATAAGTCTGGTGGAAAACCTTAAAAACTTTGGAAACGTGCTGAGCTTCATGAACAAAGCACACATGGAGCTCTAAGCTACCTCTCTCACCTCCCTGGTGCTGCAGGGCTATGTGCTCAGGTCTCAGGTCTAAGCAATTTACATGTGCCAAAAGGTACCCTGACTTATTCAGCAACCCAGAGCTCCCAAGAAACACAAGCAGCCACATTCCTCTGAGCAAATATACCGATAACTGCAGCGTCTTCTCTTTGAGCACAGACCTGGACATAAATGAGGGCCTTACAAGCTATAGAAAGCACCACAAATGCCCAAATAAACTAGCTTACCCTGCAAGGTCAGTGCAAAGCAGGTAGAGCAAGGCTAAGGACTTGAGAAACACATGGATGCTCTGTGGAAACCAGTGAGGGTTTGAGGTACTTAGAGGAAAGAATTGGAAAATGGATGCACTTGGCCCATCTGTTGGGTTTACCAACCTGAACATATATTCTCCTAACCAGAATGCTATTTTCTAGCTGAACAGAGCTTTCTCATTAAGCAGACATTTTTAGGAAAAGAAAAACACCCAACATAACAACTGAATAATTGAAATAGAAATATAATTCTGGAAAATGATGAAAGTTAAGAAAATGGGAAGGGACCAGAGGCATAAAATATTAAATTTGCCAGGTCCAATATTTACTTCCTCTAGTTCCAGAGCTATATGATGGGTGGATGAAGGTAAATGAGCCTTATTTATAGTAGATTTATGTAAATACAGAAGAGCTTTTCCAGGACTTACATATATTAACCAAATAGGAAAACTGTAGTAAATTATTACCATAAAAATGTCTGAAGCTTCCCTGAGATCAACAAAGCAAAAAATCCTTGGTTCTTCGGAGCCAGCTAGATAACCCCATCTCATATGCTAATACTCTTACCCTCTGCTGAGACCCACATGCACAAAGACAGGGGATGAGTTTTGTAATATGTCCTGAGTATAAACACCTCTGGATGTTTACTGTTAAAGGGGAAATTTAAGCCCCACTCTCACTTCTTTTGATGCCAACTTCTGTCTTTCATGGGCATATTCATAAAATACATCCTGTAGTTCAGTGATGACTTTTTAGTGAAGCTCATTTAGACTTTTGCCAAAAAGGTTGGTCCCGTCCATCCCTTCCTGTGATTGCTGTCTTGTGCTTGTGTGCTGATAAAACACATACTTCCCTGACTACAGGGTCCAGACAACAGAGAACTGATCCAGGAGTAAGTCAACTTGTTGTTGTTGTTGTGGAGTGACTGCAGAGCTGTATCTCGTAATCCAACATCTAAGTCCCTTTTTTTCACTGGTACCAGCTTTTTTATGAATGCACTAAGTTAAAAAATAACATTTGTTTAAATAACTCCAGTTCAGACTTGCTGGACAAATACTGTGGGCAATGAAGACTGTATCTGATAAGTATTGATGCTATGTTGCATGGATAGGTTACCCAAAAGAAGGCAAAAGCGATTAGATTTGCCCCATGGCATATTCCCTGTGTGAGCACAGTTCTCAGCTATTGCTGGCACTTCATTCTCCTTCCTCTGTGTGTTGCTCATGGCATAAGTGATACCTTGGGTTGGGCCCAGGCATCCTAGTTTTGCAGGCATGTCACATTATTCTCTGCTTACACTCAGCTGACGTTTAGTGTGGGCTGGTGAGAGAAGGGGGAGGAGAAGAGAAGGGAGAAAAGCCCATAAGCAGGAGCTGCAGGAGCTCACAAGAAAAGCCTCTGCACCAATTTCTGTGTCCCACATCTGCTGCCCAACTCACAAAGCTAATGCAAGGATGTGTAAGATGTGGGCTAGGTTAACATGTATTCTCACATTCCTTTCTGAAGGATGTGGAAAAATCAGAATGTATCCAGAAATCTCAATCTAGTTTGATTTTTCTTTTCTTTAGCACTATCTAGAAATCACAATACATAGGGTATTATAGACCAAAGTTTAAAGTTTACAGCACTGCATTTAACTACACCTTTCACACAGCCCATAAAACAGATTTCCAATAGCTGTAATTTTAAATTTGTCTCCTTGGATGCAGTGGAAAATGTGACTTTCATGCTTGTCTGTATGTTTACAGCATCATAAATAACACACAGATCTGAAGTGTTTTTAAGTACATCAATATGCTATTTTAAACAAAGTAGTGAAAATATGTAGCATCTAGCATCCAGTTGTTTTTACTTCTTTCAAGGGTAAGATTTCTTCTGCTTGCCTTTTAACTTTACGTAACTTTAAAGATTCTTTATGCACCTCACCTCAAAGTAAAAGGATTTCAAAGTGAAATGAAACTTAGGTGAAGAAAGCAAGCATGAAAAAAGCCTGTGTGTTATTGCTCCTTACTGCAGGCTTCAGAGTTTATAAAGTTTCAACAGACTTTTCATCAAAATTTCAATCTGTGAAGGTTTAATATCCAAAATCTTATGAAATCTTTTGACAAAGCAATCTTTAAGTTGATGTTTTACATGGGAATAACTTTTGACACACCAAGGAGACTTTCTGTTAGGTAGCACTGGTTAGATTTAGTCTCTATAATTGCAGCAATATGTTTATTGCACTGTACCAGTTCAATGCCTCTATAAATTGAATCACTGCTAAAAAAATTGCCTCTTATTTAGGATTATGTTAGTATCATGCATTATATAAATAGCCGATAGTGTGTATAAACATGAAGGTTGTTAAATTCAAATACTGATCTGATAAAAAGAAAAGTTTAAGCAGATTTCCATTTTTTTAGAGGTTACATTTTCTTTAAGGAATGGCTGTGCTATAGCAGAGATTTCTAAGCATTTCTGAGCCTCTTCACATGAAAGAGGACTTGGGGTATTTTGTTGTAAGCATCACTCACAGAAATGGAAAGTCCTGAATGTATTAAGAGATGGTGTGGTCTCTAGGTCAAAAAACGCAACTGGTGTTCTTGAACGTTCTGCTTCAGTGAACCCTTCACACGCCACACATGGAACCAGTAAAGGAGCACTGTTTCTTTCTTGAAATGGGCCATGCTGTTTCGTTTGAAACAACATGTGTTTCTGCTGGGTGTTCTGTGGTTCTGTCTCAACATTACTCAGAGCTCAAATACAGCAGGTATCAGCCAAGGAACTCTCAAGTATCAGAGGGACGAATAAATCATATTTTCAGGAGACACCCATCCCTTTCAGATAGATACACAGCTATACATCTGAGACATATCGTGCTTGAAAGAAATAGTTTAATCTTCTCCCTCTTCCAAAAAATAGAGGTGCCAAAGGACTTACAGTAACAACTTAAATGAAAGTCACAGGAGAGGGATTGGGGCCTCGGTCTGTACTGCGAAGATCATAAAACAGACCCCATTCCTCGTGTCTATACCACTGGTGACCTCTAGTGCCCAAGGAGGAGAACAGGTATTCAAAGTCTCCCCAAAGCATTTCTTTGCAAGAACATGATATATAAGTTTCTTTTCTTCAGTGCTAAAAACTCTGGCACGGGCTTTCAGTTTGCAATATTTTAAAAGCACATTAATAGTATAGAAGCTTAGTGTATTAGATTTATGCTAACTGTAAGACTATAGAAAATTACTTATTTGTAAAAAAATGAACACTATGCAAGAATATTTACATTTGGATCCTCTGTTGCAGGGATTTGTTGCTTCCTCACTGTGAAAAGGAACCAAACCTACACTGGAAATGTCATGCTTCAGCCAGCACAGACTACCATGCAAAGGCTCAAGATGGTCTCTAAGCTACGCATGAGGCTTAAGTAGGTGATGTTATTAGCCCATTGGAATTTAGCTGAGAAAACAGGATGCCTAGGTGCTCACTCAAAGACTGAAATGATTCAGAAATTTGAGAATCTAGTTATTATGACGTTTCTTTTGCTACAGCACACTGACATGAGATCAGGTAACTGGTTCCTATGGGAAAACATAAAGATAAGAAAATATATATCATCTATTTCCTTCGCAACATTATTTTTGAATGGGGATGAAACTACAAAGCAGTTCTGAATTTCACAGCTAACTTGTCATCTATGGAAGCGATCAGCAGCTACAAAGATCCAGACACTCAGTGTCACTTAGGCAAACTGCCTTGGTAGTTCTAAAGGATGTATGCGTATCCCCTCTGAAGTAGATCTCTGTATGTCAACTCAAACTATAAATAATGAGAAACTGAGAAATTTTCTTTGGCTAATGTTAACTTTGTGATGTGCAAATAACAAGTTTAACAATGTTAACAAAAGTGTATTAAACTGTGCTCCGAGAGAAGCATACTAAATCGAAGTACTTGAAAATTAAATAGAATCATAGAATATTTGGGTTGGAAAAGACCTCTAAGATCATCCAGTCCAACTGTCACCCCAACACCACTATGCCTACTAAAGCATGTCCCAAAGTGCCATGTCTGCAGGTTTTTTTAATACCTCCAGGGAAGGAGACTCCACCACTTCCCTGGGCAGCCTGTCCCAATGTCTGACCACTCTTTCAGTAAAGAATTTTTTTCTGACGTCCAGTCTAAACCTCCCCTGGCACAACTTGAAGCCATTTCCTCTCTTCCTAGCACCTGTTACGTGGGAGAAGAGACCAAATCCCACGTTGTTATAACCTCCTTTCAGGTAGCTGTAGGCAGCAATATGGTCTCCATTCAGCCTCTTCTTCTCCAGGCTAAATAATCATAGTTCTCTCAGCTGCTCCTCATAAGACTTCAGACCCTCCAGACCCTTCAGCACCTTTATTGCCCTCCTCTAGAGATGCTCCAGCAGTTCAATGTCTTTCCTGTACTGAGGGCCCAAAACTGAAGATGATACTCAGAGTGTGGCCTCACCTGTGCCAATTACAGGGGCATGATCACTTCCCTAGTCCTGCTGGCCACACCAATTCTGACAGAAGCCAGGATGCTCTTGGCCTTCTTGGCCACCTGGGCACATGCTGGCTCATGCTCAGCCAGCTGTCAACCAACAGCCCCAGGTTCTTTTCTGCCAGGCAGCTTTCCAGCCATTCATCCCCAAGCCTGTAGCACTCCATGGGGTTGTTGTGGCCTAAGTACAAAACCCATCACTTTGCTTTGTTGAACCAGCCTGTCCAGGTCCCTCTGCAGAACCTTCCTGCCCTCAAGCGGATCAACATTCCTGCTCAATTTGTGTCATTTGCAGACGTACTGAGGGAGCACTCAATCCCCTCATCCGGATCATTGATAAAGATATCGAATAAGACTGACCCCAACACTGACGAACACCACTTGTTATCAGTCGCCACCTGGATTTAGCTCATTCACCACAACTGTCTGGGACAGTGTCAAAGGCTTTATTGAAAACCAGTTAGACAACATCCCCAGGCTCTCCTCATCCACTAAGCAGGTCACCTGGTCATAAAAGGAGACCAGGCTGGTCAAACAGGACCTGCCCTTCATGTGCAGCTGACCTGCACGTGCCTGCTGATTGCATTCAAGATGAACTGCACTGTAATCTTTCCTGGTAACAAATAAAGGAACTAGCAGAGGATGGTTTCGATCCATCGACCTCTGGGTTATGGGCCCAGCACGCTTCCGCTGCGCCACTCTGCTGCTGCGTAGAGGTGGCAATAACTGAATGCATCCGTTAATACTTTGTAGGTAGAAGCAAGATTAGGTACAGAAACTGTGCTTGCAGCAGGGCTTTCAATCTCAGATCTGTAAAGGACACTGGCAATGTGAGAAAGGAATTAGCTCTCTGAGTGCTCTGAAATGTAATGTTACAGAGGAGGTGGGCAGTTGCCTTCTTCTCTGATTACATTTTAAAAGAGAAGGATCCTGAGATGGATTCGAAATTGAAAATCCTGTGTGAATGAAGGTATCTTCCTTCATTCATTATGTCATTATGTCAAGTGTCTGAGCTATGAAGAGGCTCGGTGTTGCAACACTGCGTGCAGCCAGTGCTGCTGCAGAACTGACATTTCCTATGAGACAGCAGCACACAGGTCAGCATGCAGGCTCTGTAGGTTGCCATTCTGACTTGCCTTCATCTCACTCATCACTGCACAGACAACTTCTGCAGAGTTCTAGTGTTTTCTGCAGGGATCAGATGCCTAAAATCTTTGTGTTTTCAATTGTTTATTGGATCTGCCCTGAGACAGTTAATGGCCTAGAGTCAAAGAACTTTAGCATTCTAATTACTGAACATCTCTTGAGTAAAAGTATATTTATTTGGGAGAGAGAGAAAAAGAGAGTGTGGGAAGAAAAGGAGGTGTGTACAGAAGCTAGTCTTCCCTGTAATATAAACCGTGCCAAATCCACTTACACATAGAGAGACATAAGTGCAATCCTAAAATCCGTGTGTTGGGTGGCAAAGTCAATTACATGACTTCATTTCTGACGTAATTTGATGACTGTGGGCAGTGAACACAAGCCACCTAGCTGCAACCTTTTAAGCTTTCTGCAGCTTATATAAGAACTTAACAGGACAGTAAATTACAGTAGCTGCCTATATACAAAGTTCAGCACAGCTTTGGAACAGGGAAACATTTTTATTTTAATGAAGACCTAGAAAACAGCTTGAATCTTAATTCAAATGTGAGCAAAACATTCTTAAGGTAAACATTTTTATCCTGTTATCATGTAAGCTGTCTAGCAGTGGTCTTCTGACTAGGGTCTGTAAGGTGGTAGTGATCCTAAGTGCTGCACATACTGCCCAAGGAACAAGAGACACACATTCAGAAGCAGTGCAGGGGATCAACTTACTCCTAGCGTGTACTGATTCTTCCGTCACAGAAAGGGAAGCACATTGTCGTAGTCAGCCCCTTTGGCCCTGAGAGTCTGTTCAGCATCCCTGCTTGTAATCCACAAATTTGTCTGTCATGCCTGACACAACCCAATGGATGTGAAAACTGCATCTGCCCCTATTTTTCAGATGTGTTTGTGGAAAAACAAATTTGAGGATTATTGATCCATCATAGTAGATTCTCTTGCTTATTCTTCCATCAGTTTATTACAAAGCTTCCTGTAGAGGTTTGATTCAGTTGCCCACCATATGTAGTGCCATTTACTATGTCTTACAGTACCCTAATACACTAGAAGGCGTGTATCTGCCGTATGTCCCATGTCATACCTTGCAGCCACATACAGCTGAATCTGAAGCTTGGGAACTTAGCTTAAGGGATAAGCCATTTTTATAAATAAATAAATAAATAAAAAGTTATGCAGAACAAATAGTATTCAGGTAGTAAATGTGCACTGCTGATGTTTTAAAGAAAGCCAAAGCACTGTCCTGGTGGGGACATCACTGTTCAAACACCTGGAGCCTGTGGATACCTTCTCCCTATTTTGACAATAGGAGCCTCTTCTGAGGATTCAAAGGGGATATTTCTTGCCTTTAAAACTATGTTAGCGACTGGATCATCCATAGGCTAGGCCAGAATGAGAGTAAAAATCACAAGACAACTCATTACAAGTGCAAGGGTAGAAGTTCTACTACTTCTAGAACTTTTACATGCTTTCAGTGTAAATCCACTTTCCTTCCAAGTGCAGTTTGGCAAAAAAATCAAGTGAAAATGAACCATTTTAGGGCACATAGGAAATGGGTCAGTTGGTATTTTCGACCAGCATAAAAGTTAGGTTTCTAAGTAAGTATGTTCAAACTACTTACACTAAAATTACTTAAACTTTACTTAAATTACCTTCAAATTACTTACATTAAAATATATAGATATCCTCCTGCTTTACCAGAAAGACAGAGGTATTCAGTTATATCCATTAGCAAGGTAAAATAAGATAAACATTTTAGAGAAAAAGTCTCTCTTCTTATTTTAAATCACTATTAAAATTTGTAATTTACATCAATCTTGTCTGAGCTGCATTCAGTGAACCACTGGTTAGCAGATGGAGCATGATGTGGAGTGTAATTCGTGCTCTGCCACTCAATGGCTCAGTGCAATACAGTTCTAGTGCTGGCCTCTGAAGACTAAGGTGAGCTCACATGAGGAGCATCCTTTTAGAGGGGTGTCTGTCACCTTTTATTCTTCTGAAAAACTAAGTGTACCCGAAATTTTGGAACAACAGCTTTCAAGCCATCAAGAACTACATAGGTTTACTAAACTTTGATTTTATTAATTGTATTCCACTTACACAATTGAGAAAAAATCAGGCACAACCCCCCAATTTTGAATAGGTTAAATTTAATAACATTGCAGCCATCAGAAAAATGAAATGCTTTACTCTCTAAACATTCCTACTAAACATCTGGGAAATCTTAGCTTAAAAATAGAGCAGCAGGCACAATGGAAAATCCTTGAGGGTGATGACAGCTCTGATTTCACATGTATTTATAATCCTGCACTTCGTTTATTTTCTTGGGATTTCTGAATTCGACAGAGACAGATATCTGAAAATAACTGACATGCTATCTGTCAGCCTCTCCTTAAAATGTGTGGTCAATAGATCAAGGGAACTAAAACACAAGGGGCTCAATGTTATTCTCCATTACAAAATGCAGAAAGGATGAAACATTTTATAGTTCCTGAGCAAAGTGCTCATTTGTGAAAAAACACATAGCTGACAGTCTCTCACTTCAGCAACTTCTGCTGAATTCAAACTACTACCTGCAGTCTGTGAGTGAAAGACTATGCCACTGTAAAATAAACATGCAAGCAGGAGTATGAAAGCTGTTCCTACAGGAGGCAAACTTTCATCTGGTTTAGGGGTTAGTTTTTCACCAGGCCTGTGAAAGATCCTTTCTCAATAATTGGGATCATTTTGTGGAATAACTTTGAGGGACTTTAATTCCATATACACATCAGCCTCCTCTATTCCTGTAGGTGAAAAGGGGAATCCATAGTTTCAGGAAGCAGGAGAAACTAGACAGCCCTACATGAAACTAAAAATGCTTCTAGACACAAATTTTTTGTTATATATGTCTGGAGTTTCTAGTATCAAGAGAACGGTTTCTTCAAATTAAACAGCACACGGTGCCCTGATACAGACAGCTGGGACAATGAGTGAATGTAAAAGACCATCACGCTACATTTCATTCAAAAGGCAAAGAATAAGGTGAATTTTGAAGTTCTCCAAATATGAGGTGGAAGACAGTCATTTCTGCTTGCTGTCCACAATACTGAGACTTCTTGTGTGGTATCAGTAGTTATGCCAAGGTAAGCAGGAACTGGAATGAACTACTTACCTCCACTTCCTATATCCTCTAGGCGCCGCATAAATTTTCGAGAGAGAGAGAGAACCTACCAGTAAGTCACTGTGAATCAGACTAGGCAAAATTTTTTCCACATGTGACAAACATGTTCTTCATTAACCACCGAGATTCAAGAAGTCTGCTCTGTTCAGTTATCTCAGTTGTGGGCGATGGCATTGTGTGACAAGAGGACCCTACAAGCCAGCAACAAATGGCAGCTGGCTCCATGAAAACCTGCAAAAGAGGGATCCTGGCAGCTCATTCTTCAGGTGGATGAGCCCTGATTCCTCAGTGAGAAGTAGTCAGCAGGGATATCCCCATAGCTTCTCCTTAGCCTTGCCTGGAAAAAGAAGTGTGGCTGTACATGTATAAATGCATAAAGACCAGAAAAAGAGACCATTAGGCTACAGTGTGTTTTCCTTTGTAGGAAGCAGCAAAGATTTTGAGTCATCTTATAGGAAATATGTTGTTTCAAAATTCTGTTGGTTTAGGAGGAAAGCCACTTACTGTTTAATAGATAAACAAAAGTTGTCTTGCAAGTAGATCATTAATTTCTCATTTAAGGGTTATTATTTTTCGCAGTCATAATTTTCTGTCTATACCTGTCTTCTATTTTGCTTCATTCACAGCCTCCAGCCACATACAGTAGTGCAGATGTGAAAATCAATGGGTTGCACATGATGCAAAACCTGCTATTTGCAATCATGTGATACTTGAGAAGTTTCTAAATATATAGAGGGTTCTGCACCGCTGAAAATAGTAAAAACGAAATTCTGTAAGCAGAACCTAAATTCTGTAAGTAGAACCTAACCTCCTATATAGGATACAAAGAAGTGCTGGTAACACTGAGGCATGTTGTCATGTGAGCACTTCCTACTGAATTCTTTTTTTGAAAATTAACTCTAAGAGGTCTGCTTAGAAGATGGAAAGAATCATACACTGATTTGTTTTGACATAAAATAGCAATAACATGAGGTATAGAGCAAATAAAAGAGTGGTTTTCAGCTTACAACTTGGACTTCCCTGTTGGCAATATTTGTTTGCAAAAATCCAGAATTTTAGAACTTCAAGCTGTATGTTTTTTAAATGCTGTAAGAAAACACTGAACTATCACATGACGCTGAAGTCACTGGAAACATATTTAACTCTTTAGATATTTTGTAAGTTACTCCAAAAGGATAATTTCATACTATTCTCCAGTACTTGTTGCCAGAAATATTTATTACCAAAGACAGTTGATTTTTATAGTATTTAGAAGTCAGCTTCATGCACAAATTTGGAGACAAGCTTTCTGTCCCATGGAGCTAGCAGTTTTCATTTTGTTTTAAACAGAATTTCTTCTGTAGGCTGTAGAAAGAGAAGGAACAACTTTTATAGGTGTAAGATACTATGCTTCATTGGGTTTTGTTCTTCATACATGATGGTACTCTGACCTTCTACAATTCTGTTCCTCAGGGGCAGTAGCGAATTCCACTTCACTGATATTAGTGGCTGATCATTTCCTCCAGGGCAGGATTGCACATGCTGGCAACATATCAACTGCTGCAGATGTTACTGATGTCTAATGTACTTCTGTTAAGTGTATCAATTTGAGTTCTTCCATGCCTTACCTTAGCTCAATCGTACATTCACTTAGTGGCCTGCATTCACCTGCATCACCTCAGGGTGATGAGACTTCACTGCCACCATAGATATGGTCTATTTTCTTGGTTAATTATTTCTCTGTTGCCTCTATCTGTATTTGCTGTTGCTTCAGGAATCTTGAGATGCCTATATTTGAATGTGTGATGACAAAAAAATGACTGCAAATGAGAATATCGAGTTGGGAAGGACTGGAGAAGGACTCCAGATATTAGGGAGAACTACTCTGATAAAATCCTTTTTATTTTTGCAGTTTCATCAAAATTGTTTACAGCTGGCATTCTGAATTTTCTCTGCCACTTTCACTTTGTACCTTAAACCATTGTTGTTGTTTGTCATACAGTGCATCTCTTGCTGCTGTGGCACTTCTTAAAATAACGAGACTGAATTCACTCTTGACTTTCTTCCTAACAATGAGAACGACAGCAGATTTCAGAAATGCAGGGTATTGCATTTAGAGAGACTGACAGGGGTGAAGATTAAGAGCTTTCTATTCAGAATATGGGCTTTAAGAGAGATGGAGGAACTGAAAGAAGGATCAAGATCACAAGATCACAATAGAAGAAAATATCATCTGTACTTCAGCTGTCAATAACCAGTCAATGACAATTCCACTGACATCTTGGCTGTTGCTTTTCTGTGGGGAAGATCTGTAAATGATGCTGCCTTCAAGGGAGACTTGCATTCCATACAAAGGAGAAAGGAAAATTCATTAAAAGTCTGTCTCTCAGTACTTAATCTCTGCACATGAGAATAGACTTACAATTGAATCTGAACTCACTGGCCTGGGATCAGATCAAATGAGTCCTAAATACTCATTCAGGCAGCTGTGCTTGAATCCAGATGGCTATAGACTGTGTGTCTGCTATGTAAAGTCAGAAATGTGAGGGCTAAGCATTTCTTAAGCAAGTATTCTGTACAGTGCCCAGAGCACAGCAGTGTGTATTCTGGTAGACCTTGTGGAATCATATGGTGTCCATCAAGCATTTTTTTAGACAGACAACACATAATAACTACTGCCCACTTTTGAAATCAAAATAATTGTTCATTAGATTAAATATTGTTTCTACGATTTCATTTGAGAATAAATAAAATTTGGCACACATGGCCAAATTAACATATAAATAACCTGTACAAAACAAGACAATTCAGTTTGATTTGCCTTAGGTTTTGTGTCCTGTTTGATTTCAGAGATGCATGACTTCAGTTTAAGCACCTTACTTTGTTTTTTTTTTTTTGAATGTGGAGTCTCGCAAATCCAAGTGTACAGTATTGCTGAGCTGCAGGTCCCAGGATTTCAAGGCTCACATCAGCCTCCAGATGACAAAGGGATGGAAATCTGGGACATATGCCTTCTCAGTTAAAACTTCTAACTTGTTTCTTGCCTATAATACACCTGGAACTCTAAAAATCCTGACTGTGGGGCTACCTATCATCAGGCTGCTTATGAGCCTGACTTCTGTGCAGAACTGTGTTCAGAAGAATCCATGTGTATATCTGTGATGAAGTGGCAAATTCTGGGAGCACAGCTTCATAGGGAGGCAGAAATTCAATGGTTTTCTATCAAAAAATTATCAGAAATGAACCATCCCCCAAACTGTTTCACGATCGGAACATTCTCACAAAAATACATCGTAGGATTTTTTTCCCAAACAGTTCTAGAAGGAGCAAAGAAAGCAAATCTCAAAACTTAGCAGAGCAGCTAAGGAACGGGCATGTAGCTGTGGCATAACATCTAGTTGGTTGCTGCTAAGTATGAGAAGAAATGATGATACAGTAGCCACCAACTATATAATTACCTGGCCATCTAACTGGCAAAATTTATTTGAAACTGAACTTTCCAAAGCTAGTGTGTAAGAGAAAGTAGTTACAAAAAAAACATATATACACACTCATATATGTATATGTCTTTCCTCCTGTTTTGTAACACTGTAGAACTTGCATCCTTCAGGAAAATGTAGCTGAGCTTGTAGGCCTGATGTTTATGGGATACACATTTGGTACAATGTGCAGTGATCCTAAATAATGAAATATATTTCTCCTTTATACCTTTGATTTTGTAAAGAGATGGAAGCATCTCTCCTTTGTAAACTGCTTCACCCCTAGTCCTTCCTTCTTAAAGTCCTTATGTGCCTGGCAGTAATTTAGGAAAGATGATGAAATGATAAGGATTGGTACTCCCCAGAAAGTCAGGTTGCATACATGAGGAGTCTCTGGGTTTTTCGGTACTTTGGAAAGAGATTTTTTCAATATTGTGACATTTTTGTCAAGTAACAGTGGGCTTGAGAGTTTTACACTTTAAACCAGGGGAAACAGAAGCACCACCAATGCAGAGCTGAACTTTAGGGTTTACGCAACTCCTCCAGTAGCCTAAGGGAAGCTTTTTGGTATGCTTTAGGCTTGGAAGGCAGAAAACTCTGTGCCAACATTTCTTACCGCAAAGGTCTGCTGTGACCTGATAAAAAAGAAAAGATAAGGATGTGTACACTGGAAAAAAAAAGCTGCTAATGTGAATTTGTTGCAAATATTGTGCTGCCATTTGGAATGGAGGTAACTATCCAAATGCTTGTTTCTCCTCTTTGCTTGATTTTAGTGCCATTTGGTAATTTATTCATCTAGAGAGAGTGTAAACACTTGTGGGGTTTTTTATTAATATCCATGAGACTGCGACTTGTCACTCCTGGAAATGGTCACTGTTATGTTTTTCATGCGTGGAGGTTCATGGCTGAGGAAGATCCAGGCAAAGCCTGCTAACAATGAGTTGTAGCACAGGGCATGAATCCATGAAACACAAATATTCCATGTCGTGCTGTTGTGTGCTTTGAAAGAAATAGCCTCAGCAGGAAAGAGGGTGAGATGTTTGACAGTGTGTTGATAATTTGCCAAGACTTCTTCTGCTTGACAAATTTATTTCCTTTTTATTTGAATTATCAGACTGCCTGGAACATCAACCAAGACTTTTGAAATGCACTTGGGAGCAAGTATGGAAGCCGTAATGCTGTTTCTTTAAATAATCCTAAACAACGAGGTATGTGACTAATCATTACAATTTGCAGGCTGTCGATGTTTGTGCTTTGAATAATTATTTTTATGGTGCACTGACGATTTAGGGGTATGTTATGATCCACACAAAAGAAGGCATTCGTCTTTTCTGATCAACAGGCATTTCACTTCCAAGTGTCCAGGTTTTTCCATCTCTGAAAGGACACATTTTCCTCACATACAAAGAGTTTGAGATCCACACGGAGTGTCTCTGTAGGTGTGACATGAGAATGTCCTCATCACAACTACAGTTTTTTCGTAAAGGCACAGCTCAGAACCTGTTTTATATATGAATAGAACTTGTCATTTAGCTGTTGGTTTCGTTGTATTTGTGCTGCCTGCACAGTTAACTTGGTGGTAAGTAAATTCCACCCAAATTTCCTGGAGTTACACAGCCTCTATGGTATCAAAGCTCTTGTAACAGCTGTTTCAGAAAGAGTCTGATCGGGCCAATAAGCAGCTTAGGAAATGATAAGTGCAGCAGGGTTGGGCTTTTGAGGGCTGCTGCCTCAGGGGGTAACCACCACAGCTTCTTTGATGCGAGGACAGTGACCTGGGGATTTTTCAAGTTTGTTTTTTGTCATTTTTGCCCTTTTCAGATACGAAAAGAAAAACGGAAGATGCATAAGAGAATGCCTCTCTTCATTCTATTGTTTGCAGGTGAGCGAGCATTTCTTTATACTTGTTGTCTTAGCTATTACTTTCTCTTCAATACTTGTAACTGCTTTTTGAAGTTATCCCTAAGGTAATCTAAGTGTTAATTCATGTGACTTGATCTGTAAATTGTCGTGCAATCATTGAAGGTGTTTTCTCTATGCATTATTATATTAAACCATGTGAATGATTACTTTAGTTTTAATTCTGCTAGCAAGCTATAACTCACATAAAATGCATACAGCTATTTTATCATATAAATATCTGTAACAGCCCAAATCACAGAACTTCAAGAATAAGATAGGATGTTTCATTTTAAAGAAATCCCCAGCAGGGACAGAAAGACACAAGGGAAGACTTCTTGCAACATCAGTCATCTTAGATTCATTAAGGAGCTACAAAAATAAATGTTAATATCAATAACAATCTGTATTCTGACAGTCAATATTAAAACTACAGAAATAACAACACATACAACTCATCCCAGTTTTTGTCAGCACTGTTAGTTACAGGTACTGTGGAAATATCTCAGGAATGCTTTGAGGAAAGGAAAAAATTGAATGATTCCAGGCTATTTTCCAGTAACTGCCAATTCATTCTAATCATCCCCTAAAGACTTTTAAATTTACGAAGTAGAAGTGAGAAGGGGTGGAGTCTTCTCTGCAAGTTTCATGAACTTCTTCCCAGCTGCACCGTTTGTATTGTTAGGACTGGCAGAACCCCAGCCCCTTATGTCATTTCTGTCTAAAGAAAGTGCTCATGTTTAACACTGAGAATTTGTGGCTAGAGGTGATATAACAGGAGTCCCTCCCGTAATTTGTGTCTCATGTGAGAAAATAATGAAAGGATTTTCTATCTGGCAGTTACAATCAGTCTAAAATTCTATCAGTTTCATAAATTTTCCCTAGAATCATTTTTCCTTGTGAAAGATTAAAAAAAAAAAGGCTTAGGCTGGCGTGAAGACATAAGGCACTTTATTTTTTTACACTTCTGTTCCTCTAAAGTAGCAAGAGAGGGAGAATGTAAGCTGCTAAGAGGTGGAGGGGGTTGGCTAGGGGATCTTCTTATTGTGAATGTACACCTGCTCTCAAGAGCATGAGCCTGGCTGAGAATTTATGCCATCTCCCTTCAAAGGAGTTCATGGAAATACGTATGTCATCAGGCCCCCTCTGTAGAGCTGTGCTCCTCTTAGTGGATCCAAAGCTTCAAAGTGACAAGGCAATTTTTCCTCCTAATTGCTGGGCAAATTGAACCCACTGCAAGCAAGTGCAGCATGTTCTATGGGAGAGAACATGTGCCTGTAAGAGCCAATTGCTTTCATTGCAACATTGTGGGTGCATCTATTTGCTCCCTTCCAGAGAAGGTGTGGGCTTTATGTCTGGAGATGATGTTACAATTCTAGGAAAAACGTTATAGATAATGAGAGCTCAAGGGAGACCAGAATTATGTAAGATGTTTGACAGCATTAATTTTTTTTAACTCTTATGTCCAAGGATCTCTTGTGGCACAGCTTTGTGCCCTTGTGCTGTTTCAGAGTCCATTACTTCCCATGTGGAATATCCTGGAACTTAACTGGCTAAATTTGCTTCCATAGAAGAGGATTTGTTTTGGTTCTAATGTGACAACTGAGGCTGGAGCATTAAATGGGTGTTCCTTATACAGTAACTTAACAAAGGGTGTAGTTTTTCTCTATTTCTGTCCTTCAGAAGAAGTTCAGGGAAAAGAACTTTCTCCCTTCCCCAAATTTTTCATTAATTTGCAATTGAAATTGAGGAGGAATGTGAAGGAAAGGGTGTTTTCCCTGGTTAACTAAAGTAAGCTGATAAATGTTACCATCTTTAATGTGATTGCTTCCCATCTGAGAAGCATAAAGGGTAAGAGGAAAAGTGAGACTGAGGGTTAATATCAATAAACATCCCAGGTGAATTTAGCTGCTGTATCTTATCAAGTCCCATTAAAGCAAATTAAAATGGTTTTACTAATTTTCTTGGAGGGCCTAAATCTAGTAAAGGCTATAGTAGTGCTGCTGCTGCTTCTTTATGAATTTTATTTACTTACTCCAATACAAGGAAGGAGTATCTGTGAAAATATTTTTTAAAGCTGAGTACATGTCTGTCATGCCTTTGTCAAAACATTTTTTTCAGAAAGTGTTTTGAAATTTCAACTGAAAGGTTCATACAGCAAAGGCATATGGAGGGAAACATTCTAAATGTAAGACATCAGGCAAGATTGTCCAGGTTATGAGCATTTGAAAACAGGATTTTATAACTGAAATTGTCAGACAACCTTAATAACAAATGCTATGGTATATTCCAGCAATTTATGTATGCTTGGGGTTTTATTTTTAGGATATCTCTGTATTCACATGCATGTTGCTGAAGAGATCACAACTCCATCACCTACTTCTTATTTTCCTACAAGTCTCTCCAAAGTCACAGAAACTCATGAACCAGAAACAACAACAAATGTGACCAACCACATTTCAGGTCTGTTTTTTAATGTATTGCTTCCTCCTGGGTCATTTCTTCCCTCAGTGTGCACACATAGGTCTTGTGAATACACTGTTCCATTTTTACCCTGTTTTTTTCCTTGTGATGTATCTTTCAGTCCAAAACCCTTAAAAAATGTCAAACACAAACCTATTTAGGATCTAGATAACCCTGTGATTGACTTAAACAGGTTTCCCCCTGTTTCTACAGAGCTGGAAGCTGAAGCACAAAGAATATTTCAAGCATCTCAAATAACAGAGCCTGAATAATTGTCTGCCAGGAAGCAGAAAATATGTCATTTAGTACAAAATGCCAGACAGTGTTCAATGTCAGTGGATGGCTTTGTATTTTGTGCCAAAGGGAGAACACTAATGTGGAAGGTAACAGCAGAAAAAGGCCCCATAGACCTGCTAAGCATCTTGAGTCTTTCTGTGGTGCCCATCCATGCAGTGTCACCAGCCCCCGTGCCTGCGTGTGTGTCGTTACCCTTCTCTTGCTAATCCCTCTGAAGGCTTTATGAAGTGACTGCTTCCCAAGCCCCACCTTTGCTCTTACAAACACAGCTACCAGCTGCCTGAAACTTTATAGGTACAGACCAGGGTTTCAGAACACTAATGCTGTCTTTGCTCTGGCTGTTGTGAGGCTTTGTGTGGTGGTGATCTCTGAAGCAACTGCTAGAAGAAGGTTGCTAGGTGAAGAGTCGAATTTTGTTAAGGTGGAACTCCCCATGTTCCAGTTTGTGCCCATCCCCCCTTGTTCTGTTGCTGGGCACAACCAAAAAGACACTGACGACATCCTCTTGCACCCACCCTTTAGATAATTTATAAGCATTGATAAGATTCCCTCTCAGTCTTCTCTTCTCTGTGTTAAACAGACCCAGGTCTTCCAGCCTTTGCTTATAAAGAGAAAGGCTCCAGTCCCCCGGTCATCTTCATGGCCCGTTGCTGGACTCTCTCCAGTCTCTCCTTCTCTGAGCTGGGAAGCCCAGAACTGGACACAGGACTCCAGATGGGGCCTCGCTAGTGCAGAGTAGAGGGGGAGGATAACCTCGCTTGGCCTTCTTGCTATGCTCTTCGTAATGCACCCCTGGATGCCTTTGGCTTTCTTGGCCGTGAGGGCACATTGCTGGCTCATGGTTAGCCTGTTGTGAAGAAGGTAGAAAGGCGAAAAGAAGTAGGAAACTTTTGCTGCTAACAGTTTTATCTTCTTGCTTTAAATTCAGTGGTTTGTAATCGCTTAAAAAAATGGTAGAGGAAACAGCTTTATCTTCATAGTTGTACAGTTTTCTCATGTTTCTAATTTTCATTCTTTTTCCTTTAGGAGAACCATTGTCAACTCTATTAGGTAGGTTGCCACCTTCAATACATATGCTTTTGCTTACATAACTTTTTTCCTTACCTAAGTTTTGATCTTCTTTTTCCGCAATTGATTATAGAAAACAAAAGCCATGTATGAACTTGCCTACATTAGCCTGAAAACCTGTTTTTTTGTAAAAGAATATTAAAGATGCTCCCCAGTTGCAAATCGTGGTATTTCTCTGGTGATTTGAGTAATAAGAATATTACTTTGCTAGACTAAACCATAGTAATTTCCTTTCTCATTACCATAATTAGTATTGGGTTGGTTTCTTTTTTTTTTTTCAGTGAAATCTGTAGCGCCAATAATACTGTGAGCAGCAGTAACTGTTGATATACTAAGGTTGGAAATAAATAGAGCATATGCTTTGCCCTGCCAAAATATTATTGGCTGTAATGATTTGAAAGATGCTTGGTTCATACAAATTCGGACTTGAATGAGACTTTTGTTTGTAGGAAAAATAAAAGCCATATAACCATTTTATGCTGCATAATTATCCACCAGAAATGTAGTTTTGTTGGGATTTTTTCTTTTCTTAATGGCTTTGAATCATAGGTACTTTCATCTCTTCTAGTTGCAGGGATCAGCATTTTCATGGTGTTCCTTATTGTTCTTGTACTCATCAGTGTTTGGTGTGCACGGAAAAAATCAAAAGTAAGTATAATTTTTACTTTTGTATATTTGTTTATTGGTATATAAAAAATTATTGGTTTACAGAATATAAAGTGTCATCTTCCCAATTTTTTTAGTTGTCCCTAAGACTTCTGTTGTTTGTTTGCACTGCAGTTGCATTTCTACTGGGATTTTTTTGCCACTGGGTGGCATTCTTAAAACTAATCATCTTGTAATTCAGGTTTAGTTTGCCTGAGCTGACCTTCCTTTCCAAGCAGTACCTGCTCACATTTTAGTAGGGATGACTCCTGGTTTGCAGGTTTTTTTGTCCCTTTAATGACAGGAGTTTTGTCATTAAAGATCCTGCAACATAGATGACAACTGAACAGTTTGAGTGAGTTTAATTGTCTGAATTGCTTTGGATGCTGTAATTATTTTGCAACCACAGACTTATCTGTGATAAGCAAATATTGCTGAAAATTAAAATATTGGGTAACTTAATAAGAATAAATGCAGTAACACTTACTATAGATTCAGGTATGCAGAAGTAGTCTACTGTATTTATGAAATCACTTAGTATAAGGGAACTTATATAAATACTATATTTACATTGCTAATTTTGTATCTGTGCAGCTCAGATGCTTTCTGCAGTAATAATAACATTTGTTTTTCTTGTGCAGGGAAGTTTGGCTCAAATTAATTCTGCCCCTTGTGGTGAATCTGGAGTGTCCTTAGAAAAAAATTCAACACATGAGAAATGAAGTGAGCGGCCTTTTGAAAGAGCATCGCAATGATAGCAGAGGATCCATTGCATGACTTGTTGGTCTGTGCACCTCTACAGCAGAACCACACATACCATGGGAGTTTGAGTCAGTCACTTTCCCTTTTTCAGTGAGCCTTTCAAATCACTGCAAAAATAATTTGGAATATCAGTTAACAAGAAAATCCTTTTGCCAAAAGCATCTCAATCAATTCTGTCAAGTAAAGCATTGGAACTGGGCAAAACATTAAAACCTGGGGGGATTCTGAAATGACTCCTGACATGGTGTGCATTGACTGTAGTGTAACAAGAGAAAGGTCGAATTGCAGCAAAGCCTCAAGCCTTATAATCTCCTTCCTCATCAATATCATAACTAAATCCATATCTGAGAACTGCCCAATACTAGGGGCACTGGGACACTTAATTGTTGGTATTTATTGTCTTTGCTGTGTATTTGATCTGTTATGTATTGCAATGAGGTGTATTTCACTCCTACTCTTTTTTTTGGTAGCTTTTTTTCTTGTTCTTCAGTTTTTATGTCTTTAGGCTATGTCTGTTCCAATAAATTGAACCTACACAGGAACATTGCTAGTGCTGAGACTCGCTGGAATGGCCTTTGTTTATGCTTGTAGATGTGTGAACTCTCTGTTGGAAATGGCTGGTGGAAGGCTCCAGATTCCAAGATTTGGCTTGAGCCCAAACCAGCTTACCTGCCTAAACAGAACAATTCTACTGCCTGAGAGTTCCCTGGGCTGTGTTTAATTTACCAGTCTAGATACACAGCCTTATTGTTTAAAGCTAGTTTTGAATTACGTATTTGATGTACCTACTCACATTGACAGTTACTAATAGCGATTAATCCAAGGTGGCCACCGCAAGCTTTCATTTACTCACTGTGCTTTGTGTTTCTGCTGCTTTGTAGCTGTTGCTGACCTTAGAGCAAAGCTTTTGCATCTTCGGAGTGGATGCAGAACTCCCTTGCACAATGTAAATTCATATTGTGGCCCATGGCACTGTGAGGCTGTGTAAATGAATCTGTGAGAAAATCAGTGTTGTGACAAGGCTGCCACTGGTAGTTCACCACTTCTTCATCTGCTCAGTTGATAAAGGTATCTTTTTCATTTCTAGGTGTATATTCTGAGTTTAAGAATAAGTTAAATAAGTTAATTTTATCTGCAGCACAATTATTTGGGTTGGAAAGTTGTGCTATAGGTGCTTTTTTTAATATGCATCTTGTTTTTTCCTTCCATTAAAAAGAAGTTCAACAAGTGCTTAAGTGCATTTCTAGATTCTAGATCAAGAGAGCCCTGGGCAACACACAGTGTTAAGTGCAGAGGAAAGAAGAATGACAAACACCTGATCACTTGCCAGGAATAATTCATATAAACCCTTCTTACAGTATTTTAATTGATGTTTGCAAGCTTCTATGTGAATGGTTCTGCTTTTGGGAGTGTTTTCAGACTGGCTGTATTTTATTTGAAATTTTACAGCATTTGTATACTACAAATAGTGTTTATTATTTGTTATTTGGTGTTCATGTTTTGTTATTGCACTATTGGCAATGCTTGTGATTGCAGAAGTAATCAAAACAACCTCCTCTAGCTTGTGTGGCCGGTCCCATGCGCGTGGATGCTGACTTATTATCAGTTAAACTACCTGTGAACTTGGAATTATTTGTGTCAGTGTCTGCAACATATGGCCTGACACATGCGCTCGCAGAGCGGTTTGTTTGGCTCATTGCTCTGCAGTTTCGTTGCATGGTGATCAGCAGAGCCCAACGGGCATTACATACCAGTGGGGTAGGTGGCAGTAGCAGCTTGCTGGGAAACGTGGGGAGATGGTACTGGAAAAGCAGGTTTAGAGAGTAAGACAACAGAAGAGTGAAAAGAACTGCGTTCTGTGGCTCTGAATTGGAAATGAAGTGTGGACTGTAGAAAAGTTAGAGGGGTTTGGCGAGACACAGGGGAGACGAAGTGATTATCAAAATGGAAAGGGAGAAGTGTGCGGAGATAGGGAAAGCCCTAATTTTTTGTAGCTGGGGGTGTGGAAGAGAGAGCAGCTGTACATGCTGCCTGTGCTTTCATGGCCTTTATATTCACTTGAATGGTAAGCCCATTTCAAGTCAGTTTAGTCATACGTTTCACTGAGTATAGGGAAGGAATTGCCTTAATTTGCAGGAAATAAGATTTAGATCAGATAGCAGAGAAATATTTTTGAGAACAAGAAGAGAAAAACAAACTACTCAAATGGGTGTTGGAACCGTGTTCATTCCATGCAAGAATAACCTGCGAAAAGTTAAAATGCTGAAAACCCACTCCGCCCAGTACTCTGCAACGTAAGTTACAGGTGCCTGCTTCATTCCCAAAAGTAATGTTGCTTATACTACACTGTTTTAAAGTTTAGGACTTCAAAAATGTGAAAGAACACCTGCTTTCTATAACTGGAGGCTGAAAATAGCATGCTTACTTAGTTTTTTAGGTAATTATAGCAATTTTTACAATTTCTACAATATGTTTAAAAGTTATCATCTACAGTTGTCATGTAGAACATAAGTTAGATGCAAATAGTGTATGCTTCAGACTCATTAATTCTACATCATTCCGGTTTTATACAGATTAGCCGTCTTGGTCAAATCAAAAAGCTTAATCTCACTTAACATAAAGATGAACACACATGCAAAGATTCACCTACAAGTTGCATTAACTTCTCTCTCCTGAACAGAGAAAACCACTTTCAATATGGTTAAAATCAAAAGTTGGGCAGTAAAAACTTAGACATTCTCTGTCTTGCAAACATTCCTGCTAGGGAGCTTTGAACCAGGTTGATGAGAAGCTTGACGTGCTCTGACAATGTGCACTCAGCTCAGAAGGCCAACCATAGCTTGGGCTGCACCAAAGGAAGTGTGGCCAGCAGGTTGAGGGAGGTGAATCTATCCATCTAGTCCTCACTCGCGACATCTCACCTGTGCTCAGTTCTGGAATCCTCAACATAAGAAGGATAAGGAACTGTTGGAATGGGTCCAGAGGAGGGCCGTGAAGAAATACTTCACGATGAGGAGGGTGAGGCACTGAAATACGTTGTCCAGGGAAGCTGTGGATGCTCCATCCCTGGAGGTGTTCAAGGCCAGGTTGGATGGCACCTTGGGCAGCCTGGTCTGGTGGGAGGTATGCCTGCCCATGATACTGCAGCTTGGAACCGGGTGATCTTTAAGGTCCCTTCCAACCCAAACCATTCTATGATTCTGTGTTGGAGACATACTGAATGTTTTTTGTTGATAGAAAAATCACTTGTTCTTTTGATAGAAAGACGGAGAATTTCAAACCAGTTGTATCAAAGCACAAAGTTTTGCTCTCAGACATCATTTTATAATCGTGTTTTAATTCAAGTAATTAAGGGTAGCTTTCTGTTTCCTTCTGTGTGCCCAAGTGCAGTAGAGAGGAGTGCCGGAGTGAGAGAGCCGTGCTGTCTGATTTGGGGACTCCAGTCTGCGTACAAGAGCAGGAAGGGGCATATTCTCATGTATGCCACGATAAGGTTTGTGTCTCTTAGGGGTCAAGCCCAGAGAGCTGACGAAAAGTGTAGTATCAAGGAATCCTAGAATGGTTTGGGTTGGAAGGGACCTTAAAGATCACGCAGTTCCAATCCCCCTGCTATAGGCAGGGACACCTCCCACCAGATCAGGATGCCCAAGGCCCCATCCAACTTGTCTTGAACACCTCCATGGATATTGCTGATTACACATATGAGTAATCCACTGGATTTGTCAAGACCATGTATATGAGCAATGTGCTAAGCTTCACTCCTCTTGCTCTGCACTCTAGATATTGTGCTGCTATTTTCTTCCCTCATACAATTTCTCTACAACTAAAACCCCAGTTTTAGATCTTATTTGTGTTAACAAAGGAATTAATCTTAAAGTTTCATTCAATTAGGCATGTTCTTTTAAGGGATATAATTTAACCGTTGTGTGTTATTCTGAACTTGTAATGTATGTTCTGAGAGTAAAAAGTTGGTCTCAGAATCTCCCTTAGAACAAGTAAGCATAGATTCAGTGCCTTCACGTTACATCAAATGAAAAGCCCTGGCTGGTTAGTAGAAGAGAAAAAATAATCTACCCTTCTTTGGTACAGATTTGCAATTTCAGCAGCAGATGGCTCAGATACAGCAGGGTTTGGGTATATGAATAGCATCATTGTTATTCATCCATTAGCCTCATTACACCTAGGCAGTCTGTTTGTGCCCTGTTATAGGCAACCTATTGTACCCCAAGAAGAGATTTTGATCAAGATGTATAATCCTGTCATTTAATAAGTACGTTTTAAAATGAGATTATTGTAAGGATGATTAACATACTGTGATTAGAAGAAGAATGAATTCATCACCACTGCATTTTGAATTTTAGCACCTTGAGACACTCTAGTGACTCAGAAGGCTGGATTTTCTTTCTTATCAGCATATTGAATTCCAAGACCAATGACAGGCCTTGACGATAGAATAATAGCTTGTAGCCATTGCAAAGATTGTCATTTACATAATGACATTATGAAAAGCTTTAAAGGCAAACAAAGGAAGTATCAACTTCTTTGATGTGCATATATTCAGTACAAGACAGAGGAGGTTATAGCTAACTTTAATTTAGTGTCTGAACTGAAATGTAAACAGGGAACGTATACAACTGGAATTAAGGCATTGCATGATTAAGGTTTTCAAAGAAGATTAAAAATACGGTCTGTTCAGGTTTTGCATTTGTTATACAATTAGGCAAGATAGAGCTGGAGGGGAAAAACCCTACCTTTTCTGTGATGCCTAACTTGTATTTTTAGATCTTATTTAACTCTTTAATTTTCTATTCAAAACATATTTATAATATTTTTGTTTAACAAGCTGAGTCGATTTCTGCAATTTGTAGTGACTGAAATTTCCAAGTGTTTGTTTCCAGATACACATTTTCAAGAATGCCCAGTATGGATGAAAACCAATGAACAAATTAGGAGTATAGAGAAAGACCAAGGAGTGAGTTGCCAAGACAGAAGGCAGAAGGTGGCCACCAGCTGCAGTAAGTGAAGCCAGGACTATCTGTCTCTCTTAGAAATTTACCTCAGTAGCCATGGTGTACTGGAAGAGAACGTGGGATATATATTAGAAAACAGCTTTGAGGGGTGAGAACAGAATCTAAAATTAAGATTTACAGTTGCACATACAAACAGACACAACTGAAAAACTCAAAAGTTCAGAAGGGCACTGACTGAAGACTGGGATAGTAAAGTAAGTTGGGAAAGCCTTAAAAAGACGGGGGGGCGGTTCTCAAACAACTGTGCTTCAGAAAATGCCTATTTGAAGGCTCTTATATAAGTAAAGCTTACAAGTTTGTGAGCATGTGAAGAAGAAAATATTGGCTGGCAAGGTTAATGGGGAAGGGGAAACAATTTCAACAGTAGCTTAGTAGTGACAGGGCAAAGTAGCTGTGATTAAATGGTATGAATAATAGAAGTTTATGCCATGTTGTTCAGCGAAGAGAACTACTGAGGTAGTTCAGTTTTAGCTTGGCATAGATGTAGTCAATCTGTGTATCTCTTACAATTATCAAAAAGCAATCTGGCCATTGAAGCATACAGCTTCACAAGTAATTGTTCTGCTAATTTAGTATTTCAGCTAGGACAAACGAAATACCTGGATTTTATTTTGCTGAATTTGAACATATATGTGGAAGCATCTGTACATTTCACCAAATGACAGAATGGTTGACATTGCAGTGAACCTCTGGAGGGCATCTCGTCCAAAATCCAGGCTCAAACAGGGTCATTTAGAGTCAGTTTCCCATGACCATGTCCAGACAGGTTTTTCAGAATCTCTAAGGTTGAAGATCCCACAAACTCTCTGGGCTACCAGTGCCTGTACTCATTCATAGAATCACATAATCACCAGGTTGGAAAAGACCCACTGGATGAATCTGGTTTGTGTCATCTACCTAAATAATCTACTTGTCCACAGAAACGTAACAAACAGCCACAGACAGGTATAAACATAGTTGGTTTAGTTTTTGCCAGTCATGGAAGTGTGTGTGTGTGTTGGGGGTGGGGTAGCAGCAAAGCCCTTCACTTCCATACATGTAAATCAGAACAATGAAGCGTGTTTGAGTGGTTATGGCAGGCACAGTTGTCTATATCTCATAAACCACCTTGAATCAGCAGCTGAGGATATGGCTGTGCAAAACTAACAGCTGGGGCCTAGAGGAGAAAACAACTACTGCAAGCTAGGAAGGAAAAACTGTACTTTCCATCATGAATGGAAGCTAGCAGGAAGGTCTTGGAAGAAAGTCAGGAACTCTATGACAACATTGTCATCCCTGTCTCTGCTTTTCTCCGAAATGTTTGCCTTGGATTCAGGTAGTCTGGCAACCAAACAAATAGAGGACTGAGCCCAACCTACATGGACTTCATTAATGTTACAGTTGATGAGTTCTGTTTATTGCTCTGTTTGGGACAAAATCCAGACAATTAAGGCAAAAATGACATCAGGATTTTCATCCACACTCATCAAGGAATATGCTTTGTGTGTTCTCCTGCTGAGGCACTCCATTGTCTGCTCTTTACATTGGTGCAAGTGGGATAAAAGCACTTTATCATGCTGGTTTTCTTACCCAAGTATAAGAAATGGGACAACATCCCTTCCTCTGCACTGCACATGGGTGCGAGATTGTATGCTGTATGACTGAGATGCTATGGATTGGTCCTGACTCCTCATAAGATAATGTCTAGTGGCAGGATCTATATTTATGAGAACATATCTGCCTTTCACAGTCTCTTCAGTTTCCTGTCTGTAAGACATGTTAGATATGTTTTAATGACAACTCCAGACTAGTGGAGGCTGCTGCTCAGTATTTTGCAGCTATCTAGATTGTGCCAAATTCAAAAAACCCTCAAGACTGAAGCTGAATGTCAGGTTAGAGGTAGGTGTACTTGGGCCAAGTAATAAGTGAAGAAAGTGGATCTAGCAGCAGGCTCTGAATATTAGGGTTAGCTTGGCTTTTACCACAAAAAAAAAAAAAAATTCACTTGGACTCACAGCTAAAAATGTCACTGCTGTGTGTACTCACTTCACTCAGAATGAGCTGTCAGTGGAAAATACGATCTTCCAATATTCCCTTGTGCTTTTTCACCACACAGAATCCTGGAACCCTCAAAGATGGTGTGGAGACATAGAACAATGCAATTTTTATGTAGTCATACAAAGTACATGACCAAAATACTTTCTGCATATAAATAATAGAGATACAGATTCCCCCACCCCTTTTGCTAAGATGTAAGAAATCAAAATGTGCAGTTCTGAAATGCTGTGGCAAAAAGCTGTGTTTTTAATTTGAAGTGAGAACTGGGAGCTAGTGAAGAATAAATGAAACTGAGAGATTAAGCAAGACTATGGGATAAGTATTGTGGTTCAGATGTAAAGGCTTTAGTGACAATGTGAGATGCCTGAGGGACAAGAATGAGGCAAGGGCAGAGACCAGGGTTAGGAATAGCTTACATAAATGGAAGAAATAGGTCCAAGAAGTTCAGAAGAGTAATGAAATCAGAAAAAGAATATAAAAAGACGAGTGACTAGAAGAACAGATGAGGAACTGAGATTTGAAGGCTGAAAGCAGCCAAGATAGTAAGCAATCAGCAATGATGCAGTCTGAGAATCACAGAATCACTAGGTTGGAAAAGACCCACGGGATGATCGAGTCCAACCATTCCTATCAATCACAAAAGTACTCTCCTCAGCACCTCATCCACCCATCTCTTAAACACCTCCAGTGATGGTGACTCAACCACCTCTATGGGCAGCCTGTTCCAGTGCCCAATGACCCTTTCTGTGAAAATTTTTTTCCTAATGTCCAGCCTAAATCTCCCCTGGCAGAGCTTGTGGCCATTCCCTCTTGTCCTGTCCCCTGTCACTTGGGAGAAGAGGCCAGCTCCCTCCTCTCTACAACCTCCCTTCAGGTAGCTGTATAGAGCAATGAGGTCTCCCCTCAGCCTCCTCTTCTCCAGGCTAAACACCCCCAGCTCTCTCAGCCGCTCCTCATAAGGCCTGTTCTCCAGCCCCTTCACCAGCTTCGTTGCTCTTCTCTGGACTCGCTCCAGAGCCTCAACATCCTTCTTGTGGTGAGGGGCCCAGAACTGAACACAGGATTCGAGGTGCGGTCTCACCAGTGCCGAGTACAGAGTGGGAATAACCTCCCTGGACCTGCTGGTCACGCCGTTCCTGATACAAGCCAAGATGCCATTGGCCTTCTTGGCCACCTGGGCCACTGCTGGCTCATGTTCAATCGGCTGTCAACCAACACCCCCAGGTCCTTCTCCTCCAGCTTTCCAGCCAGGTTTCTCCTAGTTTGTACCTCTGCTTAGGGTTGTTGTGCCCCAAGAGCAGTACCTGGCATTTGGCCGTGTCAAACCTCATTAAACAGGTATGTTGAAAAATGTTATAGGAGGTTTCATTTCTATATTTCTTTAATTAAAAACTTTCTCACATCTGATCTGGAAAAAGGAAAGTGAAAAATGCTATAAACCAACTACATTAAAAGTATTTTTAAAAATATGGAAAGTGATATGTAAATAAATGTTTCTTTCATCTTAAACAGTTTTTCATTTCACTTTATTAATTCAGATTGTTCCACTTTTTAATCCAAAAAAAATCTTGCTTTCTTCTGCTGCTCCCGATATTCTAACATCACTTGGAGACTAGCCTTTGGGTAATGAAAATATTTGCAGACTTGCAAACCCATGTTTTATATGTGCTTTAGAGGATGACTGCTTTAGAAGATGCAGTTAGAATAAGACAATGATACATAATTGCAGCTAATTTTTTTGGTTGTCAAGTTTTTGTGTCTTATTTTAGGTCTGTTGTTATGGGTTTGAATGATTTCATTGGAAGATTACGTGCTGGTGCAACAGCTTTTTGATCAAAATTGTCTTTACTTGGTTGGAATGGAATTTAATGCATAAACAGGCTAAAGAATAACTCAGATTTCAAGGCCAGGTCAGAGAATCACGTAAATCTGCATCTACCACTCTTAAAGAAAGACTGAAATGATAAAGACCACACAAACTGTTTAGTGGGAGATATTCAAGCAAAGCTTTTTTTTTTCCCCCTTTAGAGAACTTCATCATCTTCATGAAATCCTTTTTTATGGCACCGGTCTTTCTCCCTTCCTCCCATAAGACAAAAAATTACCCTTTTTCCATCTGTAACCTACTCCAAATACAAACATATGCACATTCTGAAGACTTATTGCATTCCTACCAAGATAAAAAGAAACCATCTTTGGCTGTTGCGGTGCTGGAATCTCAGGCAAATGCAAGGAAGGAAGACTTGGCATCCAAGGAGGCTGGATGCAGCTGTGCTGGAATTGTCCAGCGATACAGGAAAACTAATCATTTATTAACACAAAATCTGAAGACACTTCTTTAGTTCAGTCCAAACTGTTCTAACAGTTATACAACATGAAGTTTTTATACATACAGAAAAATTCAGATGTGAATGTGAAGCAATTTGTGGGGTTTTTTCTTTCTGATCTTGGTGCTTAGCATCGGGAGACGATCTTAATTTTGTATATTTTTAAAAAAATCTAGAAATGTTTAGTATATCCATGTAAAGTCTCAAGAAAAAATATACCTTCATTTTCAAAAAATATTTCTGTGTGGAATTTTGATGCTTCCATGTAAATGTCGTTTTGAGGTTAGGCAGAGTATTTTGGCTTATAGCTGCCAATTGAAATGTGAAGTGTTTAGAGGGAAATGTATGTATTTATTCTGTCATGGTTTTCAGGGAAGCATCTGGAGTTTGTCTTAGTGTTGTATTTAGATACATCTTTAACATTTTTCTTCAGCAAATACATCTCTTGTAACTAAAACTGGCATATAAGTTTATACATATAATATATGGGCTGGTATTACAGATAATTTGGACAGAAGTGTTACAGATAATTTGGACCAGAGATAAGTGGATCTGAAAAAAACATAACATGGATAGGGTACATATTTTCACTTGGTGCAGAAAGCTGAATGTCTTGTGTTTCTAAATGTTTTGTAAATATTTTGGACCTCTGGTGTAGTTTGTAAAACTGTTTGTAGAAATTCTCTCCACAACAGACACACCCAGGAGATCACGAACACCTCTGCTGGACACAGAGTAAGGAATCACAAGCATTTCCTGCCTCTGCCTTGGTTCAGTTTGTGATTAGTTTTATCCTTTTTATTTTTTAATCTCACCAAACCTTTGTAAGGTACAAACCTTGTACCTGTATCTTAGCTCAGTGATAGTTCAAGATGTACTGGCTTCACAAACAGAACACAATGGTTTCTTAGTATACAGAACTCATAATTGCACAACTAAAAACTGGGTACTTAGCCTTGTTTTGCACATAAGGAAATGTATCAAACAGTAAGTGTGAGGTACAGTAGTTACAAATATCATAATTCCTCTGTTCATCCCTCTTCACAGGGGCAGCTCAGCTGGGGCTTTCATCAGCCTCTCTGACAGGGGCTCCCCCAGCTGCCAGGGCTCCTCCCCACCACAGCAGATACTCAATGTTAATCGCTGATCTTGCATCTTACGAAAGCAATCAAGGAGATCCCCAGTAGGGATCCTCAGAGCAAGTACAACAGACTGGGTTTACTCCCTTGAGAGTATTGTCTCTGTATGTCAGGCTGGTGGCTGAAGCATCTTCATTATTGCTCTCTGCCCTGAAAATGCACCGCTTCTGGCACTGTCTCATCTCAGCAAGGCTCCTTTAGCCACACTGGCCCCTTCTTGGAATCAGCTGTGGGTCAGGAATGTCATAGGCAGAGGCATAATGGGAAAGTTCAGAATAACTTTTAATTTTACGGGTGTGTTTTTTTTTTTAAATGATGAACTCATTGAGATGCAGAAGTACAGCATTTTACACGCCACCAGACTGACTACTGTAGATAAGGAAAATGTTGTCTTATTCGGATTTTCCCTGGTGTTGGTTTGAAAACGTTTTAAGAGGCTACAGCTGGTTTCCCCTAAGGAGACAGCCCCCTCAGTAATCAGCTTGATTGGTGCCAACTGTGGCTCACTGCCTCAGAAAACTCAGCTGGCTTTTCAAAGAGCTTGCTGTTGCATCCCACAGCGTGAGGTGTGTTGCTTCTCCCACTCTTTTGGGTAGAAAGTGGTTAAAAGCTTCCCAAGAATGGACTGAGGTGAGTGCGTGCAACCCTGGCAGAAGGTGGGAGGTCCCCCCATTTCTAGTGGGGGGCAGACTTGATGCTTCTTGCCCTCCTGAGGTGGAGGGGTATGTTGTGTGGCCAATACTGAAAGGTCATGGTAGGGTTTGGTTGGGGAGAGGGGGCACAGTGGAACCTCAAGGGCTGCTGGGGAAGGATGTGGGGATAACTTCAGGCTAGCAAAGAGGGTGGTGGACACGTTGCATTGCACTGTGCTGGCCTTAGGGCTGAAGGAGCGTCTCTGAAGCCAAGTGAACCTCAAGTGCTGACCTCCTGCCTGCAAACTGAGTGTGCAGGTGGCCTTGTGTACTTCATGATCTCTAGGTGTATGAGATGGTACAGCTGGTAATGCATAGGGGCACCTTGGACAAACTAATTCTTTGCTTTTTGCATAAATCCAGAGTGTTTCCTTGTTCCCTTGTGATATCCCCTGTGTTGCAGTGCAGTAAGGCAGGGGAGGAGAAGAAAGCTGAACATCTGTAATGGAAAAATATCCAGTTATTTCCAGCTGCCTCAATGGCTCACATTTATTACCTTGGATTGTTTGTTTCATCCCATGTTAGTTTGAAGGTGAACTGATATAACTGGACTCCGGTTCAGTAAATCTCAAACTTATCTTAGTTAGTCTTATGAAACAAAATATATATAAGCAGTATTTTATGTACTAACATGAATGTGGAAAGCTGGGAAAGGAAAATATGAGTTCTGATACTTGCTTTTCTTGAAATTCTGCAAGTATAGCTACAGTGTATTTCAAATAATTGCCTTATTGAGGGAAAATGTCTTGTATTATTCAAAACCCTGCTACCTGATTTGAATTTATGACTGTATAAATATGCTTTGTGGTTGAATTACAAGGCATGCGTGCGTATTAAACCTGGTGACTGTGGGAAGTAAGTAATAGTGATATACAACTTAAAAGAATGATCAAAACCAAGAGCTGATGTGACCAATGGACTCAAATAGATGTAAGTATTACAGTTTGAGTGCTTGTCATCTATCCACATCATCCAAGCGCTGCCAACCTGTTGAAAGTGATGCGTGGGAAACTGGTGCAAAGTGCTGATTTATTTTATGCTAATGGAGAAAAGTCCATATTGTTCAAATTAAATCCTAAAGCAGAAACAAATCATCCAGCCAAGCCCATCCTATGGAGTTTCATTGTAACAGTTAGTGGTCTCTTGTGTGACCTCAAAGCTGTAAAAATTAAACTATGTTAGGGGGCTCCTGTTTTCAAGTGCTTCTGGCTGCTTAAAGCAGCTGAGATTCTCTTACAGATGGCTGTTTAAGTTAAAAGCCAAATGGAGAGATCACTGCAATTAGTGCACGCTGGCTTCTGACTGCATCAGTGAATAATGTGGGAGAAGTGAGCCAGGGCCATGCCTCAGTCTCTGCTTTTTCCCACCAAAGGCCAAGTACCAGCAGTTCTTCTCAAGTTTAAAAAAAAAAAGGGGGGGGGGGGGGGGGACGGGGGGGAGGAATTTCTTGCTGCTTTACTTGAACAGAATAAAAGAGATTATGCAAAGATAGACTGAAGAAAAAAAGTATTTCAAAGGGAAGAACAGCCTACTTCAGGGCTCTCTGACTGGGTCTGTAGTGCAATGTTTCTCCTCCTTTTGCCATAAACTGCCTCCCCACAGGCTTGTTGCAAGGAATAAAGCCCTCCCAATTTTTTTTAATGTAGCTTGAGCCCTAGAAGAGCATAATAGGTCCTCAGTATTTTTACTTAAAAGAACTGAAAGGCAAAGTGAGTTATGATCACGGAGATTTAGAATTTCCTGAGGAAAAATGGAGGCTTAGAAGGCTTATACATTAACATTTTGGTTTTTTGCTAAAGAAGCTCATTTGCATAAGGAATATAGAACTATACCACAGCATAATCCCAGTTTCACTGAAATTGTTACTACATTGTCCAGTGATGTATTTTTATTGTCACTTCTGAATGTATTTAAATTTCCATTTTCCTGGAGATTTCTAGCTATCCCCTGGAATGACTTGGAGCAGTGAGATTCTGTTGTAAGACAGTGGTCAGAGAACTGGTCACAGATTTGGGGTCAAGATATTCCTCTGGAGAATGGTCAAGTACAAGCCCAGAATTTTTTCCTTTGGGTCTTTGCCTTGTGGAGCATGCAAAACAATGGCAAAATGTTTCTGCGTCATGGTCATTGTTGAAGCAGGCATTCAGCTTTAGCCTCCTCCAGATGGAATGATAAAAGTTTGGTGGTTTTATGCTCTTCAATAACTTGTCATTAGCACCTTGAAGCTAGTCATCCATACAATAGCGTTTATTCCTTCGGTGCTTCAGTGAAAAGGTTTATCCGTGAAAAAAATAATGTTGCATGAAGAGAGACAGCTCTCAATAATCTTTGAGCAGCCATGGTGATTGGGTAAGATTACTGAGGAATGGAAAAAAGAAATGTCACCCATGCCTTCAAGAAGGGTAAGAAGGAGGATCTGAGAAGTGCAGATCAGTTTGCCTTACCTTCATCCCTAAGGATCTGATGGAGCAACTAATCCTGCAATTTCTTTTCAAAAGCTAGGAAAGACAAGACTGTTACTGGGGGTGGGTAGACAGAAAGGATTTGAGGGAGAAGTCATCCTTCACCAAACTTATAGCCTTCTCTGTGGTGAATTTCTTGGTGGAGGAGATGAGAGCAGTGAATGCTCTTTACCTTGACTTTAGCAAAGCTATTGACTTATCTTCAGAATATCCCCATGGATGAGCTGATGAAATACAGAATAAATAGACAGTGAGGTGGGTTGAAAACTGGCTGAACTGCTGATCTCAAAGGCTTGTGATCAAGCAACATGAAGTCCAGCTGGAGGCCCATCATTAATGGAGTATCCCAGGGGTCGATACTGGGGCTGTGCCAATGCAGAAAACTGTGAAATGTATTCTGCCACTTGGTGGCAGAATGACAACTGTGTATGCATACACAAGGTTGTTGAAAGGATGCAGAAACTAAATCAATGCCCAGAGCCACAGCCAAACTACCTTTGGATTTAGCAATATAAATTATTTCATGTAAAGGTTACTGGAGTCACCCGGGGAAGCAAACTTTGTGCAAAGAAAGTCTCAAGCTGGTTGTAAACTGAAAGAATAGAAAAAAATTATGCCAGCCAACTATGAGAGCTGCTGACAAAGACAAGAGGCTGTGGAGCTGACCCTTGACACTAGCAGTTGCATTTCCTGGCATGAAACCTTGTGTCTTGCTTGCAAGAGAAAGACTGGGATTAACTGCTGGTACCAGCCAAGGGGCTGAGGAAAAGCCAAGCCAAGCTGCAAATCCATCAGGATTTACTTACTCAAAAATCAGATGAAATACACAGATTTCCCTGGTTTGATTTGTAAAGGTGTGCACCAGAACTTTTATGGGTTTTTGGAATTTCTTTATGGATTTTTACTACATACTATAGAAAAGGTGGATTTTGGAGAACATGCCTCTTCATAGTCTGGTGGACAACTGCAGCTACAAACACCAGCATTGCAAAACAGCTGTTTTGTAGTGGTTGGAAACAATGGGACCATTCATTTTTCTCAATGCAGTTGAAGGTGAAATCATATCCTACCTATTGTATTGTTGATTGTAACGTGCTTTCCAGCCTCCTTCTCTATGGTACATTTTGGTAGAGAATTACAGCATCCGGATGACATCATGCTGTTTAATGATTTGTCATTAGCACTTTGGGACTTGATTTTCACCTCCCCAGTCTCAATATGGGGTTTCAGCTCCACACAGGCAGGTCAACCCCAAGCATTTTATTCTTCCTAGACCAGCAAAATGTTGCATTTCTGTAATACTTAGTCTCCAACAGATGTAATGTAGCTGGAAAACTAACACCAGGATTTTTAGCAAACATTTTAATTCTATACTGGATGTGCTATACTCTGGTTTGTATTTGGACTGCATTGTTCTTGGTGCTAACCTTTTTCTTCATACTATCATATCCTTGACTAGTTCTGGGACGTGTCTTAATTTGGGTATGTGCTTCTTTATATTAGAAGAATGTCCTGTGCAACACAGGAGTGCAGCATAGTATTCACACAGAAGTGTTTGTGCAACATCTGCAAAAAGCAGTCCCCGAGGAGACCATATTGACCAGCTCCGTTTCCTTGATTTTTGGTGTATGGAATCATGCACAGAGCTGTATAAGTTTTGGACCATGGAAATTATTCCCTGCCATGCTTTCTGCAGCAGCAGAAATTCTGAAGTCTTGCAGATACACATAAACATACGTGATCTTAAATGACGATCAAGCCAAAATGTATGGAAACTTTACTTCACTTGCTAGCAGCAAAACTACTTATTTTCCATATGGAATGCAAAGTTGTTCTATACGTTAATATAGGATACAGAGAATATGTTGCTAAATTAACCTTTCTGGTACTTGTTGATAAGAAGTACTTAAGCCTGCTAACTTAGTGTTGTGTTAATGCTATCTTTTAATGCAATTCAGGATTGAAATTAGGTAGTATATTCTAGGTGAATGATGGGGAAAAAAGATAATTCAGTGATCAATTAAAATCAGCTATGCCTGTAATGATCCCTGTTATGTCTAAATGAGGTTGAGATGTTTGCTTGTGTATGTATGATGTGTTGTCTATGAGATGATTAATATGTTTGGAGATTAACAGCTGATCCTTTGAGGCTGGTGAAGGAGGTTATGGGAGTTTGATTTTTTTTATTTATACTGTATGGACTATCAGAAATCTACTGGGATGAAAGTGTAACAACATTTTGATTCTCTTTTTATTGTCTTTTAAAGATCTGCCAAGGTTCTTGCAAAGTGTTTATCTGTTGCTAACCTCACAATGGTGTTGCTTGCCTAGTTGTGCTAATGCTAATTGGCATGATTGTCTGCATGGTGGTCCATAGCCTGACTGCACAGGGATGCTGGCGTGGTAGGACAGTTTAGGGGTGGCAGGTAGGGCAGATGCCTGCAGCCTTATAACACTGTCTTCTGCAGACTCTTCATTTCAGCACAAGTGCTTCTGTAGCGTTTGATGCTTTCTGAATGTGTTTTGTGTGATTTGTGTTAGATCACAGTTTGAGTGCTCAGTATTTGAAAGTATAGAGTCCTTCACTTCTCACAAAGACCACTGAAAAGGCTCCTGTTGGTGTCAGATAATTGTGAATTAGGTCCTTATGTGCAAACACACCTGCTTTTCTCATGCACAAGCTCACAGCATTCATTGAGGAGGCAGGTATGTGCTTAAATGAGTATGTTCTGACAGTTTTTTGATGGACTTCCGTAAGCACTATCAAATATGCATAAAGATTAAAATATATGGGACTATAAATGCAGAAAGCAAATGTGATTTTAGGGATCGTCCATGAAGCTGGTCCAAAAATTATTATACACAACTTATATTTGCTTTAAGTGATAAAACCAGTATTCCTGTATTTACACGTTTCTTTCTATTTTTTCAGTAATTCATAAGAAGAAGGAAATTAATCGTTGACAAACACTAGCTTTTAAAATTATTTTCTTAAAATTATGGTGAGTCATGGAATGGCATGGTCTACCGTGCTCTCCAAATATGTTTCTTCATCCTCAGAAGTTTTGGAAGCCCTTGTAGGATGAAGTTGAAACAGCCCACGCTGGGGGGCAGTGTTAACTGCTAGAATTGCTATCAGTTCTTGGAAATCCTGGGCTAACAAATCCAGGGCTTTGAAAGGCTGGGTGTGACATGAGTGCCGTTTGTTGCTTTGAAAGCTAAACACACAGGCAGATGCCTCACATACCTAGACCTCATCTATAAGGATATTTTATAATGAGAGATTGTCTTTGTTCATGGCAGCACCCAAGAGGTTTTATGAAATTGAAGTATATTTCATAGTTCTTATCTACTTCAATGTATTTCTAATGTAGCTCATGTGGCATAAATAGCATGCTTCCACTTGCAGATTACTTGGAGAAGCATTTCACCACATGTGAGGAACTAGACTGATTGTAATAAAACAATCCAAATCACAAGGGAAATGCTATTATTTGTTCTAGCTGAAATATGTTGTTTTGAGAAACAGCAAATGTCTGTGAAATAGCTGAAAAGAAAGCATGTTGGAAAGACTAATAGGGAGCTTTATCAGCTGAATGTTCACTTGTCTCATGTTTCCTTCTGAGACCAAATTGTAACACGTATAATGATCACATTTAACTTTCTTAATATCTCATTGCTTCATCATGTTCCCAAAACAAATAGCTGAGTTCCAAAGTTTTAAAAATGCCAGACTTTTTCTTGATATGTAAGCTCATGCTTTAATGGGAATGTCAGTGCTTAGGAGAAGAGGAAATAGAAATTCAGGAAAATAAATGCCCGTATTAGAGCTAACTGTATAGCTAAGCAGCAAGATGTTTTGTTTTACAAACATTATTGTTACAGAAATGATTACCCGCATACTAAAAAAAAAAAACAGAAACCAAATAAAAGCAAAACATCTTGTTCTGTGGCTTTATCAGCTGATGATAGGTGATTAACTTCCTCCTCCCTAGATGTTTCACACATGATTAGTGCTTCTCAGTCTTCTAATTGGAGGCAGGTGAAAGCCTCCACTGAAACTTTTGCACTTAAGACTCTCAGAAGCTTGCTTGCATATCTTTACCAACAAACAGAAAGTGATATTTCCAGCTGATAAAGGCCCAGCATAACTTTTGCAAGATTAAGATTGGTATCTGGGAATGTGAAAATGGCAGGGTGTCCTGCTATGCAGAAAGGACTTGTATGGTTCTTTTCTGTAGCCTTTGTTCAGAGAACAGAAGGCAGGCAAAACCCCATAAAATCAAAGGGAAAAATTGTCAGTATATGCTCATGACAGTATTTACTTTAACATGAGTCTTTTCTGTCGTCCTGCAAGTCTTTTGGCATTGTGTGACTCTCAGATGCAACCCAACTTCTAAGAACTTTTTCAGTGATGGGGAGGTAATATTGTATCATAAGAAGCCCCTCAGTATAGGAAGGATTAATGCAGCCAGAATGTTGGCAGATTTTCATTACTACTTAAAAAGAGTCAGAGATTAAACAAATAAAACTACTTAACATTTGTGCTGACTACTATAGGACTAAGCACTTTCTTCATCTCCCCTTTTATAGTTTTACTAAACAATAAGCCCAGGCCAGAAAGATGGATGCTCATTCCATTGTGTCTGTCCTTTTTGTGTAGTAGAGCATCTGCATACCTATATAGACTCTGAAATCCATACTTATCTTGTATTTAAAAACACCCTTAGAAGCAGAATATTTTTTCTTAATAGTTAATTATACATATTACAATTTGGTCTCTTTCAGGTTTTAAAATATCCTCAGCTTAACACATACTACCCCAGTAATTAGCAGGAAGAAATAGTTGCAAGAAGCAAGTCATTTTTATTATTTATATCAAGAGGCTGAGAATAATATTCTCAGTACAAATAGTAATTCTTCCTACAAATGTTTTGCATTGCTGCAAGTAGTTGTGATATTGTGATACATACATCTACATATAAACCTAGCAGCCAGTACTATTTATACATTCTCATAGCTGTAATGTTGATGGTTTGTTTACACTCTTGGTAGCATTATGTTAAGGTGTCAGTGCCAAGATCAATTTCTCCCAGCAGCAGGATTCTCTGTAAAGAGAATTAAATGGCATCTGTCATGAATCAAATGGTTTTTTGTTGGGTTTTTTTTTTGTTTTTTTTCAAAACCATTTGTCTGACCATGATTTTTCTGCCCTTTGCCAAGTCAGAATATTTTGAGAGCTATCAAGTGAGCAGTGAAAACATGGTGAAGATTTTCTACGTAGCCCTTTACAGACTGTTAATGCACAGGATTTTTGGTAGCAGTTATCACTGTAAGAGGCAGAGGCGTATTTCTTTTCTTTATAGCTGAGTAACTGAGATGCAGAGCTCAAGAGCTCATTTTTCCTGCTTCCATTCTCCTGCTGCTTTTGCTTAGCATTGTGGTGTAAGACCTTCGAGGTCTGTATCCATCAAGAATGTAATAAAATGCACAGCTATGCCAAACTAGCCTTAGCCACCTTTGCGCAGCAGTGCACGCTGCCTGAGTAGCTGAGACTCTACGCTGTACCAGAACCCTGGTGTTGCTTCTGGGGCTGTTTACAGTCTTTCTTTGCAGCGTCACCTTGTCTAGTGCTATCTCTCTGTGAGGCAAGCCTTGCTTGCAGGAACAGAAAGAGTCTGTTAGATTAAGACGTGACCTCAGATCACTTAAGATCTGGCAAAACTTCAGTCTGCATACACAGAATCCACTTTTCTAAACCTGCTGTGCTGCAGGTATTTTGTATCCAGATTATAAAGGCTAGACTATCCTTCTTTCTTTTGAGGATAGTAAAGCCTCGTGCAGTTACCTGGATGTCTACATATGTTGTTTGCTTCTGTAACCTATATAGGCATCTACAGGGTACCTCAGGGAGCACAGCCTAAAATGGAAATATGCTGTTGTGGTGGACTTAAAATATCAATTTCCTTGAGGATGGCAGAGTAGGAATTTGAATCTACCATGTAAGCAATTCAAGAGGGAAGTAAGTAGCAAGTCAGTTATTAGTAAAGTTGCAAATTTTACAAGGATAGCCTTGGTTAACACTTTAATTGGGGTGGGGATTTGGGTTATCATGGGTCACCTGGGCCTGATATTTTACAAATTCTTATCTGTTCCAGTCTAGTATATAGAGTATGCTCAGCACTTTCATGTAGGATCAGGTCCCTCCCAGAATATGTGCATTAAGACCTTCTTTCAGAGTGACAGTGATGGTGCTGATGTCCACCTTTAGGGGTTTTTAGCTCTTTAAGTGCTTGTCAAAAAAATGGCAAGCGTAGGTACAGTACTGAAGAAATGTAAAATGCACAGCTCAGTCCCAAACCAGCAGAGTACACTGGTGGGTTATTCACTGTTTTGGCTGGAGGTGCTCTCCACTTTTTGATCATGGTTCAGAGATCGCATTCCGAGCAAATGAACATGAACATCTTTACAGAAAGAAAATCATGTCCCCAACAGGATCATCCCATGTGAACTTCCTTACTTGGTTTACTTTACCCTTAGCTCAGCACAAGCTCTGTTTTCTTCCCTGGGTCAGAAAGGAAAAGTTCCCTTGGTCTTAGTATAATCCCAAGTTTGCTGACAACCTGTTGACATCTTTCCCAAGGCCACTGACTTGGGTTCAACATATCCCTGATTCTCATCGGGAAATATAAACTGCTTTCACGTAAATGGGGCCCAGAATAGGTCTGAATTCTTTTTGAAGCACTATGCATCAGCTGTCGTCTTTGTCCTTGTTTCAATCTTGTTTTTAATTCAACTGCATAGATACTAACCTGTCATGAACAGGATTCATCATACATTCCTAGCTGGACACTGCCTCTTGTTCTTTCAGAGGTGTTTGATATTCTGGGCTTAGCCACTTATGCATCCTGCTGCTTTGCACCAATGTGCCTTTGAAAAAAGAGAAAATATAGTAAGAATTGTTTAGAGGAATTCTCTATTTCTATATACTGCAACACTTGCTTCAGATCCTAATTTCATTCCGATGGAGAGAATTTTCAATGGAGAGCTAAGCTGCAAACTTTTAAAAATCTATTGAACTCTATTGTGTCTTAGTACTTCTCTTGGATAATTAGGCATAATTTCACAGAGGAAATTAGATGCAGTCATTAATGGCAATCTGAGTGTCTGCTGATTTCCAGAACAAGTGAAAAAGAGTAAGAAGAAATTGAAGGTTTTGATAAACAAGAGATCCTAGCTTCTAGGAGAATTCAAGCTTTCTGGTTAAAAGTAAGACTGTACATAGAGAAGTTGTTCCCATATTGGAATAGCTCCCCATTCCCTCTCACTCTTGTATAAAATGATCTGTAGTCTGCTTTAATTACTGCATGCAATTGCTTCTTGAAGATAATATCTTCTTTATGGTCACTGGTTGTGCTACAAATCAGAAATAAGCCTTTACAATAGTCTTGCAAAAATCTTTTTGATCCTTTATAAGTCTAGCTGTAAGCAATGAAGGAATCAAATATCTTCATATTTCAAATGCTCCAGGATAACCTTCCTTTCCTTCTTTATCTGGCGACATGGCTTTCATTTTGTAGCCAAATATGCATCAAAGGATCACAAACTTGGAAACTGCAAGTTATATGGATTATGTAGGATCACTGCAATGAACCCTTTCATTGTGAGAATCAGTGTGATATTCGTTTTGCAGTTCCCAGTCCATTATTTGTTATAGACAGAAATGCTAGTAAGTGAAACGTTATGGGATTCATTAAGTGTGATTTTATAGGTTGTAACTAAAACCATTGACACTCAATAGAAATTGTTAATGCCTTTTTTTCTACATTGTATCATATATCGTATGTATATCCAAGATGGTTCAATCATAGTTATGTTTCTGTTAACAATAATTAAGGGCAAAATAACATTTCTATTACTCCATAGTTCAACAAATAAGCTGAACAGAGAGACCGAGTTCTAATCCAAGAAATATTTCCACAAAGCAAGGAGCCAGCCAACACAGAATGAGTGTATGCCAGAAAAGTAACAAATGAAACTCTGCTATGGATATTGCTGTATGAACCATTGGGAACATCATGATTCTGGGTGTTCTTAATAGAGTGCCAGAAATCTTTCTTTCGTGGTGGTCAGGGGAAGATGCAGAGTACTGCCTTCCTGATCTGTATAACTAAAAGAAAATGTAGTTTTTCTCCTTTAGAAAAACTGGAGAACAGATGTTTTGCAGAAGCAAGAGGGGGAAAATAGGCATGGGAACAGAGAGCATCTTGATTTACACAACTCCCTTCTGAAGGACGGGAACCCCTTAGGTTCAGTCAGGGCCTTGAAGTCATTTCTAATGCAAACCAACCTGAGCTCAAAGCCAACAGAAAATATTTCTTTAAAATATCCTCTAGCTTTTAGTAAGATTCTTACATTTGTAGAAACAGGTGAGATGCCATGAGGAACAAACAGCTTGGTGTCACTACTTCAGGCTTTCTCTCTCCTGATGCAATATGGCCAAAAACCTGGCAAAGGCTTCCTGGCATCTCCATATGAGAACATCTTGTTCATTTCTACAGTTTCGTGATGCGTTCACAAAGGACAGTGCAAACCTGAAGAGTTTATATACTGTAGTCTGAGCCCATTAGTGAGGGTCATTTGGATTTAAATCTTTCTTTCCCTATGAAGCCAAATAGAATCTAAGCAGAAAGGCACCTGACCCTTGCCCTATCATACTGCTTTTTGATCCAATTCTGGCAATTCTTGGACCAGGCCTGAAATCTTTTGTCTGCTTAAATGACAATTTCCATCATTACCAAGCTCTTAAGACAAATAATGCACGCACTGTACAGTGCTGTTGCCACATTCAATCCTGTATGTTTTCATGCCACTTGGTTTTCCTACCTTGACTCACAGGTCAGTATGCAGGCTGAGAACTGGCTTGAGACCAGCTGTGGCACCACTTACAGGAGGTGACAGGGATTTCAAACGCTAGCTCAATGTTTCAAGGATTACTTTGACATGCACTTTGGGGTGTGAATTCTTACGGATGCAGTGTCAGACTAAATGAAAAGGACATGACACAATGTAATGTTCCTATTCTGTCATTCTTACCAGGTCATCTGCATTAATCAAGAATCCAAGTTGGCAGCACAGGCTTCAGAAAATGGTGAAATATAAAAATCTGTCAGTCTTGGGAGGTTATAGCAGTGTTGTCAGAGCTCCAGTGCAAACAAAATAAACTGAAAGGAAGTAATCCTCTGTGGAAAGTTTGAAAGTCCAAAACATGGACAGCTGGAAATCCCAGAGGAAGCTGTAGAGATTGTTGTGAAAATTAAATTCCAGTAAACATAAATGTTGTCTGTGACTCAATACAATGCCCCTTCTCGAGTAGCTTTAGAAAAGTCTGCTATTATACTCTCTGTAAAATCATTTACAAGTTCTATTAAATCATCAGTAAGTTTTCAGCAGGCATCTTTCTTGTTCTCTAGAGGCTTCTGAGATAAAGTGCCAGTTAATGTGCTTTGGGGCAAGTGCTATTGGAAATGTCTGTTGCACTAGATAACTTCTTGGGCAGAACTGCTTATGAAGCAGAGCAGTGATTAAGAAGTTGAACTCTTGATCCAAGTTCTTACTTGGGCATGTATAAATATTACTTCTAACCTGTGGGATAGGGACGAAATACACTTGGTAGAACAAATTATAAATTTCAAGAGCTGAGCATAAAACTCAGAATTTTACTGTTAGTATAGAAAAGCTGTCATGTCACAGAAATATTTGACTTTACAGGTGACTTGCCAAAAGAGCAGGTATTTTTTTTCCTCTTTCCTGTAAATTAGGATGTCCTCCAGATGTATTTTTACAGCTCTTAGAAACTTCCTACAAGGAAACGAAAAATCCAAGCTGTCCATAAACCTAAGGGAAGTAGAAAGACAAGTGGAGAAATTCTTTTGATAGAGCAACCTGAACCCACTCAAATCAAGAATGAAGGTTGATGGTAGTTAGACAAAGGGAACAAAATCCAAAACAGATCTGGAAATATCAGATTGGCCTGGCTGTAACTATTTCTTGTTACTTTAGGCAGAACTTGATTTGAAAAACAGTGGCAACATTTATGGAGCTTGTTGTGACAATAAGTCATTCAAGTCCTTCCTGAATTGGATTGGTAACAGTGATTGATCTCTATTTGCAGCTAATCAGGTATAAAATAAAATAATGGAATTGTGTAGCTGTTAGCCACAAAGAAGCACACAGTATGGTACAGTAAATTAAAATGCAGGAGAGGGTCTGAGTAGTCATATAATTGAATAAGTATTCACATGGCTAAATATCTAGACTGTAGGAGAGAAAGGGAAACACTTGCTATTGCCCTCTTAAAACAGAAAATTAATAGGCGTATCTTCAAGCATGGAAGTTTTATTCTTATATACTAAACTCCCATTGTTAGATGGCTGTGTCAATAAGTAAGACGTTTCTGCAAGAATTAAACTGCTTTCAGTCCTATACTCTTACCTGGCCAAATAGATAATGTGGTTACCATCCACTTATAGAACATTTACAAACTACAAAAACCATTATTCTAAACACTGGTTGTGCAAGCAGCCTCAGAATAGGTGGTTTGCTATGTCTGACCATCATGCTGTCTAAGAATGAGAAGTATTTTTTGCAGCGTAGAAAGCCTTGTTAATTCCCATTCACGCTGCATCCCGCTGGGATTTTCATGACAGGTTTGTTTTGTTGGTTTTTTTTTTAACTCTCTGTACTGCCCAGAAGCTAGAAAACCTCTGAAGAGTCATCCCTGTCTAGTGTAGCTGTAGCAGTACAAGGGTACTTGTTGTGGGACTGGGTTGGGATTACACAGTACCTTGCCCCATGGCTTGTGCATTGTTGTGTATTGTTCTGCTCCATGAGCTAAATTCCCTGGCAAAAGTCCAGTGAAGAATGAAGGTGTGGAGGGAGGGGAGGAAGATGGGAAAAGGCAAGCCAAATATAGTTGAGCTGAAGCAACTCTAGCTAAGCCAGGAGGCAGTCTGCAGATTCATTCATGTTCAACTGGCTAAGGAAGTAAGTGTGGTAATGGACCTGTGAAATCAGTTAGTGAGCTAGCAATCTTCTCACCTATCCTTCTCTTCTGGGCCAAGGTAATTTGCAGCTTTGTGGTAAATCTGATCGGTGAAGGACAGCAAAGAGTTGGTACAACTTTCAACCAGAAATGCTCAAAGCTTCTCTCCAGTGAGATGGTGAGAATGTGGCACAGGCTCTGTTTTCACCCTATGCACTCCTTGTCACAAAAATCAGAGTTCTAGTTTTAATTTTGAATACATGAGCTGCTTGTTTAGAAATTAAACAGAAGTTTGAATTGTCAGCTTGTTTTGTTATGCAATAGATTAAAAGGAAAGAAACAGAGGTACTTGGTCAGCCCTAGATTACCAGGGAGAGCTTTGCAGACTGCCTTTTGAGAAATAAGCTATGCGCTACAGGGTTGCTACTGTAACTACTTATTTTTAGATCTGAGAAACATGTGGTGCCAGCAGCCTTCCACAGCAATCAAAATAACAGTCATTACAATAAGTAACGAGCAAAATGCAAGCCAGAAAACCTCTGTTGGAAGCATTTCTATCAATAGATTACACCAATCCCAGCCTAAGCCTGGAGCAACACCAAATTAGAACATGCCTTTTTCTAGAAGTCCTATGAACATAACTTTTTGCAGTTTCCCATGATATTTGGGAAAGCTGTTTTGCTAGAGAACCTCTGGATTTTCAGTGCTAATTTTATCTTATCAGGCAAGTGCAAGCCTACCATTAACCACCACCCAAAGCCACATTGTCCATGACTTCTCCACTGGGCTACCTTCCTGGTGTTCTTTGAAGTAAAACATAAGTGCAGATACTCCACCCAAGGGGCTACAGGTACTGAAATTTAAGAAAATCGCCACTGCTTCAACAAGCAGTATCTAGAGACTGGAGGCACAGAACAGCTCAAAAAACTCATGTTTGGCTAAGAAGCCCTGCTCTGAGCTAGTCATTAGTCTTAACATCTATCAAGGTTTGCTAGAAAACCCACTGTTGTGCTCTCAGCCTCAAAAGTTTTTTACTAGCTTCTGGTAATTGAAGTGAGAGAGGCCTTGTCTCCAAATGAGGAGGCTGTGTAAATGTGAAGGCAGAGAAGCAGCATTTAAGCTGGCTGGCCTTAATGTTTCTGAGGCAAAGACAGCAGAGAAAGGACGGAGCTATGAAGAGTTCTTTTGTTCCTTAGTGTTCTGAGGGGGTTTAGGTGTGTGTGTGGGGGGGGGTTAAATAATCTTGGTGTGCTTCAGAGAAGGTCATATAGGAATCCTTGGTGCCAATGGGGCACTCCTTTGAATTGTTGAGCTGCATTTCCCAAGCCAGTGGAAGAAATGCAGTAACTTGGTTTTCAGTAGTTGTAATTGTTCCTAATGTGTTGTTCATCGTGTCTCAAATGTTTGTTAGACCGGAAAAGTGTTTCCTATCTATTAATGTAGACCATGTCAAAGGGATTTTTTCTTATCTGAATTTCTCAGTGACAAGGAGGAACTGAGTCAAGGCAATAAACAGCAAAACTATTATGACATTTCAGGTTCCTGAGCCAGGTCCTTTGGGACAAGATTCCTGGTGAAGCTTGTGACTCAACAAATGCGATGCACTTTGGGTTTTAAAAAACTTGACAGTAACAATAGTGCAAGAGAGGAAGTGGATTTAGCCAGAAAAGAGATTGCAGATACGCAGAAAGAATACGTTTGAAAAGGAACTTCCTTTTCAAGCAGCCTCTGTAGCCAGTACCTGCCAACACTGGTAGCATTTGATCTTCCTGATCAGTCATAAACGGTATATTCCTTAAATTCCGCAAGCAGCCAGGGCATCTCTTTCTTCTAAAACAGTATAGAACTTTGAAGCATTTCCCATGATTTTAAATTAATTGCTTCGCAGCCATAAAAGCCTAAATCAGAGTGATATATGGCGAGGTAATACATGACTGGGAACTGAAGCTGCTATGTAATTATCACATGGGAGGTGTGTTTCTGTCTGCCTGGGAGGTTGTTCCTGTGTGGCAAAGTAGGATAGTAATCCTTCCTCTTTGCCTTTTGTTAAGTACTAGTGAACTAAAGAAATTCACCACAACATTCCTTACAACTCTGAATTAGAGACCGTTGACCTGCAAAGAAAAATTCTGGCTGTAGAGAGCGTATTGACACAGAACTGAAACACATATCAAAATTATATAGTATATCTCTTGAGGAATCGGTGACATGTTTTAGAATGGAGGCACTCAGGCCATGGAATTTTTTTAAAAGCATGGGAAAAAAAGAGTCCGAGGTCCTTTAGTAACCTGATCATTTTAAATATGATCTGTATTTAGATAAGAATTACAATGCCATATGCTTTGAAATTGTAAATCTCCTATTGTTTATTTCAGAGAGTAGTTGGTAAAAATCTAACCTGTGATGTATTATATCTTGAAGGTACGTGAAAAATTATGCAGTTTAATTTTTGATTCTTTACAGTTAAAGAAGTCTGTGAATGATATATCTGGTGTGATTTTTAAAAAAAGGCAGAAAATGCATCCAAAGATATAACAAATAGAGTTTGTCCAAGAAGTTGAATAACATTGGGTTTAGTCAATGTTTACCACAACGCTGTTTGAAAATTGAGCCCATTGATTTTTCCATGTGTATTATAGAACTGTGTCTAGAGAATGGATGCTCTGAAGAGCTGATCCAATCTCTTATTGCAGTTGTAGTTTTAAGTTCAAAGACACCTTCTGTTTTACTAGTAGTAAAGGTGACTGAGCAAGCAGTCAAGAAGGCTCGATTCGCTACAGATGGTAACGTGTCATCTGTCACAAACCGAAGCTGATCATCAGACCGGGATTAAAACCTCTGGAGGTTTTATCAAAGGGATGGTATATTCTATATCCTTTTTATGGCCATACCAGTTGAAAAACATCAGAGATACGGAAGGAAGGAAGGAGAGGTTAATATTTTGACCAGCTCGTGTGCCATATAGACTGAAAGTTTCAGAAGCATTTTAAAAAAGCTGTGTAAAGTTATATAAACACCTAGTTGCATCTTTAGCCATTCAAATGGTCCTGAAAGTCTTGCTCTGAATCACTTTGGTTCACTCCCTATAAATCGTATATCACTTTTCTAATTCTGTAACGTTCCATTGCATTCACAGTAAAAGCTTTAGCTTTTCAGAGGTGATTTCTCATCTTTCTGATTATTGCTAAATTAACCTCAACTTAACAAGTGTCAGTAGCCTTGGGGAGGGAAAGGTGGCAAAGTGGTGGCACCAGGGCAATCTCTGATAGGGAAGATAAATGGTGGTTTTGTGTACAAATGCAAGCAGGGCTGTGTGAGGTAAATAAGCATATAAAGGAATTAGTGGTGGTGGTGAAAAATAAGAGCAGAGAGGCAGAATGCAAAGATGACAGAAAACAGTGGAAGGGGCAGAGGAAAAGCACTGTACCACTATACTAAACTATTCCATACCAAGTATCTTCAAGAGTAATGTGCAATTATTTTGTAAACACCTTTTGCCCTGCAACAGCATCATCCATATGACCTCTCTTTTCTCTTACCTGCATTTCACCACAGCCTCCCTCCAGTTGTTTGAGATGCTGGTTGCTAACAGAATGCTAGTAAATACTAGTAGATGCACTTGTGCGAGTTTTCTCTGAGGGTGAATTTGGCCTTTTCGGTTCCTTTGAGCATTAAGGGAGATAAGATGTTGGTTTTAGCTGCCAAGCTAAATGATGAGAGACAAGATAAATGATAAGGGAGATAAGGTATTGGGTTTAGCTGCCAAGCACAGTATGACTGGCCTGATGAAAACCCTGGTGAGGTCAATGGGAATATTTTTGTGTGCTGGATGAAGTCTGAACTCAGCTTTGTTAAAAAATAAGAGATGTATTTGTTCTGTCTATGACAGAATACAAAGGTACTTGGGAAAGAGAATATGAGGATGAAAATATTGACTATTCTGTTGCTATTTCTTGAGCCAATCTGTGACACTGGGCATTGCCTTTGCCTCAAACTTATCTTCCAAAAATTAGTTGTTAGTTTAATAAAGCAGATGCTTCCAAGTGGCTGAGGAACTGAAGTGGGAAGTTTACGTGCAACAGCACAAGGTGAATTCACCAGGCCATGTGCTTGAAGAGGATGGCTGGGTCTGCAAGTGTTTCTAACAACATTTATTTGGTCTACATGATATCCTGAGAATGTGTCTTTCAAATCCACACTTCCTTTTGCTGGCAGGTTGGGTAACCGCAGGCAACACGTTTGAATACTTCTGGCTCTGTGGTTAGTCTGTGTGATAATAGTAAGGATGTCTCCGTGTTTACTGTGTGGATGGGATCCTTGGTTCATAATCTTGGATCTACCAGCAATATTCAGCTCACTTAGAAGTGAAAGTGCCCTTTACATTTCAAATGCCACAAGGTTTGTGTTTCTGTAATGCTTTTGCAGCATATTGCTAGCAAATACTTCCACTTAAGGTACCACAAGAAAGATATTTTACACATTTTTTTAACATCCATATTTAGAACCAAGCATTAAGTTTGCTTATAGGGACACACTGCAGATAGAAAGGAAAACTTAATACCGCTGGTTTAAATCCCAGAGGAGCCCTTTGTGAGTAACCATGCATATTGAATCCATTAAATGACAACAATCTGTCAAGTACCAGTATGAAAGTAATATTACAAGTAATTTCTGACAGTGCTCTTTTTATTATGTTTTTATTAGATTTCTCTTTTTTAAAAGATTTATGGTACAAGATTGTTATCCTATAAAATTTTCAGCAGATGAAGTCTTCTGAGGGAAGCTTGGGGAAGTGTTTTTCATTCCCAAATGATGGCTGGCTCAGATTTCCATTTCAAGCTTTCATCCGTCATATAATGCGGAGTAATCCGCTCCCCTATTCACAAGATTTGGATAGGTAAACTATAGCAGAAATGCTATCTAGATATTACTTTTAAAACAGATAGAAATTTACTGTAAAATAGACGTTAAACCTAATTATTTACAATCTATAATATACAGACTATACTATATTTGTCTTTTCTTGCTGGGTTTCATACAGCTCCTATGGCTTTATTCTGCCATAAGAAAAAAAATTTTGCTAACATTTAAGAACACTTTTCACTTCAAACTGTGTCAGTTGGCCATAAAGCAACTCTGAAATGAGTTCACTTTCTCCATCAAATAAACACTCAGCCATGCAGCTTCTCTGAAAGCTCCTTTCTGAATAGTGAACAGCTGCCAAGCCATTGCCGGGCTTGGCAATCTTTAAAGATACGTGACTGCCTTCTGTCGTTGGGTACATAGTTTAGACAGACCTGCTTAGGAGGTAGAATTTGGTATTGCCGCCAGCTTGCTAGTTCTGAAAACTAAAATTATCATCAGGGATCTAGAAAGAATGATTTGTTTTAAAAATGAGTGACTAGAAAGATGGTTTATTAGAATTTTGGGTGGTGATCCATATTCTTCACTGATTTTCTGCAACTGTATGGACTATCTTGATTGTTGTTGTAGCAGATTGCATTGAGTGCTCCTGAGATTCAGCTGTCCCTTCTACTCAGGCTGCCTCAGGTAATCAAGAGAGCCTGAAGAATCAAATTACCTTGCTAGTGGCAATGAGCAGTGAGAAATGCAGAAAAAAACACACATGAAGGAATGTTCAAGATCCATGAAGTTTGTTCTCTTCTGAAAACAGCCAAATTACCAAATGAAACCGGGTCCAACCCTCACTCCATAAGGATACCATACATCTTTGCAAGCCTTTTCAACAGCTACTGGTCAGGCACCATCTAAATAGCCTAGCCTGATGAGAAAACACAAGCAAAACTTGGATATTGCTGTTAGCAGCTGTCTATAAACTCCTATGTATGACTGTCCTGGTGCTGTAGAGGACTACTGAAACTCTTATGGATGAGTAGAATATGCTGAGTACAAAATGTGGTACGTCATCATCTGAATGCCTCCATTCACAGGCCCCAATGTTTGAAAAAAATTGACAAAGGAAAAGGCTAAATTAAATAATGACATTAGTTCACTTTCATTTGGATGACCATTGACACAAAAGGATTATCTTCCCCTTAGTTACACTGGGAGAGTTCAGTTTCTGGTCTGAACTGCTCAGAAAGGCAATGAAATGGTCTGTGTCTCCTACTGTACAGAAACATGGTGTGTGAGGAAAATGCACCTGTATGGGGAGAATAGCAGTGGTTTTCGTTGTAAAGCTAAGGCTCCTAGCAAGGCAAGTAACTGTCCTTGTCTTACTAGAAAATACTTAGTGTTCTAGAGAGAGTCTGTGTTTAAGAGTAGTCTGGTCTGCTTTCCTAAAATAAGCAGTTTATGGTATAAACTACAAATGTGCCATACATACAGATGAAAAATGTGAGAAAAAGATGTTCTTGTGACTCCTTTACATTTTCTACTCGGCTGTGTCTCCATTTGGCAGAGGCAGTTAGTAAAAATAGCTGAGTATCAAGCAGAAATGGTTAGAAGATGCTTTTTGGGTTTGTGATTATTACAAATTAATTCTTTTAGATGTGCTAGAAAAAATAATGGCTCAATGGTTACATTAGAAATATTATAATAGGGGCATTAAAAATTTATCTAAACTAGGAAAATTGATTCCAATGTCAGAAAGTACTGAAATGCAACAGATTTAACTAAAGGCTGAGATAACTTAGATGACATTTAGATAAAATATTTGCAAAAGATTTATTGGGTGTAAAACAGGAGTGGCCCTGCTGCACTAAAACTGATAGTGATTTCTGGGAGCGTGTGATTGTCTCCGCTCAGTTAGGTTCTGGAGCTTTTTTTCCTCCTCAGGACACATTGGTGGGGCTGGGGAGGAGGAAATTGTCTTTCTGCTGCTATTGTCTATTACACCTATTTATTTATATGAGGTATTTTAGAACCTTACTTGAGGTCCACAGGGATTCACAATGTAAATGTGCATAAGATTCATAAATTGATCTGGCTCATTATGTTCCCTTAAAATGAATTTAAAACCCAGAAGAGAAGTTCAAGAGGTTTGACCTTACTCTGGCAACCATACACAAAATAAACTAGAATACAGCTGAGGGGAGTGTTACATGACCCATATTTTTGTCTGGAGAAAAAGTAAATTCTAGAGAAAACTGCTTGCAGCAATGGTAGTTAAGAAGTTCTACATTGTCCTACATTGCTGTTTTGTAATTCTGTGAAAACAACAATGTTGTGGTGGCAATTTTTCCTCAGGAATTATGCAAACTTACAATTGCATCTTAGCACAGGCTGCTAACAGTGAGCCAGGGTACTGAATATTTATGCAGTTCAGTTCTTTAGCTGTCAAGTTGTACAAGACTTGACATTGAATCTGGTTGTTGTAAAAGGGACTAGAAATTCAGCTGAGATATATGCTACAGGTGGGCTATATTCTCTGACCATAGTTATTGAAGTTCGATATGAATTACATCTGGACATTACTACTTTTCATCCATCTGCCTTCATTCGCATTTGATATCTAGAGAAATATGTTTCCAAATTGTCTGTTTTACAGTGCTGGTTTAATAACCTCAGTGACAAAGAATCCATATTCCCAAATACTGTATAGCACCCGTCAGACAACTTTGGAAGTAAAAACTGAAGAAAACAAACCACAAAGTTTTCCTAAACAGTCTTGAAAATTTATTTCAGAATAATATGGAATATTTCTTCACTTTAAGGGGTTAGGAAGTTCCTCAGTTTAACAACAGAAATTGTCTTCCTTTTCATACTTGGCTTAGTTGTGCCTCCCACAGAGCGTGAAGGAAGGATGGTTTTTTGAGAGGCAGTGGAATGGCAAGATGTTTCCTCACATGGAAATAACCTATGAAGTCATTTAGAAGGGAGCAGAAGAGCAACACCCAGCTGGCAAACAGAAAATTCTCAAGCTGAAGAATCTGACAGCTGTCAAAGTTGGTGGCTGTGAGAGTTGCTTGTGACACAAATGGCTTGGGTGAAGTTCTACCCCACAAATTATTGCAGCAGCTTCCCTCAGGCTCTATCAATTCTATCAATTGACTAAAACTTTTCTGAGTATATTCCTGGAAAGATATAGATGGAGAAACATCATAACTGGTTGACACCTTCAGCCTACGTTTTTGCATATGAGTAACATAATTTGCTTTTGCAAATATGAACTGTATTCTCTACAGTTCTGTTCAGCTGTAGGCAGGTGGCAGAGTGGCCCTAGGAAATGTGTTAAAATCAAGCCAAAAGAAAAATGTATTTTACTGTTTTCAGCACCACTAAGCAACTTACGTTTCTTGATGCAGCAGGTTTTGAATGGACAATAAACACTCATTTCCTGCAGCTTCTGAGAACACACTCAAAAACATTCAGCTGTTTACTGAAGGAGTGAGCACAGCTACAGACATTTTATAGCTGCTTTTCTGGTAGTTACAGTAGCTTGTCAACAAGCAACAACGACAAACAACCCATTTTCTGTAAACAGTCAAATATCAAAAGAACTAAGTCATCTCTTTATTCCATTGTTGCAAAACCAGCATGTTTAACTTCTTTAAATGTGATCTTTTGGGCTGCTAGCCTTCTCCAGAATCTTCTTTGTTGATTGCTGTGCTGTTCTTCTGACCTCTCCCTATAAAGGCTGTCATTAAGTTTGTTCAGAATATTAACCATTACTTGGAAAAAATGGAAGACACAGAAAAATATTGATTTTATGACTTAGGAAACTTCATTTATTCATCAAAGTAGCCTGAAATATTTGGATTGACGAAAATACTTTTGAATCGGCTGAACCAAATTTGACTGATATCAGCAAATGAGCCATCGCCAATCCTGGATTTTAATTCACAGCTTTCTCATGAAGAGGTCACCTTTTGATCCATCTGTCAGTGAGGTATTGCCCTGAGATGTGTGTGTTAAGATGTATACAGTGATGCATGTCTAATGGTATTTATCCCGTGTCCCTAATTGGCTGAGCATGTCTCACATGATTTGAGAGGTCAGCTCAGCTGAAACACCATTCTCTCTCTTTTTCAGAGTGGCAGGCATCTTGAATCAGTAAATTTGTTTTAAACCTTTAGATCAGGTGTTACTACTGGCATTTCATGTGGTAATAACAGAGGGAAAATATCACTCCAATATATGACGTTACCTAGAATTAACGTAATAGTGAAACTGCTAAACTGCTGGTTTTGGGAAGCCAGGAAGACTTGCCATCTTTTCCAAGGGGCATTTCCAAAAAAAATTGTTTGTTGTAGCATGTCAGAAGACAAAATCTAATCAGAGATTTGCCCTGAGTAATCAATTTACAGAGCCCGAGAGGAGGTAGCCATCAGGGGAACTGAGAGGAAGGATGTGGTGGTCTGTGACAGCTGCTGAAGCTGGTCACGGTGCTCTTGTTCAGTCCTGCTCACAGGGTCATGGAGATCTGCCTCTCTAATTTTAGTCCAGAAAAAAAAATATGCCCAAGTTTGCCAGTGTGGTAGAACACAGTGTGGTGCCAGTCCTGGGGTTTCCTAGGTCCTGTTGTCCAGGACTGGCAAGTTGTCCAAAAGGCAGAATGCCAAATATAGCTGCCAGGACAAAGTTTATAAGTGGAGATAATAGCTCAAATTAAAAGTAGTATACAGCTTTGGGCATGTTTGTATACAATCGCTTATATGCCTTGAAATTTATCTGATTTTTCCAGCCACAAATAAATGCTGCTAATATCCTTAAACCCTGTCTACAGCAAGATAATGCTAAAAATATCTTTTACTTGCTCAGAAATATTGATGTCTTTCTCTCCAAAGGAGGCTTTAAATGCCAGAGAATATAACTTCTTTGGCTGTAAGTGATTATCACCTAGACCCGTCACTTAGGAGACGTTGTAGATTCAGGGACAGACAGATCACTTCCTGCATTGATGAAATATCCTTCAATTAAAATTATCCCCAAGGGACTGAAAAGCAGGAGAGCAAAGGGGAGCAAAATATAAGTTTTCTTAAGGATTGATGTAACAAGTGGAGAAGTAATAGAAGATACTAATTATAATGGGATCTTGGTAGTGTTGCCTTGAATGTAGCTTGTATTTAAAATGAGATCTTTTCTTCCCACGCTGGCTAGTGAGTAACTTCTATGAAAAGCCTGATGAGATGCAAATAGTTGCAAATAGCGTAAAACATGGCAGAAAATAACAGAGATTGTGCTTTACTCAGGAATAACAACTTTTGGTTAAAGAATTTGCTGATACTCAATGTCTGAATGCTTTAAGGGTATTTGGCTTGCTTACAGATTTTTATCTCATTAATTCCTGATTGCCAGGAAAATCCTTTCCGTATTCATTTATTTACTCAAAATTATACTCATTTATAACCTGAACTCCAAGGTTGCTTTCCTGAGTATTGCGAGTTACAGTCCTTTTGGACCTGTCAGTACTGTTCAAATAATGTGGGAGCCCTATAATGAAATGCTAAGTAAGCCACTCATAGTTTCAGCATTATCTTTCAGTGAAACAGGAACCCTGGCTTATCTCAGCTTTAAAATAAATTAAAGAACGTGGGCCACCTTTCATGGCGGAGAAGAGTTTTACCTAAACCCAAAGCAATTTACTCTCTTAGAATGAAAGTTATTTAAGGCTGCCTTGAAAAGTCAGCTGTTCACATTCTTAAGAGAGAATACTGAAACCACAAATTCACCTGTTTCCTTGACTGGTGTAATTTATATAGACCACAGAATATACTTCTTAAATCTATATTGCATCAAAACAGTTTTTTACAGTTCTTAGGCCATGGGGACAATAGGGAGATAAAAAAGGGAGTTTCAGAAAATAATACTTTCCTGTTTTCTTGCTTTGTTTTGAATATTTGGGCTGGCAGAGTTTCATTCCAAAAATCAGCTGTCAGCTTTGAGAAATGAGATGCTTGACATTCCAACCCTAACCATTCTATGATTCTTTAAAGTAGTGTGATTTGTGAATTCATGAGAATAGGATTGGATATCAAGCTGAAAATTGGAAAAGGCTGGGAAAAGGAGATGCTTCTTAGTGTTCTTTGAAGTTTATTGAAAGAGGTTTGTGTGATTTTTATTTTTTTTCCATTACAATGAAGTCCTGTTATCTCTATGCAGGCAAAAAGAGTGGCTTACGAGGAGATACATTGTAGTCGTGAAGATTTTCTGATGTAATTTAATTGCTAACTTGGGAGTTACATAAAGCAAGTTTCTCTGGTGACCTTAGTCCACTGTGTCACGCTGACTCTATCTGATGAGACATGTATGCTTCACTTAAATATGCATATTCCAAGAAAGAATACCCAAAGCTTAGTGAATTTGTCCAGGTGTCTGTGGTGTTGAAATGTACCATTCTGGAAGCCTAAACCCACGTAGTTTTGTGTCTGGAAGGCAAGCAAGAGGCCCACAAAATTTGCCTCTGAGCACAGTGACTGATCCTGATCTCATTTCCAATTTACATCAGCATGATTTGATGAAAGCCAGTGGGGCCATACCACTGCAAACACTAGACAACACGCTAACAGGTTTAGAAGATCTCTTTTCTAATTAAGAAATATCTTGTCCTACTGTGACATTGGACATTTGGGTATCTCTTACAGTACTCCTAATCTCATAAAAGTGATCAAAATTTCCTCAGTCTGATGACTTTGTGGTTTCTACATACAAAAAAAAGCTGAAAAAATGTGCTTTGACGCTACAAGATTAATTTTTCAGTTCAACGTGCTTGAGATTTTGCAGGTAAAATATGGCAATATTTCTGAGATAAACAAAACGCCTTGGTTTTTCTTCTTTTTTTTTTTTTTTTTTGGTTTTGCTTGGGAGAAATATTTTCCTTTATCTACAAACATGTTTCACCATGACCAAATAATTTCTTAATTCTCTGTTAAAGAATATTTGCATAAAGAAGTACCTGGAACCAAATACTTCTATAAACAGTTGTTCAGAGTCCAAGTCTAAATCACTCCTAACAAATTCTCACATCTGATGACTGCTTGATAGTATTGCTATGCTGCATACAATTGTTTCAAAATATCTAGTTTCAGAATGAAAAATTAGTCTGTTTTTATATCAGATATCCTACAAATGTCAGCCAAAGGTATTTCAGTGCAAAGGTATCTTATTTACACTTACACTTTATCAAAGCAGCCTTTCAAGTAGTTGATTTTGACCTGGTATAAACAGTGTAATAATTCTCCCCCTATCATTCTAATGTGGATGGACACAGCATGTATTAGTGTCTTGCCTCTTACAAACAAACAGATCTGAAGAAAACAGTAGAACCTGGATAATAAGTAAGAGGAGCTCAGTGGGAGAGGAAATCAACAAAGAAGTGCAAAAGTTAATAGCTAGCATTTTAATTAACTAAAAATTGTTCACCACAAAAAATCGTGAGAATATCCTGAAGGTCCAACAGTCTCTTCATCTGATTTTCAGGCAGAGCTGCTACTATCTGCAGTTTGGGTATTATACTGTTTTTTATGATGAAAGAGAAGCATTACATTGGGGGGAAAAATAAATAAAACTATCAATTTGAATGTTAATAATATGAGCTTATTATCACACACTAAATAATGAGTCTGCTGTCTGGTGTCTCAAGATGAAATCTAGCAAAAAATATTATGCCTTTTTTAAACAGTAATATTTTTGTGATCGTGATACAGAATATACTTATGTGGGCAGGATTAGTGTCTTGGTGCTTACTAGTTGTCTTTTTCAACTAGAGTACTTAATTTGCAGATCATGCTGTAAAGTTCACACTTCAGTTTCAGTAATGTGTGAAGCCTGGATGCTTTACAACTTAGTCATACGTGGCTGATACCCACTAATGACTGCTGGGCAGAAGTTCATCCTTTAAAAACTAACCTTCAAAATACAAATCTGTGGAAAGGAAAGCTGTTGGTATAAGGAGTGAACATAGCACGTATGTCCACAGGGTCAGAGGGAAGAGCCATGAAGTATCACTGATATCAAGCAGAACATGAAACAACTTTACATGTGAGACAGGAAAACTACATCACTGATGAGGAGCGAAACAAGGTAAGGGTGAGAAAGAAGGAAAATGTTTCACATCTATTTTTCTCTCTTTTAAACGTTTTCCCCATCAAGGGACCAGGTAAACAGTAAGAGAATAGCAGGGAATAGCTTCAGATCTTCAACCACCTTCTCTGAACAGCCGTTCAGGTAAACCTGAATGAGAACCTGATGCCAAACGGATCCCAAGAGATTATGGCCACTGACAATTACTCACAAGTAATGAGGGAGAGTTAGTTAGTTGCATTTCTAACTGTGTCATGAGTACTGTTTGAGGAGCAAACAAATGAACAGCCTTTTTTTTTTTTTGTAGATAGATATATTTATCTACATCACTTTGCTCTTGTCCCAGCATAGTGAACAAATTAAGCTGCTCCATGTAATCAAGCATTTCAACAATAATAATCTGCCTCAAAATCAGACCTATGGTTCACTTGAAAGAACTGTGGAGTTTTTCTTCTAATCTAGGTGGTAAATTTTGAATTTTTGTATTCTAAAAGATTATAATGCATAGTCCCTTCACCATAGTTACCGTGACTGGAACACAGCACCATTCCTTTTAGTAAATTTGGTCAATGTGAGGCATTTGGTAAACAGGAGATCCTGGTGGATGTGCTCGCCAAACCCCTTTCCATCATCTTCCAACAGTCCTGGATGACTGGGGAGGTTCCGCTGGACTGGAGGCTGGCTGATGCCGTGCCCATCTATAAGAAGGGGCGCAGGGAGGATCCGGGGAACTACAGACCTGTCAGCCTGACCTCGGTACCGGGGAAAGTCATGGAGCGGGTGATCTTGAGTGCTATCAAGAGGCACTTGCAAGAGAACCAGGTGATCAGGCCCAGTCAACACGGGTTCATGAAAGGCAGGTCTTGCCAGAGTAATCTGATCACCTATGACCAATTGACTAAACTCTTGGACGAGGGAAAGGCTGTGGATGTATCTTCCTGGACTTCAGTAAAGCCTTTGACACAGTTTCTCACAGCATTCTGCTTCAGAAACGGTCGGCCTCTGGCCTGGACAGGCGCACACTCTCCTGGGTGAAAAACTGGTTGAATGACCGGGCCCAGAGGGTGGTGGGAAATGGAGTTAAATCCAGCTGGAGGCCAGTGACAAGTGGGGTTCCCCAGGGCTCAGTCCCGGGTCCAGTCCTGTTCAATGTCTTTATCAATGACCTGGATGAAGGCATCGAGTGCTCCCTTAGCAAGTTTGCAGATGACACCAAGCTGGGTGGAAGTGTGGATCTGCTGGAGGGTCGGGAGGCTCCAAAGGGACCTGAACAGGCTGGACTGCTGGGCTGAGACCAACGGCATGAGGTTTAACAAGGCCAAATGCCGGGTCCTGCACTTGGGGCACAACAACCCTAAGCAGAGGTACAAACTAGGAGAAACCTGGCTGGAAAGCTGCCTGGAGGAGAAGGACCTGGGGGTGTTGGTTGATAGTGACTGAACATGAGCCAGCAGTGGCCCAGGTGGCCAAGAAGGCCAGTGGCATCTTGGCTTGTATCAGAAACGGCGTGACCAGCAGGTCCAGGGAGGTTATTCTCCCTCTGTACTCGGCACTGGTGAGACCGCACCTCGAATCCTGTGTTCAGTTCTGGGCCCCTCACCACAAGAAGGATGTTGTGGCTCTGGAGCGAGTCCAGAGAAGAGCAACGAAGCTGGTGAAGGGGCTGGAGAACAAATCTTGTGAGGAGCGGCTGAGAGAGCTGGGGGTGTTCAGCCTGGAGAAGAGGAGGCTGAGGGGAGACCTCATTGCTCTCTATAACTACCTGAAGGGAGGTTGTGGAGAGGAGGGAGCTGGCCTCTTCTCCCAAGTGACAGGGGACAGGATGAGAGGGAATGGCCTCAAGCTCCTCCAGGGGAGATTTAGGCTTGAGATTAGGAAAAAATTCTTCGCGGAGAGGGTGGTTAGGCATTGGAACTGTCTGCCCAGGGAAGTGGTTGAGTCGCTGTCCCTGGAGGTGTTTAAGGTGCAGGTGGATGAGGTACTTAGGGGCATGATTTAGGGATTGGTGGGAATGGTTGGACTCGACGATCCAGTGGGTCTCTTCCAACCTGGTTATTCTGTGATCAGATAACTTCATTGGTTTTGCTCTGTGCTAGCACAGTCAGAGGCAGTGACTGAGCTCTTGGGAAAGAGACTGCAGGTTCAGTTGATATCACTGACAGGTTAGAGATTCCTTTTGGATTCACTTGATCTTAGTGGAAGGTCTAGAGGATAATTTAAGACCAGATCCAAAGATTTTCTCTGTTGAGTAGTGTAGCTAGGACAGAAATTTAAAGAATACTTCGTAAATAAAATGTGCACCAATTAATCTGTCTGCAGTTACTTAATTAGATTTTGATCTTTTCTGCAGACTCAAGGATTAGCATAAAGGAAATATCTGCCAAATGAGTACATATATAGGCAGAAGAGATCGTTCTTCTCCTTTGTGTAAGACATTTAGTAACTCAGTCATCAGCTTTTCTTCAGTGCCAATTATTTATTTGTGCAGTTTGACTCCTCTTAGAATTTCATGAGTTATCTCCTAATTTCAACCATCTCCATGACTAAATGACATTGGTATCACTCTTTTACTATGTCATGAAATTACTATCAAGCTTCCTTTATTGTGATACAGTGTGTAAGTAACAATGAGGCTATTACCAAGGACAACTTACCTGCTTCATGAACTCAGTGAGTTGAAGTGAGCAATGTTGTATTCAGGAGCTTTAATTTCTGGTTTGGTTACCTGCTTTACCTTCCTTTATGCAGGTTTGCCTAGGGAATATCCTGGACAAGTGTGATAACATGAGCACCTTTCAAAGGAGCTCTGGTGCTTCTCTTCATTGTCTGCAAGATGTAATTCTATAAAAAACAATCATTCTTTTGAAACACAACAAACACGCTTCTTCGGGTAACTCAGCTGGCACTCCGTTGTGAGGCTATCAAAGGACGGGGTCTATGGGTAAGCAGCCTTCATGTGTGAAGAAGTCAAGATTCTCACTGAGTTACAGGGGCAGAAAATCAAGAGAAGTGGAGGCAGAGGCAGTCATTGCTTGTTGTAAAGCTGATCCTTGTCAGACGATACTAATTTCTGTGAGGTTACTAGAGAGGCTCCAGGTCATTGCCCTGTTGTGGTACTTCAGCCAGTACCAGGTGCCTGGAGAGTTCAGGAAGGTTTTTTTGTCATCATCCATCCTCATCCACTGGTCTTGCTACAGCTCTATAAAATGGCCTTCTGGCAATGATCTTTAAGGCTGAGCAGGCATTTCACCGGGGAATAAAAGGGAAGGCCTCTGAAGCATGAAAGAAACATATCTTTTGTTCTGTGGTACCTCTTGGCACCTTCCCAGAATTTAGACAGGTGTCTATAGAGTCTGGTGATCAATCTTCTACTTTCATTTATGGTTCGTTACTTCCTGTATTAATTTCCCTTGACTGCACTGTACGACCATCCATAAAGCATGTTTATCATGCTGCCCTTCCAAAAGCTTACAGTAGCCTGTAAGGCATTTATCTTCTGATGATAAAATGATCACTGTAAAAACTAATTCTCTCTATATTTTTCTCGTGGTATTCTAGATATTTGGCATATCATTTGTTTAGGTAATGAGACATGACAGCTTTCAAATAGTTGTTTGAAACAACTGATACTCCGGAAGCCGAATTTAGATCAGTTGTTATTAGGCTGGATTATGATCAAATATGCAAGCTGATGACTGAGTAAGGAAATTTCTCATTTCTTGGGAAATATTTTTGTGAGAACAATTTTTCTTGATTCTAATAATATGCCTGCCTGCTGCTTGTAGCATATTAGGCCTTCTGTGGATGTCAGCAAAGAAGGAAAATGAAAGAGGATCAGGGACTAATGGCAGCTGCTTTAGGTGATCTGCTCAGAATAGCTATTTCTTCCTTCTAAGTCAGAATGTTTGCTCATTAGAAATACCAGATTGAGAATATTCACTCCTAATATTGTGGTACACACAAACAAAAGTCCTACTAAAGAATACACAAAAGACCAAAGCACTTTCAAAGTATGTCTATGTTAATGCAGGGGAAAATGAGATATTTGGGGTAGGGGAAAATGTTATTTTGCGTTGTTGTGCTGTCTTTTTCTGAACTGGTGGGGTTTGTTACTTATTCTTTCCTCATTTCTCAAACTTTTCATTCTTTTTATTTCCTTCACTGTTTATTCTTCTGAGCTGCTTTCTACCTTTCCGATCCCTTACACTAAATTTCAGCTACCAAGCAAATCACAGCCAACTGTGAATTTTCCTGCATCCACAGAACAGCTGTTGTAAAGAAACATAAACTTCACTTGAATGAGCTGATAGAAACACTGCCAACCACCCAAGCTGCAATAAAGTCTGAGATGGTGGTTGAACGGACTTTTCACCTGTTTCTGTGCCAAGAAGATGGCCAACTTTTATCTCCTTGTATTAATCTAATCTTTTTTTTCCCCAAAATACATTAAATTTTGCTTAGGGGTAATAAAACAAAGAAAGCAGTGACTATGATAGTATTTTTAGGAAAACACTGAAAATGGAGGACTCTCTTTTATGGAATTTGGGAGGTTTTTTTTTAAATTTTCTTTCACAGGAGGAAAAACAGTTCTGATTTTGTTACATTTGTGGGACTGATGGTATAAGACATTCCTGGAAGGCTAATCTAATTTGACACTGGCCTGTGTTTAAGATCTGGTTTGTTGTCATTTTCAGTCCTCTCTGCCTCTATGAAAAATGCAAACTTATGTACTTAGTATGAATGCTTAATTTTTCCAGCAACTGCCTTTTTGGATGTATTCTACCTAAACAGCAGAATGTGAAGATGCAGGATTTTACAGCTTCTGATGCAAGTGCAAATAGTCTAATTAATTTATGTTTTAGTTAGAAAACAGAGATATTTAAGGATATATTCAGAACATGCTTTACACCATGAAATTCTCCTGTTTGTTATTTTTAATGTAGAATTACTAAATCAATGTAAGGAATAGATTCCTTATTCTACACCTTACTGTCTCCTAAAAACTACAGGACATGCATTCCCTTAAAAATGTAATTGCTTCCTGCTGTATCCTTTTCCTAGTTCTGAAATAAGGAATGGGTGGAGAAGTTGTCAGGTAGTAAACAAGCATTGAAAGTCACATTAGTATTGTGCATAGTACAAGTTCCTCAGCTATCCTGATTTTCACTGAATTTAAGCAGCTCCGGGTTGGGAACCTGCTGTTGGAAGCACACCTAACAAAAGAGATGTCTGTCTGGACAGGGATAAAAAATGTCTAGAAGTATGAATAGGTATTTTCCTATTTGCACGGTAAAGAGCAAGGGCAAAGGGTGTTTTGGACGCTTATGTTCTAGGATGCTGAGTTCTGTGATATTCCCACTAATAGTAAATTCTGATTCGAGCTTACTTTAAGCTTACAGAGTGTTTGGGGTCCGCTAGCAGGATACAATTTTCTATTTTATTAAATCGTTTCAGTAATTAGACACTTCTTAAATATCCAAAATGCTTCTTTTTTTTTTTTTATATTTCTGTTCATTATATGGAAAATGATCACATAAGTGGATGGATGGAGACATTAATTCTTAATATGAGCAATCTTGTCAATACCTTGTCAATTATCTATAAGCAATTAAAACTTTCTCAAATTAGATGTTATAAACTTGTACTATGAAGCACACAGCATGCAGCATAAGGCCTAATTTTGCTAGAAAGACAATTAATTAGCCGGATGGCTTCAAGACCAATTTTTTTTTTCAATTACTCTTTTGTGGAAAACAAGGGACTTGCTTGATCACATAAGAATTTCTAAAGAATAATTCTAAAGAGTCAATTTCATAAAACCAGAGAGAATTGCAAGCTAAATTGTTAGCTTTGTACATTTTAAATAGCATCACATTCAACACTTGATTTTTTTTTTTAAGGTTTTCTTTGTGTAATATAAAATAACCACAGTTTTTAACAAATTATTTTCCTGAAAGCAAAGAATAGAAGCTTAGTCACAATTTCCAAATATTTTTGCATAATCAATCAATATATAATTCGCTATATGATATCTTCTTCTGTGATACTATATGTTGCCAACTTTTGCTAGGAGATGCTGAATTCTGTTTGATGTTGATAGGCACACATTAGCATGTTGGAAATAGTCAGTAATGTGAGTCTACAATGGTCACCCACCTACAGCACTCCAAAGAGTTATTTTCACTGCTTAATCCCGCTTCTGACAGAAATAATCTTTGCAGAAGTAATCTAAGAATTAATAGGTAACTTGATCAGGGAGCTGGTGTGCTAAGACATGGACTGTGACCCCTAAACTAGCCTCCAGCCTCTTGGAAGATGTGTGCCAGCCAGCTCTGGAAGGTCTGGGAGAGTAGACCATGTGAGGTACCTTTGTTTCTCAGATCTGCATGTGAAAAAGCAAGCTGGCTTTGTCCTGAGGTGATATAAATAAGCAATGACTTTAGGCTATTCTAGTTGTCTTTTGTGAACTATATGTGGTTTTCAGGATATTTTTTCTGTGATGCAGGGGGAGATAAGTTAAAGGGCCATTCATTTCGACTGAACTGGTCTTGGATTTCACTGGAGAAGGATAACTACATTGTGGATGAGAACTCCAGATTTCTAGAGGTGACCGTCCAGCAAAGAGGATACCTGTAAGATACCTCTTTTATCAGTAAGTAGATCTTTAACATTTGAAGGTTCTTTCACTGGCAAAGGCAGCTGTTAAGGAGCTGTTCCATAATTGCTTGTTCCTCTACTTCCGTAATAAATGCCAAATAATGAGAATAACAATGGCATTGATTTTTATTGCTCAGACATGGCTAAGTGTTTCATTTTCTACTTCTGCCACCCAGAATTCTGAGTGTGTGTATTTGTAGATATAACAAAAAATCGATAAAGTGAACTTCTGCTGCTGCCCAGTGTCCTTTCACTTGCCAGACAGCAAGATGGAATTGGAGATGTGTAATTGGGCTTTGTGTATTTTGGCAGGAGGTTACATTTCGTAACACATTAACTTCTAGCTATAAGTAAACAAATAAGTTGTTGAAGTAGCTGGTCTCTGCTTGCAGGACCGTGTTGTGGAGAAGTTAACTCCTCACTTTATAAGGGCAGCATTACACTGGCCTTTTTGCTATGAAAAAATGTCCGAAAGCTACTGGAAATTCTCCAAGGATCATCTGCTAGCAGACAGCATAGAGCGCACTGACATTATAAATGTGCTGTCATGGGAGAGCAGAGTATCCAACTGTGACAGCTCTGCAAAGTGAATAGGAATCATAGAAATCTTTGCACCAATGGAGCAGCTCAAGCAGCATTGAGTAGAAAGGTCTTTTTCTCTCTGGCTTAAAAACAAAGAAGAAGAAACAAGGTTTATAGCTTTTTAGTTTTTTCATCATTTGAGCGTGACAGTATTTACTTTGTAAAACACAAACATATTGGGCTCTTAGCTTGTTGCAACAGAAAAACTGTGGATGTTTAGGAATTAAATCATTAAGGAATGATTTCATACTCCAGTCTTCAGAAGCTCTTCGCTAACCATCAGATTCTACCACAGACACGTAGACTATTGACTTGAGAGGGACTAATCACTCTCCACTGGGGAGGTAAAGTGGCACATAATTGCTGATGTTGAACCCTAAAAAAAGATGCTTTTATATTTGAACTCATGCTAGACTGAAACCCCAAAGCGGTAATGAATTTCAAAACCCTGTTGTGAGTCACAGATCTTTGCTTCATTACAGTCACAGTTGGATTCTGTCAATACGTGCACACCTTTGATTACATCAAATCAAAAACCTAGCTATAAAAATTTAAAGGCCTAAAAATGTGTAAAAACTCTTTGTATATAAAAATATCTCTTCTTGAGTGTCTTCCTATGACCTATTTTTATGCATTGTGCAAAAAAATCAAAACAAATTTTAAAAAATGGAGTGCTTGTGCTGTGTGAAGCAGTAAAAGCTGAACAAATCCTTATGTCAGCTGTGCCACCCTGCATTAGATTTTCCAATAAAACACGTTCAAGCTTGATTTTGCCCTTTCAAAACATTCATGGTTTATCATCCTAGCAACGCTACAACGAAAGCTGAACATTAAATAGGATGTAGACACTGTGAGAGCTGATACATAATTGAACTTTGTTCTTCAAGAAAGGGTCTGGAACCAGGAATCAAATGCAGAGTAAACTTTGGAGATAATCATATACACTGGTAGTGAAAACTATTGAGACACTATGTGGTTAATACATGTTGCACATTGTACATCTTAAGTAATTTGGTGGGAAAAGAGGTGGAAGATGACTACACAGAGAGGTCATGGGTGTCTGTAGAGATATCCCCCAACCTTCCATTACCTTTGAGACCTGCTTTGACCCTTAATTGACAATAAATTAAATTAATTTTCCCGAAGTTGAACGTATCTCACCCATTAGAGTAACTGGTAAGCAGTCTCCCTGTCTTTAGATGGACCCAGGAGCTTTCCCATCCTATTTCTTCGTCCTGTGATGCTAAAGATGGGGAGTGAGCGAGCAACTGGGTGGCTGTTTGGCTATTTGCCAAGGCTAAATCCTTTTATTTCCATTTTTTGTTACTTTTATTTCCATTTTCCTAGTGTTTGGGCAGTTAATTCTTCTTTCATTTTTAGCTGGTTGCTAGTGAACAGGTATTAAGTGGCAAACATGTAAAAACCACTGAGGAGTGAATATTCCTGAATACAAGTCACCATTTTATCAAAGTCATACAAGAAGTTGTTCCTATTACATAAAGTGGAATATTTTTTATTTAAGCTCAAGTAGAGTTAAGTTTCATCTAAGTAACTGTATTTTTTGAAAGTTTGACAGAACATTCCTCTGATGACATGGGTTTTTTCAGTGTTTTTTCCAGACACTGTTCATTCTTCCGAGATGATATAGTCTTGTGTGCGGTTTGATCTGTGCTCAACAGGTGTGTCTTCCATAATCACCTCTGTCTGTAGCCTTTCCCCATCTCAAAGGCAAGGTCAGGCAGAGCTGGCTCCAAAGCTCCAGGTTAGCAAGAGATTTGACTGTTGTGAAGTTCATAAGTACATTAAAATTAGACCTTGGAAAGTAATGGAATATGCATAAAATTTCTGGGAATATTTATCCATGTGCCTGTCAGTGGGAAATCCATTCTGTCCCAGCTCTTGTCTTGCTGCCCATGATTTCTGGAGGTCATTTCCTTGTGTTGCTCAGGCCTGATTAAAGGGTGCTCGCTTTCTAAAACTCCAAAACAAGTCTTGGAGAGTTGATTTGCTGGCATTTTCAGTATCAAAAGGATCCCGGGTAAAACCAGAATGCACTTGGGGGCAGAATATTAAAGTGCAGGTACTACTACTTCTTCTCCTTTCATTCCTTATTTTCAGCAGAATAAATAACATTTTATCTCTCAACTCAGATGAGTAAAGCTGTTGTGTACATTGAAGAACTGGACAGCTGTGCCCCAGGTTGTCTCACTTCTGATGTGTGACTGTACTACTAAAAGCAAAGAGGATCCACACCCTCCAACTGGCTTATCCTGTTGTCTGTGTAACGGTAAGGCTTGTTTCTCCTTGCCTTTGTCCATCTTCCTCAAGCAAGGCATCTAAGAAAACTGGAAATTATTCAGTTCTGGAAAATGACAGCCAGGAGCAGCAGAATGTTTCTGTGTCAGAGGCTCTTGCACAAGTCTCTCTGCTGACATAACTCAGAAGGAGAGCTTCTGTGAGAGAATCACTAACATCCCTAACCTGTGATACCTGTTTCTGCACTGGGTGTGTTTCTTACTGATCTAAATAAGTCTTTGGTATTGGGCTGTGCTGTCAAACTAATGACCAGTTGCAGGCACCAACTCGGACAGGTGGAATCAGGGCCAGAAAAACCTAAAACTGAGCAGGCAGGAAGGTGGGAAGGAGCCAAGTGCTGCCCAAACAAGGGCCATGGTCGGGCCATACAGAGCTTTCTGTATGATGTAGCAGTCTCTGTATAACAGTTCGCATCCTGGGCTTTGTGAGCAGAGCTGTGCCGTGAGCAGATGAGCAGCAGATTTTAGCAAAGTTGAGTGAACAGCCTTTGGTATCAGCCATCTGCCCCATCTGCAGGAGGCTGCTCTCCCAGACAGAGCTGGCAGAGGGACGTGTACTTGTGTGCCTGCTGCTCCTGTGTAGAGTCAGGTGTTTAAAACTGTTGATCAAGGATGATTTTTGAGGAGGAGAAAAACAAAAAGCTGAATTTTGCACTAGCAAAAAGCACACACACATCTTCATTTCTGCTCAATTCTTTTGTGGAGCTGCAGCAGGCTGCTGGGAAGGGTGAAGTTGTAACTTGACAGCTCTTTGTCAGGCATGGTTGAATTCAGGGCACTCACTTTGTAAGAGTTTCTAATTTCTTAGAGTGGTTTAATGCTGAGATTTTTCAAGCTAGTGTATTTGAACTTGGGAAAACCAATTCGATGTCTTCAAGAGTTCAGATTTTGGACTTAGTGCTAGCATTTCCCAGGTTTGCAAGGTCAGAAGTGACATCTGAATCATGATGGCAACTCTCTACTATCTGGAGCTTGGGATTTTGTTTGTTTGTTCTTGTTTTCAATTAGAAAAGAAACCCACATGACATTCATTCATATTCCCTCAGTTAAGGGGAAAAATAGCGTACCTGCTTAAAGACCTTCTTTTACTGATAAGTTTTAGTTATAAACACGGTACTGTTAAAATAATGCTTAGAAGTTTGCCTGCCTGGAGTTGGTGTAGGTAAGAACAGAGAACTGTCTGTATTTTGTGTGAATACCAACCCATAGGCATGCAATCCCAAGTATTCAAGACTATGTCAAAACCAGATCCATCTGTGCCACGGAAAACATCAGTGATACTCTGACCCTGTTCCACTGGCTTGTCAGTGCTCCAGGTGGGAGATATGAGGGAAGTGGACTCCAACACAATTTTTTTTTTTTTTTTACCAGCAACAAATTCATCTCCCTGGAATCTGTACACTTCCAGGTCTCTTGATCACAGAGCAGGCACAGTGGCTCCCCTACAGTGTCTGACAAGACGTTGCAATTACTTGGAAAATAAACCAGCACACAAATGCCCTACAGCAATTGCACTTAAATTAGATGAGATTCCAGCTGGTTGTACAGCCTCTGAGCTGTCTCCACCTTGAATCAGTCTTGGCTCAGTAGCTTGATACTTTCCCATTCTGTAGGTGCTTAACTGATGTTCAGCAGCCCAAGAAGTTGTATTTGCTAATTACCTACTTGGCCGCCCGTTCTGGTAGCTTATTGTCTGCTTGGTGGAGAGAGACCTTCATTACTCAGATCATAGTTTTAAACTGCAGTGTTTCAGGGTGTACCAAATATAGTGTTCGGCCTGTTGTAAAGGTAGGTGTTACTTGCAGGACTCATTGCTAAATTTGTGTTCGCTTTCTGAATGCTTAAAAGGAATCTATTGGTTCTGATCTGGAATTTTAATTTAGGCCACCTTCGATTTCTATGGAGTTTGTTTTGACGTCTTTGTTTTACTTTGGAATTAAAAAGACAAAAGTCTTAGCTGGTCCTTATTTTGGAGAGGTACAAGCCTTTTTATGTTAAATTGGCAAGGATATGAAGACATTGTCAAGTGAGGTTATTTGCAGAACCTGAAATAATAGTGATGTGGTAACAGATGTAAAATGCTTCTGGGGAGGATTTTTTTTGCTTAGGTTTAAAGAATGCAGCTCATGAGAATGCAAAGTTGGCAGTGAAAGTAATTTTTTTCAGGTTGCATGCAGTAACCTGGTGCCTCGATATTTTTCAGGTCTTAAATCTGGTACGGTCGTATATAACTCCGCGAGTTGTCTCCTATGTCTTCCACTCCCCTGCTGCTGTTGGAGGCTGACGTTTTGATTTGCAGCATGAGCTGAGACTGACTGTGGTGTACAACACAGCTATCCAAGATGGAACAGGCAGCCCTCCTGAATCAGAGGTGAGCTGTTGCAGATGCCATAATTTCTAAACTCCATCCTATTCAACATTCTGATGATGGGAGAGATACGGTTAATTCTTTTTATCCTTGAGAATCTCAAAAGCAGTAACAGCACACTGACTGTTAAGGCACCCAGCCAAAGGACAATTATGTTTAGTTTTTACTGCCGTATGTAACTAAACTAGCTATTACATGCTGGTTTTACTCTAGAAAAATCTTCTTTTCACAGAGATTTAGTATGTTAGATTTGGAGATAGACATATTTGATTCCAGTCACCACTGCAGCAACCCCTCAAAGGCCTGATAGTAGGTACTCTGTATTAGTCTTCATTTTACAGGGAAGTAGAGAAGAGGCAGCATGAATCAGCATCTTTCCTGTGCTGCTGAAGTGCCCTGATGGTGTTTGTGCACGTGCTCCCTGCATGGGGTAAAGCACCATGATCATAAACAGCAATGTCCGAGTTTATGAAAGCATTTAGGATGCTACTGGGAATTCAGCTTGGCCTTGAGGGCAGTATGAGCTGCGAACATGATTGTTCAGGGACTGGGGTTAAATGCTCATTTATCTATCTTTTTGCAGGTATGAGATTATTCAGGTGTTTACACTGTGAAATTCATCCCTTGCAGTGCTGGTCAGCAATGTGCCCTTCCTGTCATCTGCAACACGTGGGACCCAGTTGCATTCGATATGGACATCAGGATCCAAACGGTACACTAGTTTACCTTGGACTTACAGGTCTGACACAAAAAGAAAAAAAAAAAGGATTGTGCCTGTAATTCATTTTCTTTAACAAATTAAGAAAATCAATTACAATCACCTTACAGAGAGTTCCTTTCTGAGTTGCATGCAATGCTGCCAAGATTCAAAGCAATTCCACAGATCCTTTTCTGAAAGGCTGTTGAGAATCTCTGTTGGTTTTGCTTTCACATCTTCTACTGAGAAAAAAACGTGTTCCTTTGAGCACTGACTTGATCTCTGAGAAGAGGTAGAGACTGCAAGGAGCCAGTCCTGGTGAACAGTGAATGGTGAATCTGGTGGTTGTAAAGCACAGTAATGTTGTTATTAGCTAAAATCTACTTCACAGACAAAGCATCATGGGCTGGTGTGTTGTCTGGAAGTTAACTCACTGTTCACTCTTGCACACCAATATATTCTGACTGAAGGTAAGAAAATGTCTATATTTGAACAAGCATCCACTTGTACTGAAGGAAGCAATCAAAACGAGCCTTGTCTCATTGTGATAGGTTAGAACATGTTCTATAACCAACTCTTTGTCTCTCTCCTCCCACTCTTGGTTCCTGAGCTAGAAGGTTAGGCTTGGGGTGGGGTGTGTGTTGTGCCAGACCTCGTACACAGTTTTCCAAGAAGCCTCGTGGGCAAAATGAGCCAAAACCTAATTTAGGTGAAAGGCAGATGTTCTGTAACCACTGAAAGAGGTGTTCTGGTATAGAACATCCTGAACCAGTTGTTAAGAGAAAATCACTGAGTGTTTCAGATGGTTTCAGAAGTAGTTTTACAGTGCTTATAGATTGCTCTGGATCCCATCTTCTCACATGAGATGAAATCAAACTAAATTCATTTTTCCCAGTAATTAAAATCTTAGTTTTTCTTGTACTTATCATTTATTTACCTCGTTGTCCAGCCCAAGTACTTTGCTGCTTTTTTTTTTGTTCAGGAAGGCAGGGGTACAAGGGGGAAGGAATTGTAGTTTTAAGTGAGATTGTTTTTATAAATAACTTGCAGTCCTAAGATTGATTCAGTGTAATAGAATTGCATCAACGCGTTGAAGAGCAGATTTTCTGTTGCAGTTAGCATGAGGAATGAGTTATATAACTTTTGGAGACCAAGGACTCTAAATCTAAGACTTAACTTCCAGTGAACATACCAAACTTTATAAAAACCTCTTAGAATGACATTGCATCCTCAATACATGAAAAATTACCTGCTTCCCCACCTGCCCCTGAACTGACAGAGACATTGAGGCCTTCTATTAGAGCTGCTTTTTAGCCTTCTAGTTCATTATCCAGTTGCCTGGCATGTATGGCAGGTGTAGAGACAACTGTATTCCATGCAAATTAACTGGACGTCCAAGTCTTGTTTGCTCAAACAATTGGTATTGAATTTAATTTAAAGATGCTGCTCCAGCAATATTCTTTGTGCTGCTACCTTGTAATGCAGGACATTGATGCTACACAGGAAGAGGAAAATTAGTTGATGAAGAAGGTAATAACTGGAGTTGTGGTGACGTTTGCATATTAAGTTAATTTTGCATTTCTCTGTGTATAATCACACCCTTACAACTGTTACCCCTAGATGCTGGCTTTATTGCAGTCAACAAGATTAAATAGTGGTTTGAGAGAGTTTAGTTCTTTGCCTTAGTTCTTTGTTGGAGAGCTCTTTGCCTTCTGTACCCCTCTATGGTAATGACAGTATTGGAACAGAAATAATTTTAGCTTAATTTGGTTCCTTATCAGAGTTATCAATCTGAAACCCAAATGTCCCGTAAAGAACTTTATTTTGCTTGATATAATGCTGTCAGGTTGGGTAGCTTCTTATATGTGAATGTGGGTTGCCCTCTAGTGAAGAGAAGAGAAAACCTTCCTTAAAAAAGAGCTGGGATGCAAGAACTGCATGTCAGTACAAATTGTAACAGAAAACAAGAGTGATGCCTATGATAAAATAGTAGTAAAAGTCATGGAACATACTGCTGTCACGTGCAAAGGGGAATACACTTAAAGCTGGATGATTCCTGGCCTGAGAATCTTCATGAAGAATGGTTTGGTAATAACTTGATTTAGTAATTTTAAATTGACAGGTGCCATGTAAAATGGGTTTGTCTGCTTTACTGGGATCTGAAATCTATGGCTGAGTGATGGATCCCGTTCAGACTCTCGGGGATACTCTCAGCTGCAGTGTTGAGGTGTTACTCTGCACTGCTGCTGATGCGTATCAGCCCATCCTTGTATGTAAACAAAGAGTCATGGTAGCTTGCGTTTTTAGATCCCTGGTTTCCACATGAATCTGAAAATACTAAACTTACTTCCTTTAGGATAAAGACCAAGCCGAAACACAAGCAAGAGCCTTTGGAAACCTGGAGTTTCAGGCTACATTAGCAGTTGATCACGCAGACACTTTTCCTCTAATAAAACAGCCCTGTTCTCATGGTTTCGGACAGTTGTCTGTGCTACTTTTCCAGGTAAGTTGCTGATAAGCATATCACAGAAATTCTTCCATGCCAAAAGACAACTGAGGTGGAGAGCAAAGCACATAGGTAATCATGGGCACTGTTAGTCAGCGACAGACTTCAGCAACACATTTACTTTGTTCCCTCTCTCTAACGGTGCAGAAACGATGACAGCTTTGCTTCTATCATGAAGCTACCCTTCTGCAGCCTTGCTGTTATTGCAGACATATGTTTGTGACTGGGCGCAGAAGTCACTGGGAGTTTAGCTCACCATGGGGGGCTTTTTACATAGGAGAAAACTAAGAAATTAGATTTGATTTTCTTGCAACTGAGACAAAAAAAAGTAATTGGTTTGTGTACGATATGGAATAAAATAACTGTGTATCCTCCTTTAACTCAGATTCATTCAAATTCCTGACATCGTTTTTCAGTCTCTTGAACTGGGGCTCTTCTTGCCTAAATTAAGACTAGTGTTTCATTAGGTAAGTGCAGCAGCCTTTCTGCATTAACACTGGAAAGAAATAGGCTCTTTTAGAACATAGTTTATCTGACCTACTTCAGCAGTCTGCATTAAGAAAAGATTAATCCTGTCTCCAATTGCCTGTTTGTGCCGTTGACTTTAATTAGGCATAATTGGCAGCAAACATGGGACATCTGTCTGGATGAATATGATACTCAGTGTTTTCCAGTTTACACCAAGTGAGCACGGGGGTTGTTCTGGCTTGTTGGGTTTTTATGTGTTTAATTTTTTAAGGTGGCAGCTGGCAGAGAATGGTACATTTGCACTGTTTATACAGTTTAATTGAAGGAAAATGCACACAGGCAAAATGGCAAAAGAAGTCTTGACGGCCACAGCCTTTAAACACAAGAGCCAACACAGATGCCCTAGTCTTGAGGATACTGGAGCAGATAAAAACAGGGACACAAATATCCAGCGTATTGCCCCTTGACCCTACTGACAAAGCTCTCACCATCCACAAAGACATGGTCCCAGCTGACACACCACATCACTGGAAATCACAAGCAGGGACTCTGAAAACAGTTTTGTACCTATCACTGGGGGCTTGTCAGGGCAGCTGCTGATCTGCACTGCTGGCCTAACTCTTGTTGTTGAGGCAGAGGAACCCTCTCTCCTGGGAAAAGCCACTGCAGCAGCAGTGACACTACAGCCACACGTCACAGTAGCGATGACAGTTCAGAAGTCTAGCTGGTTTCTTCTGTGCTTGTCTTTCAGAGTTATAATTTAATGAGAAAGCAGGTGCAATTATCTGTAACAGGCAGCTATTTCTGACAGTGTTGGTACCAGGTTCATGTGTGACTTATAGAATTGAAACTAGTGCACCGCAGATAGGAATCAATGCTTTGCTTTTTTTTTTTTTTTTTAAATCAGTTTTTTCTTTAATGTTTTGAATATATGCAGCTGTAAGTGTGTCTTATATCCGCCATAAAAGGTTGGTGCTGGTTTTGATTACATGTACAGTAGCCAGGTTTCAAATAACTGTTTTAGGGGTGTTTGGAGGTTTTCTTGTTTTTGTTTTGTTTTTTTTTTTTTAAGTAATTGTTGGGGAAGGTAGAAGGTCATGGTATTGGAATGAAAGCTAAGTAGCAGATGATAATGTTCTTACAAAAGAGTGATACCAACAGTTCTGTCTCAAATATTAATGAGGACCTCAGACACACGGACAGCAGTTGGAGACTTGAGTAGGGCTGTCGTTGCAGTTATCTGTAAGGAGCACATTACAGATTATCAGTGAGAATTAGAACTAGAGTGTAAAGCCACACTGGAAAAATAAAATGTTAATGCTTAGCTGCTAGCTTCAAGTGCTTTCCACTATGTTGAAGCAGGTTCTAGTACTTCAGAACTACACTAGTGGCCACACAATAATTGTGTGTCTTCCTTTGCTTGATACAGACATTATGGCACCAAAGTACAGGCGAATACATCTCCATGGTAGCTTATTTTGCCTAAAGGGACCAGGGAAACGCACGTGTGTGCAAATACTTTGCTTTGGGTTTTTTCACTTCTACTTTAGAGAAAATGGATTTTCAAGAACTAAGAGGAAGCCATTTTGGAGATTAAGTTTTAGTTCCTTTTGCTTTCTGCCTACTGGCAGTTGAGAAATGTTAAGCACAAATGAAGTGCTGCTCTGCTATTTAATGAATCTTTCCCTTCTACCTCCTTGAGAGGAGGTAGAAGTTTAGGCTAGTTGTAAACAAGCAAGTGTCACCTGTTGTGATTTGGTGCCTTGATAGGGGTGGGGGGCGGGAGATAGTTGTGAAAAGGGGTGCTTTGAAAGGAAAGCTTCAGCATTGCGGTGTTTTCATTTAGGGTGGACTAAGTGTAAGCAGATGTCTTCTAGGGCTGTCATGACAATTCAATCTGTAAAGTGTTGTAAGATCAGCTCCTAACTCTGCTCTACATAAGGTTACTCAACTATTTGCAAATCTGTTTTTGCTTAAGTGCTTTAGCTCCAAAACCCGATTATTCTCAGGATGCATTTCTCCCTGTTTACATAACACTGCTGCTGCCTTTTGGTATGTCCTTAAGAGGGCCAAAACTGAGCAAGGATTACTCAATCCAAACTGAGCATTTGTTCTGTTCTGGTTTTTTTTTTTCCCCTAGTAAATTCCACCATTGTTACGTTATATGATGCCATTGGGGCAACACGATTTCAGCTTGGTCATTATACGCCAGGTATATAAATACAAAAGGGCAACGTAGGATCATGCATGATACTGTTTGACTACCTCAGTGAACAGTGCAGAATGCTAGACGATTAGTCTTGCACACCGCGAGCCAACACTCATCAAGTTCTTTCCAGTCATCAATACATCAGACGCACAGAGGTTGGTTTAGATAGTTACCTTTTCCATTCTGACTTGTTGCTGTTTGCCACTAAAAGCAGTTTTAAGCCATTCTAATGAAGTACAGACCATAGCGTGACTGACTTATCTTTTTTCTGAAACAGATTTTAAGCAGAAAAATGTCATAATTTTGTTCCAGCATATATATATATATATGTTGATCATAAGTTTTCACCTTTCCACTAATATCAAAGAACAGAATCTACTTGTGCAGTAAAATGAAGTTCAATGAAGAAGGTAAGGTCAGAGCTACAGGACTTCCAGAAAGTGGGGTTGACTAGGGGTGGCTTGTAATATGGAAACACAGCTAAACAGTTCTATCAACCGTAAGGGAGGAAGAGTTCACAACACCCTAAAGGAGAAAAAAACTGGGGGGTGAGTAAATAAAAATGTATTCAAGTAGAAAAATTAATGAAAAAAAGTCACGTGAGGCTTTTATTAATAAATGAAGCCTATTTATTACTTCAAGTGTTAATGGTAAAAAAAATTCAGCACAGCTGTTGCATTTAAAAAAGTGAAACTACATTAAGGACTAAGTTTCTAGTTCAGTAAACAGATGAACCCGATGTCCTTTAATGACATAATAGTTGAGCATTATACAGTACATCTTATGAAGACCCGTAAATTAAAGAACTACTTTTTAAATTTAGTGATTATAAAAATCCTGCATTCACAGCTTTAGCTTCTTTTTTCTTCCACGACCATCAGGAGTACCATCCATTTTGCGCTTCTGTGCCTGTAAGGGAAATTTTCTAATAAGTTATTGTGATTAAAAATGATTGTAAGCAAGCACTATGTTTCATGTCAAAGCTGATGGAGATGAATTACACCCTGGCAGCTTTAAAATGTGGTAAATTGCTAATGCTTGGGTATGGCAAATATGCAAATCCTCCTCAGGATTGCCGGCGGTATGTATTCTTCCAGTTCTGGAAGAGTACAATTTCATAGAGGTAAGAAGAGTATAGAAGCAAATGAAGATGTTATAGAGCTTTCTATTTATGAAATGGCACTTCTAAATACTAGTTTAAATATTCTGTGAACAGTTCTAAGAAACTTATCAATCCAACACTCTTTAATGGAGTTAAAAGTTACAACAGCAACTTGAACAACAAATCTAGGCAAGAAAAGGCGTAAAGTTGGTTATTCTTTTTACAGAACAGGCCTTCATATTTAGCACTACTTTAAATTTTGTAAGGAAAGACTGTAGTAGTCAAGCACACGTGCTGTTTTCCCAGATCCAGCTCAAGAAGCCAATTTCATAACCCAGCCCCCTCTCCACAGAAAGTGACAGCAGAGTCTCTGTAGGAAGGCTTGCAAATGCACCTGTAGCATTCTCAAACTGGAATGAATCGCCTGTGTAACTCTCAGTGATAAACACTAAATTTCCTAGGTAATAATTACTCAAAAAGGCCAAATAAATCTCTGGTTCATTTCACCAGGGTAAACCTAGACAGCGCATCCCAACTCAGTGACACCAAACATCAGCGGTTCATCTGCACCAATGCATGGGAGCTACAATTTAGAGTTTAAACTTCTTTTCCTTTATTTGACACTCACACCTGTACTAGCTGAGTGACAGCGCAAACTCTGCCCTGCAAGGCTGTGGTGGTGGTGGTGTTTTTAAATAACTGTAGATATCACCTGTCATACACAATTAGAAAAGGGCCTTGTTTTTAAAAAGAGTTTTTCCAGAGAAACACCTTTTTAAATCTTACCGAAGATGGTTTTGGTCCACGTTTCTTCTTTTCTGCCTTTTCCTTTTCTTCCAGTTCCATGTTTTCTCTTTCAATGAGGGTGATTAAGGTATTGCATCTCCTTTGCAGCTCCTAAATTGCACAATAAATTCACTCACTACATTAGGCAGACACTTAATGTAAAAATACTAAGTTATTAGAAATTCCTCTAAGTACATACAAGTTTTTTGCTCTATCTAGGCAGAGCAAAAAAGGAATTAAATATGTTTTTATAGTTTCTGGCTGGCTTCACAAGAATGTACTGGATTGATGATGCCTGCTTTTTAAAACATGTTTGTATTTTACTCAAATTCAATTCACTCAAAAACAATAACTCAGAATATTTCATTTATTCTCCCGTAAGACTTTTTGGTTTACTGCATTTGCCATCCCACTACAGTTGTTAGAAAGTCTCTAGAAGTTTAATGTATTATACACCCTGCTCATATGTCACTATTTCAGATGCTACTTAATTAGCAGGGTGTTAATTAGTAGGGTGTGTAACTGTGTTGTCATGGGCATACATGAACAAAAGGCAAAACAGATGAACACATACCATTGCAGTTCTGGACTTGAGAAACCAGTCAAATCTGAATTGCGGAGAGTTTCGGATACACTGTCTTAATTCATCATAGACATTTTCTTTATCAAATCCTAGCTTGTGAAGCATACAGATTAGGAAGCGATCCTCCTCTTCAGTGTAATTCTTCCCTTTATTAGTACCATACGATATTCTTAGCTGGTGGAAAGGGGCTTTGTATCTTCCAATCTAAACACAAACACGTAAGATCATACACAACTAAGAATCAGAACAGATTGTATGAAAACAATACATCACATGAAGACAGGCAGGAAAACAATATCAAGTTAGAAAACTAGATCTCTTATGACCTCTGGTGCTAAGTCACCACATGTAAGGAACTGTGGGTTCTAGGTACTGCATCTACCAGCTCCACCTAACCTGGTAAATTCTAATAGAGACAACAGCAAGCTTTGTCTCTGACCTTTTGATTAACAACAGACTGCAAAACTGTCACATTTGAAAGCAGTCAAGATCTGCCAGGCTTCAAATGGCAGTTGTTCTTTTTAACTTACAAATCCTCAGGACTGGTCAAAATTGGAGCAAGAGAAAGAACGTATGTGACACTAAAACAGACGCAGCTGCCGTGTGCAGCTGAGTCAGATGTTGTTAGACTTTCCTAGAAGTGATAATTAATTAGTTAAACCTGAGAGGGGAGGGGGGGAATTCTGATACACTGCCTTTAACTTGCTACAAATCTGTTCCTTACTGGTGGTGAAACACAGGTCAGAACAAAAGGCTCCTCTGCTTGGTAAGTCTTCCCTTTTAAAGTGCTCTAAACAGATATTTGTACCATATTTTCAGCTACAGGGGTCCAAAAGAAATTCTGATTCTGCAGAAAGCCTGGGGTTATCAAGAGTGTGTTTATTAACACTGTTGGGAGGGATATTAGCACTATGAACTGTTTGTCCTAGGATAAAGATGATGGTTGAAAACAATGGGTTAAGCTATACCTGAAATAATCACAATAGCTATCAGCCAGGGCACCACTACTAGAGAATGGAAAAGCTATAGGAAGCAGCTGCTGAGGAATATGCAAAAGAGGCAGATACCATGCCCAGCATGTTGCCTTCAGACATCAGTTACACTGGCTACATGCAGAGTCCTGCATCCCATACCACTGGCACAAGCAAATAAAGCAGGCAAGAAACACAGCAAAGATACCTTTGTGTCAAGTGCCTTTTTTATGCTGATTCGCCTCTGAATTCTGGCTTCTCCTCTTTCTATCTGAGCCATGATCTTCTCTATGTCTTGGAGCTCATTGCATCTTTCCCAGAACACAGCTAAGAACAGAACAATTGGTTTGTTTCTTATCATGAATCTTAAAAGTTACAGTTTTTTACCTTAAAAAAAAAAGTGTTAATGTTACTTTTTTTTACCAGAACTTACTGATGTAGAAAACCAGGTGTGCCTTTGCCTGATAAGGAACTTTCACATACTGATATATGTTGCAGTATTACAAATGCTATTTTGAAGGAGGGGTAGATATATGAGTTCCCAGTTTAAATGAGGTGCGATACAGCCAGAATGGTTTTTGTTAGCCTGTCTCTTTCTCAAAGTAGAAAGCTTCTTCAAATAGAAATTGATATTAACAGTAGTACATTTTCACAGAGGGAAGCGGGAGGGCAACTGAGTGGCCAAAGACAAGAGTAAGCATCTAAAAGACAATTTGGGGGTTAAATAAAAGGCTTTAAAATGAATTTTTCCTATCTGTAAGCTGCCGTATACCTTTAGAAATTTAGCCCCAGGACTCTGCAGTAGAAAACCTTTCTGAGACATCAGAGGTGAGTAGCTAACTGGACTTCGGTTATAAAAACCAATTGCCAATACATATTCCGCCACAAAATTTTTGCTGTATCTTGCTCTTGATGAGGTAATAAAGGTTAAAGACTCAAGAAAACATCTCATTAGTGAATACAAGGAAAAGGGAAAGCTTTTCAGCTAAGCACTGTTTCTCAGCATGGCCTTTGCAAAAATTAACAAGCACTGAAGACAGCACTATCCTGCACAGAGTAGATTTAAGATCAATTAAAGAGGGTCAAGTAATAGTTTACATGCAATTTTGGTACAACTTTAATTACGCAGGGGCTAAATGTGGCAGAATCTAGATCAGTAGATCCCAAATCCAGCAGTACAATTCCACCCTGAAATCCTTCAAGAGCTGTGTAAGAAGTTCTCAGAAGTAAGGTGTTACCCTGTTCACAGGCAGTTCAGTCTAGGAAAGCAGTATTAGTTATGGACTTGCAGAGCTAACTACTTAAAAAGTAAGTTACCTGAATACTCAATGACCTCCTCTGGGGTTTTTCCTTCTACTTCTCGTGCTATATTTTCAATATCATCACGACCCCACTTCTCGTTAGCTTTGATGAACTGGTTAAAATCTCTCTTGTTCCAGTTGGTGAATCCCTTTATAGCAACAGAAAAGAAACATTGCACAGAAGTTCAAGGTTTGTCTATCTCTAAATTTGTTTCAATAGATTTCTTTAAACCACCTGTAACACTTCCACCATTCAAAAAAGTATTAAACATTCGCTTCCTCTGTAGTTTAATTTTAGTAGAAAAACTGTTTTTATACGGCAGTCACTCTAGTCTCTCCACCTAAATACTGCATAATGACTAGCACTGGTTCCCTTTAACTACCTACTAGTTTCAGATAATAGTCTTCAGCTCATATATTAATCTGAAAAAGAACACAGGAATAACTTTTAAGATGAAAAACCCCTCAGGTGAAAGCTGGTGTCTATAATGGTTGTTTTGTCCAAACAGCCCACCACGTGGTTCACAGATACCATCAGCCATTTTCCCTGGCCACCCTCTCCCTCAGGTCTAAATCTCGTGAAGATGTTCAGCAAGGATAAAACTAGTACCACTGAAGTTACCAGATGCCAAAATAGGCTAATTTTGAACTAGCAGAAAATCCTACAAACAGTTGGCACAGCAGTCATCTTCCGTGACTGTGCTGCTTTTAGCAGCAAACTGTTCCAGCAAGCAATCTTGTCCTCTAACTCCACTCTTCCTGCTAAAATAGGACTTGAAAATATAATACCCAAATAAGGCATAATAAGCCTGGTTTACATGATTTAAATATACACGCTACCTAATTCTATACCTATTCAGGTCAGATCCTCTCTGAGGGGGATGCTATCCACTACCAGTCATAACTTAGGAAACCTAACTATTCATCCTGCAGGATTCACTTCTACATGGGAGTAATAGTATGGCAGAAGATATGCTTTAAATACGGTGGAAAGTAGCACATCCAGCTCTGCAGCCAGTAGGAGAAGAGATGTCGCAGTCTACAGTCAATGCAAACTTGGGAAGCCAGACTCCAACACCAGGCAAGTTCTTGCTCTTCAGGCTTAAAATACAGAGATCAGATTCCATAGAAACCGAGGACTCTGATTTGGTGCACAGGGTATCTCCAAAGGTATCCAGGCCCATGACCAACCCAATGCAAAACCTCCTTTCAGTCTGAACCAAACTTTGCAGCTGTGGTAACTATGGCATGTGTGCATGAACGATCAAGGAGTGTTCCTTTAATGCCATAAAACACAAAGCAAGCTTCAGCTGATTTCAGTCTCGCTGAACACTCTGCTGTACCTGGGTTAGAAGCTTCTCTTTCTCTTCCAGTTCTTCATCGTTAAGTGGTTCAGCCTCATCAATCTTGAGCTGATCTTCCTTTTGTGCTTGAGCTGCATTGGGCAGATCTGGATTACGAGGTACCTGAAAGATTTTGCATTTTGTAAAATAAGATTCAGTTTTGACTAGTAATTGCTAATTGTCACTTTTCTGTTAATATCACCTAATCATGTACTCAGCTCAACGTGATTTTATTTCAATTAAATTAGTGCAAAAGGCAGGACAAGTAAATATTCTCCTACCGTTGCAATGCATGAATTTTACCTTGTACCCAATTGTTTTCCTGTAGTAGAGAATCTCCTTCTCTAACAGTTCAAACAGGCGCGGAGGAAAGAACTGAAAATCCTGTACATTTGGCTGTTTTGGAGGCCGTGGTGCCTGAAATACACAGGAAGTTCGTATTTGACTCCTTTTCACATCCAGAATATCTGTTAGCTTGTAATAACCAGGTTTAGTTCATGAGCAAAAAAATAAAGCTTTATGGTTACAAATATGCATTATCTTAAAAAAAAAAAAAAAAAAAAAGAAAAAAGGGGAAAAAAAAAAAACCCACACCATGAAAGAGACAACTACAAATGTCAAGAATTCTATAGGTAAAAGCCTGTGAGGAAAAGAGGAGAGGGTCTTTGGGGAGGAGGTGGCAGCTGGGTAAAGAGTGACACATGCACCCCTTGAACACAGTTCAGGTGCTCTGAGCAGCAATAAGGAAATTTTCCACAGGTAAGGAAAACTCACAGCTGCTTATATAAAAATAAAATAAGAAACACGTTGGTCTTACCCTCCTGACATCTCTACACGTTATTCTGCTCTTAGGTTTCTTTCACAGAAGTTTGTTTCAAATCCTTGGGATTTTTCCTAAATTTAAATTGCCTCCCCAAGTTATAAAAAGTGATTACAGCAGTTTTGAAGACTGAAGAGCAATTTCTTGCTTACAGCCTTAACAATTTATCGTGCATGTTTGAAGGATTTAAATTGGCCAACTCACCTTGGGTGCTTTTGGCTCACTGACTCGAAGAGCCTCTCTGAAGTAAGCGTCCACTGCATAATTAGCTTTTCTTTCTCGTTTAGGTGGTTCAATCCACTCTGTAAATGCCATCTATAAAAAACAAATCCCATAACACCCAGAAAATATTAAGGCTAAGCCTTGCAAAATATTCAGACTAGTTTTATATAACTAGGCCTACATCTACTTCATTAAGTAAGTAATAAAACATTAAGGAAGTAATAAAATGTATAAACTATTTTCATAGATTATATTGTATTTTAACCAACACTTTTAAAATAAATATGGTTCAATCATACAACTCAGTGCTTTTCCCCAGAAGAAATGTAAATATCACCTTCTGTTTTTCTCTGTAGTCTTCCCCTTCAAAGTTATACACACTAGACTCCGTATCCATTGTGAAATTCCTGAGTGAGCTTTCACCCATTTTGGAAAGTTTTTCATTCATTTCCGCAGTCTTGGAGGGGGGATGAAAAAAAAGAGCAGTAGCGATTTTGAAAGGTACGTCAGGATAAAACATCTCATTTACAACAATAGAAAAAACAAACGTTCGACTGATAGGAAAACCCTCAAAAGCAAACCCCAGTCAGTCCAGCTTATGACCAAGTTATCAGCATGGGAAATGCCATCTTCCCATTAAATTTAATTCTACAAGTGGGCTCCCATTTATTTTAAGCTTTATCTCACCTTCTTTGCACCTCTTTCCAAAATGTGATCAATATCTTCATCTGTTATCTCACTCTCCTTGGAGGCAAACACATGCGTTGCTCCATGTCTAATCATTTGCAGCATTTCATCCTTCCCAAGTTTGTTCAGGTTTTGATCCACCAGTCTTCCTGAAGATAAAAGCATTAGAGGTTAGCAACCGGTGAAAGAGCTTACGTTACAGAATGAGCAATACATCATTTTCTACCCTTTACATTTCTATGTTAAAGCTATACGCTTTTCTCTCAGTAAAGGAAATTCCAGATGTTTGGAGGAAAAAGAAGGAGAAGGAGTTGGAGGGAGAAAAAGGTGAAGGGAGGTGCGAAGAAAAAGGCGAAGAGGAGGGTGAAGAAAAAGGTGAAGTTGGGGGGGGGGGGGGGGTGGGAGGGGAGGAAAAGGGTGAAAGGTGGGGGAAGAAAAAGGCCAAAAACTAGCTAGGGATCACATACATTTACTTTATTATACATGAATTGTGTTCAACAAACATAATTTTGGATGTGTGGCCTTCCACATAAGTTTTGTTATGGATCATGTTTTCACAGTTTCCAGACTAAACGTTATTGAATCCTTTTTTGAGGTAAATAGTTCCTGATTCCAATCAAGCCAACCACGAAGGTTACATTGTCATCACTTCTCATTAATTTCTTCAGTTCAAAGAAGAAAAGAAGAAGCAAATCCTGACTATATCCACTCCATTTGTATGGATCACTACGGAAGTAACCGCAGTTAATAAGGAAGAGCCTACTCCTACAGCAAAACAAATTTTCAAGTGGATCAGGCCTGTGCACTCAACTTTCAGGTTTCAGCCGAGGTAAAAGCAGCGTTCCCAGTGACTCTTCAAAGTTTGTTTAACATAGTTTACAAGTTGTGAAGAAAATATGCAAAAACTTTGCCTTCATCTACTTGCCTTGCTGAATGACGATGGAATCCAGACGGAGTTTCATTTCTGCACGTTCCACTATTCTTTCTTCCACTGTATTGTCTGTGATAAACCTGAACACTCGAACAGTCTTTGTTTGGCCAATTCTGTGTGCTCGATCCTAAGTAAAATAAAAAAGTAACAAAAAGTCAGTACTGGGTTTCCAGCATAGCTGTGTAATTAGTCTTCCGTTTCCATTAATTTCAATATACTAAAGCATCAGTTAGTTAAATTTTATAGACATCCAGTTAAAACAACTACCCAAGACAGCTGCAAGTCTTGGTGCTTGTTTTTTATTTAATGACATTATAGGTCAGAACTAAAAACATAGTGTGCTTGGGGCTTTGGGGGTTTTTGTTAAATCACACGGGAGAACACTGGATGCTCCTGAAGTTATATAACTTTTGGTAAAATAAAAGTATTTAAGAAATTACCTCTGTACTGACGAAAAGCTACTTTACTCAAAAAATCATGCAGTTGTGCCACAAATATTTCAAGAAAAATAAAACAAAGCACTGAACCAAACCGACAAGTCATTAACCACTGAGAGAAACAACACTCAGAACATACATACACCTTTAGTTGGAGCTAGAATTCTCTGGCTTCAGTTTTCAGACACTAGTACCATCATATATTGAATTAATTTTTGCTAGAATATGTGAGAACCTACAGCTTAACTGAAACAATTACAAAGAAATGTCTGAGATTTGTCACTGAAAGGCCTCATTTGTCAAAAAACACCAGTAGTTTTTAAATACTTTGCTTTCTTATGTAGTCAGTAATGTTCTTGACACTCCAAGCCTGAGGTTGGAGCTGCGTGCAAATTTACTTTAAAAAAAAAAATTAAATATGGTTGCTAAAAGGAGCTCACTCACTTATTATCGCCATAAAAAGCAGGTTTTGTAAAGTTTAACTCAGCTTTACTTTGTCTTTTTCCAAGGTCTCATGGAAGGTAGTGCAAATACACTCACCTCCACTCCCCGCAGAAGTAAAGCTTTATAGCTTTGAGATTAACAAGCTATATCAGGCGCTGGCACAGGCTGCCCAGGGAGGTGGTTGAGGCACCATCCCTGGAGGTATTAAAAAGACAGGTGGATTAAGTACTCAGGGATATGGTTTAGTAGTGAACAGGGATGGTTTGACTCAATGCTCTCACAGGTCTTTTCCAACCAAGTGATTCTACAATTTTTTTTAAACTAAAAACAAAGGAGGCCATTTGCTTTAATCACTACTAAGAGCACTGCAGCACGTACCCAGCATTTCCCACTGCATAAAACATCACTGTACTGTCCAAATGTGACTAAGGGTTCCACACAGCAGAAGCTGCACTGGAACTATAAATCAGTCTTGCAAATACTACTCCTGAGCTAAATCAGGAAAAATATCCATTTATTTTGCTAGTAGTGCATCATGCTACAGTTCTAGAAAAGTTCCGTAAGAAAGAGAAGGAAGAACAATGTAATTTCCACCTGGATTCTTACCATGGCTTGGAGATCTACTTGTGGATTCCAGTCCGAATCATATAAAATTACAACATCAGCGGTAGCCAAATTGATTCCAAGACCTCCTGCCCGTGTACTCAACATGAACACAAATTTTGAGCTACCAGGTTCGTTATATGCATTAATAGATGCCTAAACAAATAAAAGGAATATATCAGTTGAACCAAATGTTTTACAAGTACTATTTTTTATTTAAATAAAATACCTGCAGAATTTTTAATACCTGTCTCTCGTCATGTGGTGTTTGTCCATCCAGTCTGCAATATTCGTAATTTCGCCACATACAGTAATCTTCCAAGATATCTAGGACTCTGGTCATCTGACTGAAGATTAAGACTCTTGAACCTGTGGTTAAAGAGTAAAAAAGCTTTTTTTATGTTTTCAACAAAACTAAAGATCCATCAGACTTGGTAAATTTGCATTTCCAGAAGGGAAGGAGGGCATTTCCACATAACCAGAAGAAAAGCGGTTAGAATTTTCAGTACTCGATACATAATGCAGGGCTGTGACCACTGATACCATGGCAGCTGCATGGGGCTTAGCTGCCTACCAGGGTTAAACCACAACAGTTGTTTTTGGTGCCTGATATGGCGCTCAAAGGGTTCCAGACAACAACAGATGTGACTGGAAGTGTGCAGAACTGCATTCACAGCTGTCAGAGCTGTTCAGCTACTGATCTGCAGGCTCCTGTACTTGCCAAGGAGCTTGCTTGCCTCACTGTGTATTAGAATCTAGACGGTGGCTGCCTTTTCCTTTTGTTTCCTGTTGTAGAATCTATGATTCTACGACACTCCCAGATACAGCAGAGTAAGATTACACAAATACAAAACCATCAAGGAATATAAAGAATGACGTTTTGAAGTGTTTGGTTTGAATTTAAAATACCTAGAAATAAAGTAAGTTCTTTTTAAAGACTTGTCAGTTTATTCACTTGCCAAGCAAACCTCCAAAAATGTAAAAGCAGAGTACTTCATGCACAAAGTTTCCATTTCTCCCCCCATATTTGTCTTGTATGACTTTTTTGTCCCTTGGACTCAAGGTCTATTATGGAACTCTTTTGTTTACAATGATCATTTGATTTAAGACCATGCCAATTTTAATTGCCATGTCTCAACAAGAAGACTTATAGCAGAAAGATATCAAGATCAAAAGTAGTACAGTAACCATGGAATTCCCTTTTTTTTTTTTACTCTTATTAAGACACACATCACCACAGCTGCTTGAATGGAACCTGGAAAAGGAGTACAGGTTACTTTTATATTACATAAGGCTGAGGTCTGAAATTGTCTTTCTGCTATGTCTCCCAGGTCGCAAACTTTCCTCCACTCCTTCAGCCAAGTTACTTCAGTAAGCATATTCATTAAAATAATCAGTTAGTTAGAAATTTATTCCGGAGTCAAAAATTCTGTGGCGACTGAGTTTCAGAGTAGTGTATTTCAGAGCTTTGTCCCTATGACCAAATAACTATAAATATGTGTTTCCCCCATGTTCCCATGCCTTAAAGAATCCCCTGAAAAAAAGGTGCTGCTCAAGAAACCTATCTAGCAAGATAGACCAACATTTCACAAAGGATTTGACTTCAACTTTACACAGAGTATGATTCTGAAATGGTACTTCATGGCCAAAAGGAGTGGCTGAAATGCCACAGGATTATACTTCACACAGCTAATAACGCTAAGAAAGAAAATCTAGAGCCCACGCCAACTGATGTTTCTGTGGTCTCAATTCAGCTGTGATGATAAAAGGTTAAAAAAAAAAATCTAAACAACTCACCATCACAAAAAGCCATAACAGACCAGTGATCCACCGAATTATGCAAGCAGTTCACAAATGTTTTTTGTACCAACTATTTAAGATACAATGCTTGACAGAGCTGGTATCCTGATAGAAACTGACCATAATTCTAGCTTAAGTATGCTGGTATTTGCTCAGGATAAGTGGAAACATTAGGAAGCACTGATTTTCACTTTTATCATTGAACCCAATAACTTTCCAACAACAACAACAACAAGATGCATACCTTGTTCTTTCAACTTGGGTAGTAGTTTGTCCAGTACTACCATTTTGCCGCTGTTGGTGACCAAGTGCATATCTGTTGTATAAGGTGGACCAGGTTCTGCTCCATCAAAGAGATACGGATGATTGCAGCATTTTCGCAGCTGCATGAGGATATTCAGCAGTCTCATTTTGTCCAGCTTCCCAGCTGAATTCAATATATCTATATCCTTCATTAAGATTCGTGTATACCTACACCAAAGAAAAAACAATTCTGTAACTCTAAAATGAAGTTGGCTTTTCTTTAGTGATAATTATAGTCACAGCTCCCGCTCCCTCTCTTTTCATGAGGTAACTCCCCCTGATATGCAATAGTTTTGTCATCCCCAGTCATAAGGAAATGTGTACAAGTTGGGAGTACACTAGAATGAATTATATCAAGTTCCACAGAACAGTCAAGTCACAAGCAGCACATTCCCTCTGAGCTTTAACCACAGGCACAGTCAAATATCTGATTTACCATTCTCGTTGCATTTTGCTGAGGCCCACGTAAATTTTAACCTCCTTCTTTGGAGGTAAGCTTTTCTCTACATCAGCCTTAATGCGACGTAAAAGGAATGGTCGTAGCACCTGAAAGAGATTGCATCATTAAACAGATTTTGGAAACTGAAACACTGAACAGGTCAAGAGATAAAAGCAGCGCTCATATTCTCCATCACAAATGCTCAAATTCCAGAACTATTACCAGATCATCAACTAAGGAGTCTATATGGAGAGGTTGTTATACATGGGAATATACATAAGCTTTCTTTGCAACACTCAAAGATTAGGGCAAAATCATCTCCAGATGGTTCTATATGTCTTGATTCTGTTTTGATCTTGTTTGACTGAAATACTTATAGACTCTTTGTAGCAGATAGTTTTAATGGTAAGCATTTCAGAACCCTGAAAGCCACTCTTTCTCCCGACAACAAAATCATTTTCTTTTCAAGAGAAAGACCATCTGAGTTTCACCAACCTATTCTGAATGTCTACCACAGTTTCTGGAATAAGATATTTTACCCTAATGCTCTGTCATAAGAAGCATTAGAAGACTTACTTAGAACCTAACGTAGGTAAATATAACACCTACAAAACAGCAGGAAGACTTACCATATGGAGACGTTCCACCAACTTTTGATCCCCTAGACAGTTGTTTGTATCAAACCATGAGTCAAAGTCCTGTAAAAACAAAAAACCCAACTGGTACATAAAAGGTTGCCTTTCAGGGTGCAGTGTGGAAAAGAAGTGATTCTCTTACACAGGCAGAAAGCAAAGTAACAAATTACCCTCTTTTGTCTATTTTTATAGAAAGCTCTATAACCTGATGTCTTCCAAAGAAAAAGAAAGAAAATCCCCATTCCATTGGAAGAAAAAACCAAGAAAAACAGAAAATCAATATGAGAGCCCTTTTCTGTTGAAAAACATTCACTCATAGCATTCCACTGGACAAACTCCACCTGGAAGCAACAACACTCTGCAGCATTTGATGAAAAACATAAAGGAAAACATAAAATTTTGGTGTAATGCACCACAAGGCTTCCTTTTCTGCAGATTCATCAGAACAGCTGAGGCACGTATTTCACTTTGTGAAATCTATTGCTCATTATGTAGCATATCCCAACTATCAGGAAATAAGTCTTAGCTAAAAAATAACGTAACTTATAGTTAAATATAAGAACAAAAGCAGTTGGTTTAGGCATCACAATATTTAAATATATTTTGACACACGGTAAAGATCAACTTCACATTATGATTTTAAATACCTCTTCTAATCTCCTTAGCTCACAACAGCCCTTAAACCGGCCAAGCTGAGAAAAACAGTCTACCTTGCTGTACTTCACAATTCTGGAAACATTTCTAACTGTCAAACTACTGTTATCAGTAACTGATACTCCTTACTACACATATTCAGGTCTATTTTAAAACCTGGAAACCCAGCAAAGTTCATTTAACTTGATTAGCAGAAATGAAGACTTACTTCAGATGAGTTAAAGACATCTGGTAAAAGGAAGTTAAGAAGTGCCCAGAGTTCATGTAGGTTGTTCTGAAGTGGAGTTCCAGTTAACAGCAGTCGATTTGTGGTCTTGAATTCCCTCACGATTTCTGATAACTGAAGGTCATCGAGACATGAGCAAATACAAAAATATTACTAGTCCCCACATTACCACCTAATAACCCGCACAAACCTCCTTTCCAGTGAAAATATAAATTACCTTTGATTTTTCATTTTTAATCCTGTGGGCTTCATCTATAACTAGGTATCTCCAGTTAAACTTTTTGAATACTGATTTCTCTTTGATAAGCATTTCATATGAAGTTACGCAGACATCCCATTCTCCAGGCAACAACACGTCTCTGACAAAGGCAGCCTAGACACCAACGTGACAGTTAGTTACTGAAACTTTGTTCAAATCTAAACCAAAAAGGAACACACTAACACTGTTAAAATTTTTAAAAAAACCTTGCTACTAAATTTGAAAGATAAGATTGAATTAATTACAGAGGCAACATCACGCAACCATTGTAAAGCTTGACAATTTTGTCAGTGCTGAAGCTGCTAAAACCCTTGGGGCAGAGCAAAGAAGATATTTCAGCACTCATCGCTCTGGAAACTGCAGATAACTATCTACACAAATGAGATTTTCCATAGCTGGACTATAATATCAAAACTAAATTTTCTGTAGGTTTACGTTGGTTATTTTTAAGTTTAGCAAATGGTAGGTTTTGAATATAAAGAATCCCAAGCACAGCTTGGCTAACTGAATGATTTCTAGAACACCGACATTCAAGGTTAAAAGCAGACACGGCAATTAGTCAGAATTCAAAAAACAGGGATGTATAAAGGTCAAGAATTTATTTCTGGCTTGCATATACTGGAGAAAGAATACGAACTTTTGGGTTCCAAGAAGATGCACTAAAAGAATCACAAGATATCACACCTGGACCAATAATCTCCAGAACTATTTAAGTTTCATCAATATTTTTGTCATTTCTAACCAAAACAGTAAAAATAGAGCTAGATGCCCTTAGAATAATAAAAAAAAATCTGCTGACAACAGAAACGGTTTAATGGCATCAGTAATAACTCTTCCTTACATAAATAAACGAGTAACTCCAGCTCAGAAATCTAGATGTGCCATCATATTTCATGCTTTTTTAATTTTATATGCTGTGCTAAAAAAAAGTAGCAAAGAACTGATTCTGAAGTAACAAAAAAAGAATGACTGAAATCGTACAGCCAGAGGCTGAACAATATTTTTTCTTTTAACTGACAAAATTCAAGCCAAATAAGATCCATTTGCATACCACTTTTACCAGCCAGCCCACCTTGCCCTCTCCATCATTAAGGTGGCAACTGTTCTCAGAAAACAGTTCCTTAGTGACAGACCTCCTAATCGTCTTAAGAGCTGCTGGTAAACCAGTACCATGTCCTGTACTTTGCAGAGCAGCAAGCAAATTACATTTTTACAGATTCCTACAAGTGACTTAACACAAAACATTTTATTTTCCTATTTTAAGATTCATTGGGTTTGTTGGTCTGCACGTTGTAATGTCTTCACAAAAGGAGAGGGAAAATCTTTGGACAAGAAGTTATGAGTGATAAGTGATGAAGCAATAGCTGGGCAACATACATATGAATTCAAACCTGGTTATATTTTAAGTAGGCGGCACCTGTAGATCTTATAGTTTAACCGCTACAACTCCAATACCCTTCTCTATGAACAAGAGGTAATGGCAAAAGACGGCAAGATCACATGTTGGATTTGCACAGGACAACAAATCACACCAAAACTTACTCGCTGGTCTTTGTCACCTATCAAACAAACTGCTCGAAGCGTAGGTACCCATCTCTTGAATTCATTCATCCAGTTATGTAGAGTAGACTTCGGAACTAACACCATGTGAGGGCCAGGAATATTTCTGTAGTGTTTCATATACCCAAGAAGAGAAATTGTTTGCAGTGTCTTCCCAAGACCCTGTAAGAGCATTAATGTGTCAGGAAAAAAAAAAAAAAAAGGCTTTCAGGAAGCAACTTTAAAAAACCCAAGAATGAGCTGTGAGCTCTGAGTAAAACACAGAAGACACAGCAGCCTGAACAAATGAGTGAGAGATATTTAACATGGTGCTACTCAAAAAAGGTACCAAAATCTTGGTTAGGAAAAGCTTGTATGGCTTCCCACATACAATAAAAAAAATTAAGAGTAACATTTTCAAATCTTGGATTATGAAGCCAGAATTTTGCCTTATTTTTCATATCAGACATCTTCTTAGAACTGCAAGGAAACATTATTCCATAAAATTTTGGTTTGTAGTCTGTGGTGTACTCGGATTATTTATTTAGAGATCTTTATGAACTTTATGAACCAGACATATGCTTTCTCTTAAACTTGAAAGAAACTAAATGAACCCTGTAAGGAAGCTTTTACAGGCCACAACATAATACCAGTTCTTGTGAGAAGAAAGCCAAACATGAATATAAGCAGCTGCATGTGTCAAAGAAGAAAACAAATACTGAGTTTCTTCACAAGTACTTTAAGTGCTCTCTTCTTTATTCAAAAGAAATATTTAAAACCTTGTGTCTTCAGCATATAATTTTAATTAAACAGAACCGAGAAAGACATGAAAAACCCAGATCATTCATAGCAGTTAAATAATTCAGAAAAAGCTTATGACTCAGACAGACAGGATTTGTAAAACACCTGAACCACCAATGCAAGTTATTTTTGCTTCTAAAATTCAATTTTCAAAAATATAAACCACATTCTACCTGGTGTAAGGTGTGGAAAAGTGTCTACAAGCTGTGTGTAAGGCATTAATACGGTCAAAATATTTAAGAATGAATAAAAAAATATGTAATAGCAATAATTTAATGTCCTTAATGGAAGATGGATTTTGGAATATGACAAATCCAAGGACTTAAAGTTTCCCAGTTGTTTCTGTTAAAACAAGCCTGTTCTGCATAGAATTGTTCTCAGCAAAAAAAAAAAAAAAAATCCTCTATTCATAAGCTCGTATGTTGAAGAAAATCCTTGACCTGTTTCAAAATTAAACACATTACTAAACAATAATTTAAATTTGTCTCCAATACATATTGCAGAAGATTTTATTACACAAAAAAAGAATTACCAGAAGGAATGTGAAATGCAGTATACTGAAATAGTACTGGTTTTTGTTTTTCCTTATCTCCTCATGAAAAACTGATACAACTAAAATCATTTAGAGGACAAAAACGTTATCTGCTTGTGAAACTACTACAGTTTCTTCTGTATTCATCCCCTGTCTTTCAGGGAAAAAGAATAAAAATGGAAGCAAAAGCTACTTTGGCTAGTACTCCCTGAAATCTCCATGGTCAAGATTAAAAGAAACTTTAACAAAGCTCTCTAGCCACATCTACCTTTGCACAATTTCCCCCAGAAAATTTCGCACTGGTGTAGCACTGCTGAGATCAGTCCATAAAGGACACTCATGTCCTGCAATCTGCATTTTACCCTAACAACACGAATGTTCACACATTCATTGCTGATTTCATTTATGACACTCTCTTCACAAGGGCTGCTTGAGAATAGCCTAACAAAACAGCTGTCATTTAGAGAAAAAAAATAGAGAACACATCATTCTACAGAACAAGTCCCCTTCACTGAATTTTATTTTCATAAAGGATGACAGATTCCCTTTTCATATGCCCATCTCTAAAAATGCCAGCACAGTTCAAGAAACTCGTGACACTTTTAACATCAGTGGCTTAAAACACGCTAGAAAAATATGATTTGTTGAATTATATATTGCATTTTGTGTTACTAAAAAGCCCATATATACAGCTGAACTGAAAAAATTATATTGTCTCGTGTGTGCTCGCATGTCCCCAGAAAGATGGGCTACGTGCATACCATTTCATCTGCTAGGATACCATTGATGCCGTTTTCATACAAAGAGATGAGCCAGTTCAATCCTCGGACTTGATAATCACGCAGCTTTCCCCATTTAACATCTGAAAGACATGAAAGAATAGACCAAGAGATCTGTAAAAACTTACTGAAAATGTCACCATCCCTCGCCTGCTAATTGACACCAGTTATCTCAGCCACAGAACAAAATCAAGTAGTAAATTTCATGCAGTAAATTCCAAGGCAATGCAGACTGGAGAGAGCGACATGCTAATTCTGTTTCTGCAAGCTGCTGCGACCACTTTGTTTTCTGTGAGAACCCAAAACACATGGAAATTCTAGCTCTATCACCACCCCGCAAACCAGAACACAGTATATGATTAAAACAACAGAATACTGAATTCCCTGTTAACCAAGTTGGAAGCTCTTAGGTACTTTAAACTACCTCAGAAGAAACAGATGAGAATATGTGTCACATATATGAGAACTGTAAGATGACAAACTTAAAAAATGTTAAGTACTTCCTAGTAACTGAAGTATAGTCACTAGATTCCTAAAGGACAAGACTCGCTGGACTATCTTTCTAGCCTGACTGAAAACAAACACTCGCTTATCGACAATTTTTGTCCCAACAGATAGGTGCTGTATTTTATGTCTCCTGTCCCCCAAAACTGATTTTGTCCTTGGGAAGGATGAAACTAAACTTAATTTAAATAACATTTTGAAGGAAAAGAATTGGGCCAAGAAACCAAACCCAAACAACCAAAAAAAGAGGAAGCGCACATGATGGAGATTCTTCAAATCGAGTGCAGACGTTGGTTGTCTTGGAGCTTTCTGTTAACAGCTCCTCATCTTCTTCCTGCTCTGTCCTACGGTGGCGGTAGCTGAAAAAGTGAAAGAAAGAATTAAGTTTCTGGCTAAATTGAGAGGACATAAAACTGTTCTGCAATTAAATCTAACGCCACTGCAGTACGGAATGCAAACTCCCAAAGAAGCTTGTAGTAAGATCCTGGAATACTTTTAATCATGACAGCGCTTCACCACCAACACAAAATTCTTATAACTCTCTGAATTCAACAACCCTCAACTTAGAGGTGGACAGTTGAAAAAAAACCCTCAATGATACAGCATAAAACACACCAAAACAGGACAAAAGACTAGCAAGTTTAACTCACGCTTCTAAAGTACAATAAAATCCATAATTACAGTACAAGCTGGCCTACAAATCATCACTCACTCGCCAACTGACAGTAAATTCTGCTTCTCATCCTTCTTTATTCGTGGACGTCCAGGCTTCATTTTTAAAGGTGAAGTTGGAGTTTTCTGAGCAGCAGGTTGAATGAAATGAGCAAACAGCTCAGTCTGCTTCAACAGATATTCAAATCTGTTTGCTCTGTCTGTTTGCTGTTGATAAGGAAAATTAAGCGGAACAAGTGTGAGACTTTGTTTTATGTATTCATTCAAAAGAAAAAGCTAACAATGCTTTCTAAACAATACAGATACACATTTCTTTATATTTATAGCTACAAAGATACGATTAACATCAACACTAGAACTGTTCCTGACAGACTGAATATAATTTTACTGAATCAAGACTAGGCTTTGCTATACAGCAAGATCAAATTTGCAAGACAGACTTGAGCAAAGATCAAAATCTGGCTTTGGCACAAAGATTGTATGAGTGTGACTAGACAAGGCCAGAGTCCCCCTTAACCACCTTCTCCTATCAAAGGTGATAGTCTCGCTCCTAGAAACTGACCCCCACCTAGCACGCACAGGATTCCTCAACAAACTTGTTCATCTCACCAACCTGGCAACAACTATTTTCTACTGCATTAAGTCTCCTGCCTGCTCAGAGAGATACAGCACCTCACGGTGGTGTCAGATAAGCAAAAAAAGCTGGCACGAGAGTGGGTGGAGTGGGCAGCAAAGCCCCTAGCTAAAGCCAGAACACCTATTTCAGCAGCAGAGACCTCTTAGATATGCTCAGTCTAACTTGTTAGGCTGCCCCTTTGATATGAGTTGCTGTTTCTGCTGTGTAGAAAAGATTACAGGAGACATTATTAGCATCTAAAAGCTTCAGTTCCTTTGAGACAGGTTGCATTTGGAATCAACACACCTTCCCAAGGCCACATCAAGACTTCAGAACAGACAAACAAGACAGAAAACAGTTCCGAGCTAAACAGCAACCACTCTGACATTCTGCCAGCTGCCACAACATAACCCAGTATTTAGCAACTTGCACAGTTACAGGAAGGCAGTTTTCTTAGTAAAAAGGAACGTATGTTCCTGACTTCTGCAAGAGCAATGCCAGCTCCGTCAGCGTTCTCTGTAAAGAAAGCAGTTCCTGCACTATGCAAAAGACAGGAATACATGGGGTTACAGAAAAAAAGAGACCAGGAAAGAGATCCTGCACGTACAACACGACAGTGAGACTCACTCTAACTATAGTTAAAGCCTGATTGACACAGCTACAAATCCACATCTATTGAACTAAAGTTTTCCCACCTATTCTTCACAGGAGATTTTTTGTTTACTTCCCACGTTTCTGAAGTTCAAACCTGGTAAAATCTTATTATCCCCGCTGCTGACCCTTATTTTCAAGTACATGGTTCTCTGGCTGTACAAAAGAAAAGCAAAAGAGATACAGAATGCACCGCAAAAGCTTCCTCATTCTAAAATCTTAGTGAGGAATCTTCTGCAAGTTTTGGCACTGCACACACATCTCCACACCTTGTTTTCACTGCGCTTAAGGATGTTCCTTTAAGAGACTAACAAACATTATCTGTATCATTTAGATAAGACACAGACAAGAACAGGCTGCACTTTGCAACCCTGAGCTATCCTTCTACAAACAGAGAAACTTTTCCCATTTTCTTTTCCAGAGCATCTTCTGACTATTGCAACAGTAAAATACAACCTTCCTTGTAATCCTGCCTTTCTAGAGACAACTCCACGTCACTTTCTTTAGTTTGCCAGGAAGTAGCACAAAGAAATAAGCAGAAGACGCTGAGTTATTTTCAGTGGCAAGAAGAAACAACACAGGAAGCAGCAAGTCACAAGAATCGGTTTTACTTTCTATAAAGAAATTCCACATGCAGACACAGACGCTGGAATTATGAACAGAACAAAAGAAAAATGGGAAGGAACAGAGAAAGAAAAGGCAATAAGGCGGCTCCTTCTCTTATATTCAAGATATTATAAAAACTAAGATATAAGGAAAACAGTAAGATTTCTCCTATCTAATCCGCCATGCACAGAATTGTCCACCTTCTAAAGCTCGAGGACTCTAACTAGAGTTTCACAAAGAACTTAAATTTCAGAAAAAGCTACCAAAATACCTTTCAGTCTAGGCAGAGAAAAAGGCTTAAATCAACACTTGTCCTACACAGCAAACTTTTCCTCAGTACTTTGTGAATTCTGAAAGCCAGCCTTTATTTACTTTGACCTAGAAACTATATTGTTTGAAAGAACCTGCCTGTTTTGAAGTCCTCCTACTAAAGCATATTTCAACTGACAATGAACGCAGCGCCTACTCAAAGCCTTATGATGAACCTTTCTTTTTACTGCTCACCCTTTCACAGAAAGAAATAAACATACCTTTCCTACAAAGGACTGCTACTCCCGCAACTCAAAATAAGTTTGGAATTAGTCTTCCTGTATTCAACAGTGATATAAAAAAAATGGTCCTAGGCTTCACCCGTTTCCATACATTGAGAAAGTATGGTCTGAAGGGAGTTTTTCTGGATATTTTTTTTGGTTTCTAGTTACTTAAATATTTTTAATAACTAGCCAAAGTTTTATAAATCCAATTAAGAGATTACTAACAAGCAGAAAACTCAGTCTAACAAGTAGAAAACAAGTACAAGTACTCAGTCTACAAGTAGAAAACTCAGCTCCTTAAGCAATTCCCTAAGCATTGGATATTTGTACTCATTTCCAAATATTACATACCATTTTCTCTTCATAGGTAGGATCTGCTTCCTGAATTTCTTTTTGTTTTCCTGGTGACGTATCATCAAAAGATTCCTGAGATGAAATAGAATTAGAAAAAACATTATTTTCTGAACAAGGGAAGATACTCACATAAAGGAGAATAAGCTTCTTTCAAATTACTATCTATTCTCATCAGACTGCACAGCTATCTTTTGCTGCTTTGATACAGTCAGCTTTCTATTACTTACTGTAGAATTACCTGGAGATAGATCAAAGAACCCTGCCACAGGGTGAGGGACGGAGCTAGATCTCTGTAATCCGATTTAGCTCCATCATTAAAGCATCACATAAATGTGAATGAGAGAGACAGCTGTGGTCCAGGAGCTCCACATGCCATTTCTAGCATGCTGAGCCAAAACCTTCCTAAAGCTGGCTCTGGAGAGTACTGGGAAAGAACTAGCTCTGGTCCCAAAGCAAGAGTGGTTATAAGAGTTTTCTTTCCTTTTTCTGGATTACCTCAAGCCCTAAGCGTTCTGTATCAAGGGAACAGGTCCAGACTGCAGTTCATTCTGGAAGCAGAGTAAGAATTTAGACAAACTGCACTTTTCCCATACTTAGTTTACCAAATCAAATAATTGCCACTATCCCTAGTGGTACTACCACTTACAGAAAAACAAGTGGGTTGGGAGGGGGCAGCCCTCCCTCATCCCATTCCTGCCAAATCCGTAACATATTGCCTTCAATTATTCTTTCATATTGGGATTTTTATCCTTGTCTCTTCTGTTACTAGGTCAACTCCTTCCCCGTCATTTCACACGTTGTTTCACCTTCTGTTATCAAAACCAAAAACAACGGAATGATCCTTCCCCGGTAAACCACGCTAAGGTAGTACGTTATAAAACAATTCTTTAAAGGGTGAGAAAAGGAAACAAACAAGATGCCTTCCAAGATGCTTTCAAAACCATTATTAACCAGCTGCTTAACAGAGCCAAGTAAGAGCCAAGTGAAATTCAGTCTTCACTGGCCAATGTTGAACAAAGGAACAGGAAAGGAAGATACAGCATGAAACAAAGGCAGGTAAAACATGGGATGTTTGTGTTTCCTCATAAAACTCTAGCAGGGAAGGTGTGTGGAAACAGAAAAATCCTAACATAAATGTTTCATTCGTCGGTCAAAATCCAAAGACCTGAGAATAACAAGTTACGGCTAAAGATCATCTAAACTCATACCCAAACCCTCTTGCTCCTCTCCCACAGGATTTAGTCCAGCGAGCACAAGCACAGGACCGTTTGAATTTCAGTACGAAATTCACATTCTTCCTGCAATGTCTAGCACAGAAACGCAGCAGCACACCATCTGATCTTGTCACGTGCAAAAAAGATGACAAAAGCTCACGATTTAACTGGCGAGCAAGAAAAGCAGTCTCCTAGATGATTAGGACTACCAAGAAGCTATCTCAGCTGAAACTTCACTAGACACATGGCAATCCCTTCCCCACGACAAGAGGGGAGTATGGAGAGCACCCTGGCACGTGGGCGCCTCAAGAACATGCGTTTCGCCGCCTCTGCGTGCAGAGTCTCAGCCCAGAATTGCCCTGTTTCTGCAGGTTCAAGCAGGGCTTATTACCCACAGTGCTTTGGCTACTTGCTCATCCGAAAAATCTAGTCTTTGCAAATGTATGGAGATGAAGTAGGCTGGACCGTGCAGGATGACTCAGTACAAAACATACAGTGCCGAGAGCAGGACAGACCAGTTTCCTCAAATCATAAAGGAAACAATGCTGCGATAAAATTAGCATCTCTGGGCAATCGCTCAAACCCCTGAAATTTCTGGAATGGAAGTACCCGTTGACAAAGAATCCCCCCTCAAACAACCATCAAAGAAGTTTGGAGCCTCTTCAGTAGACAGAAAGGCTTTTCACAATAAAGACTTGCTTATCACTGAAGCGGGAAGCACAAGCGATGGGAAGACTTTTCCAAAGAGAAAAGCAACTTGCAAGAAGTGAGTCACGAGTCGGGGAAAATCTCAGCACTTTTGGGGACAAATAAATGCCATAAACTGGTAGCAAAACCTTCCCTCCCCACATCCCCTCAATGCACAAGAAGGATGGGGCTCCCCATGCACACACAGGAGGGATGGGACAGCTCCCGCTCCCCTCCCAGAAGAGATGCGGGGTGTCTCCCCACACACAGAAAACATGGGGTGTTCCTCCATCCCAGCAGGAACGAGGAGCTCCCTCTCCCCACAAGAGGAACCGGGAGCTCATCCTTCCACATACAGAGGAGGGATAGGCTGTTTCCCCCCAACTCCATCAGGAGAAATGAGGTGTTCCTCCCCTACCCCCCCCAAGAGGGATGCCCCCTCTTTCCCTCAGGAGGAATGGGGTGTCCATCTCTTCCTCCCCCTAGGATGGACAGAACACACACTTCCCTCCCCCCCGTCAAGGATACATGGGGTGTTTGTCCCATCCTGTCCTCCCACCCCCAGGAGGAACGGGGTGCTCCTCCTCTCCCCCCATCCCAACCCACAGGAGGAATTGGGGCGCCCCCTCTAACCCCCAAAGGGATGCAGTGTCCTCTCCCCTCTCAGGAGAAACATCCCCCCCAACACTCACACGGAGTGTCACGCCATGTCCCCCTCCCACAGGAGGAATGGGGCAGCCCCCTCATAGGAGAAACGGGCTGTTCCTCCTTTATAAGAGACATGGGGCACCCGTCATAGGAGAATGGGATGTCGTAACCCCCCCTAAGAGGGATGGGGCACCCCTCATAGGAGAAATGGGCTGTTCCTCTTTAAATAAGAGAAATGGGGCAGCCTCCTCATAAGAGAATGGGCTGTCCCCCCCAAAGAGGGATGGGGCACCCCTCCATAGGAGAAAAGGGCTGTTCCTCCCTACATAAGAGGGATGGGGCAGCTCCCCCCTCCCCGAGAAAAGGGCTGCTCCCCCTCGTAAGAGGAACGGGGCAGTCGCAGGCCCCCCCCCCATACCCCAAGAGGAATGGGCTGTTCCTTCCCCCCCATAAGCTACGGGGCAGCCCCCCCTATAAAAGGCCCGTTCCCCCGCGAGCCGGCATCCCGTCAGTCCCCGCCGGGGCCCGGAGGCGCCGCCGCGCCCGCCCCTCCATTGTCTCCCGCGGCCCCACGCGGCCCGGCGCCGTCCCTCATGGCGGGCACCTGCCGCCGCCGCGCTCCCTTCCCCTCCCCTCACCTCCATCTCCACGTCGCCGGCGGCCGAGGACGGAGCCGTCCCCGCGGGGTCGCCGCTGTTGGCGCTCGGCGCGGGCAGCTCGTCCGGCGGCGGCGGCGGCTGCTGCCCCGCCGACATGATCCCCGCCGCGGGAGCCGCGCCGCGAGCCCCGGCTGGGCTGCGCTACGGGAGCGGCCGCGGGGGGAGCCGAGCACCGCGATGGGCGAGCCCCGGCGGGCGAGCGTTGAGCCCCGGCGCGAAGCTTAATTCCCGGTGCGAAGCTGAGCCCGGTTAGCTCGGCACAACGCTGAGTCCGTTCGCAGAGCCGAGCCCCGGGAGCGGCGCCGAGCGCGAAGCAGGCCCCGTCCCCGCTGCCCCCCGGCTTCCCCGGCGCCAACCAGGAACCGACCGGCCCCGAGCTCTCGCGAGAGCCCGGCGGGGCGGGGCGGGCCCCGAGCGCGGAGCCGGGTGGCACCTCCCACCGGAGCCCCGTCCAGCCTGGGCTCGAGCCCCTCCAGGGATGGGGCAGCCGCAGCTTCCATGGGCAACCTGTGCCAGCGCCTCCCGGCCCTCATAGTGAAAAGATTCCTCCTAAACCTAAATCATCCCCTCTCCAATTTAAAGCCATTCTCCTTCATGTCGCTCCATGCTCTTGTAAGCAGTCCCTCCCCAGCTTTCCTGTAGCCCCTTCAGGTACCGGAAGGTCGCTATAAGGTCTCCTCAGAGACTTCTCCAGCATGAACAACCCTAACTCTCCGAGCCTGTGCTTATGTGGGAGGTGCTCTGATCATCCTTGTAGCCTCTTCTGGACCCATTGCAACAGCTCCATATTCCTCTTAGGCTCGGGATTCCAGAACTGCACACAGCACTCCAGATGAGGTCTCACAAGAGAGGAATAGAGGGGCAGAATTACCTCCTTCACCCTGCCGGCCACGCTTCTTTTGATGCAGCCCAGGATACATTTGGCCTTCTGGGCTGTGAGCACACGTTGGCAGCTCACGTCCAGCTTCTCATCGACCAGCACCCTAAAGTCCTTCTCTGCAGAGCTGCTCTCAATGACATCATCCCCCATCCTGTATTGAAACTGGAACAGGCTGCCCAGGGAGGTGGTTGATTCACCTTCCCTGGAGGTGGTTAAAGGACGGGTGGACGAGGTCCTGAGGGGCATGGCTTAGTGATCGATAGGAATGGTTGGACTCGATGATCCAGTGGGTCTTTTCCAACCTGGTGATTCTGTGATACCCCAGGTTTCGGACCTTACACTTGGCCTTGTTGAACCTCGTGAGGATGAGCCCCTGCAGCTGAGCTCACCACCACAGAACTATGCCAGCCTGGTTTGAGCAAGAGTGGCTTGTAAATAAAGCAGGTGTCCACGCTGCGGTTTAAAACTGTGTTTGGTTTTGCGCCCCTCACTGGAAGATGGACATGGAGGTGCCAGAGCACGTCTAGAGACCGGTCTGGAGCAGAAGTTTTATGAGGAATAGATCAGGGACCTGGGGTTGTTTAGTCTGCAGGAGGCTGAGGGGAGACCTTATCGCTTCCTTATCGCCCTTTACAGCTACCTGAAAGGAGGTTGTGCCGAGGTGGGTGTTGGTCTCTTTTCACAAGTAACAGGTGTTAGGAGGAGAGGAAATGGCCTCAAGCGGTTTCTGGGGAGGTTTAGATTGGAATAATTTTTTAACTGAAAGCATTGGAACAGGCTGCCTGTGCAAGTAGTGATGTCACCATCCCTGAAGTTGTTCTAAAAAGGTGTAGATGTGGCCCTTTGGGACGTGGTGTAGTAGGCAGGGTGGTGTCGGGCTGATGGTTGAACTGGATGATATTAGAGGCCTTTTCTAACCTTAATGATTCTAAAAAAAGCTGCAGGGAAAAAAAGGTATACGGAGAAATATATATACGCACACTAAAAAAATTGACTAAATTGTCAACTAAATTGACTAAAGTCAACTAACATCTGTTAAATTTGTAGGTATATCTGCATTCACAAAGTGTTCATGTAGCTGCAGCCAGTGAGCGCAGGTTTGTGAAGCTGTCTCCCACATCCTGAGAAACTGTTGTATCCCTGGTATCAAAAAAGACTAACATGATATCGTTCATCTCTAGTTCAAAATTGTTTCTCATTCCCTTTTGGCCTACTGCTTTAGCTTCCTGACTTCCCTCACTTCTGAGAAACTCTGCCTTTACCATAGCACCAGAATAATTTTTGCTTAAATTTCAAAGTTAATATGCAAGAAAATACCAGCCCAAAATATTTCATCCACAAAGGTGGGTAAAAAAAAAAATTCCTAGTCAAAATCTGGTATCAACAACAGAAACAAGATTTCTTTCCCCCCTACACCAGAGGTAGGGGAATAAAAAGAGGTCTTGCAGCAGTTGTATACAACCTGCAATGTCATGTGAGTATTTTTGGATAACTGTAACCGTACAGTAATGAAATATAGTTTTAGAGATCCAAATAGATGTTTCACTTCTCAACAGAAATCTTAACTGTAGGTCTAATCCATCCATTATTTCATTATTCGGTATTATTCGCTTGAAGTTGTTGTGGATGCTATATCACTGCAAGAGACCAACATCACTAAAAGTCAACTCCTACACTGAAATTTTGGACAATCTATTTCCAAGTGAAAAGAACCATACTGGAAACAGCAGAAAGTTACTGAAATCTCTACCATGCTCAGAGGAAAAAGTTCAAGTAGAGGCAAAAATAAAGCCAAGTGCTAGACTTTAACAAGTACAGAGGGTAGTCATCATTAAAAAATTATATCTATTGGAAAAAAAAAACAAACAAAAAAGTCAAACCAACCAAACAAAACCCCCAAACAAAAAAACAACTAAAAAACCCCAACCAGAGCAGGAAAGAAAACTTTTCAAGTTATCATGAAGATGCTCACAAACACGCAAATTCATAACAGTCCATATAGACCCTGAATATGGAGGCCTTAAATTAAAAGCAACCAGCGGCATAAAGAAGCTCATGACAGGGGTTACTAATGTGCTAAACACCAACATCTGGTCAAATGCACAATAAGACAAAACCTCCTTCTGCAGCCAGTACTAAATTGTAGAGACAAGTAATTATTAACATGCTTATGAAGTTAGTAAAGAACATTTTAATTACAGATTTTTGTCAAATCTCTCAGGCGACATGTCTTTCAATTTTGTTGCTCAGTTGTGTAATCACAACTTTAATTAATATTCTTTAGATGACTTCTTGTAAAACAAGAAATTGAAATACCACAAGAGCAACCCTAAATGATACTATTAGCTCTGCAGCAATTATGCTAATAGGCACTGCTGCACATGCATCAACACTGTAAATCTTCCCAAAGTTTGGGAAATGAAACGAATGAAAGAGTTGTTTGTGGTCACACCATCAGACATATGGCAGTCATTAGGATTCAAGAAGGTAGAAGAAAGCAGAGAGCCTGGTTTGCATCAGATCTTAGGGAGTTTTGTCGTTATTTCTTAAAGTTTAGTTTAACATGCAAAAGCAAAATACTACAAAACTGAGATCAGACACTGCCACTTTTTCTAGCCTTTCAGTTTCATCATAACTCATAACACACTGATTTTCGCTGTAAAAAATAAATCAACACATGAAAAAGATACTATACATTAATTTCTGCAGACTTCTTTAATGCAATGGAAACATTGCTTTAGTTTACCACACAAGTATAAATTTCTACCCATGTGCTCTTTAATTTTGAATACTGTGAGGATAATGTTGAAGTTGTTCAAATTACAGTGCAACCATCCCATCAAGATTAATTTTCATACAAAATAAACATCACTGAGTTCATCTGCTGCACTTAAACAAACTGCAGTGCATGTTTGCAGGCCTGCCATGGTTTAGGTCCATCTTTAAAAGCTGACTACGAAAACAGTGATGTGAAGATGAAAAATCTTTCAAATTTGCAAAACCAAACCAGTGAAAATTTGGGAACAGCAACACTTCATGTAGCACATCAGGCTCTGCTGTGTCCACTTTAAAACACGCCCTTTGGTGAAAAAACTTGACCCATGCTAAAAACCAGCTCCATATAGCGTCAGCTGCTGATACTTGTTACAGAAATCCTTGAAGAATGAATGTTCTGTAACAAGCAGCACTCTCACAGAGGAAACCCAGAATAAGTAAAACACTTTTAGGTTTCATTTGCATGTGGCTCTGACTGAAAAGGCTCAACCAAAATGCAAAAATATGGGTGTTTTTTAGTATGTAAAATACATTTTTATAGATAAAATATAACACACAACACACGCTTCGTTACACATAGATCCTGCCCTTTTCAAAACTCCGTATTCTCCTTCCTCTCAGTGATCAGGTTCTCCCTTGACCCTGTTTCCTTGCTCCCATGAAGTTCACTTCTCACCACATGGCCTGGCAAGCAGAGTGAGACAACGCAAGCAAGGAGGGAGGCTCCTTTGCCAGTCACTTCCTCCATCTGCTGGCACTGCAGTTAAGCTGCTCAGCTTCCTCCTGGCGCTGTCATTCTTAGAGCAAAAAAAGGTTTTTAAGAAGTTCAGTATAAGCCTGGACTTCACTGATAGATTTATCCGTATCTGAAAAAGAGTTTTCCTAAGCAAGACTTAATACTTTAACATTTCCGTTTGAACCACATCTGTAATTTTACCCCTGAAAGTAATTGTTCTAGTGGAGTCCACATATCCACAGTCTGTGCCCTTAAAATTGCTAGATCAAAGTCTCTGCCATAGCACCTTCACATCTGATTGCCAGGGTTTTCTCGCCATTCTTGTGCTGCTTCATTTCTTCTCGGTTGAGACCTGGGACAATTTCCCCCCGCCCCCGAGTTCAGGTATGTAAGCAAATCATAGAATCATGGAATGGTTTGGATTGGAATGAAACTTAAAGATCATCTGGTTCAACCTGCCCCCGCCATGGGCAGGGACACCTCTCACCAGACCAGGCCTCTCAAAGCCCCATCCAGCCTGGCCTTGAACCTCCAGGGATGGGGCAGCCACAGCTTCCCTGGGCAACCTGCGCCAGGGCCTCACCACCCTTATCGTGAAGAATTTCTTCCTAATGTCCAATCTAAATCTTCCCCCTGAAATTTAAAGGCAAATACACGTGAAAGAGTTTGAAAAACTCTTAAGACACTTAACTCTCATTAACAAATATCTGCCCCCTTCTTCCCTGTAACCATAGTATCAGAATAAATAGGATAAACAGGGGCTTTTGGTATAGTTCTTATTGCAAAAATGGTGTGTTCTTATGTGTGTGGTAGACTATGCTTGCCTTGTGCCATATGTACTTTTCTAGTCCTTAGTATTAGACATGAATACACATTTTGTATTAGGTTATATTCACCTCTTTTGAGTGACTGGTTTGTATACATCATCTGAATGCCTTTCTGCATTAGTGATTATTCTGAATAACAATGGAGATTATTTGATACGTTAAAAAAAAACCTTACACTTACTCATGAAAAACAGAGCAACTATTATAAAAGTAATCATTTTTTAAACCTCCTTTAATTAAACAGAATATTTGGGGGGGGGGGGGGGGGAAAAGTGTCAGAAAGACAAGAAATGAAAGTAAGACTTTGCCAAAAACTAAGTGTGTTGGGGGAAAATGTAACAGCCTGTATTCAGATCATTGTGATGCACGGAGAAGAAAAACTGCTAAGAAAAGAAAAACCTGACAGATAGTGTGCACAGCACTGATAGTTTTAGAGAAGTATCTGACCGCAAGGGAGTTGGCTAGGCAGTTATTTCAGCAGCCCTGGGCAGAAAGTCTCTGCTAACAGAACTGATGGCGTTCAGATGGGCTGCTTTCTGAAAGGAACAGAAAAGGTCTACACAGCTGTGGGTTACCTGAACATAGTCATACCTATAAACAGAAGATACTAAATAAAGATATGCAGTTGAAATAAAGTTTTGTTTTGTTTTGGTTTTTTTTGAGGGCTCTCTGAGTGGTTGTTTGGGTTTTTTTTAATGGTTGGTTTGGGGTTTTGTTTTGGTTTTGTGTTTTTTTTTTTAAAGCAGAATTTTGCCCTCTTTACAGAACAGTAATTGCTTGTTTAAGTTTCCATCTTTCTATGCAATGAAATTACTAATGAATGTGTGGCCAGTCATACTGCACAAAGTGCATTGTCACAAAGCTAGGTCTGCTATGAGCTTGCGCAAAACCATCTCACAGCTCAAGACCAGGCCTGACCGTAAATCAGCACTCATTCAGCTTCTTGCCAAAGCCTTTTGAGAGGGGACTGTATCCCAGGGCAGCTCGGATGGCTGCCTGGAGAAAGAGTGGGGGACCACATTTTCTGATCCTTAGTCTGATACTTTTAGAGATGGCCCTCTTCCTGGTACACCAAATGCAAGGATCCAGTACAAAGATCATAGACCACAGGTACGGCTACAAAAAAATGGAGGTTAATTAAATTCACAGCAAGATGTGGCACAGCCTGTAAAGGCAAGTACCAAGCGTACTTGCATTCCGATCCTAAATTTTATCCTATTCCTTATACAAGGAGGAAACAAAACCACCACCAACCAGCCCTCTAAAAAACTACATTATTGCTTCAACTCTTTATATATTCTGAAGTGTACCATGTTTCCAGAGCTTGTTGGTGCCTCTCTGGCAATGGCCACAGAATTGCTGTCTCCACTTCTAAGCTGAGCACTGGAATTTGGGATAGCTGCAGTCACAAGGAGAAGGAAGCTCGCTGCAAGGCAGATCAGAGGCTAAATCCTGGTCCTGGTTGGCCCCTTTCTAATTTCTTTTTCAAAAAGTTCTTTAATGGCTAAGTCTACTCTGTGCTCCCTCATATTGAGCTAAGAGTAGCATTTTCTTTAGGATCAGCACTTCTTTCACTTACACAGGATAAAACCCAGTTAAGACACAAAACAGTATTCCTGCAATTTGGTTCCTAAACTTACATTTACTTACCTTAGCAGAAATGAAATTCTTTTGGAAAAGTTCTTGGAATTTCACTTACTTAAACAGGATACACCAGTGCATTGAACACTAAAGTCCGTTTGTAAAAGATCATACAATGAATTTGTGTGACAGGGGAACAAGCAACTCTGTTACCCTTAATGCCAGTTAAACATGCAGCTCCATGCCTAACTAGAGATTATGGAGCCTAACTCTGAACACCATTTGTTTCAACATTTTTGTCTCAAATATGAATAATTTAAAAAACAATCTAAATATATACAACCATGCTTTATATGTACTACTTCATAGGTATTACTATTACTATGAAGATACCCTCAGCAAAAGGTTGAAGCACCATTTTGATGCAATTTAACTCCAGACCCAAACTGAGGTACTCCAACAGGCCAGTAGTCCAAGACAACTCCAAAAATCCCAGGCCAGCATTGTTCACCGCTATCAAGTAAGGGAAAAAATCTCAACCAAACATTTAAATTAGTCTGTGTAGTTTATAAGTGTGTAAATCCAGAGCACAAGTGCACAGAAACAAGCCGCAATTCCTTTCTCTAAAGTATATTCCTTGGAAATAGCATAAAAATGTGAATTCTTATTTGAAGTCTGGTGGGAATTCAGGAAAAATAAGGCATAATTATACTTTCTCCCTTTTCCAGCCATCTGTTAAGAAAATGTAGTAAAGGCAGCTTTCAGCTGCCCCGTTGTATTTGCTCGCATTCAGTACTAATCATCGGCTTTCCAGATACCCATGTCTTTCCTCTAAACAGGGTTTGAGGATAGGAATCTGTACCTTTAGTTTTAAGTATTGTTCCTTGGGCATCTCGCAGCACTGTTAAATTATACAGCTAGTCACACTAACTAGTTACAGCTAGTTAAAGAACAGCTAAACTTGAATAAAATACTGAGATGCTTTAAAAGTACTTATTCAATTCTAAAACTAATACTAAGCCTGTTTCTGTTTTCAAAAAGTCATATAATCCCTAGGTTGAAAAAGACCTTTGAGATCATCAAGTCCAACCGTACCTAGCCACTACTAAATCATATCCCTAAACAATATGCACCTTTACATGCTTTGTATTGCACCTTTTAAATACCATTACAAGACTTGGCTCCACACCATCACAGAAGTGCAACCAAGTCATCTGGGTATGCTGTTCAAGCCTCACACACTCACAGTAGCAAATAACCAAAAATAACCTCAAGCATCATTTTATAACATCTTATTATACTAGTACAAGTGGTCTTTCACAAATCAATGTGACGTGTTTTCTTTTTGTTTCATTGCAGATATAACTTACTAGGAAAAGGCTTGGCCACAGCGATGGATCCTGTTAAGAATCTTCAAGAGTGAATCAAGATGACTACTACATACGCTTATTTTATACCTGCAAGAAAATTTTGAGTCTCCATTTTAGCAACTTTGTTATTTTATGTTCTAAACTGTATGGATTTTTTTTCTATTCCATTTTACCATAGTATAACCAAAATATTTCAAAATTAATAAGTATTTCTAACATTTTCTTTTTGTTCTTAAACACAGAAGCCTTGTGGTTTAGAAACTGATAATTTTACTGCCTTACTAAACTGGGCATCACAGTGAGATACTTATTTTGCAAGATGGTTTTACCAAAATGTTCAGTATTTCTTAAGTTATGTGTGTATACAGCAGATTGCTGATGTACATCAGAGATGATCCCTTTCAAATAAAAAAATGGGAATTTTCTTTTAAAGACCATCTAAAAATAAACCCACTGGTATCAGAACAGTCTATCTCTGTTTAATGATGAGATGACAAAAGCCTTTCAACCAGTCCTGCATTGCAATACCTGCTATTCTCTCACTTATGTTACAGAAAATTAATGTCCAGGATGCTGAACCGTAAACATACATGGGGAAACTTTTAACGTCAAATAAATTGTTCCAAAGATCTCAAAGACCTTTTCTTTTTGTTCCACTCTGCACCTCATCAGGTTGACGCCTGCACCCAAACTGTCTGTTCAGTTAAAACAAAAAGTGGAACAGCAGCCTCACAGCTTGGCATTTGGTTCGTCTACACCCAATCATCTCAATGTTTTTGTGGAACATTTATTACACTAATTGCTGGACAAACCCTCCTTTTTGTGGTCACGGACCACATTAGTATTCCCATGTAATAAGACGGAAAACAAGAAATGAACCTTAAGAATTGGTGTTTGGTGCAATATACAGAGACGAAGAGCAGATGCAAGAAATATGGAGGATAAACTCCAAATTTAAGTTCGCCTGTGGATAGTGCTCAGCTTCATAAGAATGGTAGGTGTAAAATACCCAAACAGATTAAGTAGTATTATTGCTTTCTAAAATCACACACTGATATTGTACAGCAATACTTCTTTCTTGAGTAAATAAATATCCTTTGGCTTTTCATGACACAAAACTCTATAGTAAAAAGGAGGGAGTGGAAGGTTTGTCCAGGGCTGTGAAGTTTCCAAAGTAGTTTTTGCAAGATTACAATATATATTAATTGACTGCTGCAATCAGTAATACCAAGGGTTAAATTTCACTGCAATCAAAATCTTGCTTAGATCCTAGTGCAATGTGAAAACTATAGAGCTGCCCGTCACTCCCTATTTAGCTACACGGAGCAATGAATTGTAAATTACTTAATTAAAACGTCAGATTGCAATTTGCCTGTACGCCCTATGTGTGGCACTATGTCACAACTGCCTTACGTGAATGGACTGTTAATTATTTCTTTTTATATAAACACAAATCTCAGTATAAAAGACTAATGATGACACTTTATATCTGTCAGCTTTTTCAATGTCAGTGTACAAATTTTCAGCGTAACGGAGCAGCGGTGTTTGCACCTGCACTTCATGAGGGAATGGTGATTATGTCAGCATGTAGAAGTGTGGCCATTAGTACTTAGCAGATAACGCTGGTTCAGATTATAGCGTGAAGTGATACCAAACCATCTGTAGAGTCAATCCTGGTGCACAAGGCACCGAGTTTTTCTTTTGATTTTTGCGAGCGAGATTTTGTACTTTTTTACAAGACCTACCGCATGTATATTTGCAGTTTAAAATTACTCGTTAATGACACATACAGCAATGAAAACTATATGCACAAATGGCTATGTACTGTTTTGGCAAAACAAGAAAACATACCTGTTTGAAAAAGAACACTTGCCAACCAACACTCAACTACTTCTGCACCGATTTCTACTGGAGTTTCCACCAGCACCCATCCCTCTAAATAGTGTCCCTGCAAAGCTAGTAACTCAAATTTACACAAGGCTAACATCAGTCTAGCTTTCTTTCTACCACCAAAAGTAAGATTCACATTTTCTATTTAATATTCACATGCTTAGACCATCCAAGAGCTTACACAGACTTGCAGCGTGAAGCCCCACTCTAGTTATAGATGAAAATGAGCTGTATCATCCAAAGTTAATAACATGGCTGTGATTCTGAATATACTTTGGACAACGTGTAAGTAGAGAAAATCTATTACTCGATTTAGGGGGAGAAAACTGCTTAGAAATCTAATTAAGGAGAAATTTTAGACTACTTAGAAAACATTATACTGTCTGTACAGGCTGAAAACTGTTGTTTTCCGTAACAGTAGGAAGGGGGAAAATAACAATTAACATTGTGAGCGCTTCCAAATTTTAAATTAAGAAACAATAAGTGTAATCTGTTAACCAAGGACTAATATCAGCAAACTTAGAGCAAAACCACTTGTGTCACTACCTCAAGAAGTGAGGCCAGCCTAGGAAACAGGTTCTTTTAGGCATTTATACTTCACTATTAGAGATGCTCACAACAGCAGTAGAGATCTAAATGTAAGCATCACCGCTCAATAACAAAACCATGAAGTTTTAAAAAACCCACGTAGTTGCATAGTTGGTAAACGTTTCGAGGACAGATGGATTTGGGTTAGGTAAAAGATAAGCAGCCCTTCCAAACCTTTTCCCTCAAATTATGCTGCCTGTTGAGAGAATAAACAAACATGAGTTTGAAATATTCCAAGATCATCTTACTCCTTGGGTGCACGTGCGAGTGCAGGAGTTCACAGTATGGATTCTTCTCCCCATTGTCAAGCACCAGAACAATTATGTAGGACAAAGAGCTAAGAGATCATCTAACCACATCTGTTAACGAATAACAGGCACCTCAGCAATGGAGACGCACTGCTGTCATTGCAGTCATTGCACTGATAAAGTGCTTAAAGCCAGTGTCCTAAAGCAAAACCATCATTACGTTAGTTCCTGAGTATTTGCCATGCCTACGGGTGCTTCAACTGTAGCACCAGGGAAGAAGAGCTTATTACTGGAAGATCACAGACGCAGAGTTGAGCTATAGCTCCAGAATCTTTATGCATTTGAGCTACATTTCATTGTGCCATCAAGGTCCCCTACTCACGTCACTACTTCTGACTCCTAGGAGACTGAGAATTCAGATTATTTAGCTGCTTGATGCAGGATTTTAAATCAGAGATTAATTTTGATAACTGTTTTAGCTGCACATTTTTTGAGAGGTACAAAGAGGTAATTTACAATTTTGAGAAAGTGTGGTTGGTATCTAGGCACCTTCATAGAGGCAAACATAGGTTTGCTGTTTCACAGGACAGAGTTTACACATCCAAACTGAACAACTTGATTTATTTAAAATTCACTTCAAAATGCATTGTGTTTAGTTCTTTTCTTTTTTTTTTTAAATGAACATTCAAAGCATCAAAATATTACTAATTTAAAGAGAACCTTTGTTAAGAATAAGATAATTTACATACTGTAGATTGTGGCTGTGAGGGGAGGGAAACAACCAAGGGTAGATTAGGCACAGTACTAAGGCGAACATGCCAGAAAACAACACAACTTTATGCTCAACTGTTAAATGACCTGGGCAAAATAAAACACTTAGGTGGGAAAATAAAACCAACTGCTTCCTTGAGGGTGTTCGTGTGGAAAAAAAAAAAAAGGTGTTAGTAGGTTTTCTATCTAGACCTAGCTCATTCACATATTTAAAGAACTCTATCTTCTTCTAAATAACAAAAAATGTTTCTAAACCAACGCAGATTATTATTTGGAACTGGCATAGTAAAATAAAGGATCACAGTATACAGAGCTTAAAATCCTGTACCAGGGAAGAACAACAAGTGGTTTACAAGGGGATCATTTAAGTATATTATCTAATTTTTAAAAACAGAGATATAAAATATTGGTTGCATAGGGATTTAAATATAAGGCCAAGCAGAAGATTAAAGTAAAATAGAGATCATAAGAAGGGCACTATGGTGTCAAAACATAGTATTTCCATTTGAATTAATGTCTAATTCAAAATCACAGTATTCTGCTAGTACTACAAACAGTGAATGTCAAACTGTCCCATTAATCTCGAACTGAAAACTGACATTAGAACTTCTAAATAGTACAAAACTAAAGCTCGTTGTCTAAACCTGATCAGTGTATTAGCACAGTAGTGCTTGGTACGTACCTGATTTATTTACTCTACCTTCTGTAAATAATATAAAGGTTATTTCTTGTTAATAAAAGCGTGAGATCACAATATTGCTGCAGGCCATCAGTGGTTTGCAGCCTTACTTGATATTTAATTACTCAGTCTTTAAAAGTGTAAGATCCCACCCTGCAGAATCTTCACCTGTTGAACACAGAACACTGTCATTAATAAAATACAATAGAAGTTCCACCACTAACAACTAACACATAAGCCGGGGTTGTAGGTTTAAACCCAGTACAATTCATTATTATTAACTCACAGGAATTTTTGTTAGGAAGGTAACCTGTAGACTTCCAAATCATCTTGCATGTATTAAATATAAACAAGTATGTAACTAACTGTCGTCTCTTGGCATTTCAAGTAGATTATTCAATTGTGACAGTATTTCTGCAAAAATCAATTTTAAATTGTTAAAATGATGTTCAAATATTAATTTCTGTATCTACATGTAGCTTAATTAACCTAAAATTGTAAGGAATAGTAGTGTAAGGAAAAAAGTATTCTCCAGATGAATCAGGTGTTGAAGTACACTAACTGGGAATACCTGAACCAACATCGTAACTGAAAAAGTGCATGAACATGGTAATACTACAAATGTGTTAACTACAGAACAAAAGGTTTCTGAAAGCTAAGTGATACTATCTTACATGTTATTTACAGGTTACAATTTTTCCAGAGACCACACAGCCAATTTATGATCTTAAAATTCCTTTGATATATTCAAAGCGTCCTTTGGCTTCCATCCTATTCAGTCAAGAGCCTATTCACACACCAGTAAATCAGGTGCTGTACAGTTGAACAACACAGCCGTTGTGGTTCTGTAATTCTTCAAAATTCACTCCTTTCTGTTCTTTGAAGAAAAATCAGTATTTTCATTTCACGCTTTTCGTAGGTGTTTCAGATTCCGTAGACTGTCTCCCATCAGTCCATGCCTCTCGTGTGCTCTTCAGTGCTAGTGTTTTTTGCTGGTCGACCACAACGTAATCAACTCTTTCATCCGCCACGCTGCTGCCCGAACCACTGCTCTTTTTCTGGGAAAGGCAAAAGGAGAGTAGAAAATATTTTAAAAATAAATTAACAACAAAATGTTAGCAGGTGTCCCAAGCAGACACAGAACAAGCACAGGTTTCTCTAAAAGGTCTGAAACAATCTCCCAACTGACTGCTTTACAGCTAATTAAGATGATCTTGCTAGAAGGTCCTTCTTTCCCAGCAACTACTTGTTAAGAAATTTTGAACTTTTGATAGCAAGAGTTGATTTGCTTACCTTACGAGGTGGGGTAGATTTTCCCGAATCCAGGTCCAGATCTAAATATTCTACTTGTTTATCTCCTTTAGGTTTTACCATAGGGCTGCTTCCTCCATCAAGACTGTTGCTTCCAAACAAATTCTGAAATTATAGTATAAATAACTTCAGCTACAGAAGTCCATGCTAATGATCCACATTATCAAATACGCTTATTATAAACTGCCAAAATATTAAAGGTTGAAGAATTTACTAGGAGCACTTACAATCAGCTAAACCATACAAATTTTACTGGTATAGTATAACAAGGGGATATATTCTAAGTTAAAACTAGGACAGAGTTGAAAGCTGGTGGGAGGGAAGAATCCCCAAACCAACCCCCCAAATTTGAGGTTGTCACCAAACCAATCTGTACCTTCCACCTAATGTCCCTTTCATATAATGAAATAAGAATGGAATGTGGTTTGTTCTTTTTAAATTCAGTTGTTACATTTGAAATTTAGCGTTAATGAATTACAAACTTTATTCCCTTAAATTGCTGTTAAATACCTTGCAAGAATTTCAGTCTTACAATAGTAGCAAAACTTCAAATGAAAGTTTTACGTTTTATTCAAAAGCCATCGTGATTAAGCTGAAAATCAAAAAGTATTCTTCAATTGATAAGGCCAAAAGATTAAAACTTCGGAGAATTTGTGTAGTGCTGCCTGAACTGAAGTTGCATTGTATGTGTCTAAATTTCAATTAGCCCAGACTTTTACAACCTCACCTCCTCTGTCCTCTCCCAGCCTGATCCCTCCCTCTTAACAGGTGTTATAGGAACAGTACAATAGAAGGACTCTTCTCTAAAAGATAAAGAAAAAAAAGGAAGACAGAGGGCAGCAGTCAGCAAAAAATGAAGAGGAAGACAGAAGGAAAGACAGAAGGGTAAGGCCGACAGCAAATTGAAAGAAAAAGCAGAATATTGCTGATTTTATTTAATAAAACAGAAGTATGACATGTCCAAACAAGATGCTTCGAAGCTGAAGACAGAAAAAGATGAAAAAGCATGGGCTCCTTTCTAAGATGCAGTTGGAACAAATAAAAATTTCCAAAACATCTATGTAGTTGGCACATTTTAAAACAAAGGCCTTGAGATAGCTGGAAACGTTCAGGTTCTCTAGGAAATAAAATATTTTATGGATTAAAAGCTTGATGGGATGGGCTTTTTAAATTGAAGTTATCCATTAGATCAGTATCATCCAACATATTTAATATTAAGTGCTAACAAGGACAAATGCAAACAACTGACACAAAGTTCATTTTTGTTGCCCAAATTCTCTAAACAAATTTCTGCATATTCAACATACAAAAATCAAATGCTGTATCAACGTTTCCGGCCTAAATGAAAAAAAATTTACTACTCTTTAAACAAAAATAGTGTTATTTCAAATAAACTAGACAAGCAGGACATATGCATTATAACGCAAACTTTAAATATATGTAAACGAAAATGAAAGGAATTCTGTAGAGAACAACCTTGAAAAATGAACGGTGCAAGCAAACAGAAGATATTAATTATACCGTCTTGGCAGTGACGTTAAATCCCTGAGGTGGCACTGTTAGAATCAACAGTAATCCCCCATTTGAACTGCGATTCTGCTGCAGGGATAGCTGTGGGCATAGGCGTATAAAATGCATCTATAAAAGGGGACGCTACAGATTACTTACCAATGCCTCTTGCAAGAGAGGGGCTAAGTTTTTACAACCCCCGCTCCCCACTGCTGAAGTGCACTTCTCCTGGGAAGCGCGCCTGCACTGCCGGCAGGTCCGACACCGTACAGAGCACAGACCAGGATGCTCTGCAGGCTGGGGAGCTTGCACCGAGCCAGAGCTGCCGCAGAGAAGTCAGCAGGAGAGGCTTGCTCAGAGGGACCTCAGAGGCTGTATCCAGAGGCAGCAATGGTGAGCTGGAGGGGAGGGAGTCTGGGGGAGATCGGGAAGGGCGTCCAGAGTAGCAGGGGATGGGGAAGCAAGCAGCACTGCGAGAGGAAGAGAATCTAGGGTGTAGCGAAATGGGCTAGCACATGCCAAATCAAGAGGCAGACAAACGAACAGAACAAAAAGGGTGCTAGACAGGCCCCCCCCAAAGAAGGTCTTTAATAATGATTTAAAGATGAAAAATGCTGCTGTATTCCCTATTAAGAGCCCAAGCCATAAAAATGTGGTGAACACATTGAACTATACTGAAAAAAAGCTGAGCTCAAGACACAGGTTTCCCTCCAGCGCTTTAGGGCTATTCTGGACCATATGTTAGTTTAGACTGAAGTCTGCTGCTGCTCTCTTACTTTAAAATGTTATTATTGGTTGTTCTTTTTCTCTCTCCTTCCTCTCCAACCAAAGAAAAAACACAGCATGCATCATTAACTTTTCCTAACTAGCTTTTCCCTTACAGCACTGCATGCTGAATATGTGAAACTTTATTATCTGAGAAAATTATTCCCCAAAGGGCAAAAAAAATACAGGTCTTCAATACACAAAGCCCCCTTCTAAACGCGTTTTTGAAAGAAGCCTACTAGAATTACACATAGCTCAGTTTTTATAGAATGCAAACAACAAATAATAGTCTTTTTCCCTCCCTGTTCCTTCCACACTTCTTGGAAGAGGTCCTTTTAATATAGGTTTTTAAGCAGGTCTCGGAGGTTCTAAGATAACTTATTTCCACTGGTATTATAATACTGAACTGGTGCACAGCCCAAGATGCGGAATTACAAAGAACAGTGAGTTTCTAGGGAAGAGGAAAAACAAGGCAAGTATTGAACTCCTTTGTACAATAGATGTTCTCTCTATATATGTTCATGTTTTTAATTTCTTCAGTGAGATCTTGCCAAAATTCTAAATTCTAAGTTTTTCTAAAGAGATTTTTTTCAATTATTATTTTGATCTAGAAGTATACAGGGAGTGATGTTGAGTGGAAGGATCTGTGCTTGCATGATTTAAAAGTGAGGACTGCACAGGAAGAGAGTAGTTAAGATGTAGATTTTACATACTGGGTCTTCAGTGGACTGATTTGGATTCATGGATACATAATTCTCTTCACTGTCGTGCGAGTCACTGCTGGAAGTTGTGCTATGAACTGAATCCGGTCTGGGAGACATGGGAAACCTGGAGGAGCTAATTACCAGGAATTATTTTACAAACAATACATCTCGAATATTTTAAACCTCCTGGTAAACAACAAAAACAAGCAAATTAGAGCTGAAATTTTCACTCAAGTTTACTAGAGAGTCACATTTTTTTGGTTATACACAGTCTCTCATATTTAATATTACAAAAAATTCATAAGGAAACGCTGTTTCAATGCACACAAGCATACACACATACACACACCAAAGGAAACCTCCATTTGTATTACACTGGCTAAAAAGATATTACAGACATACACACATTTATTAACACCCTAGTCAACAAAAACAATTAATCTGAATGAGGAAAAGCTAAAAGACTTACTCTCGTGCAAAGCTTCTGGTGATGGGAGATCTGACGGGGGCTTGCAATTCTTCCCATTCAGGCAAAGGTTTTATTTCTAGTGGAGCTGGTTTTGCTATATAAGAAACAGACAATCTTAAAGCACAGAGCATTCCTAAACAAGCTTAATTTTAATAGCTTTTCAAAGCCTAAATACTATTTTTTACATAGTAAATACAAGGTAGGAAAAGGAGACACTCTTCAGTTCTTGGAAAGCCACGATACATTAATTTATATTTTTAATCTTTCCAGGTACTGAAAAGCAACATCAGTTAGGAAAAAAACCCCACCATTTAAGAATTTTGCAAGATACACTGGTACACAGTAATTCTGTTTTGAAAAGAGACTCTAAAAATGGCAGCATCATGTTCTAGCTTTGCTCTGCCATGATGACTTGTTGAACAGACAAGCCCAGGTTGATGGAACTGTTCAGCAGAGCCAGCTCTGGGTACTTTCCTTGGCTCAGGGACAATTCTTATTATGCAAACTCTGGCCTTGCTGCATACATGTGCCCTCACTGATGAGGTTTCACAGCTCAAAGTGTGGGCAGAATGTACAACTGAGACTAAGTTTGCAAAAATATGAGATGAGCCAATACCCAAATGTGAGATGGGCTTCAGTCACAAGAGGTGCTTGGCTTGCTTCAGTGTTTATCAGCAGATGAGCAGAGTAGTGGCGTTTGCGCTATTAACGACAGCTCATATTGTTCTGGAAGAGATGCCATATTTATATTCCATTTTCAGAACAGAACCACAAACAGGGCATTAGTGAGAAACACATCAGCCCTCCCTCCCATTTGTGTGTTTCACCCCTCCCAAATGTTAGGAAAAAAAACAAAGCGTAAAAATACTTCTGGAAATTTTTATTTTACTTTTTTAAAAATCACATAGTCAAGCTGCTGTCAGTTTGAATCTCAACTTCATCCTCCCTAAAACTGATTTTAGAAACTAAAATTCAGTGTCATTATAATAACACTCTTCCTCTCCTCACCACCCCCCCATCAGTTTGCTGCTTATTAGCAGTTTTACCAAGGTTAAACGTCGGGCATGCAGCACCAGTTCATGAGAAGTAAGAGCTGTCACACACGAACGCATGAGGAACTGACAGAAATCAGTTGCTTAATCATTGTCTCAGAAGGAAAAGGCAAAACTGTGTCATTATACTTTTGTTCTACTCTTCAGATCGAGTATGAAAAGTCAGCTCTATTACATACTGAAGATGAGGACTCATAAGTCAGATTTTCTGGATTGGTATCAGTCTTTGGTACCCCGAACCGTTTTCTCCTTTTCTCTGTTAAGAAGTCATAATTATGCACTCAAAGCACATCAAGCCTGCTCCACTAATTCTGCCACTTTAACCCACTTGCTCATAAAAAGCTGTCAACACAGACTCAGAAGAACTACAACTCATCTATGTCAAGATATAAGGTATCGTATGAGGGAAGAGTGGCAGAACTGATCTGGATGTAGGCAAGCTGATACTAAAGCTTGAGTGACACGAAAATGATCAGTGTGGCTCAAGACCTCCGCAAAGGTCTAAGATTACATGGCAAGTATAATCATCGGGCAAAGTACTGCCAAGCAGCAGGAGTAAGGACTTTTTCCAAAGCCCACTGAGAACTAGCAGGAATGTTTCATCCAGTTGCAATGGGCTTTAAAAACCAAAGGTTACGATCAGTGACACTGCTGTGAAATTTTTAACATTATTTGTAATCTCCATGTGACTACACCAAGTCAGCACCTTCAATAAAGCCCATCAGACTAACTGCAATGCTCATTAAGATGCATAAATAAATCTCTGTACTAGTAAAATGTTCAGAGGGTCAATATTTTGCCTTATTTCAGTGTTTAGTCAACAGCAGGAAACTTAAGTAAACTCTGATTTCAGCTTATCGTCTAACAGCTTCAAGCAACTTAAAAGTAAATTGTATATACTTGCTTCTAAATAAAAAGACAAAAATAAATCCAAAATATGAACAGCTAAAACTTAAAAGATCAGAACACCTATGCATATATCAAGGAGACATTTCTGTGTGCTGTTCCATGTGCCAGGAAGACTTTAATTCCTTATATAGGAAACTTTTCACTTGGCAAGGAAAATGCACGCGTTATCTTAGATTGTAGTAGTAATAAAAAGGCTAGACAAGAGTTAAAGTTATTCTAGAATAACATTTTTTCATTTTTGTTTTACTTATTTTTATAAAGCTCCATATACATACAGTGCTAAAGTACATACCCTTTCTTCTTGTAGTAAAGTCACCTATGGTTTGTGAATCAGTTCGCTCTAAACCATGTGGTTTAGGTCTTAAAATTTTAGGACTTTGACCTAATTGGTAAAAAGAAGACTCTCTTAATAATATTTTATTTATAACTGGAAAACGGAATTTTGTAAATAAACAGCACAACCCCCTGCAGAAAGGTTAACATCACAAGCATAAGCAAGCTGCTGAAGGAGAGTTTTACAGTCTAGCTAGGTCTCATACTAAGGGCTTAAGCACCAAACCAGAAAAAAAGAAAACACTGCATGCAAGCAATTTGTCCGAGGCAAGCATTAAAAGTGTACAAAAAGGCTAAAAAGTGCATCAACGAACATTGTAACTGATCATTACTATTAACTGGTTTCAAGTTGCATTACATAAAAAATGCCACATTAAAGTAATATCTAGCATGACAGAAGAATAGTCATGTTTCAGATACAAACTACGGTATCCTCAAAGAAATTAAATCCTCTTTAATCACAATATTGCTTTGGAAATAGGGATACTCTTGGGAGGTCTCCTATCCACCATGCATCTCCCACTTGAGAAGCCTCAAGAATCTTTCTTCATACTATATCTGTTAAACTTACTCCCCAGAAATCTACATCTGCCTGGACCAAAATCACCTCTCCTACCTTGAAGACACAGCGGGACTTGCTCTCCAAGCTCCCAGTCTACATACCTGTCCCCGCCACCATGGCACAACTCAACCTCTACCACAAATGACCATCATAAAATTACATTCCCTAAACTTTTTTTAAATTGTATGTACCTATACACAGGTGCAGCAGAGACACTCGCCTTTCCTCCATGTTTTGCTATCGCACACTATCATGTTGTTAGCATCACATTCCCTTGTGTCATGCTATCACACAGTCTAACGCTTTAGGTGAATCTGCTAACCAAGCGAAGAGCACAAACTAAGAAAACATTAGACTCAGTAAGCTTCCCACAGGCAGCAAGATAACTCCTCTCCCACCATGGAAATTCTTAGCCAACGTGACCAAATTCTGTGAGAGTTTCAGCTCACATTGTCTATTTTAAATAAATATGATCAATAATGCATAGTAACTCTAACCTTTCATGAAAGTCTGAGAAAGTGTTAATATCAGAAAAGGGGAGTGCCTTTAAGTGGTACACTACGAAGTCATATGAAAAGCAAATCTTCACAAGAAACCAAATGAAAAGTCTAAATGTGATTACATTAGAAAGTTGCCCTACAGCACAAAATGGAAAGGACAATCACAGAGTCAGATGTGGGCTGGTACTACCAGCAGTAAGCAAGAATTCTTTGCAAAAAATAAACTTGGCAACAAACACCAGAAGTTTGCAAATCTCTACCCCAAGGGTTTTGCATATGAAGTGCTCTATTACTGTTATCGCTGAGGTATTGGGAATAATCAAGTAACAAGAAAGATAAAAAGAAAGGTTTTGTACTCTATCTTAACTTCTACACATCGCTTCTGAGAGACCATGCAATTAAGACAAAATTTATTTACTTATTGGTAGGGATGCATAGCAACTTCCTTAAAAAGAAAAAAAAAACCCATGAAATTATTTTTTATAGACAGTTCTTTTCCATATTCAAAACCAGGTGCTCCTGAAAATGGCTCGAAGTGCTGACAAAAAGACCAAGCAGTTGGGCAATGCTGACCGAAGACCCAGATTGCAAAGTGGTACACAAAGCATTTCTCTGAAGTATGCTGCTGGCTGGAGTTAAGTCAAAAGCATGACCCAACATGCTGGCATAGCTCATTCTGAGCCAATTCAATATTCACAAGTATCTTCGCTACAACTCTATGATAAAAGCTTGCCTATATAAAAAGTCCAATATCTTAAAATTGATTGAATAAATGTAGAAGTTCAATCATCTTTTATTAAGAACAATTTGATGCTGAATATAATAACCTAATCATATTAACTTTGTGTTCCACAGTTTTATAATCAAATTTAACACAAATCTCGCCCAATAGAACTCAATTTAAGATGCCAATCAATGCACTGATGTGCAAGCACGGATTGTAAGTATAGTGAGAAATCTAGCAGAGGTAACATGGTTAATGAAATTATTTAACCAGTGTGTATTTTATAACCTCTCTACTCTTATAGACTAAGACAGTCTGAAGTGTCAGAAACCCATAGCACAGAAGATATACACAAGAAACTCAGGGCAACTGATTAGTTCTACTTTTGTTAATAATGCTAATGTGGTCTAGTGCAGCTAACATTCCTGAACTATGATTATCCCTATTTGTAACACGTAGAGATAACGTAATTGCCTGCTTCATACTTAATTTAGCGTTTATAAACCATTCTGAGACTTTCAGAAGATCTATATAAATAAGTGCAGGTTCCTACAACATCTCTTCTGCATCAGACAAGAAGATACAAAATGTTCCAGCATAAAATAAACTCACTGAGCTTTCATCTCATGCTGCAGAAAGACTGTTCAACACAAATAAATTTGGTGGCAAACAGCTTGCTGCTACCAAGCAGCAAGGATAATGCAATTCCTCAAGTTTAATATGTCAGAGAAGGTTAAAATGGTTGTGCAGGCCTTTTTTTCCCTCCCTACAAAGCAAAAAAATAGAAGGCCTAATCTCCGTTGAGGAGCTTATAACATGCAACAGGAAAGACCTGACACCAGCCAAAGGAATAGGGGAAAGGGGAACACAATAACAAAACTGAAGTTACTGGTTTGTCTGTAGTGCAGAATTCCTCTATCCTGTTTTTGCTCATCAAAGAACATAAAGCAACACAATCCGGGGCACAGACAGCCCTTAACAGCATCCCTTATTCACTCAAAATATATATTTTTAACAAATCCATGAGACAATTTGGAAGTACCACTCTTTATCTAGAAATTGGCAGGTCTGTCACTATCTTTACTCGGATCTATGAACAGAAATACATGTTTTATAGAACTTTGTAACATAAATGCTGTGACTGAAATTCCTGGTGCTGCTCCCAAGTGAGCTTTTAGCTTACATGGCTATTCTAGGGAAGATAAATCTCAGTATAAAGATATAGGTTTTACATAGGTAGATTTTTTTTTTTTTAACTGAAAAAGAAATCGATTGTGTTGCAACACCACTAGATGCAAACCTACAGGGGGAAAAAACACCAAATAAGTTATGGCAAGTGAAACCAACCAAACAAGAAGTGAAAATCAGATGTTTTCACTGTTCAATCAAGTCACCACCTGTGAAATGTGAAGTGCTACAGCCAGGAGAGAGAAGCTCAGCTTCTGCACATTCTGCCAGACCAATACTGTGCGAGGGCACCCTGAGCTGAAAAAATCACTAATGAAGTCTATTTTTCTAACAAATGGCTGTTTGTAAAAACTGCCAAGCAGAACAAGCTACTATGGATCTAGCATTAGAAAGCACTCAGACGGCATGAATTCTGCTCCTGGCATTTCGGTGTGTATCAATGCTGCCTTTGTCTCAGAAGTCATCAGGAGAAGAGTCCATTTCACATGTTTGGTTTTGTTTCAAATAATGGTTTAAACTGCAAAACCTTTTGGTTTTTTTTCCATCAGCTAATGTATTCTCTACTTGTTTTCCATAAAGTACTTGGAATATAATGTTGTTGGGGAAAAAAGGGGGTCTCACCACAGCAAATTCCTGATTCAGAGTAGGTGGGTCCTAACATTTTTGGTTTTGAAGATGTAAGCCACACACTCAAAAGCCTCATTTGTTTTCAGGCTATCGCCTTGAAGCACTAGCACCAAACAAGGATCCTGTTAAGAACACTTCTTTCTGACTGCGCCTGCTTGCTCCACAGCTTGCTGGCAAGGGATTTTATTAAAAGAATTTGCAAACAACCTCAATGAAGAGGCTAACGCTCTATTTAAATGCCAGCTATTTAGGGCATAAAATTTTAAGGTAAATCCACTAATGTGACATAGAATTTAAGAAATGCATGATCTGTTAATGCTGTTTCCTGGCCAACAGGACTAATCCTTATGAGACAAGGAGATCAGATGTAGGAATTTTAAAGCAGTGTTTTACTTGGAATGGAAGGCAGAGAGGAAAAGGCAAAAACAGCCATGTAAGTGCCCTGCATCCACAAAAGTATTTGCAGTCAGTTTCTCTTTCCATTAAAACATACGCATCTTCCCTCCCTTTTCTCTGTAATTTGAGGAAACAGAAATTTGCACCAAGGTCTAAGAATTCCATCACTCAGAACCACTGTAGATTTTACCTTAAAAACATGGCAGAATCTCACGGTCTTACTCCCACACGGTTTATTACTTGGTTTTCAGTTCTGCAGAATAACCTCCCCCTTTTCTCCTCTTCCTCACTCCAGTAAATTCTGTTTCCCAAGTCTTCAGCATAGAGCTTTACAGGTATCCTGAATTTGCTGTTTTTATCATTATTACAACTATTTTCCTGCCAAGGCATATCTAATTAGAAACATGTATTTAGTTATACAACATTCGTATCTGTTTCCACCCTAGTATCCAGAAACAAATCGCAATATCAATAAGGCACTTACTTCTGGGCAGTGACACTACATGGATGGTGATAACTACAGTCTCTTTTAGACAGTAAAACCAAACTGAAATAAACGCATTCTTTCACTATTATGAACTACGAAAACGTAGTCATCTAAAGAGAGACTCTCCAGTCTTCTTAGACATCTTTATCTTCTCAAAATAACTTCTTTCAGAGCACTGCTACTTTGAATGCTCCAGAAATTAAGAATGAGTTGGAAAAAATATCTGTTTATAAAGAAATCCAACTGCATCTGACAGCTAAGGTTCACTGGTATTCATAAAATATTTGCCAAATGCCATAAAAACTATTTAGAAAATACCAAAACTATTAATGACCTAAATACTATTTGACTGCTCTAATTTGTGAGTAACTTTACACATCTGTATTTACAAAGACCCCAAAGCATGATGAACTAAAAGCATTCAATAACAAAGATAGTATTTTAAGGCCAAAGTACAAAATGCGGAGAGTTTATTAATTAGAAGTTTAAAGCTGCACTAAGTTTCATGAAGTCCAAGAGATACAACTTGAGATCAGTTAACTTTTTTTTGAAAAAAAAGCAACTCACAAAAACCTGACATTTAACATGTTCACTAGAAAAATGAAGCCTAAAATTAAGTCTATAAAAATGTCAATGTAATAACATGAAAATATGTATATTAAAAATTGTGTTTCCTTAAAAAAAAGCATTAAGCACAGGGAAGAAAAGAAAAATTGTAGGAAGGGAACAAAAAATATGCTGTTATTACGTCCAGTTCTCTAGTTCCTGCTCCTCCTAGCATCTTTGGAGTTCAACACTACCATCTCTACCACTAATATCAGAAAAGTTGTGTTTAGTTTTTTTAAAACCATTTTGTCCAGTAAACCATAGCTTCCTTTACAGCTGTGATGCAGCCATCCAAACAAAATTTTTATTTGACATCATTTGTTGTTTCAGAGTTTTGTAAGACAAGCCACAGCTGCGAGTTAAGGACTGGCACATTGTAGCAAGGAGCTGTCTAGATTTCATTTAAGTAAAAACTAGCCTTGTAGAAGTAATTTAGTACAGTCATGGAGGAAGCGTAATTTTCAGCTAAATGAAAGTCTTCGGAGCTTGTGGGGAAAAAAAGAAGAAAAAAAAATTCAATAAATTTTCTTTAGGAACTCTGAGGAAGCACGATAACATCCACCAAAATCTTATTTTTTAAATTCCTAGATGGAATGAACAGGTTTAGCTTCCAAGATTAAATGGAAGGGTTAAACACATAGATTTACTGAAACCAAAATGAACAGCACTTCTGCTCAGAAAAGTCACCAGGAAGATGAGGGGTTTTTTTGGTTTTTTTTTCAACGTATCTTCAGGTCTTCCTGCTAAAATCACTGTTCACAATTTTTTCAATGCCTGCTTGTCCTAAAGCGTGACAAGATGAGTGATCCTTTATTTAAGAATATGCAAGACAATCATGACAACATAGAACACTGCAGTGTTACCAACTTTTAATTATTATTTTTAAAGAAATCACAGAATCACTAGGTTGGAAAAGATCCACAGGATCATCGAGTCCAACCATTCCTATCAACCACTAAGCCAATGTCAGCTCCTGTTGTCACTAGTGCCTTAACTATGTCTCTGCAGTTTTATTTCAGGATGGTGTGGTGCTCTTGCTGTATCAGGATGTGCAATATGTTCCCATTGTCCAACTCAGACACTCATATACATAAATATTTAACAAGGCAACTGTTCACTAGGCTATTTATGACTAAATTCATGATTAATGAAGGTTCTTCATTTCCTTTACAAATACCTACTTAGTTTGGGAGTTTTACAGCATCATACTACGCTATAACAGATGCTGCTCATCCAGAAGCATCACAGTGGAGCCTATGGGGCCAGAATGCAGCAGATGCTTCCTGCTCTAGACACAATTACCTCTTTGAAGTGAGCCTGTACTCTTAAATAAAAAAAAAAAACAAAAACCTGAAATTTTCTATGAAGTTACCATACTTGGGAGATTCTCATGAGTAGTCATGGCAAAGATATAGCCTCACTTTTATAAGCAATCCACATATTTGTGGTTTAACCACATAAATTATTTCTTGTAACATCTTAAATGAGAAAAATTTATAAGAAAAATAAGCAGAAAATTTTTAACATTTTTAAAACAATCACAAATCCCAACTCCATGAGAACTTTCTTCCTCTCCCTTGGTTGGTTTGTTTATTTTCTCATTCAAGGTACATCTGGGTATTTTTGTGGCATGAAAAGAAACGTGTGCCTCATTCTAAATCCTACTTTACCACTTGCTGCGCTAAAAATTACCAAGGCCAAGCAACAGGCTCTTTTAAAGGCAATTGTACAGACTCAAGCTGCAAGAAGCATTTCAGACTAAATGCTGATATATTCCTGTTAAAAGATAAGCCTGATGTGAAAAAAATAAAGCCAAAAATGCACTACACTAGCTACTGGCTATTTTTGCCAGTTCAACCCAAAACTAGAACTGAAATGGCTTAAAATAAGCTCCAATGCAATTAAACTCTAACAATATCCGGGCAAACACAATCGCTATTCAAGACAAACAGAGCAAAGTCCAGTACCATGTTGCAGACTGAGAATCCCAAGTTCCTTCCTGCCTCTAGCAGCGACCTGCTTAGTGATCCTGGGTGCATCATTCTATCACAGTGCCCCGTGACCTTGAATTAGGATCTATGCTAAACCGACCTCTCTCTTAAAGCGTTTTAAGTACTCTGGATCAAAAATATTACAAAAAATGGCAGTGTTACACTATATTCAAATGAATGACATTTAACTTCTCATTTTCATTCTGTCACAGTTATGAGTTGTTAGTTCAGCCATATGCCCCCAGTTTAGTTATTTCTCTTCAGAACCTTGTAACACCCACATGCTGCCCCTCAGAAAAGAGAGTTTATCAAGTTATAAGAAGTAGGACACAAACCAGACTTTGAAGAACAAAATTCTGCCATCATTAATTCTATCACTGACTTATCTGTAAAGTTCAAAGCTCTTGAGAAATACCTGCTTTCCATCTTGACTGGCAAAACATAGTTTTTCTATATCCAAATCAAACAGTTAAGATGAACACACACACACATTGAACATTAACATGCTATCAGAAGTCCTTCTGAACAGCTCCTAAACAAGTAGTTAAAAAAAAAGTCTTATTTTGTAGTTGTTTGGTCCTAAGGTCTCACTTTACGCTCATTCCTTACCCCTATTGTGTGCATCTCTCAAATGCTGCCTCCTGACCTATAAAAACCAATTCACACCCTACCCATTTTATTTTCAGCCATGCTGTTTCCTTGATCTCTGACTGACGTCACATTTATACTGAAGATTAGGATTGTCTAGACAACAGACCTCTGTCAGGCCTTAAAATCTTCTCGTGGACTGCCAGCACAGCCACCTGGGACCCGTCTTGCTACACAGAGCGGTTCCCGGTGGAGCAGCAAACAGTTCACTACAGCCCTGCAAGCTGTCAGCAGGATGGAGATCACAGGATCCACTGCCTTCTAACACAACCCTTTTTGGATATTTTGAAGAGCCCCAGAGAAAATATGAGCTGGGAAAGAAGAGAACCTGGCTGTTCTTTGCTACCTTAGTTCTCTAAGAAGTCTTGTCCTCACGGCATTTGGGCACCTCTAATTCTGCTGCTCCTTCTTGGAATAATGGTATTTTGAGGAAGGAACATGTGACTGTCAAAACAAACGTCACATAATCACTCTGCGGCAAAACCAGTCACAGCCTTCGTGCAATTCAGAGAATAAGACCCAACCGCATGGGTAGATGCAGTATTTCTTTAGCTTGAAGCCTTTTGCTAGCAACAATGCTTCCAATTTAGCATCATGACTACATGCAACCATGGCAAGCTTAAGCAGCCAAAAAAGCAGAAATATAAAATCAGTATAGGCAATGGTTCTTTATAAAAAAAGAAACAGCACCCTGAAAAAACAAATTGAAAAAGAGATTATTTTTGTCATTCAGTTACAGATGAATGCAGACAAGCACCTGGCCAAATGCTCTCCATCTTGTCCCAAGCAATATATCACTTACCTTTTGGTATGCTTCTCTAAATAAATAGTAAAGTGCTTTAATTCAAGTTACTGGAAACCAACACCATGTTTTGAAATTACTTTCAAGGCTTCCAGAAAGTACTGGAAGCTCCCTGCATTTACAGAAGCAGCTGTGAGCTAGGAAAATGAAAACTACATGAAAATGTACTATAGTCTCTAGTCTATATATGTATTTATCGTTTTAAAATTTGTTATTATTTTTAACCTATTTTCTTAAACAAAGCTCTTCCAGAAACCAGTGAGAAAAGACATGGGATACCTCATAGCTCACTGTGGCTCCCAGCCCAGGCTATTCCTACAGGTGGGAAGAGTGAAAAGCCTCAGGTTCTCACAGCAGGGCTGCACAAGTACCCTCCCCTCCTCAGAAGAGCGTGCACATGTCAATTCTTGACCTATGGATTACCTACATTATGTTTACCCATTTTATCCATTTTTCATAACCCTGCCCTCTGTCACGGTCAGTAGTTCTACATAACTGTAACTATTCTCACAAATTTGGAGATTTTAACAATTCAATTAATTATCCAGTACACAAGGTGCTTGTATCAGAGCTGTGATGTATGTATTGCAGTCACTGCTGCTGACAGACAGATTGCCAGATGCTTGCTGCCTGACACTTCATTCTTCATAGAGAGCAGAACCAGAACTAACTGAGTATGTGTTTCATCTCGGGTTAACAAATCAGAAACGGCAGAGGCGAGAGCAGGCCCTATGCAACAGAAGGGCCACGGCCATCACCAAGCTCTCCATTTTTTACCCTTGTCAAACTGCTGCCTGCAAGAAGAAAGCCCTTAAACCAAAGAAAAATAGAGGACACACTAAGTTTATACATTTGAAAACAAAAAGCACAGCATTAATTTTTTTGAATGCTAGTTTCACCGCATTATTTCTTTGCAAAATGCATGTTTAGCACTGAATGTAACAAACTTCCCTGGACTGACCACACAGGAACTTAACTGACCTAGAGCTAATGGTGATGGTGATACTTCTCAGTAATGAGAGGAGCTACCAAAAAGGCACTGTTACTTGAATGCAGTTGAAACGCTATTTTGGAAGCAATCTATAACCAATAAAAACAGATACAGCAACTTCTTCAAACAGAACATATACCTAGAGCCCTTATCACTAACACATCTGATCTCTGCAGTAATACCAGTGGTCTTCAACAGAAACTCTTGGACCAATGCCATGTTAAAAATGAGCAGTCACCAGAGGGTAGCTATTTTATGCACCATTTCCTACCTTTCTGTGTCTGCCTAAGTTTTACTGAATGTACTGGCCCACTTGATGCCTTCTATGCACTAATTTGTAGCAGGTGACCATTGCAGAACATTTATCATAAGCAGAGACAACCCGATAATAGACGTTGCTCAAAGAAATTGAAAGCTGGAAAAACACCACAGTAGAATATAAAGCACACACTTGTTTTAGTTAGGTAAGGATCCACTAAAACAAGAGTTTTATCCTATTTTAATTCAAAAGGAACTGCAGTTTTATTTTCCCAAAGGTTTATCAGGAAGGAGTTGTTTGCATTGAGAAATAAACTACTGAAATGAGAATATATTACCATCCTGATGCATCATCACATCTGCTCTTCACAACAATGAAAGACTTGCAGTAGTACACTTAATAAAATGTGAGTGAGCCAGTGTGTGCATAGAACTAAGGTAAACCATTAAGTGATACATTGAAATCATTACCTTTCTTGTTAGCTCAATATCTGCACAAAGGCTTTTCAGCCCCCAAGCATTTACGATACAATATTTTCTTTTGGGGATAGTTTTATTTCAAAAATACCTTTTCTTATAAATTATATTAATAATAATATTTTTTATAGTGATAATAGATTCTGAAAGTCTGCGGGCAAAAGATACAGCCAGTCACTCTACACTCATTAAGAGGTATGTTAGTACATCTAAAATTCTTTTTCCCTGATGTTAGGTAGATGTTTCTAGCTGTCAAGCAAAGCTGGGAGCAAAGCAGGAGCCTCACGTGTCATTTTTAGAATGCGAAACATGAATTCGGTTTCAAGGAGAGAGATGCTAGAGCAGCGATGCTGCCACAGCAGATGTCTGTGCTACTGCTTTGCCTTGCCAACAGCAAAAGTGAAAAGCTTTTCAACACAGACACTTACTACTTTTGAAGATTAAACATTTTATCAGTAAAATACACAAACTGGCCAGTCGTGGAAAATATTTTAAAGCGGTTCAATGTTTATTTTGAGAATATTTTCCAGTTTCAGCTTTCACCCATCTGTTACTGCCCAGTATTTCTTAAGAACTAAACAAAACTACTGTTTGGCAACACTGAAACAATTAGACACAAGCAGAGAGCCAAAGTCTTAAAAAAGGCCGTGCCTTGGTTTCTGAAGATGGACAGCCAGAACAAGACAAGCTACTTCCCATTTCACACTGAGATCATCTATATCATAATGATATTATCTACTTCACTTAATCACCAGCTGTTTTAACTTAGTGGCAAAAATACTAATTTAAGTTAGTGAATATTTCGGATTACTTGAATATTTGCCATCAAGTTTTCCCCAAAATGAATTCAGCCATTCTCAATGTAAATACTAATTTCTCAAGCACAGGATTTTAAAAATAGGACTTAACTCCAAAACAAAATAGTACATGCATTTGACCTCACATTCTTAGTTCCCACTTCTGCAAGAAAGTTAGTTATCTTGTCTGAAAAGCTGCATAGTAAGGAAATACATTCCTTAAGCATTTTCCTGTATTTCTGATAGGCTGCATGATAAAACATTTTATGTTAACTGGAAAATCTCAGCTTTCAGAATCACTAATCTTTAGTGATTCTCTTTAAAAGTATCACTTATAAGCACATCACAACAGTATCTTCTTTTAAGAACCCTGGTGACCCAAGTAATCCTTATTTTAAGGAAAAGTAAACCCAGTACAAAATAGATTCAAGATATTAATTTTTTAGGATAGCTTTGACGGGGCCCCCTAAAATTTGGGGATTTTCCAGTTTTGTCGTTGATGCTGTTGCACTTTCCTTGGACTCATAAAAGTCACCTTCCACACAGCTGGAAATATTTCCAATTAAATTTATTTTTCCTTTTGCTTTATGACTCTGTTTAATCTACCACGCTCTATAAAGGCAAGGTAGTTTTCATCTACTACTGTTTATACAAATTTCAATAAAACATGGAACCTAGCTCCTGTGATAAAGCAAATATATCTTAAGAGCTGGCTTGAATTAGCTGTTCCCTCATCCCATTTGGATCCCAGGGAAAATACAAATGGTAACCTCACAGCTGACATGTTAAACATCTTCCCACGATTGCCCTATGTGGCCACTAACCCTTAAGCATTAAGCAGCCCCAGCATTAAGTTATATTCCTTGCTTTTACAGACTGAAATGAGGACTTAACATTACCTACTTAGTAGTTAACACTACTTCTTCAATCTAATTCTTCCTTCACTTGAACACATTTGTAAGAATTAGTTTATGTAAGAATCTGTAAGACCATTGCATACTTTGAGTAGGACTAAAAAGCATCGTGATATACAACTCATTCCTGTTGTAACAATTAATTTCTACTAAGAATGTTAACATCAAAAGCAAATACCTAAAATAGTTAACTAAGTTAAAAATACCTTTTACTTCATACAATGAAAACTTTTACTGATCCTGTACCAAGGATTGTTATGGCTTTAGATTTGTATTCTATCCGATGCCTCGTGTGTTCTCCATCCATCATAAGTCACCTAGCTGTCTTCTATGCATAAAGACTACAACTCACATTTCTGAGTATTATCTGTTCTATGTCATTTTTTCATTAGTAACTACAGCAATAAAATGTAAACCTAAGCTTGTATTTAATATTGTTATTGTGATGTTTTAATATGGTTAAAAGTAATTCCAGGATTCCTTTATGTTATTGCTACCTCATAGGATAAAAATTATAGTTAGAATTTGTGGAAATATGACAATTTTCCATTGATTAGAAGCTGGGAGAGCTATGTTCTATTCTTAGATGATACAAACCAATTTCTACTGGACATTTTCCTCACCTTTTCTGTCTGGTTTGAGGTTCCGATCCACTGGTGGTGGCTCACATTCTGCAACAGGTACTGACCGTCTGGGAGGGGTCTTTGGGCTGGACCTGAAACCCATGTGAGCAGGAGGAGGGACTTGCTTTCCAAATAACGGAAAATCGAACGTGCCTGGTGTCATTGGTACATAGTTTGTTTCCTGGATGGGTTCAGTGAAGCTGCTGGAATGCTGTCGTGGAGGAGAGTTGGGATTCATTGGGACATAATTTTCATCTAGTTCTTCACTTGAAACACTTCCCACTGTCAACATGCTTCTGTTTTTCTAGAATTAACATATATTTCCTTTAACAAAATAAGTTATGCAATCAGCTGTGAATGACATGAGCTTTTTTAACCTAATCTACTCAGATTAAAATATTCTACCGAAACGGAAAAATCACAAACACCATGCAGCTTGTTTTTTTACATGGGAACAAAGAGCTTTCAAGCATTGTCACTGTTGCCTCTCATCAGATCAAGTCATACTTACAAAGTGGTTATGGAAGCCCTCCAATGAATTAGATCTGTCATTCGGAAACGTTCGTGGAATATCATAACAGTCTTGAGAACTAATTTCTAAAGAAATAAGAAGAGAAAGTGGCTATTTACCATCCCTGTTCCTGTCATTTGGCACCAGGCATCCAGAGTCTGTTGTTATTTACTGTCTGCTTCTGAGAGCATAGAAACACACCTCCTGAAGTTGCAGCCCATAGATTTCATTTATATACTTGACAGGACTGTGTTCACAAACAAACTTGGCACTCATCAGTCACCACTTGAAGTTCTTATAGTGGCTTTTTTCCCCAGCAAGAAAGAAAAAGTAATTTTTCCTTTGAAAGGAAAACTTTGCTACTTCTTTAAAAACAGGCAGGTGTAAGAGTTTAGCGTAAGGGTCGATTTTGAGATACTGGGCCCTTGTGAAGAAACTATTCTAAAATAAACAAACAGCAGATGTTATTTAGGGTCAGGAGGAAGGTTTTCTGACTGAACACCCTTCCTGTGGAGGGAAAAGTGCTGTCTTAACAGGATTCAGTCTACTGCAGGAACACGTGAAGTCCTGCTCCCAGCTCGCAGCAAGGTTCTCCAGGGGCTTTCCATTTGAATGAACTGCTGCAGAACAAAAGATCTCTCCATTTTCGGGATCCTGGCTCTTGGCAGCCCATGTTAAGAATGTTCTCAGCTTTGTGGCTGCTTCTCTGGTGGACAGGGTTGTCTGGGAAGATGTCTGGTGAGTCCCGACTCCTGCTCAACCATGAAGACGACAGACTGCCTTATGCTGCAACAGGCACACTCCTTCTCCTGGTGCCAAGACAGAAACTGTGGGCAAACTCTGAGTTTTATCCTCCCCTTGTCCTGGGAAAAAACCTCTGACGTTCTTTGGAGACTTCCACCTCAGAGGGAAAAATAAACACTTCTGCTATTAAGTGCCAAATTCAAACAGTATTTTCAGACAGGCTATGTCTTCTGAGGCTGACATTCTCAGCTTTAATGCAGGAGTACTCACTTAAAAACTTAGCAAAATGAGATAAGTGAAGCAAACAAGGGTCTTTCAGGGTGTTGCTTTGTCATTTTAAAACACTAACAACCACCATATTATTAAGCTTAGCCTACAAAATGACTGACAAACAGGATAATGCTAACTGAGCACCTGAATGATCACACCCATTCTGTATATTGTCTCCTCTAAAAGTCCTATCCCTGTCCTCTTCCTTGTATCAGCCTCCACAACTCAAACAATTCTCCTTAAAAAAACCCCTCAACATCAGCATCGACTCTAACCACTTTAAAATTTCACTTTGAAAATAACACTGTAATGCACACCTGCCTTCAGAAGCTGAAAAAAAAGTGAAACTCTTAACCCAAAAGTGGTTAACAAGACTTAGAACAACTGCTCCCTGTAACAACAGCTTCCCAGCCTCTACTTCTTGATGCATTCCTTGAGTTTATATCTGAGAGAGTAAGAACAGGAACAAAAAAATAGGCAGAAAAAAAACCCCAAGAAACACCAAAATCTTTAAGTAGTTTTATCAGATTTGCTAGGACCTAAAATACACCCATCTGCTAAAAGAAAAATGGTAAAATAAGTGCACTAGCACATCTGGAATGCCAAGATTTAGGTGACTTTAAAGAACAACTTTAATATTACATAAAAAAATGCAGTATGCATATCTGTCATAAGGAGAAAAATAAAGGTCAGTGGCAACAATCACCAGATCAGGGTTGATCCCAAAAAAGCTCTGGGTATACAGAGTTCAGACTCATATCAGTCTCTCATATCAGTTGTTTGTCCCATTGACTTTCATGAAACACTTTCAGCTTCTGCAGAGTTGGACCTTTACTGGTATTCTGTGCTTTGCTGTTTTGATGGTTTTCTTTCATAATCTTCCCTTTTTCCTCTTACATATTTTAAGCACTGCAGCCACAGACCACTTTGTGAAGGGCTACACACTCACTTCTAAAGGCTAGAAATGCACCTCATATCATTCAGCCCACTTTTACCATTCAGATCACACCATTTATCACAAGTTTACTTCTTTTAACACAAAAACTCTGGAAGAGCAGCATAAACCACAGAATACTGACCTTTACGAAAGATATTCAAATCTACAGTTGAAATGGTATTACTGCGTGAGGGTGGCACTCCTGCTGTAGGGATGCAATAACTACTATCAGTGTCTGAGGCGGTGCGACTAATGCTACACGTTTCCACAGGAGATCGATCAGCAGCGTGGTGAGGTTTTGGTGGCCGAGGTGGAGGAATATCTGGAATAGTCTCTAGTTTTGAAGTCTGAGTCAACGTTCCCTCTGGAAAAGTTCGTGGAATCTGATAAGTACCTCCAGGTGTGGGGGGAATGTCATAGCTAATGGAGAGGTGTCTCATCTGCGTGTCTAATGAAGATGCTGCTGTTGGGGTATTGAAAACATGTTGCTCTCCTTCTGCATCAGTTCCAGATGGAGATGCCGCTTTCGGTAATATATCTTGTGAGTAACTCCTAGGCAGGTTATAAAGGCTGCAGTCTGCCAGTGTCAGTCCAGAACGAGAAGGCGGAGAGTCATAGACACCTTGCTGCTGAAAGAAGCCATTCACAGCGTGCTTGCTCGCTGATGAAGCAGGGGGTTTGTGGGAGGGTACGTTATCATTGCAGTCTGTTTCAGAAGAGCTGGATTTCGCGGAGTCAGCATGAGATCTACACAGAAGATTGTGAAGATTAGAATGCCGATGAACGTATAAAGAAAAACAAACATGACAAATAATAAACACGGCATTTTAAATGTAAACAAGTAACAAGGATATCAGCCTCTTCCAATTTTTTTTTTTTTTAAATGAAATGCAGGAACTCAGTTATTAAACAAACAGTAGTACAGAAGGAGGATCCTAAGTAACTACATACAAATCCATGCATGTGAAACAGATAGCAGAAGTGCATAACTTTAGCAGTAGCTAAACAACAAGTTGATGTTTCATAAAGCAAGTGATTTCCAAGAAGCCAGTTTGGAGCAGAGTTGGTTTGTGGACTGAAGTATTTTTTATATAATTTTTTTTAACCTGTGCTTCAAACTAGCAGCAGTTCAATAGCACTGTTACAGGTAAAAAGAATACACTCAGCCTTTAGATTTACAGTACTTGCTAGTTCTAATCAGCACTGAAGAAGAGTTAAAAATATAGCTGCTTGTAACACCTTTGAGCACATGCCTGAAGTTATATACTGACCATATAAAAATGGCCTGAAATCCTTAAAGGAGAGAAAAATAACAGATAAAAACAGAAAAAAGAGGAAGTTAGCATGTTCTTTGGGGAAAAAAAAATACATAGGATGCATGGGCAACAGAGTGCTTTTGTCTTGAGTGAAAGTCAGATAAAACTGCACAGTAGTTTACCTTTTATTTCTTTGGAAATGTCATCTTTTGTAAGAATAGCACTCCTTAATCCCAGTACTAACCAGCACCAGTAAACGTACATGGAAAGTAAACACATTGCAATCTCTATTATTTTTTTAAACCTGCCCAGTTACCTTGCTCCAGGCACAGAAATTCTGTTATCAGTCTGACTCCTTGCTTAAATGAAAGTCAAGAGAGTGGCAAAATACTAACATAGGTGGAGTTAATGCAGTCCATACACCTCTTGATCAATCATACCATGATATTTCCTATTTTCATTACCACATTACCATATCATTGTGTTAATGTATACATACGTATGTAAATATTCCAGCATGCATGTGTATCAATGAATAGCTGCTATACTACTCTTATAAGCAACTGGACCATGCAGTTTATACAACTTCTGAGGAACAAAATACATAAAAATCAGCAGCATGACTACCACTGGAAGCATTTTTTCCCCTTATTTTAAGATGCTCTGTACCTCAAAGTGATCACAACTAGAATTTATGATTCAGATTTCAATTGGTCGATAAGATTGCACAAAACTTTAAGAGCTAGCCAGATTTATCTACAGGGGTTCTGGCAACCTGAGGAGAAAGGAATCCAGTTTAGCTATTTAGGCTTCCTCTGCAGCCACTGGAGAAATGGAGACTGTGTGAAATAATCTGTTCTTCTTAGATATCCATCTAAAGGCAATGAATCACTCCCAAAGTGCGTCTCTGCCAGCTATCAAGGGAATCAACATGATGAGCTTAGACTGGACATCTGCAGTCAGAAGAATGTCTCCTAACCAACTGGCTTTTGTTCTGTTTAACAGCAGATGTACAACCTTCCACCAGTAAAAGTTGCTTATAAGATTTCTTCTCCAGCTTTATTTGTATTATGTTTTTCTATTAGCTTGTTCTTAGGGGTTTTTTTTGGTGTTCTGAGTTTTTTTCCTTTTTCATTAGAAAATGGACACTAATTTTGTTCTCATTACTACTTCTAACATAGATTCAAGTCCTGCGTCACTGGTCAGAATGCTTTCTAGGTGACTCTGAACATTAACTTGCATTTAGTTTAACAGATCCCCCAAAAAGAAAATATTTTCATTAAGTATTTATCCTAAGCACAAACAAGAAAGTGAGCATTCCTATATTCCTTATGATGCTGACCATCAAAAGCTTATCTCATTGGCTAACAGTTTACTTTCTTTGCCTCAGAGCTTCAAAGGTTCACTAATGAACTACTGGAAGTTTAACACACTTGCAAAAAGTACAGCACATAGCAATTATATGAGGTTACAGAGTGCATAATAAATTGTGAACACAGTGTGTGACCTGTAACACTGAGCTCAGCCCCTGCTGTAGCCCTTGCTCTTTACTCGAAGGATTCATTCAGGAGCTCCTCACATTCTAGACATGTTCTTCTAGTTCTGTGGTATTCATTTGAACTAAAGATTCAGCAAAAGTCATGTGTGTTTTGTGCACAGCTATGGCAAAGACTGTGATCTGTGGGCAGCCTAGAAAAGCTGGACACTACGATCAATTGTAGAACCAAAATTGTTAGTTCTAGTTCACTACAATATATTTTAAAATGAAAAAAAAAAATCAAAGCTACAGAAATAAAATATAAACACTACCATTTCTCTAACACAAGACAAAACAACAAAAACCAGAACAGAAATGCACATAATGAAAAAGCATACACTTGCTGTTCTTCAATTTGTGGCTGGCACACTGGATCACTTTTATCCATTTTGCCATGCACCAGAATGCAAATGACTTAAAGTATTTTCCCGCACACAAAAGCAGAGTAAATGACTTTAAACATCTTACCAGTTCTAAGCAACATGGTATTTTTACAGACATTAAAGACACATGATAATGATGCTGTGTTATATTCGACTCTAAAGATGCACAACATGCAGGACTATATAATCAAACTTCAGGATGCAACAACAGCACATGTAGAATGCCAGGATGTAAAGATTACTCATTGTATGTAAGCAACAAAGGGTATCGCTTTTAAATTTAGGAGTTTTTCTGGGTCTAATCGAACGCTGCTGCTGCTTCTTTGACTGTAAGCACTTGTGAAAACAGAAGACATTCAAAAAACATGACACATGACACAGCCAGGCCTGTTGCTTTCCTAGCTGATAGCAACAATTTATATTTCTAATTTTAGGAGTGCATTTCTGATTTACTTCACGTTTTTAAAGTAATCTTTTGGAATAAATCTTTAGTCTCTTGAAATAAGTTTCCAAAATACAAATGCGTTGTAGCCAATCTCATTTTGCAAGACCAAAACTGTTTTATGACAGTCTGAAACACAGAGCAACAAAGCAGCTGATGCCAAAATGAAGACAGGGAATTTGGCCTCTGAGTTATAGAATGGTTTGGGTCAGAAGAGAGCTTAAAGATAATCCAGTTTCAACCCCCCTGCCATGGGCAGGGACACCTTCAACTGGATCGGGTTGCTCGAAGCCTCATCCAGCCTGGCTTTGAACACCTCCAGGGGTGGGGTGTTCAAAGTCAGTATTAACCACTGATCATAAAAACAACAGGTACAATTTCTAAAGGAGTCTACAAAGTATTTGATTCATGTTACCTTAAGGAAATTTAGGTGAGGACTAGAGTTCAGGGACAGACTTTACTCCAGCTTTTATAAAAGAAAAACAGACGCAGGATGTTTGTTTGATGACTTCTGAACTTAAAGTTACCTGAAAACTTTAATTTTTCCCATGTACTTCAGAACAGCTCAGCAAAAAAAAAACCAACAAAAAACATCAATTGGCTCAAAATAGTCCGTTAACAATTGGCTTTTAAGATAAGTATTGGGGTTTTTTTACACCTCAGCTGAAAATAGTGGCAAAGCTGGGTATAACATAATGAAAATTCCTCAATGTATAAGCAGACGATGGCTGCAACACGAATTCACACGTGGGCATCACATACCTGCAAATTATGCTAAGTGGCAAAACTATTCCTTACTCACTGCTATGACTGGATAACTCTTTCCACATATCAAGAGGAGATAACTGTGCAGCCTGCTAATCTACAAGGACTGGAAATTAAGATGTGTAGAAGTGGTGAGGTATCGAGTCAGTAGAGCCCAATAAAAAAGCCTGCCTCCACGTATAAAACCTACTTGTTGACAAAGACCCAGGAAAAAAAGTTTTAAAAGTGTTTTAGTCTGAGGGATAATCATCCCATTTTTTATTATAATACTCTATATTCCATCTGACTTGATCAGTCATTTCAAGCTGATTCTTTTCCCATCTGCAGGAATTTATAAGACTGATTAAACAGAATACTACAAACAAAACAGCAGCAATACTGTTCTTTATGTGCCAGCAATCTGGGACAAAAACAGCAGGCATAGTAAAAATGTGGGTAGATAAATAAATAACACCCAGCTCTATTTCCAGAAAATCAAAGCCAAAGTTACATAGTTTTTCTATTAAATCTCACAGAACACCATGCAAGACACATATCAAACAAACAATATTTTTCAGGCAAGTTAATGGTTCTGTGATTAATTTCTCACACACGTTCCAAGAATGGCTACTGTTCACTCACTGCAGTGGAATCTTTTTACTTTCAAAATCTTCTAATAGTAGGTATTCCTGCCCTTCTTCTGAGAGAAAAGGTGACCCTTGGCTGGTTCATAAACATAGGAAAGATGAGGAAGATAGTGTTTAGTATTTCAACACACCTCGCAAATAAGTCAGAACATTAAGGGTTTTGGAAACAGTCTTTGGCTGCATTTTCTTATTTAGGATTCAAATACAAACCATAAAATGTCACTAAATGCTACAGTCTAACAATGCTCTTTCCTCAAGTCAACAGTGATCAGAGCATAAAACTATTTTAGACAAAATACAGTATGACATCTGCAAGTGCTGCATGCAAGATACTCCCACAACAGCACGTAGTGCATTGCATGACAATGTCATGAAGCATTTCAAAATTACTTGTTGGTTCTGAAGCACAACAATTCTTAAAACTTGTAGAGAGGCAGCTTGCATTCTTCCTCTGTGTTTCACAGTTACTTGCCTCACCCGGAAAAGAGCCCCAAAGCCTTGAAATAAAATTCAGTGGTTCCCAGATTATCTATAAAGTAACATGCAAAATTAGAACAGAAAATTTTCCCTCTGCATATCAGCAACTTTAAAAACTGAAGGAAAAATATTGTAAAAAATAAAACATTTAAGTAACAATACCTTCCTACTTAGTTACACCTTTTAAGCTTTCCACATTACACTAAGAGAAAAAGGTTGTATGAAATACGCAGCTAAATTGTTCCAAGCCTGGAAATTAATAGGAAAATGATACAGCCATTTACTTTTCTTCTTTACCTGTAAGGACGTGGACTGGGGCAGTGCACAGAGTGCCCTCTAACTGATCAAATCGGTAATGTGCTACAGAGATGCACAGAGCTCTAATCCTACAAGAAAAGGTCTATGTCCTCTATACTCGAGCCCAAGTCCAGCAGAATACCTACTGCAGCAGACACGACGCTTAAGCGGTCCTATTAGAGAGAACTGAAACTCCAGCATAACTATTAATCTAAATGTTCATTATTACAGCCTTCTTAATAAAAGGACATAGCTATTTAAAATGTAGTTAAATAGAATACGCTAAGTTCAGATAATTTCCAAGCAATCACAATGTCAATATTTCACTATCTTCAAATATTTCTATAAAACAATTTAAACAATTTCTACACTCCCAAAGACTTTGTTCAGTTCTTTAACAATTCCCTCAGAATTTTATGTCCACTGGACCTTCTGCCTTGCCCAGTACGCAGACACTGGTGACACAGGAGAGAAGGTATCTTCCTCAAGAAACTCTGCTGACTATTCACGGGCTCTGTACCATATCGTGCTTTATGCCCCCTTTTATGGTCTCTTCAGACTTTACTCCCGTTACTTAAAACCACACATCACACAATTGTGGAAGTCAAGTCAGAAAGTCAATTACATATCCCAACGTTTATCATCCCTAAAAACATGCTTCGTGTCGTTGGTGTTAGAAATCTGCTCTGTGCCCACCCCTTGCAGAAGAAAATGGGCACTGCAGACACATTGAGCCAGGTGACAGAAATGAAAAGTCAAAATTTCTCTGCCAAGCCATTCTGGAAATGACACCAATCTTTTTGATAGCATTTGGCAGGAATGGTGACATCCTTCTTTGGCACCATCAGCTTCTAAACATCACTAAAACACTGAAATCTTTAACTCTGACAAAGCAGATACTGGGTTCACCCTTCTTTTGCAGGAGGCTTTGGGGCACATTGCGCTGCCTGTAACCAAGACATTCCATACACTGGGGGAACTGTAGGCTCATTCCTCTGTTTTATAAGACTGTAAAGGGTGGATGCTTTTCTACCATGTCATCATCAGTAAATGGAGCAGGAAACTCCTCAGGCACAACAGAGTAAGATAAAAATGCCAAGGGAGTAGAGAGCACATGGCACAGGTAAAACTGGCAGAGCATCAAGGTGCTTATGAAGAAGGCACCACCACTAAAAGGTATGGCCCTAAGGGAGTATGCGAAATACTCATGAAAACACTTTCAAAGGAGAGCTCTCCTCAGACTTCCATATACTCATCTGCAATCACAAAAAGGATGTGACTTTTTTTTTTTTTAACTTTTCTGGAAATACCCCAGCAGATTTTATTTAAAACTACTGCAGAAAATAATCTTGCCAGAGAGATTTATAAGGTTCTCCCACAGAGTACTCTAGGCTTGAAGGGACCTCTGGAGATTATCTGGTACAGCTATTCCAATACCTCCAAGCAAAGCCAACCTCAAAGTCAGGTGAGGCTTCTTAGGAGCTTGTCCAGTCAAGTTCATTTGTGGTTGGGCTATTTTTGAAAAAATCTCAGAGGATCAAGATTCTGATATGTCCCTGGGCAGCCTGCTCCAGGGATGGCCACCACGATTCATTCTGAAAAACCATAGCAATATTTCCCAGGTAGCTACCATAAATATGATATCCTTCTATGCAGGAGGTGCTGTTCATCTGTTTAAGTTAGTAGTAGCAGCTGGAGAAATAAATATACATTTAATTCAGTAGAAATTCTCACTTCTTTCCTTAAATTCTCCTACTGCACACTTCTCTGGAGAATGGACTGTATGGGTACTCTTTATTCAGTAAGAAATAAGGCTTACTTGAGCTTGTTTTAAAATACTTGTTAACTGGAAAAAAATAAAATTCAGGACACAGAAACTGAGTTATTTAAGTCTCCTGTGTTCTTAGTTATTATAAAATAATTATCTTTCACTCTTGCTAGAGAGTCTGAATCATGTTAGCAATAGTCAACAAATACCATTCCAGGACTGTGATATCCAGTGATGTGGCAACCTGGCAGGTGATAATAAATGTCAGCATGTTCTACCGAATATTTTCCATGAGAACTTTAATGGGCAAAACTGGGGCACAGAATACAAAAGGGAGTAAGGCTAGATTTTTCTAGCTTTTTCTAGTCCTAGACCGAACTAAGCACAGTAGATTTTGGCTAAAAAAGGGCATTTCTGTGCTCCGTGTCATCCAAGCTACAATGAAATGCTGGAATCACTGCATTTATCTGATACTTCATACTGGCAATTGTTGTCCACGCTTTTGGAGGGTCTAGTGTTGATTAAACAACTTACTATTGTTGCAGAAGTTACAGCCACCTTCCCCCCATAGCTTATGTGCATCCAAATGTTCGATGGCTCAACAATAAAAAGGTGTTTTTAGCACAAACATTATTCTTGGCCTGTAATGCAAGTAAGTGTTAAGAAGGAAAAAAAAATATCACTTACCTTATAGGTTCAGGTTTTTTACTTTGACAGTTTATTAGCAGTAGGTAGTCTTGCGGATCTTCTTGACCAGAGAAAGGCTCTAGTGGGGGGATGTTAATAAGCTGATAAGGAGGAGGTAGGGAAGGTTCTGCTTGCATGGAAGGTTGTGATGTGTTGATGGGCAAGGGTAACTCAGCAGATGGTTGTAAAGGATTGACCGGTGGCTTCACAGCATCTGCAAACACAGAAGCAAGTAATTGCTTTTACAATGAAAAACTAGTCTTAAAAGAATATCAAAAAATTATTAACAGTGGATGAGAAAAATTAGTAGTTTTAATTCACAACTGTAAATTTGGTGGACATAAGAGCATCTGTATATTAATGTTTGCTTCAGAGAATTTATACATAAACCTTTATATTCTCTATATGTTTTTAAACTGTGATCAATTCTTAACTATGCCCTGGAAACAAGGGGTTATGCCTTATTTAACTTGTTTTCCAGTCACAGAAAAAACAAAGATGTTGATGGCTGAAGAGGTCTGAGAATACAAACCTGTTGCTTTAATCAAGAGCAGACAAAGGCCCATAGGTTATTACTTCAATATGGTAAAGTATTTGCACGTATTCATTCCGTTTTGACCAAGGTCACTTCAGCATTTGAGATCAGTCACCAGTCAAGAACTATCCTCTTTCATTATGTGAAAAGCAACAAGAACGACACTGCTTTTGCAATGGAACATCCCATACAACTATAAAAATAATGCATACGTACAACAGGCATCATGTTCCACTAAACCGCCTCACTGCACACCCTGACTTTTTATTTTTGGGCAAAACATGAAGCAGTTGTGGGTTTTTGTTGTTATTTGGTTTGATTTTTTGTGGAAGGGAGATAGGGGATGGTGTGGTGGCTTGTTTTTGGTTTTTAATTAACCTTGTCTTCATAATTCTTACCCACTTCCTATTCCTCTATATTCTAGAGTAACTTTCCTTCCAAATGTATCCTGAGTATTATCTGGGAGACTGGAAACCATTGACACTGTCAAACATTAAACAATCATTAAATTTTTTTGTTGTTTTAATGACACATTGACTAAAAAAACCCATAATTACGCAAATCGTTCTTCAATTTTCAAGGCTCCCTTGTACTTGCAATTCATTGTACATTCCACTTTGTGCACCCCAAGAATGGATGCTGATTATTAGCATCATTTAAATGAATATATTATTACCCAATGCAGACTGCTCCTGTTTGGCTTACGGATTTTGCACTAGAAAGTAATTTCATCTAGCTTCTGCTTCCCAACACTATCCTGGGAAGAACCAGATCAGCAGACAAGAATACAGAACTCCTGCTTTCAGTTCTGTGTACGCTATGTACAAATGATTTAGATGTGGAAATAGGAACAGAAGTACTCGCTTTGAACTCCCGTGGCACTTAACAGAGGCTCAGAAATTAAATCCCACCACACCCATGTGGGTGGAAGACGTCTAGGTGTATGAAAACTCCTCAACTCATCCTACCTGAAAAGGTAGGATAACCTAAAAAAAAAAAAGTTTTTTATAAAAGGTTGTGCCTGACCTATCCACCAAACTAGTTAGCAGAACAAAGACAAAACCAAACTGCACCCAGTGAGTCACATGCACAAAAATAAAATGGTTCCTTTACTACGTGCTAAAATATTAAAATATTAACAATTTTCTATTATTTAGGAATTTCAAGAGCTTGAAAAAGTCTGTTTGAGGCACCTGCTAATATTTTTTTATTCCCCTGAAGTTGGGAGTCAATAGCAGGAACGGAGGAATGCCTGAATAGACCTACCAGGTATGTATTTCTCACTTCTAGAAAAGAGCTAGTGGGAGAAAGGACAAGTAGGTTTCTGTCCTGTCCCCTCCAGAACCTAAGGAATGCAAGTAAATTTTTGCACAAGTAAAAGGAGACAAGAAAGGCTTCCTGCCAGATAACACTATCATTCTCTGGTAGCTACACTTACAGACAAGATCTTGGAGGGCTTTGGTGCAGCACACTCCCCACCTCTGTTCTTTGTCCTTGACTACACAACCTTCATGTCGTTGGATCTGCTTGGCACCAAGTTCATACAAGGGGAAAAAAAGAAACCAGACAGGACATCCCTGCAGCTTCTAGGGAATGGGTGTGTCAATTAGACCACAGGTAGTCAGGAGAGCTCTACAGGTATATAGTAAGATGCATGTCTACGTGAGACAGATGTGTTTAATCAAACCATGTGCTAGCATTCCCAGGAAGAATGATAAGACTCAAAGGTAACTTTCCACAGAAAAATAAAATGGAGAAGCTTGGAAGAGGATCAATGTTATCCACCCACTTTGGAGAAGGAGTTAGTTTTTTGAGGGAGTAAGGTAAAAGCACGAGTGTGAGAGAAAGCCAGCCTTTAACTTCTTTTTCTATAACTTGTAATTGGTGAAAGCAAGCAAGGTGGCGAAGACCATTAGGCTAAACATATTGGCTCAGATCTGTAGTCTCTGAAGTCCACAGTGGCATCTCAGATGGTGACCTGCTGCAGACAGACTGAGCACAAGTAGCAAGGCAAACCTGCCTTACCACCCTAGCTTCTGGGGCTCTACAGCTCTGGGGCCCCTCAGTGAAGAGGTTGCATCCACAGACTATGCTGACTAGTATCTGACCAACTGTTCTCTAAATTAATCCTACTCCTTTTGAGTATATTTTTGACCTCTACTACTGACCTGTGGCAGAGAGATCCACATCTTATTACATGTAGCATGAAGAAAAAACTTCTTTATTTTAAACCTGCTGCCTGATAGTTTTCACGTGACATCCTTCAGCTCCCATATTAAGAGAAACAGTGATCAATTGCCTCCTAGTCGTAATCCCCATTACTGAGTTAACACAACTGTATCACAGCTTTACTTAGTCAACGCTACTTAATGTTTCTTGGTATAGAAGCCATTTCACTGCAAATTTGGCTTCCCTTCACCTTCACCCTTCCTAGCTCTACTAATTCCTCTCTACAAAGGGAAACTAACTATTGAATAAAGTGTGCAAAAAATAGTCTGGGACACGCTTAATAATGTACAAAGACATAACAGTAAGGCTGAGGGGAGACCTCATTGCTCTCTACAACTACCTGAAAGGAGGTTGTAGAAAGGAGGGAGCTGGCCTCTTCTCCCAAGTGACAGGGGACAGGACAAGAGGGAATGGCCACAAGCTCCACCAGGGGAGGTTCAGGTTGGACATTAGGAAAAAACTTTTCATGGAAAGGGTCACTGGGCACTGGAACAGGCTACCCAGGGAGGTGGTTGATTCACCTTCCCTGGAGGGGTTTAAGGGACGGGTGGACGAGGTGCTGAGGGACATGGTTTAGTGTTTGATGGGAATGGTTGGACTCGATGATCCAGTGGGTCTCTTCCAACCTGGTTACTCTATGATTCTATGATTCACTCTGTTGCTAACCTAACCATTTGCCTTTCCATTGTTCCTGAGTACTGAAGGTGACACTGTCCAGCTGTCCAGAAGTTTCATGAGCTCTTCCCTGAGCAAGGATTTGGAGCCCATTAATGTTAATGGATACTTTCCCTGTGATGAGCTATCTCATTTATTTTGACTAGAAATCCCTGCATCCTCCTACAGATCTGTAGGGGTGGGGTGGGTTTTATGATTTGGTAGGAATATTTGCAGTGGATAGAGCACTGAACTATTACAACACCAACTTTCTGATCTGAAAGTCATCCTCATACAGGCATTCTGTATGTGTTAAATAATTTAAAGAGCAACTGAACTTAATATAAAGCATCTCACTGCTGGGCTACTTCTAATTTGCCTTACGCATTCAAACTACTTTACATTGTACTACGAAGCAAACACCAATGTTAATGACTTGCATCACTGAGTAAATGAACGCTGTTTGCTTATCTGTACCCTCTCAGATATTCTCTTTAGCCACATACTTCAGAAGCTGATATGAAGGAAAGGGTTTCTCCCAGCTGCCTATTATGATTTCAAAGCACAGAATCATTAACTTGCTCCACTTTGGACTAGCAGATTTTTAGGGAAGGGGTCATCTGCACACCAAAGAGCGCTGCAAGTCATTTGGTTCGTTCCCAGAGCTCAGACACTCGGACTGCTTTGAAATAACTGAGAGCTGGAAAACCATCCAGAATATTTAACATGCAAATGTGCATAACAAGAATCCTATTTTGTTTTTATAATTCCTGCATTCAGTACAGCTAGAACAAGCAGCTTTTTAAAAACCGGGCAAGTGTTTTATCTTTCCTTGGCTGGCTTGTTAAGAGCAGTTACAGGCATCATCTTCACTAGAATTTATCCTTTTTTCCTCATAACTATTTTTTTATATTTGCCTCACTAATAAAGCAATCATAAAATTAGTGAGGTAAAAAGAAAAATTCTGAACAAGAATAATACGAAGCTCCCCTTTCTTCCTTCTTAACTATATAAAGCTTCTTTACTCCACATGTTCCTGTATCTGTGCTTTACAAATAACGCAGAAGATTTGAGCGTAGGAGTTTGCATTTAGGGTTGGATTTCTGTTGTTTTGTTGTTTTTTTTTTTTTAAATGAGAGCAAAAATTAAACTGTTTTCTGCATCATGACATATAGTCTTTTAATATTCTAATTATGTAAATCCTTGAAATGTTCTCATAGTGACAAAACAGACGCTTCATTAGAGCAAGCATTACTTTAAACGTTGAAACTGCAACCAAAGTAAGAAAATGCATTCTTTGCAGATCGTAGGTAGAAAGACTAAAATAGAAATGGGATTTTCCCTATAGTAACAGTGAATCAGCAACAGATATGCAGTTGTATGATTCTACTACTCTTCTGCAATCTTTTCCACCAAATCCATTTACTATGATACAGATGTTATAATTGAAACAAACAAGAGCAAACAAAATAGTAGAGGAATAACCATAACACTGCTGGAGTTTCCTCTAGTGTCAACTTCTACACGGTCCCAAGTGAAAGATTTGGGAATCAAAGGGCCACACGTGTGCATGTGTACACTGATGGGCACAGACAAATGAGTATTAACTGCGTTCTTACACTTAACTCAATAGATGTGAGCCAGATACAGCCCCGAAGATACACAGAAATGTTATTCTGGGTTTGATTTTCAGCATAAGCGATGAGCTTTCAATCAATGTGAAACCTATACAGGGAGCGTCTATTCCGAACCTTTCTGCCATACCCAGAGAAAAACCTTTTAAATACTTAATAAAAAGTTCCTGTGCGTTTTGTCAGTTTGTTTTCTTAGTTTAATATAATCTCAGAGTATCTCTCTCTTTCTGAAGATAACACATACCTCATTTAAAGAGCCCTAATGAAGAATTCAGTGGTTTCTTGTTGCATATTACAATCAGGACAAACCTGACTCCTGCATCTGAAACAGAAACATGACTGACTGTTCCAAGTTCCTATCACAAACTGAAGCCGCTGGCTTTCAGAGCTCACATCTAAAATGTTAGCACATACTATCTGCAGTTCATATGTAATTTTAAGCTGCACTTTTGGTTACCCATTTAAAATTTTAAAATACCAAAAGCACTTCCACTCAGAATTTCTTCTCCCTTTCCACATGCAATTTTCTTTTGAAGACCACTTGAGGCAGGGGGTGGAAAGAACCATCTGTAGCCTGTTCTCTCCATCTGAAGATGGTACACAGGCTGGGTGACGCAGGAAAAATAATAAAGGAGGTCTGTTATATACTAACTACCGTAGGTGTTTGTGAAAAGAAACAGCGCAGCCCACCATATTAAAATGGTTGTTTTTTTTTCTTCTTCTCTAAGACACAGAGCTCCCCTCAGCAGGGTAGGCTGCTCTAGCCACGCAGCAAGTTTAACCAGCTGGGGCTGCATCTCACACACACAAGAGATGTCTGGTACTGTAGGCACCTCTAAGCTTCAGAAGGGTTTTCAGCACTCCACATACTGCCCCACAGCACCTCACGACTTGAGAAGTAGCAATCTGCAGAACAGTTTTCCAACTCAACCTTTTGTAATCCCCTTTCCTAGCAACTCATCCTGTGATGTTAATGCCACAAAAAGTGTCCAGCAGGACCAGGAAAAATTAACTTTATTACCTAGGCATATTATAGTCAGCTTTTTTTTCCTCAAGGAAGAGGAGAATCACCTTCTATACAAGTTTTTGTCACATGCAAATGGCAACTTAAGATAATAGTCCCAAACGTTCAAGGTTAAGATTCTGACTGCACCCCTGGTTGTAAATTCTGTCTTTGTAATATATGTATTTTTTCCTCCCATACTTTAAAGGGAAGACCTACTGTTGCAGATTTTGTGCTATATTCAACATCACCTTGCTTAGCTACTCTCCTTTAACCAACTGATCTGAAGCTGAAGACTTCTTAGTCTTCTCTGCTGTGTTGTCTTTCTTCTTTGTGTAACAGGCAACAACTATCTCAGCTCTGCCTCCCTTTGCTCAGCTCTTCAGCCACCAGCTACTGTCTCTACCAATCCTGCTACGCTAAATCTCAGGTCCTTCTCTGGTCCTGCTTCTGCCAATTTTATTATTTCTCTGCAATTTTGCCAGATGAAATCTTGCAACTCTGACAGCCTGCTTCATAGTCTATCCTTTCCCTCCTTCCTCTAAGCAACTCCATCCTAAAACAAACATACCATGTTTGTACATCTCACCTTTGCCTCCTCAAAGCAACCAATCAAAAAACACTCCACAAAGAGATGCCCTCATGCCACTGTTTCCTCTAAACCTACTGCCATACTTGTAAGACAACAGACTCACAATCTTTATGCAGAGGGTCTCTCTCCTAATGCTTAACTTGGTTCTTTTGTGTTACTCTTCACTGCATTCCAGGTCACCAGTCTCTCATCCTCCTGGCATGTCCTCTTGGAGATGACTTTCTTTCTGGTTAATCACATCCAAGAGATAAAAAAACCCTTCAACTTGTTAGGTACATAATCTCAAAGGTGTAATATTGTTGCAAAGACTTCTTTTAAGCTTACTCCAAGGTATTATTCTCTCATACTTCTCTCCATGCTCCCCTGGAGCCTCCCTGCCTTCGTCTGAAAGCTCATGCTATTTCTCTTCACTTTTGAGCCCTTCCATGCCCAAGGTCTCTAATATTCATCCTGTGTTACTGAGATGGAGATTTTGAGGTGTGCCAGCCTCTGTCATCTTCTTGTCAAAGGGAACACCTTCTCTCTTACACGCAAACCCTTCATGAAGGAAAGGGACCCTAAACACCTCTAACATCCACTACTTATTTATCAAAGACCCCCTGAAAATTTCTTCTCAAAAATCCCTAGAGTTCAGCAACAGTCCAGCAGCTGAAGCACTGAGACTGCTTATCTGTCACAATGGTCAAAACCACTTTATCTGCTTTCACCTCTTCCCATGTTGATGTCTTTTACTGCAGACACTAAGTTCTTCATGGCAGAGCCTGTTTTCTGTTCCAAGCTTGTGTTACGGGCAGCAGAGGGCTATCCTGATCTGACACGCCCATCTCCAGCACAGTGCAGCAGCAGAGATGCCTGACCACGCAGCATTTGAGACAATACAAGGCAGTCAGGATTAGAAGGTGGAGTTATGTTCATTCTGCCAGTTATTGATATTGTACCCAAGCTATGATCAACCTGCATTGCATGTATTATCAGAACACCATTAAAAAATAGTTACCTGATGATAAACTTACTGTTCAAAATGCAGAAGGCATGAGAGACAGACACCAGATTGCAGCTGCCTGGACAGAACACTGCAAACTTTGAATGTGCTGTGTGTGAAGCAAGATGCAGCTCTTCTGTCCTTATGACAGAAATTTTCATTACCACATGTAATTATTTGTGTAAACGTAATTGCAGATTTCAAAGTCTTGTTCTTCCCTTTTCCTTTCTTCTTCTGTTTTACTAGGTTATTGCTATCTTAATTCAAATGAAAACACGCAAGTAACATGTTTGCATATAGTCAGATTATTTCCTCCTTCCTCTGCTTTGCCAAGCACTCAATTCACTAAACTACAGAAACACGGAGCTGGATTACAAATAAAACATCCATCATAGATGTCTACTCAATCCTAGGGAAGGGCTTTCAGAGCCTGTGCTTAAACATCCTTAGAAGGTTCTTTTACTATCATTACATCACTCACTGAAATAGAAATTACTTCTCTCTTCAGATAAGAGCCGATACATGTCCTCCTTATCACAGTTTATTACAATTTGAAAGTCAACCCCTCCCGCAGTATTTTCTTCCCAGGAAAACTAAATCCTTCAACTTTCCTTCTCCTCAATCACTTTTAAAAATCCCTTTTCTCTGTATCTACCATTCCTTAAACATTTACCCTCATCATTCTGGAAGCTCAAGCCACAGTATTTCAGCTGAAGTCTGCCAGGCAGAGCAGAATGGTCATTTCTCATGTCCATTTAGTCTCTCCATCCTAGAACTTCTCTCACCAGAGTCCAAAGCACACAAAACACTGGCAACATGTTTTTGCTTATAGTTAGAACTTAACCTCTAAATGACAATATTGTGACCTTAAAGAGAAAACATGAATATTAAAAATGCAGTATGAAACTTGGTGGTGAACCTAAAACCCATGCTCACATGTAGCTCCCCCCACCTCTGCACGTGCATTCTTAAAAGAAAGATGCTACAGAAACAAACATTTTACAGCTTCCATTTGGAAATAAAGAGCACCAGCTGAAGAAAACATAAGAAGTAGCTAGAAATTTCTTTACAAAAGCGCAAGGATTATTTAGCCTATTTAAAGAAAAAGAAACAATTCCTTCATGTTTGCCTTGTTGTACGCTTAAAAGACCTAAATCACTGCAAACCCTTCCTTAAAAGAAAGTCACCATAAAAAGCCATATACCGTAACCATGATGAAGTATTACAGATTATACCACACTGTGATGCAACCAGAAAGCAAGAGGCTCAGTGGCTTGTAAATATGACTAAAGAATGCAAATTTGTCTGCTCAGTCCAAATACAATGTAGGTCTCCAGAACAAACAGATTTAATGTGCATAAATCAAATTCTAGTTGGAAGGTCTAAACAGAGCACTAGATACCTAAAAATTACTGTGAAAACTCATTTTTAAGAAAAGGAATAACAGAAAATACAAACTTCTTATCATAAGAACTTCTGAGTGTTCGCTAATGGAAGGAGAAGCTCAGAGCCAGTCTAAAGTGCTCTTTCATGGTCTCTCCACAGTTATGATTAACTCTTTCTCCTTCATTTCTCCCAACAACAAAATAACAACTCCATATTCATTTTCTAATGGCACTAACCACCATCTCCTAGGGTTTTTGTTTCCTTGCAAATTGAAGGAGGTAATTGGACCAGGCTTATAAACAAACAGCAGCAGGAGCAATAGGCCAATGGTATCGCTAGACCTTAATGGGGCAAAGTATCCCAATAAGTCTTCTTGTAACAAGGCTGGTTGTACCCCAATAATCTCTTTTTGTTTAACTCCATACTAAAATAGGAGTGGTTTCTTACTGTCTGCAGTGAATTTCATCCAGTCTTTAACTTCTCAAAATAAACTGTAGGTTAACACAGATTTTATAAAGTATGTTTATGACTTGTCCTTCCATTAGTAGGAAGATTTTTTTTTGTAGAAAGAAGAACTCGGCAATAAACACTCAGCAACTTATTTTCCCTTCTTCCTGTTTTAATTCTTCCTCAATGCATTGCTAGACATTACTAAACCCATAAAAAAAAGACAGTACTGTCAACTCTCAGTTATGTAAAGTAAAGGTGTTGGGATAATTCAGACAAAGCTAAAATGCCAAAGATGAAACATGCTGAGTATAATGGGAAGGAGTTACTGATACAATGGACTGAAGCAAAAGCCAGTTTTGGTCCAAGCAGACAGTGAGGGTATAGTTAATTTTCTCTGTATTCATAGCATGTTTCACCTTCAGCTCTACAGAAGATGTAGCATCAACAGAAAATTAAGAATTAACAAAACACCAGCTCTCAGCAAGGAAAGGCTTCAAGGCTTTGTGGGGACCCTACTCTACCTCTCTGTTCCACACAATGAACCCGCGCTGTTTTGCACCCTCACATACACAAGAGATGCCAGGTAAGCACATTTCCTTCTTAGCTCCCAGATTCCTAATTTGTTCCCAAAAGCAATGATTTCTGAGTGCCTCCTGCCCAGAGCTGCACTGGTGCACTAGCGTATTATCCACTGACGTGCAGCCACCTGCCTACCTCTCTCCCATATGTTAACAGATGCCGGGCAGACTGAATACTGAATCACACGGCAATCACTCTTAGAAATGTGCTGTGGGTAGTCTCAGTTACATTTAGGATGTCATAAAATCATGCTGGAACAGTCAAAACAAGCACCCTTCACCAAAGACACTATTAGAGTGGTAATTCATAGGCAAAGTTTTTGTTCAGAAGTGCAATAAGGAGAAAGAAAAGGCCCCTTTTCGGAAAGCAACAACATTTTCCAGTTCTTTTTGAAGATTTGGCAGGAGTGGAAGAGATGCAAGCCGGTTTTTTCCCCACATCCCTCAATCCATAATCCTACATAAAGTTTAATTCTAGATCCTTCAGTCAGGCACACTTTATTTATAACTCTTAACGCTCCTATTTAATCTTTTCTTGGGACTGTGCACAGTGCTACAGCAAGTCATGCAATCCACTAATCTCCACAAAGAATGCAGGAATAATAAGTAAATAAATAAGGATAGGTTCAGGGCAAGCAATGGCCACAAGGTATTTGTGGGAATTACACACATCATCCTGTTCGCTACAAGCTGCTTTCACACAACGCCTATTTTGGTAGGATTAGAGCTGGATTGTGGAGAACTACAAGTTATTTTTTGTTTGTTTCAGCCAGTGGGGGGGTGGATTTTTTTTTCCAAGTTACAAAGCAGACGGAGAAATGGTAACATTAGAAACTTGACATTTTGCACTCATTCCTGCTTGCATAACCATACATTTTTATACCAAATGGGATTCCTTTGATGATTATGATGATCTTCTGTTTTGCATTATTTTACTTAAAGATTTTCCCTATCCTCTCAAAACCTAATATCATGCAAAACAGAAAAACATCATCCTAGTTCTATGGCACTCTTAATTTGCAACGAAGTTTTAATATCTCTCTGTGTTCTGCTTACATTTTTTTTCAGAGTAACAAATGGCCAATGCATACAAGTTTTAAAACACAGGCAGCTAAAGATAGCATCTGATCTTTGAAACATACTTTGTATGTAGGCATTGCTCTTTCTTATAAAAACCAACAGAACTTACCCTCATCTGTGGGGTTGAACCCACAGATATCACAGATACATCGAACCCACTTATTCATCTCCTCCTCGCTGTCTGCTACCAAATAGAAAACTCTGTCTATAGTGTTGATATCAAAAATATAACTGTTTTCAAACTCTTTTTTGTTGAATGTTAATCCAGCATCCACTTGTTGACACAAATTTAAGTCGATAATACGGATAGGTTTCTTGGCATGGTCATTTTTGTAGTATTCCAATACATCTGGATCCCCCGTTAGACGGCCACTGCGAAGCACAAACCATCTCCTCTTCCATGCCTGCAAATTGGAGAGAGAACAAAAAAGAGAAAAATTAGAAGGAAGAAATCATACTTTAGGATTGTTATCTTTTGTGTATAGTTTCAGCCTGGGCTGAACTGGGTGATAATAAGTAGTTCAATTATAATTGTAGGAGATTATATACCAGCCATATACATTCAACACTATCTATTTACATATTGTTACAGCAGTGGACTAGAGGATTAGTGAAGTTGTATTTTAAACTTTATTTTTTCTGTATTTGAGCTTCTTTTTCAGTAAGTGGACCATTGTTTATGAAATGAGAAAGGATGTAGCAAAGAAAAAAAGGGTGGAGGGGACCAGGACAGGGAAAAAATGCGCACACACAACTTCTGAAGGAAGCTGATGCAAGCATGGGGAAGGCAAAATTAAATACATCTTAAAGTGCTCCACAGTGTCTTGTTTCTAATATCTGCTGCTTTGGGCTGATGAATTTTAACTCTGAATTTTTCATTGATACTGAACAATAGCAACCTGGATTTGAGGAACAGACAACATTCACATTGTAAGCTCTCCTCTATGTTAGGGGAACTTTGCACTCAGAATTTCATAATCTTTCTGCAACAGTACTTCTTACAGAAAAAAAACCCTCTCCATTACCATTTTGAAAAGCGTTAGAGAGATTAGGATGGAGAGAATGACCAAACAGTGAAGATTTCCTGCACAAAAACCCAGTCTCTGTGGAATGTATATGCACAGAAGAAACATTTCACAATCTGATCTTATGCTTATTATATCAGCCTCCCTGCTGCTGCGAAGAGAACGAAGCAGGTCTGGGAGAAAAGCACAACTAGAATGCCTCATCTTCCAATTAATCTTCAGCTGCCTTTCATTCCCATGGGTCTTTGTTACCTGGCATAATTCTCACCAAAGATGCTAACTCAAACCAACAAAGCAAGGTCTGCAGATAACTGTCCTGGTGTTACTGACAGTATCTTTGTTTCCTCACTCAGCTGCATTTGGTTCCCCAGCCCTACCACTCTTATAGTATTCTATGCTATAAGCTTCCTTATATGCACAAACACCCAGATAGCAGGCACAGTAGAAGAAACTACACGCACTGCCATTGCCTACTAGAAGAGCAACACGTTCACAGTTAGAAATCTGAAAGTAGAGCCTGAACACAGTGAGGAGCCATCACTGCTTTGTCAAAGAAAGGGTCATTGGGCACTGGAACAGGCTGCCCAGGGAGGTGGTTGAGTCACCTTCCGTGGAGGTGTTTAAAGGACACGTGGATGAGGTGCTGAGGGGCATGGTTTAGTGACTGATAGGAATGGTTGGACTCGATGATCCAGTGGGTCTTTTCCAACCTAGTGATTCTGTGATTATGTGATTTCTGTTGTGCACTTTGCAGCAAAGCTGGAGACTACAGTAAATCACTGCAGTAGCCAAGCCACTGCGCCTTTACACCGCAGACGTGCACCATGCCCCAAGGCACCTCGTTTAAAACCGCTTTAGGACATTCCAATGGCCAGCAAGTTCTCCTTTTGGCCAGCCCTGGCTGAATGCTAATCAAGGAAAGGAATGAAATCAGCATGGATGGGCCCAAAAGAGGTCAAGATATGTGATGTCCTTTACACACTGGGATGTAGCTTTGAAACGAGAGTTTCTTATTACATATTACAAAAAGACTCGGACCCATTTTCTTGAGGCACAAGAGTGTTTCCATTTCATTTTTACGTAATGTAGCTGTTACTGTCAAGCAAACTAGTGAAGGAAGGACATAAAGGACAAAGAGGGAGAATTGCACTGCCATCTTCCAGCTCTGAACTAGCACCATCAGCTTTGCATTAGAGACTCACAAACCCCTCACTGTCACGTGGGGATGCCTTTTGTGGGTATCGAGCTTAGAAAGCTGTTATGAAAAGACAATACAGAAAACAAGACTACGGCAAAAATGCCAGGCAGCTTAATTAAGGCTTATGATCCATTCTCTAGCTACCTCTGAAAGTTATTTAAAATCAATTTTATACCTTATAAAACAAGTATATTTACTATAGTTGTGAATATAGTATCTGCCTTTAAATGCTGAACTGCGTGAGTCAAGTCAAGGTCTCAAGGAACCATTTCTACAGTAGCAGTAAGTTTAACTGAGTGAACAGTAAACCGCAGAAGATTTAACAGATGAAACCTCTTCAATTTAGATTCCCATGCAAGCATCTTCCAGTAGCACAGCTGATAACAATGAGCCAAAAACACCAGCAAACCTTTGTTTTGTTTCCTGTTTCCAAATCAAGTGACAACTTTGATGCTGGGATAACAGGAAACTTCAATACCATAGGCTGTCTCTCCAGACACGGTCAATTAGAGATAACCGTTACAAACCAAACTGCAAAAGTCTGTTGCTTCAGGAACTAGCTTTATCTTTAACCTCAGCCTTCAGTCATTCAGATGAAATTTTAAAACTTAAGCTAGAAGGAAAGAGATTAGAGATAGGAAAGGGACAAGAGCAACTGAGAAGCACAATGCATTTTGTCTCACAATTTGAGTAACATCATCGACAACCTCTTATCAACCAAGTATGACTATTCCAGAAGTTTATTTCTAGTACTGTGTTAAGGAGTGAAAGAATCTTAACAATCCTGACAATCTCCGTAGAGCATTAATGAGTAAATGAGTAAAAAAAATCAGAAAAATCAACCAGCTAAATGGAATTTGCTTTCAGCCCTTCAGGCTACAAAGTAGTAACTATAAAGCACTTAAAACGTTGGATTTAGCCTACCAGCACCTGCTACTATTTTTGAAGAGTTTTCACACAGTGCATATGTGAATGTTTATTTCAGTCATATAATGAGTCACACTCACTGAAACTGGCACAGATTATATTCAAAAAGAAAAGCAATTCCATAAACTACACACTAATAAGGCAGATACAAAGGTTCTCTGGATTACAGTACAAAGCACAATTTAGCAGCAGAATAAAGCTTAAAGCTAGACAAGCGAACTGACATCAGCACCCTCGCTAATCACAGTACAAAAGTGCCTCTATATTTTGTCAAAGTGCAAAATGACCCCACATAAATCACTCTTTGTTATTTGAAAATATCTGGGATTCTTAAAGCTTGATCTATTTTTAACACTTCAGTATTTGCCATTGTAATGAAAGCTGCGGACTGCCCCAGTGAAGTACAGAATACTGTGTATATGTGTAAGGAAGAGAGCTTCTTCAGTACTGGCCTTCCAAAAAGAAATCTCTAAAAGAGAGCATACACATCTGCAAATACATATTTATGCTAATTTAATTTTTTTTTTACCTCTTTGGGCTTTTTTGTTTGAAAATTTTGCATTTTCTTTTACAGACCATGTTACAGACTATATCATACAATCACCAAAGATACAACTGACTTAAGACACAGGAAAATTACAGTGACTAATTATCTGTTACATTATTGAAGATACCAGCTATCCATTGTCAAACACTGGTTTTCTGTGCTAAAAGTCAACTGCATTAAGTTTGAGAAGTCAAAAATATAGTCAGTGTGGGATTTAAACATTTTCTCCCAATATCATTTAATTCTAGAACTATATTTGAACAAATGGAGAAAAGGTGGGGTTTTTAATGAAATATTTTTATATATATATATATAAAATGTGCAATATTAATATAAATAAGGATTTTAAAATACCCTTTGTAAATATACCAACACCTAGTTAGAAAACAGAGCAAGCAGATCAAATATCTAAATCAGAAGTATAATTGTTCCTTTTAAGAGTGTAGTATGGCAAACGTCACAGGAATCAAGTTCACAAAAGCCTGTGTAGGCTTTGTCAGTTATTACAAAACAAGGTTTACCAAGATTTGCTGCTTTTGTTTCAGACTAAGAAAGGCCTTGTGTGCCCCTCGGCTTGTTTTCTCCTCTGAGCTGCAAAGCCTATCAGCTGGCCTAACATAGGACATCACCGTTCCTGCCAAACATTGTGCTGTTCATATCATGAGACCATCGTATCATGAGACCATCATAACTATAGAAACAAGCTTGTTTGCTTGTTTTTGAGATAGCCTAAAATGTGACAAGCTGCTCACCCACACAGCATCAAATGATCAAAGGAATAATGGAATTCTGTGTTTTTCACACAGCTTTTTAGAGCGGCTTACAAAGCAGAAACAAGCAATTCCGACAATCTTAGTTTTTCCACTCACATATGTGCAAACTGCTGATTTAAAAGCGAGGGAATCGGCTAAGAAATTGGCAGAAAACAGAAAACATTTACAGCATTGGTGGCTTTCTTTTTTTTTTTTTTTAAGAGACTGTAGCTAAAGTTCTATGCAGTACACAAGATTTACAATACAATCACCTTATAAGAACTGTATCTTTCGAAGACACAGCTATACCTCCCTTAAACCTCCCTTAATCTTTACCTTTGTGGATCATGTTTTCCCCCATCATGTGCGTTCAAAGCTTACCTCATTCAGCTGCTGTCTGCAGCTCAAAGACGTAGGAAATAGGGGACCTAAGCGTAAATGGACAGGGAAAGGAAGGAGGAAGGGGCAGGAAAGAGTAGATAATTTACATTCATGTTTTAAAAAGGATTTAACTTTCCATTTGGTTTCCCTCAAGCTGTTGCTCAAAAGCCCAAGATAAGTACGTTAAATGTTTAAACGAAAGCTTAGAAATGTAAAAGCAAAACCAACTTTTTCTGGTCAATTTTACACAGCATTTGATCTCATGGCATCAAGTAACTCCGCTTACAGATAAACTGGCCGATTGTCCTTCTTTGGTTTCCTAAGTATTATTACTCATAGTCCTCAAGTCATTTAAAGGAGATTTTCCTCTTCTAGCATATTTACCACGTTTTTCCTCTTAGGTGGCATCCAGTCAGGAAAAAACCTCCAAAACTGTGAAGTGCTGTAAGCTGAAGAGCGTATTGCTTACATCCCTGCTCAGGTAACACCGCTAATAAATCTTTCCCTCATATATGACTAGCAGATCCAAGAATAAAGCTACAAATCCCAAACTTTCTCTCTCATCTCTCAGTTGTGCAGACATTTGTGCTTAGGTTTTGATCTCTATACTCCACAGAGGGCACTTTAAAAGGGCAGTATCTGGCATCCTCTTTTCCCAGAGAAGTCAACTAAGAATGAGGCCGCTAACCCAGGGGCACAGGGAAGGATCAAAAAAATAAAAATCCACTTGGTGTTTTACAAACATACAACAGAATATTTCCTTGCTCCAGAAGAACTTATAAAGTAGAAGACAGCAGAGCACGAACCAGAAAGAAGTAGAGAGAAGGAAAAAAAACCCCAAGGTCACTTCAGAATACCCTCCTGGAGATTCGTTTAAGTCCTGAACATACTGTTGAGGTCTTCTCACTTGTCTACTGGGATCAAGACTTAAGTTTTCTTTACGATTTTTTGCTACCATTTATTTCATCTATCCCTCTCCATTTACTTTTTTCCAGTCCAAAGGTTAAACAACACTGGAACTGCTACACGTCTGACAAACAAGAAGATCACAAACAGGAGAAGTTGAGTATTTCTTCTCCTTTTTGCCACCACATGTCTAGTGTTCAGGTGTTCTGTTCACCACAAGAGACAAGCACAACTCAGGTACAGCTTCACTAACTCTTGCATCAGACCTGTGGTCTGCCTCCCATTAGAAGTTCAAATGAACTAGAAATAAGTGCTCCTTCACATGATGCTTCTTTTTAAATCCTGTCTGTGGCAGACAGAGACCAGTGACAACTGTCACCGATGAGCTCCATCCCACAAGGCACGTATTTGGGAGGACTGCCAGGAAGTACCCAAGAGAGGTCACGTTAGGTAACCGTACTTCCAGTACCAAACTTTACTTTTTTCATCTAACTGTTCTTGCAGCTTGCAGAACTAATGCTGAAGTCGTGAAATTTCAAAATTTCAGTTGATGCTTTGCCTGGGAAATTAACACCTGTCTATTTCTACAGGGAAATAAATTAAGAAGCATTTTCAGAAAGCATTTTCTAGAAATCTTTTAAAGCTTTTTAAAAACAAAACCAAACCCAAACAAAGACACAAACCCCAAAAAAGTCATATTATGAGCACCAGAACTGAAGAGTACACAGTTACTAGCTACTTCTGGAAACCACTGTCACAACATCTACTGGAAATTGCCATCCTCTTTTCTAAAAATGATGGCATCAATAGAACAACTAAACTGAGCACAAACCAGCACATTTAGTGTCTTAATTGTAACAGCAGAAACTACATTCCCAAGATTTGACAATATTCCAAACATTCTGCTTTTAGTAGTGTTAAATACCAAGAAGTGTAAACAGATTGCTGCAAAATAAACAAACGTGATAAGAAGAAAATACTGACTACGACTTTCTTTAAATACTTAAGACTTGTTTTCCAGGAAGCACCATCTTTTCTCACTGAGCAAAATAAGGAAAAAACAGTCTCAGTGGAAGTTTCCACTCTCCTGGCCATCATCCTGATCATCTGTTACGAATACACACAAGGCCAAAATTTCCTGTTTTCAAACTATTGTCACCATTTTCTAGTCTTGTGCTGTCGATTCTAACTTTAGCTTGTTAAATAAACAAAAGAAAACACTGAAAACACAGCAGAACAATACTTCCACACAGATTTACTGTGAGCACTGTTTCAGAACTGACGTTTCAGCATGTGAGTTAGTCTCCCAGTGTTACACGACTAATTGAAGTCTCCAAAAAACTGCAAAACACCAGACAATGGAGCACTAAGCACTACTTTATTTTGTGAATCTAAAACTAAACTGAATATTTTCATAGCCCGTTCCATTCTGCATGGAGGTTCATGCCTTTGTTTGTTTGTTATTAAAGCTTTATGCCCATTCCCAGTGCAATTGAGCAGCTAGGTGTGCACATATCTAATTCACATTAAACTGATCCTTACTATGACTGGTTGCATCAGTCACTTCAATAAATACTTTTCTGCCCTCATTTCACTGTCTCCAAGCTAGGACCAGTGACCAGATCATCCTTTACCTTCCTACATCATCTTATACACTTCTTGTACCTGTAAGTATTGTCATTTGTGATCACTTGCAAACTTGCCTTTCAGTTCTAGTTGTTCTGCTTTACACCACCCACCCTACATGGCTAATACGTAACTGCCTAACAGTCTTACCAGCAACGTGTTCCCTGCGTGGTCCTAGCTCTGCCATGTCCTAGTTCACAGCATAAGGAGAACTACATCTGTTGCAGGTCCCTTACCCACACATCTACATGGTGTTTAGCTTGCTGCCCTGTTTCTAAGAACATCTCCAAATTTTGGCCTTTTCCTCACTGATCATGAGTATGTTCTAATGATTTCCCTTTCTAGTCTTTCCCAATCCATCCTAATTAAAATACTGCCAGGACAACCCCCCTTCTCTCATTCCGATCACATCATCTTCTATTTTAAACTCCTCCATTTATTGACTCACTTTATTGCAGTTTGGAGCCTCTTTTCCTATTTTTAGGCTTTCTCTTCTTAGGAAAGTCAATGCAGTTACTTGATCCCCTTCCTCTTGCAAGTCACCTCCTACTGGTTTGTTCCACAACTGATAGCAAATATGGTTCATTTTCCCTTCTCTTCTACATCCCTCATCTTTCTACAATTTCTGAAGTCTCCCTGAATCAATAAGCAAGGGCACGGCATCTCCTTCCTTCAGATTCCTCCTAAAGATCAGACTTCTTGATAAGTACGTAAAACCACCCAGCCAAATCACAACTTGGCTTTGCATCAGATGGATTTATTTTAAAAGCAATGTTTTTGTGTATTCACCTGACAAAGGTTTATTTGTTTGTTTTTAAAAAGTTGCTTCAGTCTTTTCATCAGCTCTTAATTAGATTTCACTCCCCTCCCTCTCCCCCTCAAATCTCATTCTAAGAAAGCAAACATTCAGCATAGGCTCTACCCTTTTTTAAAAGCGTCTGTACGTTATTTATCACAAGAATTACTGGACTGCTGACAAGACCCCTTTAACAATACAAGCCAGAGAAGACACCAGCCATGTTATTTCACCCGAGTTCCACTATTGTGAGCTCATGGGTGTACGTAGTGATGAGTTGCAAGACAGCAATACACAGGAAAATAATAAAAAAAACCTCCCAAACCCAAATATATAAAGACACAATAAATCCAAAGTCGAAAGGTCAAGCCTGCACTCCATTGATATCAACAGCTGCTTTCACATTAATGGCCAGAGATGAAACATTTCACCATGTATTTTTGTCTATTAACGTCTCATTTCCTAGAAGGACAGTCATCGTGAAGTGGTGTTTGTAACAAAGTGTGAAAAAGCCCGCTCTTCTAGATCAAAAGACCAGTGCTTTTTGTAGTACTTTGCACAGATTCAGTTTCCCTCCCCCCTACTTCTTACTTGTCTGTATAGATACCTATCTTCATCTTCTGTGAAAGGCTTATACACAAGGAAAAGCCAGACACCAGAGCAACGTAAAATATGCATTTCCTGACACTATGTTGGATCCGTTAAAAGGACACTGCAGTTTCAACAACCATACAACGCAAGCTTCACTGCTTCATGTCTTTATTACTCAAGCATGCTCACGTTGCATACAAAACAGATTGCCAGAGATGACAGAGGCCAGGCGTTCTGCACATCATCTCTTCAACAAAATATTCATAGGCTTAAACACTGTGGTTTGTACTCCCCATAAGAAGATCTGAGCTAGAGAAGCAGCAGTTTCTCCAACATCAATAGGGAATGATGAATTAAGGGGGATTTAGCAATGAATTAAAGGAGGATTGTGCAAAGATACCCCATTATTTGTACAAATTGCCTCCCAAATAACTAGCCTGGTTTAACCTACTAGTTGTATGCATAATGAAGAAAGCTCCTACACATCAATCAACACACATGGAAAAGTCTCCAAAGGAAAATTCAGACAATGTTTTAAGTAATGTCTACAAATTAAATTTAGGACATGTTGATGCTCCATTCTTACCCATTCCTTCTGATAGCAAGGCTGTACACTAGCTAACATTTTTATAAATCTGTACACCAAAGCAGGAGTCTCTTTTGTAATTGAGTCAGTGGCTATTACAGCAATGAAAGGACGAACTTAGTCAAGCCATTTCACTCAGGCACAGAAAAAGAAAAGCTAAAGAAAATCTATTGTTCTGACAAGGTATTACAGGGAGAATCAAAACAGTGCTTTTTAAATACTGTGAGGCACTTTTTTTATTCTAGGAAAGGGGATTAATTAGGAAAAGCATGCTCAGTGTTTACATTTTAGGACCAAAATAATTAGCTTTTCCATTACAAATCATCAGATCTGCAATGTGCATGGCCTAAGCATACAGAGATGGCAGGAAGAGCTGCTAAGAAAAGTAAAAGGCAAGGTAAAAGTCAGCATTGTGTCCAATGCAGACACTCGCCCTTTACATGACCAAGAATACCTACCAACTAGGCTAAGCAGAGGTTTTTTTCTGAACAGAACTGACCTAAAGAACTCCAGGGAACAAATAATTTCAAAATAAACAAACACAAAGTAAAAATCCTTTGCAAGACATTATGATAAATTGCTTTCCTAGGCTAATTAAATGGAGTTTCTATCATAACAAAAATATTGTTTTGCCAACACTGCAAACAATATATTTTTAGATTTAAATATCTTGCTACTAGTAACAAAATGGTTAAGAAATTTAAAACCAAGCTACATACCAATAGCAAATTTAACTACATACCAGCATACCTGAGAATTAAGATGCTTCAGTATAATTACTTTGATCAGCTTACAAAACACTCCTTTTGCTCTCATCAACTCAAAGTTTCCTACTGTTTCCTAGAACCCTCATGCCATACATTATTAGGAGCAACAGCTTTGTAGAGTTTAACCACCACGACCAATTTAATTTATCCGTTCTCTCACACCCCAGACCAATCTTCTGAATCAAGATGTGTTCTGAAGCCAAATCCTTCAAGCAGCATTGCCACAATTACTTACCACAAAGGCTGCGCTGCCCTGCGTGAGGAACCTGGGCGCCAGGACCAAGCCCTGCTCAGCCAGCGGCTGCTCACAGCAGCTCGCTCCAAGCCTCCCTGTTGACAAAACTAAAGTGCTCGCACTAGTGTTGTAACAGCCAAGAAATTACAGATGGTTCTTGAATAATGATACAAATATTAAGATAAACTAAGTGTTTTAAAGGGCTGTATTACTACACCTACACGTGCCCACATATGCCTGTAACGTATTGAAGCAATACATCACAGGGCTTCTACTTGCATTTCATGGCATAAAAGTTTTATTTTATACCTTTTTTTTTTTTTGAGTTACTGATACAAGTAAAGAAACAGGTGAAGATTTAGGCTCGTGCTTCAGAAACAGAATTTACCTGGAAATCAAAACAAAAGCTACACCTCTTTTTGAATAACAAAGAAACATTTTAAAGTAAAAAATTAACATTCTTTAAGGAAGCCCCTGATTACTTAGTCCAATTCATTCTCCATATACTTAAGTTACAAAGCAGAAAAGCAAGCAACATCAAGAACAAGTTTTTTCTAGTTTACCTCTTCAAGTCTTCAGAAAATTTAAGCAATGTCCTGGCCATTTCTGTAGTTGTGTCTACCCTAAAGTAAGCAAAGCTTTCTTTTTCCTGCCGGCTTCCCACCTCACTCTACACCACCCTGTCCTCATAACCTTTGACCAACAGGAAGCAGACACAATGGACTGAAAATAACAGCAATTGTAAGATTTTGGATGATTTAATACATGAGGGGTGGGCTTAAGTTTTGAAAACCTTCCCTTGCTTTGGTTTTTCAACAGTTGCTTAAAATCTATTATCTACATAGACCTATAACTTCTATTAGATATCCTAGGTCAAATAAGGCTACAAACTCTGCAAAACGCTATTAAGAGCACAGAGGTACAAATTCTTGCATATGTTGAGATTCCGCATTTAAGTCATAGAAATATGTTGAGATTCTACATTTAAGTCACAGTAATTAGGGCCACGCTAAATAAAGAACTGAATTTTCCAACAGTGTAAGTGGAAGTTGTTTACCACATTTTGTCTTCTCTTTTTTAAATTTTTTATTTATCTGAGCTTTTAGATCACCGATAGGTGCCCCACAGAATAATATGGCATGAAGTAGACCCACCGTGCATTTAAACATTGCAGTTAAAGCTGTGAAAAAAATACAGTGATGTAAAGTCATCAAACGATTTGCTAAAGCAGAAAGGACCTTTGCTAATTCTAAGTAGCTGAGCTGTGCTTTATGGTGTAGGAGGAGTGTCTTCTCACAGGAAAGCCCAAGCAGTGACTCCGCAGATGTCTTCATTACCAAGAAGAAAAAAAAACACATATGCTTTAAATTGTACTAACATCTTGGCATCAACACCTGAGGGCTACAGATTCCAAAGTCCAGGCAGGCAATTAAAGCATTTATTTTTATTTGCTTTAATGCTTTTTGTCTTGCACCCCAAGTATCAGCTGATTATTATATTGTGAACCCACAATTACGTCCTGTCTCTGTTATCCCTCCCCAAAGCCCTCAGGTTCCACCTTTGTGGTTTCACCACAACGCATATGGGTCACAATGATAAGAGCAGAATGAACTAACTCAGAGAGACTTACCTCTAACATAAGAGCTACAGTATGTTTTCTAGAGAAGGGAAGGGAGGCAAGATAAAGAGTCAGTGTCATTTTCACACAGACTCCTTGCCCTGAACACAAGATGGCTAAACTAAAGGTTCTTCCACAATCACAAAAGCTGGTAATAACTTCTGCCTTGTAAATGCCAAGCAGAATTCCTGGCTAGGAGGATTACAGTGAAAGAGTTACAAGCATGCCAAAAAGTTCCAATGTAATTTTGAGTATGTTTGTTATCCCATGCACACAATTTATCAAGTGCTCACTGTACCTCTATTGCACATTAGGCGCTGCTAGAGTTTTGTGGCGTTTTATCATGGAATTACAACAGAAATACCTTTTTCTTGGCCAGGGAAGATCAGACGCTGCATTTCTGCAGTATAAGATTGGATCTAGCTTGTCAATGCAGTATTTCATTAAGGTCTGCAAGTGCTCAAAATAACTACAGAGAAGCCCCTCATGATGCATTTCAGCATAGTATCCACAACAACTTCCAAACACGAGATGTTCATGTTGCACACGGCGAAAGCTTTCAAGCATAGCAGCAAAAGCCACCACTGACATGTTGTAATAGTAGCTTGAAGCACAAATGGTTCCACATGGAGAGTAAATACGAGCTTCTCTGTAAGCCTGCAGTTTAAGAGTCCCTTGAAACCACTTTGTCTGCTAATAGGATCCTCCTTTTCCCTTCCCCCATTTTAAGACACAACCTGATGCCATCACACCAAGGAATAACAGAGAAAGGATATCCTGCCTAGATTTTCCATTATACAGATCAAATCATCAATCTAGAGAGGCCTCTGCTTGCACATAGGATAAAAAGAAGATGCTTCCAACTGATAAACCCTGAGAGGAAACAAGGTTGGCTCCATGACTATTTTTAAGTAGCTAGCTTTCACACAATGGCCTAAAATTAATGGTCAACCCCCAGGGTCCATGAAACCTTCATTTAAAAAAAAAAAAAAAAAAAAGTAAGGATTTAGCATACTACAGGAGAAAACAAAATAACTAGAAGGTGGCAGATATAGTTGTGCAACTTCCTAGGCTCACCTTAAATTAAGTTTACATGCTTAGTTTAAATAAGTGAAAAGATAGGATGCTTTATGCCGTTTTCTTTAAAAACAAAGCATTTCCTTCAACTATTGCTGGGAGAAATCCTACTTCACAGCTCTTATTTTTACTAATACTCTTTAGCTGCAAGTATCATATGACAAAAAGTAAGTGAACACTGAAAAAATATCTTTACGTAGCTGTATAATGAAAGAAGGAACTTGTTCCTGAGCCCCGATTCCCAAGGCCAGCCACCACAGCTGTGCTGCGGCTCCCAGCTGAACAGCTCCCCACATCTCACCACCTCAGAGACAAAGGGCATTTAGTTTACCAAATGGCCACCACTTCACATTTAGCTCAGTTAAAGCATCACACATCTAAGGCTTCATCCAAAGCGTGATGCTTCATGCATCTGGGCAGATGATGAATACAAACATCTTTGGTATCATCTAAGGATAAATGGTATCCTTTCAACATTAAATACATTAAAAATGCAATTTTCATGCCATGCATATCTTTGGATAAAGAACAAGATGAGGCAAAAAGCCCTTTAAGATCACATTTGTAATCTAGGAAATGCCTAGAAACTCAAGACATTTTAAATATCACCATTAATCTCCACCTTTTAGTGCTGAGAAGGATTTCTTCTTTCAGGCATTTATCCTTTCGAAGGCTGTGCGTTTGGGGCTTTTTGCTGTTGTTCTCTTTAATAACAGCATCCTTCTGATGAGTAACAGAGAATCATGGAAAATAAAAACTGCCTAGAAATTCCAATCTTGACACAAACTATTCCTCTTCTCCTCTGTGCACTCGATAAAAAGCGAACAATTAGTTTGCTGATGCTCAGTAAAATTGTTCATTTCTTCATTTGTATGAGATCCCATCACATCACAGAGAAAAACATTAAAAATAAATTAAACAAAATAATTTATCATTAAACCACCAACACTGCTACAAGAACCTCTACCCCATCAGATTTTTATTATTTATTATGTAGTTTAGAACAGATCCCAGTGTTACAGTTCCTTTACCATATCTGCTTGCGAAGTACCTCATTTTTAAGATTTGGTCTTTGACAAGAAAAGCAAGCACCACTTTATCCAACTGTTTTTTGCACTGTTTTATGAGAGTTTCGCAAGTAATTTAGCTTACTTTAAAACGTTTAATTTTTAACTTAGAGGCAGCAAAGAAACTCTAAAACTGGACGTCTTGTTACTTAATTTATTGCCTATCTATACATCCAAACAGCATCTACTTTGTTTACTAACTGGAAACTCTTACTACTGCCAGCACTTCAGGAACAATGTAAGTGAAAAGGGGAAAACATGTTTTTCTCCATTTTGTTTGTCATCTAACAGGATTATAAAGGTACACATGTACCAGTTTGAAAATATTTTTAATAGCTGGTAACCTCAAATGGGCAAAACATCCTAGCTCAGCAGATACTTTGTCTGAACTTGTAATTTAACTCTTTTCATTCTGGAACTCTTTAATAATGACTGCCAGATTTGATACAACACTGATTATTTTTCAGTATTATATCATAATGACACTGAAAAAGTTTATTCTGCTTCTAAAGATGACCATTGTTATATCCTTAAAATGGGGTGAGCTTTGAGGCAACAGAAAAAGGAGTGAAATCAGAAACAAGATTTCATATCTTCTACAAAATTTTCCAGCTTTTAAAAATATGTATGACAGCACCATTTATATGAACCCAGTAAGACCCACAATGGATTTAGTTTGATTTTAAATACAGGTATAAAAAAAAAATGCCACTATAACAACATATTAAACTTCAAGCAAAAAAAGGAGCTTCTCATTTTCCCCACCACTTAAAGGGGCATCCAAAGTCCTTCCTCCCCTAGGAGATTCTAGTGCAACGTGTATTACATTGCGTGACAAGGATCCACTTGTCTGTGGGGTACAGCAAGGTGAGAGGGATGCTGCTAGCCAGGCCAGATGCCACTCACCAGGTTCTCTGAGCACACCTCCCTCCGGCTCACCAGCACTGCCAGCAGCTCTGACATGAGAGGCCACGGTGTTTTGTTTCACCTGGGTGAGATTTGGCAGAGGAGCACACTTTTACATCCAACATTAGCTCTTACAGAGAACGTAAGGCACATATCGAGGTCTCCAAATGGATGGCTCCCCTACTTCCACTGCCTGTCAACTACCAGACCTGAAGGGCTGACAAAAATACAGAAGAAAAGTTAAATAGCTACTCTAGGCAATCCTCAGCTAACCTTCACATTGGAACATGTTGGGTTTGCCTCTGCTGCAAGCCTTCTAGAAAGCTGCAGAGCTGAAGCTGCCTATTCACAACCTGAATCGTGACAGCAGAATTGGTAAAACCAATAACAACAATGTCAAACCATAATTTTTGAAACCGCTGATGAAGAATGATTATAATCTTCACTGTCACTGACTGCAAAGACAAGACACCTACTAACGTCACATTATTTGTACTGCTGCAGTCAGCTTCCTATCAGGCAGGTGTCACTTCACTACAGCTACTACATGATTTGACAGCTCTCATTTTTCTTGATAGGCGGGGAGGCCGAAGTCTGAGCGATATGGAAACAAATACTCTCTCATTTTTGATAACAGGCTGGCATGCCAGATCTTACTCTCCATTATAAAGTTTTTCAGAGAAAATAAGATAGATTTCAGGAGACTGGGCAAGTCAACTCAGATTTTACTAAAGCAAAATTACTCATTTATCACTGCACAGTGAAGATCACAAGATTTTGAGGACAGGATGATAAAGCAAGAGTGTTTAAATTTAATCAGTTCGCTTTGGCTCAAAACCATGCACTGCTTGCTTTTTTTTTCCAGAAAGTATAAACTTTAAAACACGAGGCCCCGTGGCATGTTAAGTGTCTAAATACTGCTAGGACTGCTCTCACGAGCTGGTGATGGACACTATCCAAATTGTTTCAATCCAAAGGAAAGTTATGTTGGTGATCAAAGTTGTTGATCAAAGTCACTGAATCAAAGTAACAATAAAGAACACTTATACCAAATCCTGGCACCTTAACCAAAATACGCTGATCAATGCATTTGTCAGGAATAAATATTACCCATATTCAATGCTTTCCACCTCTCATAAATCTGCTCCAATGCTGCAACAGAAGCAGAAGTGAACAGTTTAATAGTCTGCTGTATTATGAATGCCCTCCCCACAACAACAGGGATAGATTATTTTCTGCCATAATGTGTGCTTGAACTAGACATAGAAATTAAACACCTTCTACCCGAGCAAGATAATGACAGCATGTAGTACTGCTTGGAGGAAAAGCTATAGCTGAACTTCTCCGAGCATTTAAAAGAGGTATCACATCATATTGACAGAATGGATAAAATTCCCACAGGACATGAGAGAAGTTTCAGAGATTTTATCAGACAAAACAGAAATGAACTAACAGGGTAGAGAAACATATACAAATGACTGCTTTCTCTTTGATTCACAGTATTTAGATTGTTATTTCCAGCCCAGGTTAAACAAATTGGTGTTATGATACTATTGTTAGGCTAGATTTATAAACACAGTCATGCCCTGTTGGAGGCAGGCCAGCCAGCTCCACAAACATTGTAAAAGAAACAGTGAAGAGGTAGAACATGAACTGCTGCTCAGGTTCACCCACCAGGCTGTTATGGAGAGGGAGCAAGGGTGAGAAGGAAGAAAACAACACAGAAAAACACTGGAGCAAAATATGTTGTGAACATGCTATTTTAAGAAATGTAGAAGGTTTCTTAAAAAAAAAAAAAAAAAAAAAAAGAAGTTGTTTTGTATTCAGCAAAGTAACTCCTGAACATTCCATACAGAGACAGAAAGATCAAGTATTTTCAATCAACATGTTTCATGTTCAACTCAAGGGAAAAGAAATAAAGAAGCACTTGATATAGATTTCTTAAAGGGAAAGGAAAATTAGAGCACAAAGCACAAGTGACTATCTGCAAAATTTTTCTTAGTAGAAAAAACTACTTGTTCTCTTCACGAGCTAGGAAGGACAAAATATACTTTCTAGGTAGCCTAGCTCTCCCACCTGGTCTCTGATGAGAAGGGCTCAACATTAACCCCCTTCTTTCTTCTCAAGCATTTGACCCCAGTTCTTCATTCTATCCGACACTTCCATTAAAAAAAAAAAAATTCCTGATTTCAAATCGAAGGAGAGATGTTTTGAGACAGGCTATTTACAGGTGTTTACCAGGGTGCTCAGTTTACAGAGACAGAGTATGTGTGAACCAGAGATGATTAATTTTTCAGGTGCTACAATCAGCTTATGCAAGTGGAAAAAAACTTACAACATCAAAGTAAGAAACAAAATACAATTAACAAATAGTAGCAAATACAATCATAGATTAATCTCCCTATCTTACACTGTCTTGATGAACCTGAAGTCACTTATCTGTTCCAACAGCCAACAGGGACAAGATACCATCCCTGTGAGTTCATTTTCCAAGTGGGCCCAACATGCAGTAAGGAAAAAAAAAATAAAACAAACCACAAACACATGAAGAAATAAAGCCAGGAACTCATTGCCCTTGAAAAGAGCCTTGTGAGAATTCTTATTTATGATTTGCTCTCCTCCATTCATGGCAGATGCTCTGGAAAAGGTAAGCTGGGTTGCAGTCATACCCACAAAGGAGGTTTCTACTTTCATAATCAAAACACTTCCCTTGTTTCATGGGAAATACTCCCGAACTTTAAGTTGTGTTCAGAAGAGCAGGTCCTTTGCCAGCAAAATACAGCTGCGTACCAAGGTCTTGCTCTGTGCGTAAAGTAAAAAGTAACGGCAAAGCAGTGCCATTAACTGAGTACCCTCAAACATCCCCGTGCAACATCAGAACTTAAGCAAGGTCTCCAGACAGAGGATCTTGAGATAATTCAACTCAGCCAGCACACTTGGAGAACAAGTTAAAGTTGACATGGAAAACACTTCCATTGCTATATATAACAGATATTCTAAAAGTCAAGTAATTCACTTTGGTCCACTATAAAGAAAGATGACTACACAAAAATAACAGTTTGTGAATGGCCCATGGGGAGGACGGGGACACAATAAACAAATTTCTAATGCCTGCCAGTTTTAATTTTCTTAAGCATTTAGCATTTGAAGAAATAATTTCATTTTGCATATAAATTATTAGCCCGCCTCTTATTTGTGTAGCACTAATAGCCAGTATAACACTGAATTTTAAAATGAAGCACACAAGATGATGTCTCCTATCAACAAGTTATGTCATCCTTACTAAACGAGGCAAATTAAATCTGAAAACTTGGTGTGTACTTCCTCTGCTGACAGCATTTCGCAGAATACTGCTGCCTATAACTTCTTCGTAATTAAAGCAAGTTTGTATTTTTATCTTTTGTTGAAATACACATAAAAACATTCTCCTGTATATTTGCATATTTCCCCACTTCTGCACATACTGGAACAGGTTCTTGCTGTGGATTTTGGTGGTGGGCTGTCTCAAGTTCTTGGAGAGTATGGGATTTTGGGGGGGAGCAGGTGGGTGTTGGTTGTTTTGGGTGTTTTTGGTTTGTTTTGTTTGGGGTTTTTTGAGGCAGGGGAGGGTGTTGAAGGTTTTTTTGACACCAGATCCTAAACAGGTCTTTAAGATTACTTCCTTGCAGAACCGCTGAATAAATAGATCACATTTGACAACAGAGTTCAGAAGATTGCTGGGGTTCCCTTGAAGAAACAATAGAGTATCCACGCTTTTATCTCTCTGGATGTGCATACATGCTTATTAATGTCAGACAGTACTTTCTCTAAGCAACACAAATGGACTAACTGCTCACAACACACAACAGAAGTTAGAAATATTTCTTCTCTTTGTTTGCCCTGTGTCTCCCTCCCCCAGCAGATTAACTGGGCTACACTTTAATACAGAAAAACCCGACTATACTGCAACAGTCATTACTGCCAGTCTCAGAATAGTCTTGACCTTCCAAAATTTTGTTCCTGTAACCTTTGCATTAAATACGGTAAGACTGGACTCACAGAATTAGAAACGTTTGTTTTCCATTTTTAGCTTTCTAGCAAAAACAAAGCTCAAGTATACCACTAGTCAACTACACTACTTATCACTTGAAATACAATGTTTTTCAATGAGCTTCTTAAACCAAGTAACATATTACCAAGTCAGATAGGATTTCTGTATACCACCAGTTCTAGTATGAGCATGTGCTGCCTGCCACTGTTTCTTAACAGGACAGACAAGAGGGTAAGGAATGCCCCTTACAATATACCTCATCCTAGGTCAAGACAAAGCCAACCTTCAGGAAAAACAGTTGCTTTATAAAAATCAGAACTGTGATACGCACTGTGATAGCCCCCTTTGTTGCAGGGACATCAGAAGTTACACAAAGCAGAGACATGCCCTTTTAACATTAATACTACAGAATTTCACAATGAAGAGCAAAGCACAATAAAACTAAACTAGCACAAGCCTGACACTGACTTTAAAAGAAAATGACATCATCATCCAGAATCTTACTTTAAAACACAGAAAGATGGAACATCCTTCATCAGCCTCCAGCTGCTGTGAATTTTATCCAGGAGAAAAACCCAGCAAGATCTCCCTTTCAGCATCACTCCAAAGAGAGCACTACACTTATTTAGCATCAGTTCCCAACAGCAATACAACTGAAAGCTCCACAATCTGGTAGACTCAATAAAGGTTTTAATCATCTAATGAGATTACCTCATCCGTGTGTGGTTTCACAATGCAGTCTCAACGGCAGCCCATTATGCCAGTCCCCTGACATGCAGTATCAATCATGCTAATCGGCTTACCCTGCTATCACTCCCACAGCTAGATGACTGCCACGCACAGAAAATAGAACCATGAAGAGTTTCTACTTCACAGGATAAAAAGAAATTGTGAACCAAGTAGAGAAAACATTGCTAGCTCCAGTCCTAAAATTAATGTCACTTCCATCCAGCCACGTTCCATTTTTTAGATTTTACAGACCTTCTATCCTCAATCACATCAAAGCTCCCTTATGCAGAATGTGAAGTTTACATATACCAATTCGCACATTTACAGTTAATAAATTTTACACTGAAATAACGTAAGGCTTCAGCAGCAGCTCCCTTGCCTGAAACATGAGCTTCTCCAGTTATCATCAAGTGGAGCTCAAAAAGCACAGCACACTGGCTGTTTTACTGTTACCAGTATAAAAATGTTATAGTAATTAATGCTATTCACTTACCGAAGCAAGAAGCATCCAACCTCAAATTAACATAACACATGCAGAAATAAAACTTGTTCTATTTGACTGATGAGGCTAGTGAGAAAATCTGAATACTGAAACTAAACTTAGCCTATACTTTATTCTTTTGTTGCATGGGAAAAAAATAGCCCTGAGTTGAGATGCCTTCCCAGGTAATACAGGGATACAGTTGTACACACAGTTTAAAAAAAAAAAATGCTAGCTACACTACATAGCTCGAAAGACAAACAAAACAAGCCCCTCCAGTATCAGCATTTCATACAAGAGTGATTAAGCAGCTTGTCCAAAGCAGCCCAAGAATCATGGGCCAAAATCTAAGACACACTTGTTAAATTAGCACTGTTACCACATCAGCTTTACCTCCTACACTTGTCCCAAAGCACTTGAAAATATTAGTCCTACCAGAATTTCAACACATCTTCAGTCAATGCAAGGAAACTCAGGCAAGCATAAGCACAGATATTAACACATAGTTAACAATGTGTCATTATTTTAAAGGACACACATATCTAGATTTGACTGGGGACTCCAAAACAGGTCTTCCTAATCCAAAATACCTTCTCTAGTGTAGCCTTTAACTATTATCTGCTTTCAGTAATGTGAAGGGAAATTAAATAAAGGAGACCAGATGAGTAGATAATGCTAAAATCTTGTCATATTTCGGTTGGAAATACACAGAACCACTTAAAACTTGGCACAACCTGTAAAAAGCAAGAATCTCAAAATAAAAAAACCCAACCAAAAAGACAGAACAACAAATCCCAAACACACACCACTAATTTGAAGCAGCTTTAGGCCTTTACAACCCTTCTGCTAATTATTGGCCCATTTTGCTGGACCAAGTATCCCCAAACACTTCTGAAAGCATCTCAACCCACTGCCAAGATACTCATTTAAAATGGGAATGCAAAAGGAGAAAACCAGCATAGCAATCTCAAGGAAAAAAAAAAGTCTTTTGATCTTATTATCCCAAATTAATTGCCTTGAAAGCCACTGACTCAGTTGGCCCAACTGAAGCCAGGACTTGACTCTGGATTCTTGCCTTGCTGAGCAATTCTTTTCTTCAGAGCGCAGATAACAAAAGGTAAGCTTGTGGCATCTGATGTTCCAGATAAAACACATCCTATTTTAAAAACCACCTACATTTTCTCCTCTGCGTTTCCACAAGCGTACTCCATGCAAACAGCTTAATAACTTCATATTTTTATAGCATAACATCTTTGCACACCCCAAGTGCAGGCAAACAGCTCTCCATTTCAAATAAGAAAACAGAAATAACAGATCCCTGCTACCCAAATGTGTACTAATTCTCTAAAGAGAATAGAAAACTGGGTCATCGGGATTCTCTCATACAGACCTGGTTGCTCTTATAGTAAGTTAACATTTTTGATTTCTCTAACTCCCAAACAAATGAAAGGCAAGACTACAATCAAGATCAGTCAGCACGGATTTATGATAGAGGAAAATCATGCCTGACCACCCTGACAAAAATCCACTGGCCTAGTAGATTGTAGGTGAGCAGTGAATTTTAATTGTTTTTACTTCAGGAATTCTTAGACACAGTCAGCACTGTCTCCCATGCCATCCTCATAGACAAATCCAGTGAAATATGGGCTAGATAAGTGGACAGAAAGGTGCACTGCAGGCTCAGGGGCTTGCGGTCAGCAGCATGAAGTCCAGGTGAAGGTCAGTTCCTAGTGGCCGTACCCCAGGCATCAATATTGGATCCGATACTACTAGGTATCTTCACTAATGATGGGGCAGAGTGCGCCCTCAGGAAGTTTGCAAATTACATAAACCAGAGGAGCGACTGATACACCAGACGGCTGTTGCTGGCACTCAGATAGACTTCAACAGGCTGAAAAATGGGCCGATGAAATCTTCATGAAGTTCAACAGAAGGAAATACAAAGTCCTACACCTGGGAGGAATAACAGGCACCAGTGCACGCTGGGAGACAGCCAGCTGGCCAGCCAGCAGCTTTGTAAGGAAGGACATGGTAGACAAACTGACTGCAAGCCAACGATGCGCCCTCATGGTCAAAGCAGCCAACAGCTTCCTGGGCTGAACTAGGCAGAGCACTGGGAGCACATCAAGAGAGGTGATCCTTCCTCTCTGCTCAGTGTGATGAAACACATTTGTAGATCTGGGTCCAGCTCTGGGCTCTGCAAGAGACATGGATGTGCTGGAAAAGGTCTAGGGAAAGGCTGGAGAGATAATTAGGGGGTTGCTGCATCTTTTATGTGAGGAGAGGCTGAGACAGCTGGGACTGTTTAGCCTAGAGAAGAAAAGGATCTTGTCCATGTAATAAATACCTGGCAGGTGGAATTAAAGACAATGGAGTCTGACTCTTCTTATTGTGCCCAATAAGAGAACAAGAGGCAATGGGCACAAACAGAAGAAATTCTATTTAAACATAATTTGTCCCTGCCCATGACAGGGGGCTAGGAACTAGACGATCTTTAAGGTCTCCTCCAACCAAACTACTGCATGATTCTATAAGGAAAGCCTTTTTACTGTAAGGATAATTGAACACTGCAGAAGGTGACCTAGAGCCGTCTCCATCCTTGGAGGTCCTCAAAACCCAAGTGGACATGGTCCTGAGCAACTTGCAATTGCTCTGAGCAAGGGAGTGGGAGTATATCTCCAGAAGTCCTTCCAACCTTAGTAATTCTGAGCATATATAAATAGTCAAGCAACTGTCAAACATTGTATTTGTTGACTGTTTTGAACTCATTGGGGTTTGTGTTTTTTTAAAAACACAAATGCATAAACCAAAGGACAATCTTCATAAGCAAAGACCTTCAAATCCTCTCCCATTTGAAACAGCATCTACTGAGCTAGGGCTTTATGGAAACAATAAAATCACTTTGTTTATGAAGCAATTTTGAATGGTCTGTGAGACACTGCAAACAGGGAATACAACTGAAACTGTAAGACAGGCAGACAAGCTTCTACACAACCTGATCTCTCCTCATTTAGAGGTTAGATTGTTAATACAGTTTAAAAAAATGCACAAAATCAAAACTCTATATACAAATCAGCATTGCTTCTCTCACTGTTCCCTCAAAATAATCATACTGACAAAAAGGAGACAAGACAGAGGAGGGAAAACGTATTTGACTTAGCTTCTGAAAAAAATGATTAGGAAAAAACCAAATCTCTAACAACATTTTACTATTTCTAAAGTATCAAATATTGACAATAAATCAGCATTATTATTCTGCCATTACCATAGCACTGCAATCTACCTAGAAAGAGCAGCAGTATCTGTAAGTATGCAACACTTGCAGTGCAGAAGTACTTGGTTTTAGATCTCACCTTTTATAGACCTAAATATTTACTTCTGTCCCAGCCAGCAACTTAATATTCTTTCCAGATTTGAACAATATTCCAAAAGTCTGCTAACAGCCTTCTGAAACCAAGATGTTCCTGCCCACCCCTCTCCCCTGCCCAAAAAAAAAGTTCCCATTGAAAAATACTGGAATGCCTCTCAGGGTCCCTCAGCCTTGTTACTAAAAAATAACAACAGGGGAGAAAGGACAGAGAAGGACATTTTCTGTAAACAAACCCCTAATTATCTCATTTTCACTCCTTTTCTCACAGTCAGCTTACAACAGATATCCAGGACAAAAAGTCATTAGCATAACCAGTTAAAACATGATTTAACTAAGACAATACTATAATGGGAGATGTTAGGCAATCTCAAACTTTGAAATTCATTGGCTGGTCTATCTGTAATAAGATTCCTGATGTTATTATGTTAGTTTCCATAGGAATCCAAAATACTAATTAAATGAATATTCAAAAAAGTCTGAGTTGCACTCTGTGTGGAAAACATACCAAAAAGACATAAACTTTCATATGAATTTTGTTTTACTGTGCATCCCAAGTTTGCTTAGTGCTTGTTTGATGTTCTATAAAACTATCATTTAGATTAAAGTAATTCCAAGCCCAGGCAGGAGAGTCTTATAAAGCCTAGGGAAGCTGCATTAAGGTGCAAGAATTCATTTCAAATAGTAAGAGTGCAGGCTTTATTGGGTTCTGTCACTCATTTATCAGTGGTACCATTATTTTCCCACAACTGGTTATGTTATTCACACAGAAAGGCACACACTCTCAAATAAGAACACCATATTGCTAACTAAACCCAGTCTGAGCATCATACAGATATTCAAGTACTTGTTCATAATAGTTAAACATCAGTGAATCACCAAGAGTCCACAAAGGATAAAAGAAGGAAAAGAAAAATATATTTCCTGAGAAAAATTTTAAAAAATTATTGAGCACATCAAGTAATTACATTTCTGCTCATTTTTTTCTTGAGAATCTGGAATGGGGAAGCAGGATGGGGAGAGAGCAGTAAGTAAGAATTCCCATGTGCAGGTGACCTATCATTCAAAATAGACTAGGACTAAACAAAGAAATTATATTCTTTTAGGAAACAAATTCATGCAATTCCGGAATTTGCTTAGTTTTATTGTCCTCCTAGTCCCTAAAATACATTTCCTAGTCCAAGATATTCTACAATCACGTTAAAATTGCACAAATACAGAAAGAACCAGTGAATGGAAAAGAGTGAAAGACAGGAAGAAATTGATTTGCTGCACAGGATGAGCAGGAAACAGAGATTCACAAACTGCAATTTTAAAAATAATTAAAAAGTTTTCCAATTACTGTCATATATCAAGAAATCATTACCTAAAGTTTGGTATATGAGACCATAATAATGCTTGATGTCCGACGTGTCATTTTGGCATATAAAAACATGCTATTTCTGACACATTTCTTGTTTGTCAGAACTTACAGATTGCTCCACACTTCTAACCAAGGCATTGCAAGAGGCACAAATGTTGAAAGAAGGTTTTAAGAAACATCTTCCCACCTGACAGTAATTTCTTTCTGACTCCATTATGATGAAGCAGAGTGTGAAGCTGCACTAGAACTTACACCCACAGAAAACTTTAAAGATGAGAAAATGCTTCTGGAGATGGACATTTGACCACATTACGTATGGGACTGGGGTTGTTTGGGTGTTTTTGTAGTTTTGCATATTTAAAAGAGTCTGTCCTGGGAAAGTGCAGGTGCTCCTTAGGCCAGCATGCTTTCAAACCTCACCTACAGGATTTACAATGGATATAGCTCAGAACCACAAACCTCAACATATATGCTGTACGGCAATGCCAAGACCACGTCTGTGAAAAGGCGTATCTCAGCCTGCCCTTGCAGTTCCTGTCTAGTACACTGAAAACCCAAAACGAACAGCACCAGACAAGATACACACGCGCATACATACAGGCTGATAAACACACGGTATTCGAAAAGCTCAGAGCAAGGAGGGCTGATCACTTCTACTGAAGTTATTCCCCGACCAGCTCCCTCAGACAGGTGAGCAGTGAACAATCATTATCGGGGGACAGAGCATCTGAAGAGTAACAAGCTCCAGGGCGTTGTCTTACTAATAGTCAAAATAAAAAGCTGGCCTAGACAAGTCTTCAGAGGCACTAGAGCTCTAGCAGAATGAACCCGAGACCTGAGATCTTGCTAATAAGCAACCTGTGATATCTTCTAATCTCCGTAGTGCAGATTCAGGTCTCAAAATAAAGGATAACATCTTCTTTTGGACTCTGCCTCCTACCCCTAATTTCTGTTATCCATTATTACATACAGAGATATGGTATGCATACATCAGAAACAACATGATTTTACAATTATAAGTTACCGACATTTGGTAAGACAGTGTTTTCAATCATTGTTCCAAGACTACCAAATAATCACTCATTAACATATGAATTGAAGCTACGTAAGATTTGATGGTATGAATTTATAGTAAAAAAAAAAAAATCAAGACGGAACAGTCTCATAAATTTAACTTGATTAAATGCACATAAAATATTTTATGCGGTACAGTGGGTTTTGTGGAAAAGAGAGAAGTACAAAAGTGCATGCATGAAACAAGAGACAAGACACATGTAAGGGTAAGCTGTTCCAGGTGCAAAGTATCATGGAAGAAACAGACCTACAAAAAGAGGGAAAAGTGATTAATTGGCTCCAAGAAAGACCTGATGAAATAACTTAGCATTAGCAAGCGTATTTGTGCAAAGCCCTGCCGACAGTAGACCAGCTTTGTGACCTCTCCTGCTCTGGAGGGAGATGCACTGCAGCACATACCTCACCTGCCTTTATACCTTTCTGAACACACCTCTAGGGCTGCAGTTTTCAGAGGCCACCTGTAGGAAAGCTCTCTGTATAGATTGCATGCAGCTCTATCGTGGATACTTTGTCTTCGTGATTCTGTCTTGAAAGGGTAAGCCAGTTGTATTTATTTATGCTTGATCAGAGGCACCTCTTAAGGTCATAAACAACTCTTGCTCACCCTTCAACAATCTCCTGACAGCTGGGCATGAGTGCACACACACTTGCAGACATGTATTTTGAAAGGAGAGGGAGAACAACAATGGATTTCCTGCAAGTGTGGCATCCTGTTGTTTTTCTGCGGTGATCTAGAGAATTATCACAATCCCAGATGTTTACAAGGGGAAGTAGAAACTGCAGTAACTTTGCTCAGGATGAGACAGTTGATTCCCTAAGCACGTTATTCTAAACGCAAATTCAAATCTTCGCTGCATTTTCTATAGGGGCTCTCTGTTCCAAATCGTGGAACTGCAAGCTGCAGGACATTAACAAGCATAGATTTGAGTTTCCAGCCACTTCATCTGTGTATGAGGCAACGAACTTAAGCAAAGTATTTTTAGACTTCCTGCAATCAACTACCCTCCCAGCCTTGCTCAACGCATGGTTGTCTGATTTATGCAGTTGTGCTAACATTCACTCTAGCTTTTAAGTTTCATTTCTGTGTTTTCCATAAAATAAGTGCTGTCAAATTCGCTCATGCAAGAAGTTGAATCACAAGTGATTAAGGGTCATCTAAGCTAAACTGTATTGTGTAAATGCTTATTAAATTATACTTATAAAAAGTAATTTGCTTTATCTACATAAGATAATTGTGTAAACTGAACAAAACCCTAGTAATGATTGGGCGTGTAAAGAAAAAGACGTGGCTAAATTCTGCAGAGTAATTTTTACCATTACAGACTCATATAAGCTAAGGTTAATCTTGCTTAGAGAGAATATATATCTTCTGTAAAGGAAAATAACGAAAAAAATGTTGCCTCAACTTTATAGATCCTGCAAGATAGAATGGCTGAACTCTTTATGTCCTATTTCCTGGCATGGTCAAGAAAATATTCAACAGTGGAATTGTTTTGAGAAGTAAGAGTAAAGAAACAGGGCAGGGTGATGATTTGTATCATCTAAGGCATCTTGTGTCCAAGGAAGGACCAAGTTATAGCCGCATAACCATGGACAGAGTGATTACTGGAGCAACCTAATTATTCAGCAGAACAGAGTAACAAATTACTATTTGATGCAGCTCCAGACTATACACTATTATAATAAATACTGTCATTAATGATGCTTTTGCATTATCTCTAATGAAGAAGCTTCAAATGAAGGAGCTTGAGAATTAGCTGTGTCCTACATCTCAGAGTCAACAAAGGAATCTTGGAAGTCTTCCACTACTAATTTGCAAAAATGGGTGAATAAGATTAGTCCAATAAGATGCTGATGACACTTCTTCCATTATGAAAACAAAAGATGCCATCAAGATGTGGTGCTGTGATTTTAAACTGTTACTGATATGTTTCTTTTGGACCATGACTCTTGGTGTACTGTGGCTGGCATTTACAGAAGAAACTGATTGCTACTTTTGGCAACTGCCTCAACTCATTATCCCCTCATTACTACTAGTATTCTTAATAAAATCTTAAGTTGTAGAAAATTGATCACACTGTCCCAATTACTCAAAAAAAAAAAAAAGATAAAAGTAAGTTTCACAGACTAAAGCTGATGTAGACCAAACTCAATTTGCTTTTTTTCCAAGGCCTAGCCAAAATTGCAATGCAAAAAAAAGTACTTAGTGTTAATTGTATGTTTTCACAGTTTTATCTTGTTAGAAAGAAATTATAATTCTTTCCAAAGAATGAAATCAAAATAATCTCGTTTTCATGTTAGTAAGAACAACTGTTTTCCTCAGACTGAAAGATAACAGACAAAGAAAACTGTCTTGGGTGAAGAAAGGTGGAGTGTCCTCTAAACATCGTGAAGAACTAATCAAAATAATCAGAATTACACCGACTGACCCAATGCTGCTGAGGCTTATTACAAGGCTTATGAGTTAGCGACAGTACAGCACCAGGCTTCGTGTTTCCAGTTACAATCTTGGCCTTGAGAAAATCAAGACTAGTTCAAGGAGTTGAAAATTAAGCCAGATAAAAAAGAGGATCTTTAACTTTGTATTATAGTAAGCACAGAAAACATCTCTTGTTAGGATAAAAAGGGACTTGATTAACCACATAAGTAAAAAAAAAAAAAATCCTTTTTGCCATTTGAGTTTTCAGAACCTCCCTCCCCTTCTGCACAGCACAACCAGCAGCTCTACAAATGTATTATCCAAAGAGAAGTGTCTCTAATTTGAGCAAGTTTCGTACATTGGGTAAAGTTTAGATGGCTCTTCACTGGGGCAACACGTGCAAAAATATTCAACCACTTTACACGCTTCTCTTTCCCTTTTGCATTATATGCACAGAATTTTCCTGAAATATCCTCTGAAGGCAAGACTATCCTTGCCATCACCTGCAGACCCAGAAGTAGCACGGTGGTTTCAGAGACATCTTACCCACACTGAATTCCCAAATTTTGGTTATAGACCACAGCTTTTACCACGGACTTGGTCCATTTTCAGACATTTAGCAGCCCAATACAAACAGCAGTAGCTCCATGAACAAACTAAGCTCTGAGCTTTTCAGAAAAAAGAAAAAAAAAAAAAAAGATGTAAAAAAGATATAAAAAAAAATCACTAGAAAAAACTCCAGCTGCCATATTGGGTTTGCACGTGTGGAATATCAACAGTGACAACAAAGGGTGAAACAGAGTCCAGACTGTAACAACTCTTGCATTTGGATAGATATGTCTCAGCAGTCAAGGCATTTGCCACTTGACTCATTTCAATCACCAGGAAACACACATTTATCTTGTTTATTAGTGATGCATCACGGAAGACAGAGCCCATCTCCCATCCTGTCACTGTAATGCTCTTAATTGAATAAAACGAAGTTTGTAGATCAAACAACTGAAAGGAGTCAATTTGAGGAGAAAGCATTCGTTCCTGAAGATAAAGCACCAACACCTTTGTCTTTAGATCATGAAAGAACGAGAAGAGTTATGTAAGTGTTTCAATAGAAAATTATAATCCGAGAGTTACAAATAATTAACCTAAGAATTACGGATAAGAGTAGAGCATAAACAGAAATTTTTGTGGATGACAAATCCATTTGGAATGAAGCCATGAAGTTAGTATTTATGCCAAGAGCATATAGACTACTGGTAATAAAGCACAAGGGATACAGCTGTTATACCAAAGAATTATTATAAAAAATACATACACAAGGAGAAGCATGCACACAGAAAATACTTAAACTCACAAGAGAGCTCAAACACTCACTTTTACACTGTCTGGCTTGACAGACTGAGAAGGTGAAATGCCTTGCCATCTCCTCAATCCCCTCTGTTTTGCCATTTAATACTCTGCATTTCTTTTTATTGAGCATACAGAAAGACTGATTAAGTCACAATGAAATAAGAGACTTGAAACTACTTCACTTCTCAGTACATATATTCCCATTTCGCACTACTATCCTGATACCTGAATGAGAAAGCCTAGTTATATTCCATACAGGCTGTTAAGAGACCACTACTCAGAAAATACTTCTTAAATTTATTCTCCTACACTTTCAGCTGGAGAGTGACATGCAGCTAGGGGAAAAACATTCATTCAAGCCTTACAGGGAAAAAAGCTGTTACAGGTGAAAACTGCACATGTAAGATAGAGAAATTTACACAAATCGAGTAATACCTCAGATGCCAGTCTTATAAGCACATGTCCATAAGTCTATAGTAAAACAAACAAAAAACCACCAAAAAAAATCAAGAACACACAAGAAAAGCCCCCACAACCTTATGCATGTGTGTTACTTCTATGTAATTTGTTGTGTGAATTTCAAGGCATAGTCAGAGCAAAGTCTCCCAAAGACACTTTCCTTCCTCTCTTCTCTTTGTCTGTCTCAGGGTTTTTCTTAAAAACCAAGGACTGAGTCACTTGCCAGATACATCTATCTAATGCACTAGGAAAAAACCAAAATGTTTTGCAACAGCCTTGGTAAACTTGCAGTCACAGATTTAGACACAAACACAAATAACAGCAGTACCACAGGAGTTTAAAAAAGTTACTTTATTAGCAAGGCCTGTATTTCAATTGTTTATTTGGCTTTTCAGATATTTATGAGAATCCAGGTGGTTAGCAAACCCCCAATAAGATTTTTTTCCCTCCAAGCTAAATGTTCTAAGGAAGCACAACCCACTGGGTTTTTTTCGTTAGCTTTCTGTGGTATGTTTTCAAACATTGTCCCTTTTATTATTATAGCTCGTGAGGAGAGCTCATAAAAAGATTATGAGGAACAGCTTTCTCTAAAAGTTGACCAACATTGTTTTAAGGGAAAGCATTTTAAACACTGTAGTAAATCCACTTAGTGTTTCACTGCATGTTTGAAGTCTTTTTACATCCAAGTAAAAAGTCATCAAGATTACAAACAAAAAGAAATACCAATTTCTAGGCTTGTGGAATGGGTTTAATGAATTATGACACACAATGCCTGTCAAGATTACCTCAGTTTTCACATGATTTTTTAGTAACCTCAGAAATATTTTAGGCAAAAAGCTCGATGGCAAAAGCCTGAAATGTTCCAAAAGAAAAGGTAAACACAGAAATTTTCAAGATGAATTGGATTGCTGCTTTTATTTATTGCACCAGTAGCTGTGATGTACAAAGGAACTTCTGCTGCAACATTAAAATATATGGCTTGTATGGCTTGCACACCTGCTTTTTTGTTACACGGAGAGAGTCAACTGGCCTTAAGCACCAAGTCTCCTGAACAAAACTTTCATCAATGAAACACAGTTGCTTAATGACTTAATGGAGACAGACCATTAGCTTACAAAGCAGCGTCGGTGTGTCTAACCAGAAAGAAAGCAAAATTACCCCAGTGGGACAGAAAGGGAGGCTAGTAAGGAGAAAAAAGGAAATGTCAAACACACAAGGAGGATTTGGATATGCTGAAGACAAGAGGACAGAAAGACAAGACATACCTTTGCCCTGGCGCTGCCTCTCTCTTATCTCTGACTCGCATCACCGCTCTGCTCATCAGAGTGGTCTTCACAGAAGCTGCACATGCAGCTGAGGCTGGCCCACAGCCAACTGAGTGACTTCAACTGCTCCATATTAATACGGGCACAGAAGCAACGGGCAGGGGACAGGGAAAGAAAATGGGGCGGGTTGTACCCTTTGCTCGGTGCACCCACCCCTCTCCCCCGACTCCTTGCTGCCAGGAGGCAGCTGAGCAAGAAACCTGCTCGCTCACGTGGGGCCAGCGCTGGAGCGTTATCGACGCTGGCACCTGCTGTGCCAACTAACACGGGCCACAGTTTGGTTCAGAACAAAACCAGACAGACAGATAGACATCCCCCTCCCTGCTGGGTGGCTGTCACTGTTCAGACAGCAAGGGGTTTACATGGCAACCAGACCAAGCCTCCTCAGCCTCGCCACAGTAAGTGCATCAGGGTAAACCAGACACATGATCGAGCGCTTCCCATGGACACTTGACAAGCAGAACTTCTTCATGGTAAAAGCTAAAATTAAAGATTTTAAACAGGTCTTGAACATTTCAAAGACTGATAAAATGCACTAAATTCCTGCAATAAATTATCTTGCACGTTCTGAGCTAATTCCTGATAGGCGAGCTGTTCAGTCAAAAACTTAAAGGTCAAATTTGCATCAATAGCCTCGCCAAGAAGTTTGCTACAGAAAAAAGAGGGGAGGAGAAAAAAAAAAAAGAGTAGACATGACAATAAGAAACCAATAACTATGTTTTATGTAAGATAAATTCACGTGCAGTGCAGAATCCGCGTGAAGAGATGAATTATTAGTCTTGGTTTGAACAATATTCTTTAAGTTTCCCTAATTAGTGATACATATTCTTTTCTCCACTGTTGCTTGGAAAGCCTTCTTTCTTAAAAAAAGAGGGGATGGGGATTACTGACTGTCTCAGTTTTAATCTTTCCTCACTCTCCCACACAGAGAGCTTTTTTTTCCCCAAGGACACTTCACAAGTACTTCATTATATCAGAATTTTTTCCCCCAGTATATATATAACAGCTACTTGACATTTTTAAGTCATTCAGGCTGCAGCAAAGCATCTTGCCACAGAAGTTTTAAAACAGGCACATTACTGGTAAAATAAAGATCTCTGATTGCTTAAGTTATAATAGTACATTTAAGCAAGCAAACACATGAAAATGCTAAATGTAATTTCTTACCTATGTCAGTTTCAGATTACTAATGAGCCCACATGGGTTTGTTCTTTTGAGTATTTTTTAACACTTTCTTGTAATGAAGGAGAAAAGGAAGCACCTGTATCTTCAAGGATCAGCACCTACCAACTAGAAAACTGAAAATCTTACCCAAACCTGTCTATTTCACAATTAATCAAGAATGCATAACATTAACTCATCCAACCAGCTGGTATGTTAATGAAATCGTAGTCATATTAAAGCTTGATATGCTACCACACTCAGATGAGGAAGAAAAAAAAAATACAGCAACATTCATGCATTATTTTCACACCTCATACTGTCAATAAATCCCTTCAAGAACAAAACACTCAAAAAGGAAAACCCTGTCTCTTAATGCAAACTGGCACTGCAATTTGCAAAGTAAACAAAACAGCTTTTAAAGCTGTTACAACTTAGTACCATTTTTGCAGTGATTAATCCATAATGAGCCATGCACAACTAACATTCGAGAAGGAAGAGCTAGGAGCACAGCTTCAAGGCTGCCACTCCATCCACCTCAGCTTCTCCACCTGAGTAACAGAGCAAGCTACGCACCCAGCATCACTTACCCCCGTCATCCACCGGTGCAGCTGTGTTGTCTGGTACACAAGATACTCTTTCTTAACTCCTTAACTCCCTTCAGCCCTTCCCCTCCTCACTGCAGAAGCAGGGGAAGACCACGAACCTAGCAACTTTTCAACAACTCGCTTTGGCTTTGCCCTGCAGGGTGATTTACCCTGGAGACACAGATTTAGCCCTGAAAAAAACACAACCCTGTTACCATCAGGCACTGTGATCCACGAGAAAGTATTCCTGTAATTCCCCAAGAGAACAGGTTCAGCCCAGCTGACAGCACCTGTCGGTCTGAATGCCACATTAAAAGCAATCAAGATGATTACATTATGCATCAAGACATGGTTAAAGAGTACAGTTTTGCTGCAGCACTGAAAGACCATTTGATCTTCCTCTGAAGAAATAAACTGTCAAGATGCAGGCAAGAAAAAAAAAAGAAAAACTGCAATAAAAGAAAGTTCTTCTTCAGTAGTTTCTGTATTATAAGGCTACAACTGCCCACACCAAGTGAAAGCTCTATGGAAGTCAAGCATGAATTTAGTGACCTTGCTTAGGCAGATGGAAGAGGCTGTAATACGAAGTTTCCCTATTCCTTTTGGATTTTTTAGCTTAGTTTTCTTCCGTGCAAATTATCCCCACAACTCCCTTTTCACCAGGTGTTGGTTCACTTCTAAAGCTCCCAGTAAACCACCTCTCCTCTCGAGCACAGACTTTTTGCTGCTGCAGGTCAGCTACTCTCCAAGTTTCTATAATAAGAGGCCAAAAAAAGAACCACAAAATGTCCTGAGTTCCTCAGCAACAGTGGCAATACCTACAACATGCTGTGGAAGACCTTAGATAGCTCTTGCTTATCCCATTTGACAATATAGCGTAGGGATTTCAAATGAGAGCTCTCCTGTTATTTTTAATTGAAGACCTTCCACTCCAAGTTTCCTCCAAGTTTTGGATGCTTGACTAAGGGAGACAGCATTAGTTTAAGTCAGAACAGCTACAGAGACACACACACACACACACTGCAAGTTTGTACACACTTCTGCATGCCTCTGCATTAGTACTTTTAACTTGGAATGGCTTTTTCTTTGAAGGCCGAGAGAAACTTACAGGGTAATAACGTGAACGTTGAAATTTATGCTTGGATTCTATGCAGAGTAAAGATTAATTAGGAATATGAAAGTATGCTTTACTGGACCACCACCAAGCCTATCTGGGCTCCTCAAAAAGCTCCAGAACCACACTTCTGAGGCTCCGCTATTGTAGCCCAGGGGACAAGTGAAGTGGTCCTTGGGGTGGTTTGCAGCTGCGTGTTAAACAGTGCATCTGTCAGTCACACAGCATTTGGGCCAGCAAGCATTCACCAGCCCACAGTCGTCTTCTACAACTACTTTTTTGTTATTTTTTCTGAGGGAGGGCAGGGGAGAAGGAGGGGGAAGAGGTTGGCCTGTTTTTTAACCCAGAAGGGTTTTGCTGATTCCTCATACAAGACAATTTCCAAAACTAATGCACTCTCTCGTAAGATTTTTTCTCCCAACATACTGTTACCATTCTGTGGGTACTATACACAGCCTTGCTTTGCGTTTGTGGAATAAAAAACGAAAAAAAAAGAAAATATTTGTTTCTTCAGAAAATTACATGCCACAATGCCTCTGCAAACAGCAGAGTAGTGGATGTCTCCTCTTCCTACACAGACAGAGAGAGTTTACCAAAGGAGCAGTTAAGTCGGCCAGCATGCCAACAGGAAAGGTTTCACATTTCAGCATTGCAAAAAACCCCAAAAACACATAACAAAAAAAGGAAATTCTGCTTCCATGCATCAGGCCTGAGCAAGAATATTCACTAATGAAGGCTTCTGAGTCAAGTAATAAATTCAACATAGAATTTCTTCCAAGTCAGTTTTTTAGTTACTCAGCTAGAAGTCTTTGCATTCTATATCACGATCCAACTAACGAAATTCCTTCCAAAACCCCACCCTTGCCTCCATGCCAAAAGTTCAGAAATTTGAAATTCTAGCCCCATCCTGGATTAACAATTCACTGGTCTGTCACCAAGTCGTATTTCGCAACCAGCCTTTAATGTACTTGTAACAAAAAAGGTCTATAATATCCTAAGATGCCAAGACCTGCTCTGATGCTCCTGCTCCACTTGCTCCCACTCTCATTCAAAACTCCAGTGCAGCCTGAAGGCAGAGACACAGGAAAGGGCACCTCTGCCAGGAGCCCAGGTAGTTTTCTGCTACGACTACTGAGCTACCTACAGATTTTAACTGAAAGATTCACAACACGTCAGTAGGTCTGAAGTGGAATCCAAGAAGTTGTCTCATTTCATTCTTACCTCACGAATTAAGGAAAAGGAACAACTATTAATCAGGGATCAGTCCGCCAGTAAACGACTGCAAGACGCTGCAGATCAAGTAACTTTCGGTGTATGATAATAAATGAAGAAATCTTCCGGAGCATAGCACTCGTGGCAATAATACATAGTTTCTCTACAAGTATTACAAGCTAGTGTCCATATGTTCTTAAATATTTTAAATTTTATTCCTCTAGATAGTTCTTTTTGACAAGGCTTGTCAATAGCAAAAATGATTTCTGAACACCATGAGAAAAAACTTTAGACAATCTGAAATTGAAAGGCTAATAAAGAGTATTTGGTTTTAGGATTTCTAATTATTTTTTACACTATAGTATGAAATTCAAAGACAAAAAATTTTAAACAGCAAAGCTATCTGGAAGCAAAGCTTTAGGAAACAACATGACAAAAGAAGTGTATTTATAGGTCTGCAAGTGGAGGGGAGGAACCACTGAAGCAGCTGTGTGGTTTTTGCACAGCGGACAAAAAAAAAATTTAAAAAGGAGGAAAAGGCAAACAGGGAAAAAGTAAAGTAGTTCAAAACAAAGGCCCTAGTACTTAACTTATTCCTGTCTCAGGTTATTGTGAAAGTGAGGAGCGGGGGGGAGGGGAGTGATTTTTAAATTTTTTTTTAACATTAAAACTAGCACTTTTTTCCCTCCTACCTGATCCAGTTTTCAGAAGTGCCTTTCCCAGTTTTCATAATTAAACCCATTAAATAAATAATTATACGGCTATGACGCATGTTGCTATGGCAAGGATTGCGATAGCAAAGATTCAAGCTTTTATGACTTCACTACAAGGTCACATAGAAGACCGAACAAGAAAAATATACGGTGAAAAAGGTTACTTCCATTAACATCAACTGCAAGGGAAGATACTAAGACAAAGTACATGTCTGCACTCTGGAGAGTGGTCTGAAGCGTGAGTGTTTTATTTTTCACTCCAGTCTCTGCAAGAAGGAAGAGAAATGTGACTACTGCCTACCTCATTCTTCTGGTTTTGTCTGAAAGGTGCACTAGCACATCCCTCAAAGAGCGTGCGAGGCCCCAGGGCCACACACGTTTATTTGCCCGCTAACCCAGTTGAACGCTCTTTTGCCTTTCAAAGTATCCATAAAAATACTACAAGGCTGTGGTCTTTAAAGGGAGTGCATTCCTCATCGGCTACCTTTAAAGTGGCATTCAAGGAAGATAAACACCGCAGCCTGCCTTCCCATAGGCACAAGGGCATCTTCCACATACGCCGTTCCCACTGGCAAAGGGTAAATCCAGCCCAAGTCGGAGAGACACAGTGAGGCACACAAGCAAACCCAGCCCAAAGCGGGAGCACTGATGGGGCCCTGGCCAGCTGGATGCACTTGGTAGCTGTGCAGCAGTCTCACTAGAAGGTGACACCGAGGGTAGCGCTGGGCTCACAGAGTTCTTAGCCGGGGAAGGAGGGAGGTGCAGGAAGCAGCCTCCAACCTGGACAGGGTTTAGGGAGATGAAAACCCATACCAACCAAATTTCCCCCCTAAATGGTTAGAAAGCCACGTGCTTCACTGTCACCCAAGGCCATAATTTATATTATGAGAAAGAAGCTGCCTGCTGGCCAGCAGATACTCACAGCCCAGTGTTGCCAGCCTGGCATCGGCCCTTTGGGTGACAGATGATGACGCGCCTCAGAGATGCACAAATACCAGTTTTAAATGAAAAGCATCACTAAGTTAAAGCAAGGTGCCTCTGTCTTTTTACTATTTTTACCAGTAAATCTTGCCCTAAAAATATTTGTGTGGGGGAGGAGGAAAAAAGGAACATTTAGTGGGGTGTCAACTAAAAACTTCTAATCAAATACATACATGTATTTGAAAGCAAATGAACTGCTTTGATGCTTCTCCATGGTGAAGTCTACAACTTAGCATAGAGGATGAGGCAAACAGACTTTCACATTAAGAGAAGAGGGGGGAGACTCAAAATTAGAGATGAATAAAGCACACACTTGTACTGAACTTTCAAAACAAGTTATTCCAGTTCGTTTTCTTCCTGAACTGACGTAGCATAAATAGGAACCAATGAACTAATGAAATGCAAAGCTTATCCTGAAGCATAAAAGTATTATAATTGTGCTGTGCTTTGCTAATTTTAGAAGACGAAGAAGGACGACTATACTATAATAAGTCAAATGTAAATATACATGGCCATCCAATCACCCATAGTGCATTCGGCCCACATTATTCAATCCTTCCCAGCCTTTTTACCTCAATTGAAAGCAATAAGAGCATCAAGGAATTCCTCTACAACCTCCAGTTTGCTAAACAAATCTATTCTACTCCAGAGAAAAGTTTACCAGTCACCATCTCCTTTACTTCAAGGCTGAACCTCTGCCTCTAGCTTCCTCCACCCAGGACACACAGAAATGTCAGACAGTACAATCAAATGTGAAGTCTAGAATCTTTACAGTGCTCCAAGCCCCTTGGCAGCTACACGATCACCTCCAGATCCCACGGGAAAGCCAGGTTTTCATCACTGTGGTACCAACACACTAGGCTAACAACAGCGTAGTCTGAAGTCTGCTTGTTTCTTCATGACACTCAAACCAATTGGACTGAAAATAGGAAAAATAAAAAACAACTACTGAGAAGTTTCAAGCAAGGGAACATCTTCCCTTCTAGCTACTTCTTCCAGATAAAAATCACTATGGGTCACGGTCTCTCCTGTTATAAAAGTCAGCAGTTTGCACAAACCTTCTTCCAGTAAGACAGATCAAGAAGGTCAGATAACTACACAGAAAAACTGAAACAAGCCGCAAGTTAAGCTATATGTGAGTATATCCTTACTACCTCTGCTTTAAATTACTCTGAAAAACTCTGCACAATCTAGCCTAAGCAAACCGTGACGTGCACATTAGGAAGGCTGTTAAAAGAGGAAAAAATCAGGCAGCCCCAAGATTATGTAGCTGCATTTCCTTCCAGCCTTTTGGAAGAGTGAGAAGAGCAGAAGGGAAAAATAACCTGAAAATGTTTGTTTCACTGGAGCTGTATTTTTAGTTTTATGGAGAAATTTTATTATTGCTTTCATGTTAAAATTAAAATATCTATTTTTTGGCTGTGACAGAAAGAGTTAAATATTTCTATTTTATCAAAACAGTTTTCTACAAAGGTCATTAAATCAATGGGTTATAATGAAATACTTCAGTTCATGCAGATAGTATTTCTGGTACAACTTTTGTTGGAAACTTCAACATTCTTCTTTAAGAATCTTCAAGTTCTGAGGGGTACACAGGTGTTACATGCTAATGTTCAAAAGGGACAACCGTAAGGAATTCCAAGCACTTAAAAAAACCCAACTTTTACAACAGACCAGATTCTCTAGCTGAAGCAGTTCTCATGAACAAAACTGGCAAAAAAAATAAAGCTGACTGCAGAACTTAGTTCAAAACCAGACTTATTTCATGTTATTCTACTTAACAGAATGTGATCAAGTTGTACTAGCTCTGATTAACTGGCTTACTTGAAAAATTCTTCACTACATTTTGCTTAGTATTAACTCATTAAGCTTAGTCAAAGAGGAAAAGAAAAAAAAATTAACTGCAGCAATTTTCCTTAGCACTGGAAATGTTACACTGAATGACTATTACATTCTTTTCACACTAGATCTTCCCAACTGAAGAAGTTGTTTATAGTAGCTATACTACATGAAACAAAAAATATTCCTATAATGAACTTCTAAAGCTCACCAGAAGATCACAAAGGCAGTGGGCCTGGGAAGGAGGTTTTTGTTTGTTTGTTTTTAAAAAATCACCTTGTTTTATACAAACTACCTGTCAATACCAACCCTTTCAATTCATTTCAGAACAAGCCCAAAGAAAATCAATAAAATCTTCAACTTCCACCTGCCTTCCTTAGAAACTCAGTTCTCTGACAATCCCACCCCCCTGCACACTTTGATTTATTTTTTAAATATGCAAAGATGGTTACAATATTTTTTGAGTATGTCTGATTTCCCACAATCTACAAAATAAAAGCGATATCACCATCATGAGGTGTGTCTCAAAAGCATATAGATTTCATACGCTATTAATGTGTCATACCACAGGGGCATATTTTGTTAATGCTATGTAAGATATTACAGCACGTTCGCTTAGCTCTGCAGACTAACCACACTCACCTAACAAGACAGGCTAGTTTGGCTTATACCATACGTAAACAAGCCTTAGAGCAAACATGCAGTAGAACAAGTTGAAACATTGGTTACATTAGTTAAACCTCATTACACCTGAGTAGCCTCTTCATTTCCAGTTATGCCCATTAAGAACACTGCAGGTTAGCAAGATCAGAAAATAACAAGTCATCAATCATCTCCATCCCCCTGTTCCAGGAATACCTTGCACAGAGAGATGCAGGAGAACAACTGCGAGAGTGCACAGATCTGGACCACTTCCAGGTTGCTCTCACATCCTTATGCAGAGAGCTCTATCTTTTTCCCCCAAGCACGCTCATTGCAAAACTCAAGTATGCAGGCTGATCACTTATAACTCCAGCAGCCTTCGGTAACTGGAACTACTTTGGTACTTGCAGGACCCTGGTGAGGTGGCCCATGCAACTAATGCCTCTTGGACAGCAGAGGGTTTGGATTACAATATGGCATTCGGGATACAGAGATTCCCTCCTGTGCAGAGTAATTAATCTGTTTTGTCACACGTAATTTTTAAGGACCTGCAAAAACAAAAGTAGTAGACCCAGTGGTGATGTCACCGCCATGAAGATATCTCCTAGCTCCAAAGCTCTTCAGGCTTGCCTCACACAGGCTGGGAGAAGGGTAGCTGACAGAGGGAAGATAAGTCTGATGCTACACGAAGCACTCAAAGACTCCAAAGCCTCTTACCCCATTCAGATGAGGGAATTCATTCTGCTGGCTTCAGGTTTTGCATTTTTTCCCCCCCAATATATTTACTTATTATTAGGGTAGTGAGATCATCAAACGAAAGAAAATTTGGCTTTATAGTTAAAGTTGCATTCTTTCAGGGGTCGGCGTTCATATTTGTGTTTGCTTTTATATCTCAATGGAATCTGAATCATGTATGCTATTTGGGGCTTTACTGAAGGATGACCACAAAGAAACTTTACAGCTGATACAGAAGACAGCAGCTTATCTTGGCAGTGCTCCTAACAGCACACAGATAATTCCCATGCTCTCCAGTCTGTATTCTGTCAGTTGTTTCTACGCACAGAGTCAAGACATTTCGGCATTAAAGATCTCCATATAGGAAATGCCCTAGCTAAAATGGAATCTCTCACTCTACTCAGATGAGACTCAAAAAGAGCAATTACATTCAAAGCCATTTTTTAGTGTAAACCTTCCTGAAAACATCATCCACAGTTCCATCCCTCAGTCGGGTACAATCTCAGAAAGATGGAGGACAGAAGAAAAAAAATGGGAAATAGTTATTTTGCTCTGTAAGGCATTCATGTCCATTTGGCACATTGAGGGGAAAGGGGATTTATAAAGGTAATTTTTAAACATGACAATTAATGACATGTCAAAAAATAATATGCACAGAGCAACAAATATACTCAATGCTGACATCTTTGTTCAAAACCAAACCTTACTCTTCTAAACATAGCAGAATGTCACAAAAATACACAAGTGAATAGATTAATCTACAAGTCCTTTGTACCCATAATAGAAGAAATTAGTCTTACTTAAGAACTGAATGAAAAAATGCTCAAGTTCTAATAGTTCAGAAAAGTGTTTAATCAGTTCATCCCAAAACTAAGTTTAAAAAAAACCCAGATAAATCTGTTAGAGCAGACAGTAAAAATAATGAGAGGTAAGCCTCTTACAGAGATATGAAAGGCTTTAAATAGAGCCGTCAAGTAGTCTGAATTTCAGGAGTTTATGAAGAAAACAGTTGTTGCATTTACAGTATGATTAGCAAGCCTGACAAAAGCACCCACGACACCAGCCACAGCTGGTTCTGGCTGGGATAAGGCTACATGCCCACCCAATGGCAAACACAGGCCACGTCATCTACATGTTCCCGGAATGGGCAATTCTAGCCGTGAAGAAACTTAATCATTAGGAAAGTGCAAGTATAATCTAAAGGAAGAGATAACGCAAACTGTAAAGGCAACTTCCAAGAAAACATAAGATATACTTAACTCGGTAGCAAAACATTAATGACAGCAGTACAGAGGATACAAGTCAGAGGAAAAGAGGCAGCATGTGCCTCTGATTTAGCATGTGCCACTGATTTAAAGCTTAGATAAAATGAGCATGGGAGGTCATCCGTGGACAGGTCACTGGCAAGAAAGAGCAAAGATGAAGAGATACAAATTAACACAGAAGCTGCAGATCCCCAAGGGAAAGTGAGACCAAAAGGAAAAGAAAAAAAAAGACAAAAAGAAAAGAAAAAGACTACTACCTTTTAGTAGAGACATGAATCAAGTTACCAGAGTAGCAGGGTATAGTGTCACAAGGTTAAATGCAAGAGCTAAAGCAAGAAGTTATTGATTGCTTCTAAGGTGAATAAAGATGAAAGGAGGGGGAAAAAATATAAGGAACGCATGAACTATTGACACAATAATCAGCTTGGAAAAGGTCATGTGTAGGCCTCTACAGACATCTGAAGAAATCATGAGGAAAGACTAAACCAGGCAGAAGCCAAGGCTTCCCAAACATGGAGCTGTCCCAGCAGATAGTTTTCCATGAAGGCTCTTGGCTTTGAATTTTGCTCTCGCCTCCCCTTTACAGATAACCTTCTGGGCATACTGCAAGGTTTATTTATTTTCCCAAGTTTTTGACTGAAGGATACACAGATGGGTATGAAGATTTTCCTGTCAGAAAGTCAGAGAGAAATCTTTTGTTAGCATATCACTAATTCCTAAGCTGTTCAAATTGTTCTAATTACTATATATACACACCAAGAAGTTACGGTAGAAGCTGAAAAATACACATCGGTCTTCATTATATTTAGAATACGTACTTATTTGGACACTGAGGTAAGTTGTACCACACTCAATGGAAGTCCAACATATTCTTTCAAATAAGTTCATTAACAATACTTAATTTTTAATCCAGAGCTGTAACAAACTCTGAAGATTTTCTCATTTTGTCTTTCTAAGATAACACATGACTAACAGAATCATTTAGGTTGGAAAAACCCTTAAGAGTGAGTGGTTCAAGCAATATGTCCTCGTTATCACATACAATACACACACAATAATTACCTGAAACAAAAGTTTCTGAATCATGCTATTAAAACCTTAAAGATTAATTGAGTTCTGCCTAATCTTCACAACATGCCATTGGGCAAACCTGTGAAATTATCCTTGTAAATCAAAAGCTACAATTCTGCAATCACTTCTGCATCTGGGGACCTTTTTCCACAGATGAATAAGAAGTTGTTTGAATGCTACTGGGGAACAACTGCCATTCAGAAGAAGTACTACTTTCTTCCAATGAGTCTCTTTTACCTACACAGACGGTAGTTTAGGGAAAAAAAATTTAATCGGTGTGGGATGCTGCGCTTCTTCATGAAAAGCCAAGATTAACACATTAAGTCAACAGCTTCTATTTTGAAAGAGTTTAATTCTCTAAGGAGATGACTGCTTTTCCTAAATGATGCAGACGTGTCTGCTGTTGTCTGGGCCAATTCAGAGGCTTGTTATTCACTACTCTGCTGATTTCAAAATCAGGCTGCCCCTTCAAAAAGTTGCAGAGACTATGACATCACGTTTATGATAATTTATTGCACAATTACAGTGGCTACATCCCTGGATTTTATTTTGTGGGAAAGTATGTTTCTACTACAGCCTCAACCATTTTCTTGGCTGTCTGTGCACAGAGTTACAAGGTTTGGTATAAAGCTTAGTGCCATTTTTTCCTAACATTATAAAGGTGTTTTATAGCAACTTAAAGCTGTGTAGTTCAATTGCCTAGAGAAATATTTGCACTTTAAATTGAGACTTATTGGAATTTCACAAGCAACTTGCAGAAGCATTGCTTAACTATTCACTAAAAATCCCATAACCCTCCACTAGATTTGACTTTAATATCACTTATGTCTTCTTTGAGAAACAAAAAGCTGAACACCCTTTGAGGATACAAGATTGTCATCTCCTTAGATGAATGGCAATAATGCAATCACTGAAAGTCAATGCAAGAGTATAATTTAATAACCTCAAGTTCAAATGAGATGATTTGCACATCAATGTGGTATTTATTGACTAGAACTGATAAAACAGTAGGGTGGAACATTACTAGACTACTTAAAATGATGCAAATTATTGAAAAATAGGGCTTCATTATACTTTGGTCAGTGTTATCTTCATTCTAACCAGAAATACTTTCTATTACAAGCTTAAATTAAAAGGCAATAGTAGACAGGCACTGTAATACTATAATTACAGGACGCAGCCCTTACATTTTTGCTTCTGATTCAGCAAAACTTTCACCATACAGTCCAAGGACAGCAAAGCATTTTCTATGTTGTTTAATACAGCATTTATTTGAATACATACTTTTTGGTTTCAAGAACTCCAAAATATAGGAAACAAATGGATAAAATAAAAATATATTCATATAGTTGTTTCCACATTCAGTTCCTACATGGTTCCTAAGAAATATGTTGCCATCCTTTTAGACTAGAACATGTTATAAACAGGATATTGTTTTCTATCACATTTATTTCTTCCCAATGCTCTAGCATTGTTCATTACCCAAACTGCACCCCTAAGAAAACTACTTCTATACTCCATACAGAAAACTGGTTTCAACCTCAGCCACAGGAATCAGTAACTCCTCCCACTATTGTGGAAAGAAATGTGATTTCTTTCATCTCACATAGACAAACAGTGTAAATAGGCAATGACAAGAGAAAGGGCATCCAACCCATTTACACATTCTAAGATGAGCTACCAGGTCAAAAATTTCTCAGACTTATCTTGGCGAAGAACTCCATCCTCTCCTTTACTGACAGGATGAGAACAAATGGCACAAGGGAAAACCCCATGCCCCTGTGCATATGCAACCTAAGCTACGAGAAACTGGAACATGAGGCATTCCTATGGCATGTAACAGCAGGGTTCTTTTGCTCCAACTGTCTTTCCTGAAACTGGCATTAAAATAGGCTAGAGTAATATTCTGTTGCTTTGTTTTAGTGGCACAACCTGTCAAATCATTTTTCTCTTTTTTTTTTTTTTTAATCATCTGCACAGAGAATATACTTCTGATGCTACATGCACAGTCAAATATCAAGGTCAGTTGAAAAGAAGATACTCTCTTTTACAAGAAAGCACAATGAAGAAGTTAGTAGAGCATTCAAGGTGTTCTTGCCTTACCTAGTATGTCCTATATATATTTGACTTATTCTACTCTTCTTCCCATCTTAATAGAAGGAATCAGAGAAGTGAGTATGCATGGATGGGTGGTAAGATACAAATGCAAAGTCGCCAAAACAAGGACTGGATCTTTCCTCTGCTGTCTCCATTTACCAGGTTAAGTCCACTTAACAGTCCCACATGTAGATGCAGCATAGACACTATAGTGTTCAACACACTGTGGCTGCTCTATTGCCATTTAAGTACAGAAACCAGAAAAGAGAGAGGAAAAGAGAGAGTGCAAGTGCATCGGGAAAGGTGGGAAGTCCCCATGGGTGTTGGTTATGTCTTCTTCTATGCATCATTCTGGAGTCAGTTAATTCAAAAACCAAAAACAACATGAAGGTTTTTCAAAGCTTAGAAATCAGAGTAACGGTAGGAAAACTGAGGATGAAATACTCATTTTGCAACTTTTACAAATACGGTCTAAGAGGTCCAGCGGGCTGATGGAAGCACACCACGAGCCTCCCAAGTGACCTGCGTTATCTTCTTGCCTTGCAGTGAAAAGAGTCCAGAAAATGAGTAAAGCCTCAGCGTCAGATCAGACAGTTCTTATCGCAAGTGACCAGCTAAATGTCAGACACTACACATTTCAGCAGCATACATATATGCAAGGCATGAAAGAGAGGAGAGAAGAGGCAACACCAACAGTGGAAAGACTGGAGGCAACCTAGTTGCTGCTGTTATTAACTTCAGAAGCTCATAACCTACTGTTTATACTTTGTTTTTATCATCTGCTACCATCCACCTGCCGGTCCTGATCAGCCAAGCAGCTGCATCAGTTTAGAAGATTGGAAAGACAAGGAGAACAGTTGGCCACAGAGGCACGCAGTAAGCAGCTTATCCAACCTGTACACAAGTGAATTAGCTTCCCAAGCACACTGTCAGAGGGACATCACCCCCATCACCACCTTCATAAATACAATTTCAACATTTGGAAAGGTGCCAGGCATAAAATGTTTGTTTACTGCAGGCAGGAAGAACTACCTATGATTCAGACATTAGGAAGTGACAGGAAGGACTGAATTATGCAATTTAAAAGTAGGAAAATAAACACAAAATAGTTGCAATGAGAGGAAGGAGGAGGGGGAGAGAATACTGGAGGCAGAAGTCTTGGAACTTCTCTCTCACTTATGCAGGGCTGAAGCGATCATCACAGTGGGAGGCCCCCATAGGGTTTCTTCACCTTTTAACCCTCATCCTAGAGCCCCTAGCCAGGGACTTTCCTCCTTAGCACTGAGTAAGAAACATCTGTCCAGCTCAGTCTCACAGTTGGAAAGGACAGACCACCGTCTTCCTTATTCTCTATTTTGTTTAAGCAAACAGGGATTTCAGAGAGGAGCACTCCCTCTAAACAACAGCTTCCAGAAGCAAAGATCCAAAGGCAGACAGAAAAAAGGCTCATTTTCCAGCCAGCAAGGGAAGTAGGAACATACTTCAGCTCGGTCAGATGCCGGTTGCAGAGACTGATAGGAAAACCTCTTCCCGTAAGCAGAAAGCAGGAGAAGCACCCCAATGGGAATAGCCCTGCCTTCCTAGCAGTTGTTGGAAGCAACTGAACATCTCGGCAGCGCTGCTTACAACTGTGCACCTCCCCTCCACAGTTATGAGATCGACTCTCAGCAGCGAATATTTCGCAAAGTTTTAATTTTGTTAAATTGCAGTAATAGCCTGCGTAATTAACCTGCCCATTCCAAGGCTAAAACAGCAAACAAGATGATTTGAGTCACTGTCAGTTACGGCTGCACTGTATGAAAATGCCACCAAAGAACACTATCAAATTTATGTAATGACAACGGTGCCTCCCTTATATAATCAGTAAAGATCTTCCTGGCACGCTCTTTCTAAATCTGACAAATTCCTAGATAAACAAAGCCATCAGGTCACTGAAAAATGCAAAGGAGTGTGAATTAACTTAGCATTCAAGTACACATCATAACAGAAAACTCTGCAGTTACTCGTCTTGGGACAAAATTACCCTGGGATGAAACCAGGGTTAAGTTTCCCAGTTTATACTAATGAGTCATTTGAACGCTGCTCTTCGTTTTTTATCATCACCCCCCAGCTTCATTTCTACCTTCCCCTCCCCAAAACTCCACAAAGGGAAAACCAGATTTTACCTTAGTAATGACTGACTCCTGAGTGCACGTAAGTATGTTCTGTCAACAGACCTTTAGGAGTGAATAACTTAGTTTTCATAGTGCTGACAAGCTTATGCAATTTAACTTCATTTGTGCACACAGACAACTGTATTAGATAGGTCATAACTAAGAGTGTGACATGACCTCAGCTTTGAGGGCATTATTTCACACTGAGTAACAACTCATTATGCTGCAAAAGTTATCCACACAGCATGATGCAAATAATTTCAGCAATAATTGTGTAGGAAGAGTAAATGGGAATGCATTAGAACATGCACGATCCAGGAAAGTACATTTGTAACACCTTATACCTATTCTCATGCTTCTTTAAATTCTCTTAGCAACAGGAAAGGATTTTGTAGGCAAAAAGTTTATCTTATGCCACCAGGAGAACATCACACAGTGTAGCACGTAACTGGAAGAAAGAAACATTTCTTTAATGAAGGCACCACAAGAAATCATGGAATTGTTATATAAGACATATACTCAAAAGAGTAAGTTTTTGTCAGTTGGTGGCTTAAATCTCAAAGCTAATATAGATCACCACCTTCTAGGAAAGCCAAATTGCCAGATGGGATCATGCCTCTAGCCTATCTCTAATCCTTCCAGCAACATCAGCAGAACTCTGAAAAGACTGGATCGCACAGGTAAACCCAAGGAACTGGTTACAACATGACATTTTCAAAGTTTCTTCTTGTCACACTCCAGATCTCCAAGCACTCACACTCATAGCTGGAGGATTCTCTTCAAGCTCCCTGGCATTCCCTATGTGGACACCACATGGCAGAGCACTTCACTGCCTCATCTGTCCTGGGCAACAGCAGCCTTTTCTGTTTCAAACTGCAGTCCATACCCTCCCCATTTTTTAATTTTTCTCAATTAAAACTATTCAAGGACAAATTGCCCATTCACCTCAAGTCCACGCATTACTTTGACAGCCACCCTTTCAGTTGTTTCCTGATAAAATGGACATCATAAAAACCCTCAAAATAACCACTAGGATCATCATAAACTTAACATCACTATCTCTTTACAAATATGCTCCTTACTTTTCAGTGTTTGCTGGGAAGGGGAAGGCTTGCAGTCAGTATTTCACCGCATTTTTAAGGATCATAGATATTTATATCTTTTTTAAAAAACCCGTAACTGTTTGCTAGATTCTGTATACAGACTAAGGAATTCCTCAAGATTAGTGATCGCTCACACACTCAACACAGACTGGTTGTGAAAAGCAATCCTTCCAAAGTATCAGTCCTCCCCTGCACTTTCCCCAAAATCAGGTGCAGTTTCTCTACTATGTCTGATCCTGCTTAAGAATCTACATGGAAACACAAACGTCAGAAAACTGTAAAAGAAACATACATTAAGTGTGAATGGGAACATTTGCCTAGCATATTACGTGACTCAGTGCAGTTATTCCTCATACAGAGGGAAAATCACAAACTGCCATGCTACTTTAAGAATTTATTTTTTGTACAAACTGGTATCATTCCTTTTTGAAACTTAAAACCCATTTTTCATCTGATATCATGCGCGTATTTACCCTTTTAATAACTCTCCCAAATGGACTGTAACTCTTGTGTGTTGATTGCATCAAAGGTCTATTTGAAGGCAGGGGTATTAACTGTGTTTGAATAGCTTCCTGTATTCTTATTCCATGCCCCAAATCTAATCCTGTGAACTCCTACTGTCAGCAATAAACACCTACAGAACGTTTATTTTGTTTTTAAATCCCAAGCCCCAGACCACATAGAAAAATAAACCGAAGTCTCCCTATTTTTGTGTTGGTTTTCTTTTTTTTTTTTTTTCCGTTTTCTTTTGAGACAAAAATACCGAAGAGCGGAGCTGCAACACCGGAGAGAGAGGAACGTGCTGGCCTGCACCCCTGAAACCCATCGCATTCCTCCTGGGGTGGAGACAGGCTTACCCGGGAGGAAGGTAGGCAGCAGATCTGCCATCACCCTGCCCCAAGGCTGGCTCTGCTGGGAAGTGGGTGGGGACGCAGATTTAGTTTGTGACAGCCACTATCTCCACTGCCACGAAGGGTTTATCTAGCCTTGGTTTCACTCATAAAGCAGCAGAACAAGCCACACGTGACCAGCTAGCTGGCTGCAAAACTCTCCTGTGGGAAACAGGCAGATAGACAAGGTTGCTTGTCTCCTGCTAGGCAAGGTCATACCAGTCCCTACAGCCATCCCCACCACCCAGTACAGCCACCAGCCTTGCTGGCACGCAGTCCCACGTCAAGATTGCCCATCGGCGTAGCCAGCGTGCGGGCAGAAGACAAAAACTACCTCAGGTTTAAAAACAGTGGCGGCAAAGCTTTCTTCTGGCTTCCTAGAAATTCCCAAAGAAGAGACCAAGCACAGCTCAAGAAAAAGAATTGTTTCTTTAAAATCCCTCTACCAATATATTGCTATACAAAATAAGAATGAGCAAAACCTTTTCATTTCATTTCATAGAATCACGAGGTTGGAAGAGACCCACTGGATCATCGAGTTCAACCATTCCTATCAAACACTAAACCATGCCCAGTGGTTCTTCCTGAATTCAACTGTCCAGAACTGACAAGCTGGTATACTGACTTGGCACAGTCTCCTGGAAGAAGTGTCACCTCTTTTTCCTGGTACGTTTTTACACAGAATTATTTGTATCATTACGTACATATATTATGTATAATGACACACAAGCCATATGGACATAACTGCTTGACTCTTTTTAATTACATGTTTTTATACCACCAGTTCCAGAAGTGACAACTATCATGCTGTCATTTACCCCAAATAACTGCCATTTACCTTAAAAAAAAAAAAAAGAAAAGGAAGGAAGAAGTGTCACCATAACCTCAGGAAGTTTAATCTTAAAGTTGTAATTTTGGTGCATAAAGTGCAATTAAATGCATTTCATCTCCTTAGTTAAAAATAAATTTTAAAAACACAGTTAGAGACTTAAACAACTAATCCAGTCTCTTATCTCACGTCGTTACCTCATAAACATTTCCCTCTTAGATACTGCTAAGGAGATGGTGAGATACTATATAATATAAGATTATTTTTCACAACTGAAAGTGGTGTGGCATGTTTCAAACATCCTCAAAAGTTAAACATGAGCAACAAAACTTCTGTCAACAGCTGGAAGCAAGACCAAACACAAGCACAAAAACAGACTATGTAACCTTTTATTGGAATCCAGGTTGTTCTTCTTAAAGAAAAAAGCTCAAAAATACAACTAGCAAATTGCACTGAGCAATACTTCCTAAGTAAATACTATTTGTACAACTATGAACACTTTTCCAGAAGTCAAGAAGTCAGAGAATTCATAAAAGAGAAACTGCAATAACCTAATCATGGATTGATAGAGGGGGAATTTAGAATAAAAAATACTTTCTTTTTAGTCAGGAGATGGCAGAATTCCGTGCTCCTCCCAAACAAAAGAAGAGAAAAACATAGTACTGCCTTAGAAATACTGGTTTGTACACATGGGGAGGTGAATTCACAGTAGAGTCCCTGAAAGAGCAGCAAATTACATCGGACTATCAATATTCACCTGTACACAACACCTACCTGCCTTGACAAGATTATCCCTTTCTGTATGATCTTTCTGCCTGCCTTGCTCAAGAAATTTGCATGAATTAAGGTCTGTCCCTCCTAATGAAATATTGCAATTAAATTGCAACAGTTGAAATTGCTTTTATTGGCAACAAAATCATTAGTCACCTTAGTACAGAAAATTTTAAAGTCATTTTCAAGAAATCTCAAGTCTGTCACTGCAACACTATAAAAGAAGTTGGGAGGAAAAAATAAGGAGCTCTTATCTTGGCTTGATGTTTATTTACTCTACAAAAAACAAAACTTGCACCACATCAGGTGTTGTCCCTTTCCTGATTTAAGAAAATATTTCACCCAATGTAGTTTGGTGACTACTATTTTTAGACGAGAAAAAGTGACAGCATGACTAAACCAGAGCCATCTACAATACATAAAATTGCTCTCTCCCTTAAAATTACTACATTTTGAATCAGTGATGTTCCTTTCACTTTTTGCCATGACTTTTGTCAAAGCCATGAACCACATTTAATGGGAAATACATGCATTATAAATGCCCATAAGAGATTACATTTGATTCTAATTATCTGATCAAAAAGCCACATCAAAAAGACAAAAAAAAAAAATACATGCCTCAGAAGCATCCAAACAATCATTCCAAGAATTTTAAAACATAAAGAGAGAGAAAAAGGACACTGGAAACATTTTTAAGTCTGTCACTTACCTCTTCCTAAATAAGTGACTGTTGAGTACAAATACCAAAATGAATGAATTAAAATGAATTATCTCCCATCTGAAGGAGTGACCTAGTCACCAAAACACCCTCCAGAACTGATGCTCATTTTGACAGTCAAGGCCTATAATTTGTTGTTTGGTGGGGTTTTTTTAAGCTAAACAACTGAATAAAAATATTCTTTTCTCAATATGTCCAATTCACCTTTCACACATCTGCTTTGGGCTTACAACTCATGGAGACACATACAAAACAACGTCATCTGCATGTAACTGGAAGTTAAATTTAAAGTATTTCATTATTTCCTCTGGTTAGTATGTATGTTGCTTGCACTGCATGTTCAGTGCTGCAAGACTTGGTGCACACATGGAAGAGCAGCCACTATATTAGTTTTTTTCCACTTCCTCCCCCTGTTCCTTCTTAGTTCTTCATTGAATTTTAAGTCCCTGTGGCCAGATGCACCAAGTATTAGTAACACACCCACCAAAAGACAGAAGCATAGTGAAAAGGTATCCTCCATAAGCTGCTATACATCCAACTGAGAATGATCTGCAACATCACAAAAAGTCAGAATTTGACTATTTCCTTATCTCAGTTATGGTCCCAAGTTAAGGGTTACTATTTACTAGCTGTCAAGAAAAACTGTCTAAATCAAGAAACATCTTTAGAATATCTGGCTTATCTCATATGTCCAGCAGTTTCCCTGCACTTCAAGAGAAGCTGGACAATTTCTGGTACTTGAGACACTGACTTTTTGACCTACACTAAGGAAAAAAGCTTTCAAGCAATTCAGATACTGTCTGACCATCACAACTCAGACACATTTAAATTAACAGTGTAAATCAGTGTGCTACCCTACATGAACATTAGAATAACGAGCAGAAGATACTAATATACACATACTAAGTAGATAAGATTTCTTAAACCATTTTATACACTGTCATGTGTTCTTAATCACTAGTGCATGGTTTCAGAGGGTAATTCAGAGTGAACAGGTCAAGCACAAATAGTGCTGTAGCTTTGGCAGCAAAGTCAACACCATCTGCTAATGTCCTGTCAAAGATGATAAATACTTGTATGATGAGTTCCATGCTCCTCAAGTGAGGCTTACACCCAAACAGCAAGCTTCAGAGGTAGGCATTTCCCCAAAAATCATACCTCCGATAATTTCAAGCATCTTCTGTCAGCACACAAAACCCTACAGCTTCCTTCAATAAAAATATTACGTTTAGTTGCGCTTCCTAACTCATGGTTCAGGGTTTACTAACCCGTGTTTAAAAACATCAAGAGTCAAAAAACTGGTTCCTGAACAGTGCATAGCAGAAGGGAAGGGACAGACTTTCTTCCAGAAGGAAAGGTTTCTGCACAAACACTGATTCCTGCAAGGTCTTCAACAACTCATGGAAGAGCACAAGGAACAATCAAATTCAGACTATTAAGATGTCATATAATTTTACTTGATTACGCTTCTCTGTCTGGAGCTAATTTGACCCAGGTCTACAGGGACAGCACTAAATGATATTGAACAAGATCATCTTATTTTTGTTTCTTTGTTGTTTCTGTAAAACAAGCAGCTTCTTACATCTTCTCACTATGCTGATGCAAGATCACAAAAAAAGCTTTAATGCAAACAGGTGCCTTCCAGAACAATGGTTTTTGTCATGTGCTGCAGCTTTTACCAGATTACAACTATTCTGCTGAATAAAACATTTCTTAACATCATTACATATCTTAGCACGTTTAAGTATTACTCAAGACAGAAGAGGCACCTACACGATTAGTGCCAAAGAGCAACTGCCAAACAAAACCACACTTAAAATATCCCACTTCTATTACTTTTGTTTCTCTACTGTCTACCATTCAAACATCAATAACTACCTTAATAGTATAGCAGTTTTCAGTCACTGTCTACAGCTGAGAACATCAGAATAAGTAAGAGGATGCTATATGTAGCCTTTCCTGAATTATATCAGTGCCCCTTATGTCCCGGAGAGGTCAAGCTTACATCTCATTTTTAAACTCTGTTTTTAAATAATTAAATACAAAATCAATATGAATAGTCAAATAACCACAGGACTTTTAATAATAATTAAATCAAAAAGAAGGTTTCCCAGTTTACTTTCAAAATCATCTTATGAACTCTCAGAAGTAAGGAAATCTATCAGGTACACAAAAATCTGGGTGAACTTACCCTAAAAACGTGATTGCTCCTTTCCCAATATAGTTTAGGTGAGATGCTTTTGATGAAGATTTAACTTTTATAAAAAAAAAAATATTTCACTCTAAATGGGACATGTTAGGATACTGAGAACTTTTACACCAGTAAACTTGCTACAAATCAGTTCCATAAACTGGCCATCAAGTCTAAAATCCCGATTGTAAGCACACCCAGTTGCCATACTGAGCCCCAGCCACAACCCGGACAAAAGCACAGTAGCTCTAGGATAGAATTTAGGAGACTTATTCTCATTCCCTCTCCCTTGCTTTACCAAGGACAGCTGTGTTTAAATATCTGGTGGTTTCTTAGCAGAATGGCAGTAAAAAAAATCCTCCGTGCTGCTACCACAAAGAATCAGCTATCCCAATTGGCACGTGCACAGCAGAACTGGAGTGCAGCAGAAAACCAGGAAGCCAAGGTTCACTGTCACTTTTCAAAGGACAGATGGAGAGAAAGGGCCTTCCCAATTACATCTTTAAAAATAAGAGGACTAGAGCAGAAGAAGTAGAGTAGGTTAAGGTGAAGGCATAAATGTTTGCAAAGTTGAAGGGAACAGAAAAAGTGAGGAGAGAAAACGATAAAGAGGGTAGTAGAAGCTGTGAAAGTGAGCAGTCCTCCATCTCTATGCACAAATAAATTCTTTTATGTACTTGTACAGCCACTGCAGAGACCTGTGCAGGATTCAGCCCCAGCTCCCTTCCCCTTCTTCTCAACTAAATCTACATCCTTGACCTGAACCCCAGCTGACACCAGGAGTTACTGTATTTCCCCCAGGGATCCGCTGCTGGAAACAACCATTCTATTCCAGCAAAGAAACTGCTCCGAACACCAGCTCCAGGGGATCAACACCAGGAGCCAGCGGTTATCAGAAAGTTACTTCCGTAGCAAAAACGCAGGAATGAGACATGAAAACAGGACTCCTTTTAAGGGGAGGGAGGGGGAGACAGCCATGGCATTAAGGCATACATTCAAGGAAATTTGATTTTTCCACCTGCAGGGCAGGGCTGGGTCAGTTTTTTTCTTTTTTTAGCCTCAAAATGATTGTAAGCTAGCTTTAATACCACGTCCAACTGTTTCAAACTAAAAATTGAAGTCCCTGTGAAACATATGTCTGTGTACTAGCTTCAAAGTGCTTCTTTTCACCCTTCTGAAGAACTGAAACCATATTTAACTACAATTTCAGACTTTTAATCTCCCTTCCCAGATGGTAACCTGGATTTGCCCCAACACTTCCATGCAAAAACTAACAGAGCGTGAAGTTACAATTTTCCATATATATATATATATATATGTGAAAAGTATGTGTCCCAGAAAAGCAGTTTCCTATTGAAATCACTTTCCCATCTTTTCGTCTGGTACAGCCTCTTGAAATACCACCAGTATAAAATACAGATTTGAGAAGTACAGCTCTTCTGTGCCTTCTGCTAAGCGTAGAATTACAGAGGGCATACGCCAACACTTCAATCAGTGCACTCAGTTGAAGTTCATTGTCTTAAGTACGTCAACTTTTTGTTTGCTCGAAGACGGCAATCACGATGCCAAGGTCACTTTTAGGTCTTTGAAGTGAGAGTGAACCTCTAGCCTACAACTGATCAAGCACTGCAGACAAGCAGGAGGGATTTAAAGTTCTTTAAACGGTACCTTTCTTTTATACAAGCAACTAAGACAATACGCAAGATTTAAACTTATGACCTTATGGCCCACGATGCATGCAGATGCCAAAACCAAGTCGTGCTCATATAAACCTGCTGTAATATCACTCTGATACTCTGCCTCCTCAAAAAAGCAGATCCTCCTTTCAGGTGAAAATTAAGAAATTGATTCTTTAGGATAGGGAATCACTTGACTAATGCTGTAGTCAGTTTACCTCTCAAAGGTTCTGATGTTATGCCAGTATGGAAGTGGAGCTATAAATAGGCATGAAAGGGCAGTTAAATGGAGAAAAAATAAGTGTATTTAAGGACCGATTCATAGTATCAATTTAGGAGGGCAAACCCTTGCTTGCAACTCTACCCCATCAACAGACAGGATAACTGTATATATTTAGAGCTTGAGTGGGAAATTTATTCAAACTTTGAAAACATTAATATTGCTCTTAATTCCTACACGTCCTGTCAATATACACATACAGATTGAGGATGGACCAAAAATACAGCCCGCATCCAATCCAGCAGGGAAGCTCAGCCCTGCCATGACCCAGCAGGACATTCTCTTTGCAAGTTCGATCCTGTGTCCCTTGCATAAATAGGATTTTTACCATTGGGAACCCAAGAAGGGGCTATCCCAAATTTTTTTTAATTTAAACAGAGTATCATTTCATAATTTCCTGGCATTTAAAAAACTGACCATAACAACAAGAGTTTTTAAAGAGTGGTTGTTAACCGCTAACAGATGAAAATAACATAGTCACATTAATACCCACTTTCATGGACAGCGACCTTCCAGCACCTGAAGGGGCTGCAAGAAAGCTGGGGAGGGACTGTCTACAAAGGCTTGAAGTGATAGGATGAGGGGCAGTGGGTATAAACTGGAGAGGGGCAGATTTAGACTAGGCATAAGGAAGAATTTCTTCACCATGAGAGTGGTGAGGCGCTGGCACAGGTTACCCGGGGAAGCCGTGGCTGCTCCATCCCTGGGGGTGTTCAAGGCCAGGCTGGATGGGGCCCTGGGCAGCCTGGGCTGGTGGGAGGTGTCCCTGCCCATGGCAGGGGGGTTGGAACTAGATGATCTTTAAGATCCTTTCCAACTCAAACAATTCTACAATTCTAAGATTTTGAAGGTCCCTTCCAACCCAAATGATTCTACAATTCTATGGTCTTTAAGGTCCCTTCCAACCCAAACGATTCCACAATCTTCAAGGTCCCTTCCAACCCAAACGATTCTACAATCTTCAAGGTCCCTTCCAACCCAAATGATTCTATGATCTTTAAGGTCTCTTCCAACTCAAACGATTCCATGATTCTCAAGCCAATCTGAAGGTTTAGTGGCTTCAAAAAAACCAACACCAAAACACAACATTGATAACTGCAAAGGCCATTTTTATTTAAACATCACCTGACTGGCTAAATAAAGATTAAAAATATAAATAAAAAGGCCCAACATTTGCACCAACTACGCAAGATGCCGCGAAGCAACCCGGGTGCCAGTGGGAAAGGGATGACTCCTGGCATCACCCATCCCTCCTACGTGACTTGACAGCGTCTCCGCTGCCCTGTCACGAAATCTGCCCTCTCAGCAAACGCGCTCCATTTTCCCCGTGAACTCCGGTGCCAGCTCCGCTACAGCCTCTGCTCCCACCGCTCCTCCTCGGCTACAACTTCCAAAGTCGCAAAAAAAAGATTTTAAAAAAAAATAGAAAAAAAAAAAAAAAAGCACTTTTTCTTGCAACACCATCCGCCACCCGCCCCTTCCACTCGGTGGAAAGGGCTCAGTGCTCAAGGGCAAAGCCCCCCCCATCCCAGCTGGAAGGGGCATCCCCAGCTCCCAGCCGACAGCTTCGAATCCCGGGGCTCCCCCCGCGGGCAGCGGCACCGGGACGGAGAGTGTTTACATTTAAAAATCCAGAGACACCGAGCCCGGATCCAAAGGGAAGACGAAAAAAAAAAAAAAAAAAAAAAAGAAGAACTCCGCCCCTCTCCCGACTCGCTCGGGAAAGCGATAAAAGCAAAGCAGAAACATCTGACCGCTCGGCTACCCACCCCCCCCACCTCTTTTAAGGGGGGAAAAAAAAACAAACCAAAAAAACCAAACAAACGGGAAAACAAAAGAGTCGGGAAGAGCCGCGGGGCATCCCGGCAGAAACGGGGAGGCGGTGGCAGCGGGAGGAAGGAAGGAGGGGAGCCCCGACAGGAGGAAAGTGGGAAAAGAAGAAGGGGAGACCCAACAGGAGAGAGGAGGGGAGAGGGGAGCCCCCAATTAGGAGAGAAACGGGGAAGGAAGGAAGGAAAGAAGGAGGAGAGCCCCAAAAGGGGAGAAGCAGAGAAAAAAGAAGGGGAGCCCCAACAGGGGAGAAGCAGGAAAAAAAAGAAAGGGAGCCCCAATAGGGGAGAAGCAGAAAAAAAAATAAAGGGAGCCGCAATAAGGGAGAAGCAGAGAAAGAAGAGCCCCAATAGGAGATAAGGAGACAAAAAAAAAAAAAAAAAAAAGAAGGGGAGCTTCAATAGGGGAGAAGCAGAGAAAATAGAAGGGGAGCCCCAATAGGGGAAAAGCGGGGAAATAAGAAGGGGAGTCCCAATAGGAGAAAAGTGAGGCAGGACGAGGGGAGCAGGGTGGAGGAGAAACGGGGAAAGAAGGAGGTGCGCCCCAAGAGAGGAGAAGTAGAGAAAGAAGGAGGGGAGCACGATGGGAGAGAAGCGGGGAAAGGGGAGCCCCAACAGGACAGAATCGGGGAAGGACGGAGGGGAGCACGGTGGGAGAGAAGCGAGGAAAGAAGGGGAGCAGAGAGTCTGGGCGGGAGAGAGGCGGGGAAGGAAGGAAGGGAGAAGGGGAGCCCCAACAAGAGAAAAGTGGGGAAGGGAGGACGGGAGCACGGCAGGGGGAGAAGGAGGAAAAGGGGAGCGCGGCGGGGGAGAAACGGGGCAAGAAGAAGGGGAGCCCCAGCAGGAGGGAAGCGGGTAGGGGAGGGCACTCACGTAGCGTTTCAGCTTCTTCTCCGGGGGGGACTTTCGGAGCCAGCCCGAGCACACCACCTCCCCGCCGCTCATGGCCGGGCCGCCTGCCCGCCGGGGCGAGCCTCAGCCTCCTCCTTCTTCTTCTTCTTCTTCTTCTTCTTCTTCTTCTTCCTCCGGCGGCTCCGCTCCGGCCTCGCAGGGGATGGGGCAGCGGGGTCAAAGCGCAGCAACAAACCAGCGGGGCTGAGGTTGCCTTCCCCCCACCCCCTCTTTTCTTTTTTTTTGTTTTGTTTTGTTTTGGTCTTTTTTCCTCCTCCGAGCGAGTCACACGCACATCGGCAGCGAGAGACACGACGGGGGCAGCAGCAGCCGCCGCCCCGCTCCAACTTCGCTCCCAGGGCAGGATCCAGCCGCCGCCCCGCCTCGGGACCCTGGCCGGGATCGCTCCTTCCTTTTTCCTCCTCCCCTTTGCACCGGGAGGAGGGAGGGGATGATCCCGCACGGCGCTCCTGCCTCCTTTCTCCTCCGGGGATCGGAGCGAAGCGGCCGCGGCTGGGCTGGCCCCGCGGCTGGGAGCAGGTTCTCTGCCTCCCGGCGGCTGTGGGGAGGCTTTATCCCGGCATCGTCCCCCCCTTCCCAGCGCCGCCAACCCACTTTTCTCCCCAGCCGCCGCGGCGGCTCCCCCCGAAACTCCTTTTTCAAACAACAAGGGCCGGGAGAGGAGAGGAGAGGGGAGGGAACGGAGGCTCCCAAAGGGATCCTGGGAGCTGTAGTCGGCAAGGACTGCGGCGGCGCGGCCGTCGGGGATGGGAAGGGGGAAAAAAAAAAGCGGGGAGAGGGATGGAGAGCGACGCGAGGCGCGGATGGGGCTGGAGAACAGGCCCTGTGAGGGGCGGCTGAGGGAGATGGGGGTGTTCAGCCTGGAGAAGAGGCTGAGGGGAGACCTCATTGCTCTCTACAACTACCTGAGGGGAGGTTGTGGAGGGGAGGGAGCTGGGCTCTTCTCCCAAGTGACAGGGGACAGGACGAGAGGGAATGGCCTCAAGCTCCATCAGGGGAGGTTTGGGCTGGACATTAGGAAAAAATTTTCACAGAAAGGGTCACTGGGCACTGGCAGAGGCTGCCCAGGGAGGTGGTTGATTCACCATCCCTGGAGGTGTTTAAGGCACAGGTGGACGAGGTGCTGAGGGGCATGGTTAGTTATTGATAGGAATGGTTGGACTCGGTGATCCAGTGGGTCTCTTCCAAGCTGGTTATTCTATGATTCTATGATTCTGTAGACATAAGGGAGGGGTTTCTTCACGATGAGGGTGGTGAGGTGCTGGCACGGGTTGCCCAAGGAAGCTGTGGCTGCCCCATCCCTGGAGGTGCTCAAGGAGGGGTCGAATGGGGCTTTAACCAACCTGATCTGGTGGGAGGTGTCAAAGAAGAATGACATTGAAGAGTTGGTGTGTTAGCACGGCAAGGTGAAATGATAGAACTGTGGAATGGTTTGGGATGGAAGAGAACTTGAAGCCCACCCAGTTCTAACTCCCCTGCCATGGGCAGGTACACCTCCCTCCCTACCAGGCTGCCCAAGGCCTCATACAGCCTGGCCTTGAACACCTCCAGGGATGGGGCAGCCACAGCTTCCCTGGGCAACCTGTGCCTCACCACCCTCATCACGAAGAAATTTTTCCCTATGTCAAGTCTAAGTCTTCCCCCACTCCAATTTAAAGCCATTCCGCATTGTCCTGTCACTCCATGCCCTTGTAAACAGTCCCTCCACAGCTTTCCTGTAGTCCCTTCGGGTACTGGAAGCTGCTCTAAGGTCTCAGCCTGTTCTCCAGGCTGAATAACGCCAACTGTCTTGGCCTGTCCCCACAGCAGAAGTGCTCCATTCCTCTGATCATCTTTGTAGCCCTCCTCCGAACCCATTCCAACAGTTCCACATCCTTCTTATGTTGGGAATTACAGAACTGGACGCAGTACTCCAGGTGATGTCTCACAAGAGTGAAGTAGAGGGGCAGAATTATCTCCCACAATCTGCGGGCCACAAGACAAAGCGCCAGGTGGTCCTTCCCAAAGCCACTTTGGCAATGACCACTCTGGTTCTTCCTATCCCGGGGTAAGAAGATGCCATGAGGGGCTGCTCTGGAACAGCTAGGATGGATTCATTTCCCTTGACACCACCAGCATGATTCCACCCACTGCTGCAGACCCCACCCTGAACCCCTCCGCTCCACAGCACCGAGCACTACTGCAACCCCACCAAATTAATAAATAATAAATAATAAAGTTTTGAGTGCCTGCTTATGGATCTGCGGCATTTCTGATACAATTAAGCAGCGTGCCAGTGGGCTGTGAGGCTGGGCCCAGTGGCACTTCCATGGGATGTCCCTCAGCTGGGACAGTGCTGCTGGTACCTGGGATGTTCCCCAGCTGGGATGCCACTGCTGGCACATAAGAAGTCCCTCAGCTGTGACACTGTTGATAGTACTCAGGATGTCCCTCAGCTTGGACACCACCACTGGTATTCAATATGTCCCTCATCTGGGATGCTGCTGCTAGTAGCTGGGATGTCCTCACTGGCAGGTGCCTTTGCTTACCCCCTCTTTCCCTCCTGCCTGATGGGTGGGTGGTGAGCCCCTTGGGGCAGGGCTTTCTGGTCTGTCTTGCCCCCAAAAAACCGAAACAAGGTAGAAAAAAAACCGAGATGGACAATCCTAAAGAACATCCAATTGAAAAAGAAAGGCTAAGCTCATTCAACATCTCTGCTGCTAGAGCTCTCCCCCTCTTCCATTATGCAAGAAAATATCTCCAAATAAATATTATAAACATATATATAGATATATATTGCATAGATTATGTATGTATTTATTGCATATATTATTTATGTGTACATATGCATACATATATAATATATGCATATAGCTTACTTAACTGCAGACTCCTAGTGTGGAGTAACCACCGTTGTGGTGGTTAGCATCAGTGCTCTTCCACTGCAGAGAAATAGTCCCCCTAGTGTGCTGGTGTTGAAGGGAGCGCTGCGTTGCTGCAATTCATCCAGGTATATTCCACTAAAAAAATTACAAAGCAGCTGTTGTAATGTTTTAACAGGGGCATGTTCGGAAATAACAGGAAAAGTGAAGGTGAAAGCTTAGTGGCATTAGAATCAGTGCATCAATTTCACCACAAAACTTTTTTCAGTAATTCTTGAAGCATTACGACAGGTAAAGTACTATTAAGCACTAAAAGAAAGATCATCAAAGAACAAAATGTGTTGACAAAACATTTCAAAAATAGAAAACCAGTGAATGTTGCCCTTTATCAATGCTAAAAGTGCACAAATCCCAGCATCCAGATCATCCTCACCTACTCCTCAGCACATCATAATTTCAGCACCCTCAGTGGGGCTACTGCAAAGAGTGAAGAAGTGATTTGAAGCATGCAGTTGGTAAGCGTGAACTCAAATTGTGATGTGAGGTTTAGATGTCAAGGTGGGTTTTAGTACAACTCTTTTGTTTAAACCTCTAATGCCATTGTTCAAGAATCTCAGCATTTGAGATTATCCAAGTATCAGATAAGACCACAACGTTTTCCAGTTTCCTTTAGAAACCTGGAAACAATTCAGTATCATCAGAGCAAAAATATGTAGAATCAGTGTGAACTTACTAAAAATGCCATTGTCATTAGAGTGTTGTAGCATAATCCAATGGTTCATCTAAATTCCATTAATTAACCCATTTCTTGAGGACTGATCGAAGAACGCCGGTGTCTTTTGGCTTAAGTAGGCTCTATGGAGGCACAAACTAAAGAAGCTATCTAGTCTAAAGGCACAAAATTATCCCCGAGGTCAGATTTCCAAACATTACATTTGTAATTTAAAGCACAATGAAACCAGTGTTACCCTGGAGTCCCGCGTTAGTTTTCCTACATTTGTCATGTATTTGTTTGTCAATTCATTTTCTTGAAAATAGCTATCCAGAGACAAATTGTGTGTTTGAGTTCCATTGCTGCCATATAATGAGAAATCATAGGTTGGGGAAAAGATGACGATGCAAAGAACAGCAATATATAATAAGTAAGAAAAACTGCCATTTAGACCATACCTTGTTGTTGGGCCTAATCACCAGCCCCAACAGTGGACATAAAAATGTTCTATTAGATTGTTGACTTTATGAAAATATAATATAGCAAAGAAAGATTTCCAAATGACTACGTAAGATGTTGTCTGATGGACTGCTCCCTTTCTCGTCATGGTGATAGATTTCCTTTTCTGCTCTCAGCTGTTTGAATTACCCATTCACAGTTCCACCAGTGCTTTTACTAATCACCTCAACAGAGGGCTGCCCATAGCTGTACCCCTCTTCCCAAGTAAGTGAACACCTAGGAAACCCAATAACTATATTACTATGGATTTCTATGCATAACCAGCAATACTCTGCAGTTCACAATTTAGCTACCCTGTATTAGCGGAAACCAAAGCAATTAAGGACCCTAATGAAATGCATAAATAGCACAAGATTTAGTTCTCACTTTCAACATCTGCATATTTACAGCTGTAAAACTGTCTGTGAAGAGAGGTTAGTGGGCACAACTGGAATAAATACACCAGCCAGTTTCTCCATGTGGAAAAATCCTTTCATCCAGTTAAATTAGGCTAGGGCATAATTTCCTGAAATTAATATAAAAGTCGCAAAGACCTCTGTCGAGAATGAATGTTTCAGCTAGCTTGCCTGCTATGATTTTGTTCTGAAAGTTTAAACAGTGTTAAGCATGCTTAAGTTTTAAATTCCCCTGCAATATGGCTTGTGTTTGGAAGCACTGAATACCCCCTGGGAGTTCTCTTCTTGTGAGATTGCTGTACCCCTACGTCAGGACGTGACCACTCTCTCTCCACATTTTTTCCCCGCAGGTTATTTCTGTACAAGTGTGCTGCTACTCAGGAAGCCCAGAGGATAAAGGTTCTTTGAGCTCGATTAATTGCACTGTGGAGGTCTTTTGTTTTTCTCTGCAAGGCCAGTCCAAGAGGAAAAAGGATTTTCTTTGCCTTGCCAATTTATCAGCAATAGCCTAAAAGCTGCAGAGGTCTGATTGCACTCACTAGGATGAATCTCAGTCTTTTGCTTTGTGAACTGTCAGTGTTTGTAGGGAATCGCCACCTCTTTTTTTTCAAACAGGTTCCCTTGCTTCAGGTCCACCTACTGCACCGTTGCATGTGTTGCCATTTTTGAATCCCTCATATCCATCACCTCCCTAAACAGTACTTACCCATTTTGTGGTTGGATACCATGGCCAACTACACAGAACAAAAAACACTCACTAAAATTCACTTAGACTGTCAAGGTGACACCATACTCTGCAATGTGATGACTACATGCACAGTGATGGTGCTTGTGCCACCTTCCAGCTCACTGATCTGGAGTTCAGGCTCCTCTGATGGTGGTTCCATCTCAGTTACCACCTTCCTTCAACAAGCACATGCAAAACGCCTTGATTCCTCCATTGACCTTGCATTCTTTCACAACTGCATTCCAAAGTCTTCTAAATGGGTTCTCCAAAATTTTGGAGTAGGCTATTTATATATCTTGCCAGATAAATTAGGTCATGTGGAAATCCCTTTGCCTCTGGTTTGCCTGCCAAGCTGCCTTGACAAAGGAAACAGGAGCTGATACAAGAGGAGATTAAATTCATATGGGTTTGTTTTTAAAAAAATAAATTATGCTAATTTCTCATGCAAATAGCTTAGATATTCTGGACTGGTATAATAAGACACTGCTGACTACAGTTCCTGACTTTGTATTCTACTTACAGTACGAAAACCTATCAGTGCAAAAGGACAGACTCCTTTAAGCTTGAAGACACCTGCATTTAGACATCTGTTTTCACTTCAGATATTTTCTCTTTTGATATCATTATTATTCTCAAGTAAATTTAACCTACAGAGTTATTTTGGTCAGTTTGAGGATGATGTTATCTCCTGTTTCTTTTCAACTGTAGTTATTTAGATTATTTGGCAAAGAGGTTGAGAGAGTTTATACAAACCAGATATAATCAAATGAGATGACTATGTCCACACACTTCAGGGTTGTTTACTGGTTCTTAAGCTACCTCTTGTTTTTTTTGTTTTTTTCCCTATTATTCCTTTTAATATTGATGTAGGCAAATAAAGGCAAGGGAATACTGCAGAACTTGAACAAAAAAAGAGGCAAGTTTTCAGTTCTTTTGTGGAAAACTCTCCTTTCCACTTCTGGAATGGAAATTCACTAGTAAATGTTTGTCCTCTGTTTTTTTGCCAGGGGATCAGTTGACTACCTTACTTTGTGCAAGGGAATTTCCCTTTTCTTTCTAGACTAGGCAAAGAAGAAGGAGCAGGCTGGCTGGTTGGCCAACCATGCGTAAACTTCCTTAGGTCTATCCTGCTCAAAAGTTAATCAGCAAGAGTTTCCCTCCATAAGGGCAATACCTTTGCACCTGTCCTCATGTACTGAAAATGTGTGGACTTTTTCTATCAGAGGAAGCATTTTTCAAGTTCAGCACAATGGAAACTTAATAGTTCAGACACATTTGGTTTCGTCTGGGAATAGAAATGACATTTACTACAGACATGACCATGTTTTCAGGAAAAATAATAATGCATGATCGCATAAAAGACTGATACTCCAATGCTACGCATAGCCAAGAAAGAATCACCCAAACTGCTTGGTTGAGTCCTCCAAAACCACAAGATATATTGAACACCTCCAAAAAGATAAACTTATTGCAATGTAGAATATCAGGGGAGCACATAAAAGCTAAGAGGTAGCAAAAAATCAGGACAATGCAGGCTGGTGGTTTCTGTTACAACATAAAAAAATCAAGCTTGTATCAGAGTATATTTTGGTTAGAGAGCTTTTTCCTGCAATACAACAATTTCAGTAATTCAGCTCACAAAGCAAGTACAAAAATAAGTTACGTCAACTAGATATCCTGCTTTTTTCTTACCTCTCCTTGCTCAAATCTCCATACTTAAGGAGTTCCTTAAAACTGGTGTTTTGAAAATAAAGCAGGGAATCAAAAGATTACCTAGAAGTATCTAAAGATAGAGGGAAAAATGTCTGAATGTCAATTTCTAACGCGCTCAGAATATGGGATGAGACATTAGGACCCAAACTCATGTTGTTGGGGACCTGGTGCTTTGCAGAGAAATTAACACCGCTACAAATTATCTACTCTGCAGGTTTCAGGATGCCTCATCAGAAATGCTTAGCCTTCATTCTAAGCAGTGGCTCTTCAGACAGCCACATTTGCTTGTCTTTTACTGGAAGAATAAGAAATGCAAGCCTTTCATAACACTAATATGTTCTGCTGGAGCAAGGGAACTTTCAGAGATAGTCCTGACACTTGCCTGCAGCCTCAGCCAAAGGGAAGTCCTACTATATTAAGCCACCTAGGAGTACGAGTCATCTAAGCTAGGATTCACCTCACTGTAGTCACCTACAGGGGAGTGGTTTGCATATTCCTTTATAGTCAATGGCAAGATACAGGCAACTAGGACATATTTAATCTCTTCCCAAGGCAGATGCCTAAATTGATTAGGTGAGTTGTGTTCTTGAAATGCTTGTTTATCTCCATGAGCAATAAAGAAAAATCTAGACAACTAGTTCAGAGGTAGGCAGCCACACTCGTGACATATGAAGTTAGGTCACTTAGCATGCGAGTGAGAAAAGCAATCATATTCTCAGAGGTGAATGCCGGTCCTGAATGGAATTTTATTCTTTTATTTCAATTGAGTGGGTCTGAGAATTTTGGAAATCCTCAGCCCATATTGATAGCAGGGATAGGAGGTCTAATGGATTTACAAGTTAGTTTAAAAAGTCTGACAGACAGAGTCAAACACTTTGCACTGAAGCCAGAAAAGTCTTGTCCAGGCAGAGCATGCAGTGCAGATGCAGTCTTTCTGTATTTATTTATAAAACCTTTAGTGCTTTGGACTTGAAACTCCCAGAGCCTGAAGCTAAGGAGATTTAAATGTGTTACTACCATCATGATAATTTTATCAGTCTCTACAATAATATCTAAGATTACTATAGCATTTAAGAATCCTGAAATAAGAGGCAGGAAGGTGTATTTGTTTTCTGTCTGTCCCAGCAGGACAACGTGGATTTTTTTCAGTATTTTATTTTGTTTTATTTTAAGAGTGTTCATATTGCTCTCTGACTGCATCAAAAGAATCTTTTTTGTAGATCTGAATTCTTTCAGGCACAACCTGATCTTTTCTGGCAAGAATTATTATCTCATCAGGAGTTCACCGTAGTGGAGTAAAGCAGACTGTCTCAGCTAAATGAGTGGAACAGAAGATATTGCCTGAGCTTCAGTTACATCTTCCAAATGTGTCTGTACTCCTCAAACCAGAAAGAAAAAATCAGCATGGAGCTGGCAGGCTAGAGAACATGCAGTGCCACTGTCAGGAAGAGAGAAACACCTGCCCTCAAGGTCACCCAGTGTCTGAGACAACATAAAAACATATAAGAGACACAAGACAGCAGGAGGACAGCGGAGTCCCAGCTGCTTTTTTTAGGATATCTCAGGCCAGGTCCAGAAAAAAGGAGATGAAGGGACAACTGCATATGATATTAAAAGTACCGTCAGTGATCAAGTTCACAGTTCAGGGAGTTTGTTCTTTTTCTCTTGTATTATTTCCAGTACTTCTGGGAGACAATCAGAGTTAGGGATAGTGGAGAGAAAAGTCTGAGACAGGTATTGACTCATTCTTGCCAACAGTGCACTATTCAGATGAAATCTGAAGATCTCAGTAGAAGTCAGTACAGTATAAATTCTTCCCTTCCTCTCCTTGCCACGAGATGATGACTTTTTGACATTCCTCAGTGGAGCGGGAGTGTTAAGAGGCTTTGTCCCTTCTACAGATCCTTAGTCATGTAACAAATGCCATGCATCCCTTGCTTCTTCCAGGCACAAACAAATATTTTAATTTAAAAAAAAAGAAATCAAAGCATGGGAAGAATATTTCTAAATTGCAGGTAAACAGACTGTTCTGCTTGTATTTAAAAAAAAGAACTAAGTTTCCTGAAAATTGCCATATATCCTTTCCTATCTCTATTCCTCCACCTCCCACTGCCTCCTTGATGGTAATATCCCAGCTTACTGGTTAGACCATCACCTCATCCTCAGGACTGTAAGGTGGTAAGAAATATAACAAAACCTTTGGTTGCTTGATCAGCCACACAGCTCCAATATTGATACATGAATAATCACCATGAACAATTCACTAGCAAGCCACAGTCTGCAAAAACACAGGAAACTCATGCTCAGGTGAAAGTGCTACCTTTGACTCCAGAATAAATATTTTCTGCTTGTTGATTTGTCTCCCTCTACTGGAGACTATTACACCACATTTTAAAGGGTCTACTGTCATCGTTTTTTTCTAGAGTATCAATCTTGTACTCATTTGTAAGCTGTCCATGTCTACTGTCAGCATTCATGAGCAGGCAGCTCTTTGTGGGTTTTGAAATGTAAGCCTTTAGTAAAGGATTTGGTATTTCAGGAATGAGTTATTTATTTTTTTCTAGATTCATTTTTATGGTGTGGCTATAATGGCATAATATTGAATTGGTCACTTCCTTTGCTGCATGCTGAAATCTGTTCCAGAACAATAACTGTTGCAGGCAGACAGGCAGGCAGAAGCATTCCTGCCATTCAGTGTCTATTATGCAAATACTCTAGGAAGAAGGCACTCAGACGAGGTTTATCATAGGGCCACTGGTGTATGCATCAGGGATCATTAAGGTCTTTCATCACGTGCATTGAATATTTGATGAAATGTTCCTGTAGCGGGTTTTTTTCCTGAGGAAAAATTAAAACTTTTAAAGTTTGGATGTTAAAAAGGAATTCAAATAATAATTTTGTAGGTAATGATTAGCAGTTATCTGTTTGTTTGTTTGTTTGTTTTTAAGGGTAGCACCTACTGGAATTGTCTTTAAAAATATTGTTGATTTTGTTAATATTTCTCCTTCCCAGTGTTTTCAGATGTCTTGAAATCTTCTGGGCGCTGCTGCTCCTCTGGGAGCTGGGTGTATTGGCAGTGTTTCCTTTTTATGTGGAAGAAATCAGTGTTCCATGCTCACAGAGAGAAGAGAGAAGGATGTAAATAGAAAAACATGGGGCAACCTGTGGTTAACTCCCCTCCTCAGCATGGGGGAAGAGCTGGGAGGCTGCTGAGACCTGTTCAAAATAGAGCAAACCAGCAGCTCAAGACTGGCCTGTGGATAGCCAGTGTTTTCAGCCAGGTTCACAGCAAGTCAGTCCTTTCCGTGCCAGGTTCTACACTGCTAGCAGAGACAGCCAACAAATAAAAGCAGATAATGTGGCTTGACGTTACTGAATTACTTATTTGGTTTAATCACAACATTTCCTCCAATGTGCTGCTGCCCAACACTTTAGGAAGAAAGAGAGACGGAAGAAATAGGTCTTCTTAACACATTAGCTTCTCCAAAAGGAGAAGCTTCTCCAAAAGGAGAACAGCTCACCCACAACCCCATATGCAGTATGGTGTGCTGAACATCAAGATTTAAGACCAGCGTTGCTCTCAGCCCAGTGGTTCACTTCACAACAAGATTCACAATGTATCCGCTTGTCTGGCAAAACACTGACTGTTTTATTCAGTGAGTGCATTGCTGAAAAAATCCTTACTATTATACTTATTGCTTCTTAACATTTCTAATGTGTTAATTTGCTAATTTCCTTCTCAGTATTTCTAATGTGTGTGTTTTCTCTACAGAGGCAGCACAAGGCTTTTCAGTAACATAGGCAAACACAAGTTTTGCCTTCCGACAGGTAAGGACAAAAATTATTTAGGCTGTCTTCATCCTTAGAAAGAACAACCTCTGGTTTAGTGGGAAAGCTGGACTGCATGGCCAGAGGAGAATGGGTAGCTGGGAATGCTCAATGGGAAGCTTCAGGAGGCTGAGAAATATCGAAAGAGGGGAAATTTAGATTAGGTAATAGGAAGAAATTTTTTTACTCTGAGGGTGGCGAGGCACCGGAACAATTTTCCCAGAGAAGTCGTGGATGGCTCATACTGGAGGTGTTCGAGGCCAAGCTGGACGAGGCTTTGAGCAACATGACCTAGTGGCAGGGGTCTTGGAACTGGACGATCACTAAGTTCTCTTCCAAACCAAAACATTCTGTGATTGCTGTGTATGAGAAGGGACTTCATCTCTCTTCCCTGGCTAAGAACTTTTCCCACTGCATTGAAGGGACTGAAACCCAAGGGAGAGGCTGAAGAAAACAAACTCCGCATTCACTGATCAAGCTATCACCTTGACCACAAAGTTGAGGTCATGCAGCAGGGTAAGAAGTAAAACTGTTGCTTACTTGATTAGCTACAAGATTCCAGCACTGAGTGTTGGAGAAGAGTGTATGACAGGGTGCTCATGGCCCTGTCAAGAGGCTGTGCCTTGCCAAGGGTGTGAAATAAATGCAGTACCTCAGCTCATTCCCTTCTGGAGAGGAAGAGGCAAGTTTCACTCTTCTTCACACGACTTCTTGCTGAGGGAAGAAGGTGGTGTGAGCTGCTGGGGGACAGAGGGACAGTGAACTGAAAGAAAGAGTCACTGGGGCTGGAGCCAGGCATACGAAGATGAAGGGTGATGACCAATCTGTTGCCATCCTGTTGTCCCAATCAACTACCTGTGTACAGTCAGCTTGCTCTCTGTCCTCATGTTTTAACCTGTTGTGAGCCTTTCCATGAGCATAATATGTCTGTTATTAAAAGTACGTAATACCATAGTCATCTAGTATGTAATATCTCAGTCCCATAGCAGAAAGACCTGAGTTTGCAGCTCTAAATGCTGCGCTAATCCTTGGCCTCCCACAGACAGCAAGTTAGAAATAATCAAGCATTGTGATCAAAAAGAGAGGAAGTCAGACTTCTTTCTGCAAACAGCTTGAGTAGTGAGAGAGGGCAGGGGACACAAAATAACCCTTCAAGATTTCAAACTTTTGGACCGCTACAAACGTCAAAGAATACGAGAATTCTCCTGTTTGTTTGTTTGCTTTTTTCACTTCATTTTTGGCGGTGAGCCCACAACTTTTTGCTCCACAGTACCAAGACTCTTCCAGGAAGTGAGCAGTGTTGATGTGACTTTCCCAACACTGTCAGAGTCCCTTCTCGGTGTGCTGCGGGATGATGGTGCCTCTTCACGTGCAATGGTTCCTTTTTTCTCTTCCCAGCACAGCCATTTGTGAGTTTACAGTAGCGAAAAAAAGAGGTGCTTAGTCGCATTTGAGAAGTGCTCAACACACCTAATTGAACAAAGGCAAATAGGGTAATAGTGCTAATAAGTTAAAGTCTAATTTGTTATGCACATGTGCAGGCTTGGTAAAGACCTATCTAGGACCTAACCAAAGGTTAAAAGTGAATTGAAATCACTTTGAATGATAAGGTGAGAAATATCATAACCTCAGCTGTATTTTATGACCTTGTTCGCTTTCATGTCTGTCAGTAATTATACATCTCCATCTCTCTGGAGGAATAAGGCTGTTTACAGGAAAATGGCAAGATTTTCACTATCACGGTTTGTTCAATAAAGGTTTCACTTGCAAGAAGAGGTTGTTCTGTTCTGTGTATACAGTTAATCTCTTTCAGCGTAACACTGTATCTTAGTTCAATATAGCACATTTCTTCCTCTTGAAAATGATCTATCTTCTACACTAAAATTTCCTGGCTGAAAATTGAAAAGTATAAAAACTGTAGAGAGTTCATATTTTCTTACAAATGTATAATTACAGGCTGACATAAAACAGGTTTATGAAATGTGAAGTATTCCTGACTAGTAAGGTCAAAGTTGCTGCAATGGCTTGTTTCCATCAGTTGCAACATCCTGTAATCTCAATAAGAACACAGTGACTTAAATATGTAATAAAAACAGAGCGTGGAAGCATGAAAGAAACTGATGTAACTGATTTAAGAGTCTATTGATATTAATGGCAATAATAATTTTACTGTAAGTTTGTTCTGTAGCAGCTGAGATACACCACTCACAAAACCACACTGCAGGCACGTAAGGAAGATGTATTTGCTGCAGGACAGGTGGATGATGTTATTAGTCAAGCAAAGATGAGGTAAAATCCAAAAACGAAAAATAAGCATGGGGGAAATTAAATAGAGCTGTAAGCTGAAGGAGAGTGCAGTGTCTGTATTGCCCTTGGGGTTTTTTTTCGCCTTGGATAGTAAATTTGTTTATGCAGGGAGTGTCTTTCTGCCTTATGTGGAGCTTTAACTCCAGGACTTCTCAGGCATTAAAGCCAATTTCTTCCCTCTCAGGGAGACAGGAGGGGTGTTAGGATAAAGTGCAGTGGAGCAGAGTCTGGGGACTTGCACTCCTGGCAGACACAGGATCGGGGAAGCGTGTCTGAGGCTCTTCTGCTTCAACTCCTTTCTGACTCCCAGCAGGAATTTAGTATGACAGCGGTGCTCGTTATGGTATTACAGAGATCTGGTAGAGAGAAAATATGCTATAAAAATATGCCTGTTTTGCATCCAGATCAGCCTCTTGCTATAAACAACTGCCAAGTTTTCCTTTGTCTGCTCTCACACTGCTTGTGTTTGTCCAGCTCGGTAGAGAGTCGCTCCTCGTTGCTACAGGCATGCAAACAGTAATCAATAACAAAGTGGCCTCTAATTCTGAAATGCTCAGAATAGCAATGTTTTGGGAAAAAAACCTCAGCCAACATGTAAATAAGACCTGGTGCTACATGTCAGCTTAGTTGACTATAAGACTGTTACTGAATCTAGTGTTTGACCTTTCCAAACCTAATGAAAGATTTACTCTAGCACCCAGATACACTCTGCTCTGTCACACTTCTCTAGACAGGCAGACTTCGACCTGGTATAAGGTGAGCTATTTTAGGGGAGCACGCTGTGCCTTGCAGGACTGGGGCACTGAATATGTGTTTAACAAACAGCATGCACACAGGCCCAGCTGTACTCGTGGCAGATAATAACTTGTGCCAGCTTTGTATTTGCAAAAGCAACTCAAAGAGATACACGTATTTATTCTGCTTAACACACTGTGAAAAGCCCAAATGCAAAGAGACATTAGGATTATGAGGTTAAAACACTATAAAGTTCATGTGTGACTATAAATCTGCTCTTACGCAACCATACATCTGTACTGCTGTTCCCACAAAGCCCTTGCCAAAATCTCAGCATATAAAAAGAAATGCCCTGCAAGTTGCTGAAGCTGGTGGGAATTTAAATGATTTTGCATTGCACTAAACTGAGGGAGGAAAGTGTGTGACATGTTCAAAACTGCATAAAGCCAAAGAATAAATTTAAATAAGAGACCGTGTCAAGGTGCAAAGTTAGTATTTGGCCTAAATAAGCTCTAACTCAGCATTTTAAAAATGCAGTTTCTTAAGTTTCTCTGAGGAAAACAGCAAAATGAGAAACGTGCTGTGTTTGCTGTTTCCTAGTCAAAGTGCCTAGGCAGCACCAGAGATGGGGAAGTGAAATTGCTTGGAGTAGATGGATCATACATGAAAAATATTAAAGAACATAACTGCAATGTCTAGGATCAGTCATCCTCTTAGACTCCTAGTTGCTGCATGCTCTACCTGAGTTTATTTTGAGGATTTAGACAGACTCGGTGTGGTGGCACAGGCCTCGTCCTGGTGCTTTTTATGGGGGTGCGTTTCATCCCAGTTGCATAACTGTCAACAGCTGCAGTCCATAATAAATGTCATATATGACAGTTGTTAAATGGACCTTTCTTGCTTGCTATGATGTAACTGGCACAGAAAAGGTGGAAAGCACAGGAACTGAGAAGCAGTAGGTAACCATATAATTCCTTAGTCATTGTATATATCTTTTTTCTGTGAGGTAGAGATGTTTTTCACTTCAAGGCAGCATATATATGCTGACAGGAATTCAGTTTAAACATGAGATGCCATTGGTGAGAGACAAACGCAGGCTCGCACCATGTTGTGATCTTGCTTTTTGGAATTTGTGACCTTCAGCTCCAGAAACATGGGCTTGGTAAGATAAGAAGAGCAACTTGCCTGGCTTACCCATAGATAGGGAACTGATAAACACCAAGTAGTTCAGCATGCCTTTCTGCAGAGTGCAGGGCTACGCGTACGTATGATACTGTTACAGCCCGACTCCTTATGCTGGTGGTTTTCATAAGCCATCATCAAACAAGGCAGCCCTCTTACTTCGGGAAAGCTCATCTGTAACAGGAATTAGAAGCATAACTTAGGCAAAAGAACACAGTTTAGAATGTCAGCAGCTTTCTAAGAGGTCCAATAAAGCAAATACCACTTTGAGTTATAAGTCATCGCGATTGTATGGAACACCACCAAGGTTCATAGGTGAGTATGTTCATAACAATATTCCCATGATCTTCCAGTGCATTACAAAAGCAGCTTTGCCCTATGTAATCTCCTGAGCTTAAAAGCATTCTCAGTATCCACAGATATAATGAGCTTAGAAGACTGAAATAATTGATACTCTTTATTTGTGTTTTTCTCACACACTAAAACAATTAACAAAGGTTTGCAAAGCCTTTGTGGGCGTATTGTTACAGGCATCCAGACCTGCAACGGCTGATGCAGCAGTGCATCTGATGGGAGGAGAGGAATATACCCCTGTAATGAATGTTTTCTTGGTGATGGGGGATAAACTGTAGGTTAGTCAAATCATAAATGTGCATGATACCAAGGGATACTTAAACAATTAAGTGTTAGTACTATTGCAGCATGTCAGTACTAACAGTAGTAGCTTTATGCATTGTTCTGCATTGTGTTTTATCATTCATAGATTCTTCTGTACGGAAGTAAGGCAGTAGTAACCACATAGCCTCTCTACTCATGCAGAGGGAATAGAGGTCATGCTGCCTTTGCATCCAAATTTCACGACTCTTCCCTCTGTCCCACTGAATGCTCCGCACCCTGGGGTCCTCTGTGGCGTATAGGACCTAGGAGGCAAGTTAATGAAAGAAGATGCTGTCCTGTGACACAGAGCTGTCTTCTGCAGAGGCTGTGGGGAGAAGGAGGCACCCCAGGGCAGCTTTGCGCCACAGCTTTCACTGTAAAGTGAAGTTTCCCAGCGTCAATTCAGCAAATCCAATGAGAACAGCAAGGAAAGGCAGACAGTCCCTCACATGTCCTTTGAATCCCACTGATCCCATGTTATCCTAATACCGTGAGCCTTAACCATGCCATAATAGCTTTTGATTTAGTATCATGACACACTCAGATATATGTCATCACTAATCTTCCCAACTAGTAAGTCAGATCTGAAGTGCAGCTCCAGATTATCTCGTTAGCTATAATCTTTCCCTAAAGCTAGCAGTAAGCTGCATCTCATGCCTCGTAATAAGTCACTCTACCATGGTGTGTTTCAGAGTGCTTATAGACTAAGTTTCGTACTGACTTTGAGTTGCATCAACTCTTCTTTTTCTTCCCAAGAAAGGATATCTTTGATTTGGATGAATGAATTACATATTGGCAGAGTGGGTGATAACACCCTCTAGCTCCCTCCATATATGAAATTATCGCAGTTAACCTGGCACTTCTTCCACCAGCAGAAGACTTAAAAATTAATACCCTTATTACCACTGATGGTGCAGACTTTGGTGTGCTCACTGGCAATACATTTGCACACAGTGGAAACCCCTGTTGGCAGAGGGTTTCATAAGTGAAGTCTCAAATTTGAGGAAAATGCCAGAGGAGAAACATCTTTCTGAGGAATCACATAGCTCTAGGAAGCTGCAAAGATATCCTCTAAGCTTTGAGTGAACAAAACGTGACAGAAATCCACTTGCAATGAGGATGGAGCAGGTCTAGGAACAGCCATCTGACTTGGCTGAAGGAGCTGCCTCCACCCATAGGCAAATTTTACCTTGCATTACACTGATGCAGAGGCAGTGATGTCTTGCTGTTTAGACTCAATATTGAGACCACTGTCATTCAAACTGCAAGGAGCTCAGTGATGCCCTAATTAGGGATGTGACTAGGCTTCTAGGCACGGGAATCTGTGTGACTAAAGTAGCATTTGGTTCTTACTGTGCAAATTACATATATTTCATCTTTTAACCCCACTACGTTTAACAATACATCAAGGTCCAAGCTACACTGGCCAGACATGTCCTGTCTTGATATTTGTTTGTCTTAAAACCAGGGCAGTTGAGGCTTCAATAACAAACAGAATGACAGCAACAAGTGACAACAACATTATATAACTGTATTGAGCTTGCTAACACCATGCAGGTTGTCTGTGCATGCAGTGATTTCCATTACCCAGCTCCCATAGCACAGCTTGATCTCATCCCAGATCTGTATGAGGACGAGGCTGTGTTGCTCACTCAGAGCTGCACAGGTGCCACATCATGCTCCGACTGATCCCGCGGCTGGGAGACCAGAGTGACGGAACGTACCTGTTAATGCACCTGCCCTGAACACAGATAAAGCACTAAGTGCTGTGCCTGTGAGCATCTGCTAAGATGGTTTGGGTCTTTTTCTCATTCAAGTCAGTGGTTCCTTTATGTGAAAGAAATCAGGACTGGGTTGTTGGAATTGACTTAAAATAGCAAAAATCCAACCTAATATGAATTTTCTAACAATAATCACTTCTCGTCATTAATGAATAAGCACTTCTATACCATTTTGGAGAACTGCCACCATTAGGAAGTCTGCTTTCTTCAGAAGGAAGACTATTCACTAGGAAAGGAAAGGTCAAAGGCAATTATTTTCTCTAAATGATTATGACTATTTCTTTTGACAAGCACTATAACAATTTCTGGCATGGTCCTTCAACTGAATTTAAACTTAGCTTGAATAGCCTTATCATTTAATGTTTGGAGTGTAATTTTCTATCCTGAGTTTTTATTTCAGACCAGTACTGGAATTGAAAAACATAATGCTGTCTTGTTTCTTCCTGAGATGTACTAGCCAGTGTCTCAGGGCTTCCCAGTCCCTTTCTTTTCCTGTTACCATCTGGAAGAGCTTATTTACTGGGAGGGGAAGAGTTTTTTCAAGCCCTTCTAACAAAGAAATTCCTGCTTAGTACAACAATACAAAGTAATTATTATAGCAAGTGATCCTGGTGGAAGATATTTGAGACTATCTCACTAGAGACCTTACTAACAGCAATACATTTTGGAATTTTGTTATTTATATGTGTTTAAAACACACAATTGAAAAAGTAGCAATCCTTTCTAAAGTCTGACATTTCTCTGCTACTCAGACTACGTGTGTCTCACTTCAAAACTTGCATAGTGGTAAGCTTTGTATGAGCTTTTTAGGTGTATTTCCCATATAAATCTACTGGAATATAATGGACTATCTCCCCATGTAACCTGGGAAACAGGAGCAGAAAACTCTATCTCTGCACCTCTGTGCTGATTTGAAGCCCAGCTGCATTTATTCAGAGTGGCCCCAAGCCTGCCCTGTGCATCACTGCACTCCTGCGTGTCCCGATAAGCAGAAAAGGGTGTAGGAGATCCCAGAGAAATGGACTATGTTGAGCCCCTGACTTTTCTGTGCACGAGAGCAAGTGATGGCATCAAAAAGCAGTACTGTTGCAAAGAGAAACCTCAGCGGAAAATGCTTTAATAGTAATAATAGTTCTTTTACAGTCAAGCAACCTGAAATTCTGCAAAGTGATCATAAAACTGTCAGCTGCAGTTTTCTTTTCCCGGCATCTTTCCACTTCTCTCATCAGCTGTTTACACATGAATACTTTGCTGTAAGAAGTTACAGAAGAAAGGTTAGGTTCAGTGACTTGTGCTTTCAGACAAAAAGTGGAGCAGTAGCTTGCAACAATGCTTTGCATGAGGCATGTCCTTCAGGGTATGATAAACTTTTTGACTCCTATTCCTTGATAAGAGATTGGAAAAGACAGTACAGATTCTGATTTAAGGATTGGTGGGAATGGTTGGACTCGACGATCCAGTGGGTCTCTTCCAACCTGGTTATTCTGTGATTCTGTGTGATTCTGCAGGAAGAACTGTAAAACAATTAACTCCTTTGCCATTTGCTTCCCACCCCCTTCCCTCTGCTCAGCATTCCCATTCCCTGCGAAGGTCTCCCTAACAACAATAGCAATAATAACAATGAGCAGAAACTCCTTCGCACACAGTCCTGTAAAATTATATAAAGCAAGCCAAAGCTTTATGGGACAGAACAAAACCAAGGACAGAATAAAAAGCATATGGGAATGTGGTTAATGGAGATGAATATGGTTTTGATATAGGGAAGTAGCTTTGCTAAATTTTTGATCAAATATATCTGCACTTTCAATAGAAACCAAACTTAGGGTGGGAACTTGAGGCAATATATTCATATGAAAACATATTTTGCTTAGGTAGCTCCCAAAGGCTAAACATGCTGATCACGGATAATTCATTGCAGTTATTCTGCATGGCTAATGTTATTCCCTGTAAGAAATGTTTGTATTAATGTATTTGATAATTTTAATTTCCATTAAGGAAGCAATAAATCATGTCATAAGTTTCTGAATTCACACACACAGGGAAGGAATGACTTTTCTGGGACATGATTATTTTATATTTCTTTCCCTGCACATGCAAGCCTGTCTGGTTCCAGTAATGAGTGTGGAACTGAAAAACAGTGTTTGTTGCTTAATCTCATAATTCTGTGTTCTTACGCAGCCCATGCATCCAGAGACATGTCAACACAGGGATATCTGAGCACTCCAGCTTCCACCCTTCTCTAAAAAGGTCTGAGATATCCTGGTTGCAGACAAACGTTTGGAAAGATGAATCCTAAATCCCATGTGGATCTCGTATAGTTTATTGTCCAGTCTCATGATTTTGGAATACTTCAAGTTAGCAAAACTATTTCCCCTCCCATTTCATTGCCTACTTTTTCATAATAAGGAGAAAAAGAAGAAAAGGGAAGAAAGCACAGACTGAAATTTTATTTTACTTCTATGTGAGCCTTGTAAGGGGAAAGGGTGATAACTTAGACTCCTTCCTCCTATTGACCTCACACACGTGGTGGTCAGGCTTAGTTTGGCTCCTAAGGCAGAACCAATCACAGTAACAATTTACTGAAAAAAACATGATAAAATAAGATCCTTAAAGCTGACAGTCCCTGGTGTTCAGAATTAATTAAAATATATTTTAATTCATTTAATAGCATGAACAAGACTGCTCATCTTTTTCCAAAATACAAAAATCAAGGAGGTAGTTTCCCATCAGTCAGAAGAAAAGACACTTTATCACTTTGGACCTCAGTTCCAGGCACCAGAACATCCCAGATTCTACTGGGTTTTGGCCCACAGTACATGACTCTCTATTGATTGAGTTAATCTACTGGCTGGATTAAATTCTTGTTTTTAAATTTGAGAGCAAAATGGATAAAGAGAAATCCAAGAAGAAATTGAGCAAAACATGACACGGAGATGAAATCTTGTTTTCCACATATAAAGCCAATTGTGAAGTCAGTGGAGTAACTTTGATTGTACAGTGGTGGAGCAGGATTTGGCCCTTGAAGCCACGGATTAGTAGGTTTGGAAGAGAATGCTGGTGGTTCCATTGCAGTTTGGCTCTGGATGTACTCCCAACAAGATGGGAATTATTTCAAACAATAATCGTTTTGTTTGCATAGCACAGCATTTCAGCCAGTTATAAATACATCTTTTAAATTAAATTTCCTTTGAAAAACAATGATTTAGGCAACAAAGTGGTTAGTTAAACTCAGGGCATGCTTGGTAAAATCTAGAACTTGGGGTGGGGGCTGTTGGAAGCTTAAACCACTAATCGGATTTTGCCACGACCACAAGAATAGGATGTTCAATCACAAGCAGAGAATAAGTTGGCCTCATGGTTTCCTTTGCCTTTCCTGTAACAAAACAAAAAATTCACAGGCAGTAATGGCACAGGTTTTTTTCTCTCCCTCCCTCTCTCTCTCTCTTTCTCTCTTTGCTCAATGAGGACAGGCAAACCATAGCTTTCAAAACACATAATCTGTGGACCACACACAGCTTGAGGTTAACGCTATTATTGCTCCTTTGTCAGGCCTTTTTTGTCTGCTTTGCCAAATGAATTGTTTGGTTCTTTGTTAAATAGCATTTTTTTTCCCAGTAGCTGTCTTCCTTAACCTCAAAATAAATCCTTTCCCTAGAAGAAAAAGATCAGCTATGCACTGTTGCCCTCTTGGTGAAATGGCAGAGACAACATTTCACCAAGGGAAGTTATGGAGTGTTCCCCAAATTCCTTGCAGAAAAGGCAAACCAAACAACACCTAAACATATTTTTCCTGCCACTTTGGGGTATAGGGCACTCATGAACTCCGATTATTGCAACTTCTTTGACTCATTTCAAAGACAACTGACACTTCAGGAAGTAAAACTCAAGTTAAAATAAGGCTTCTTTACAAAATATGAATTTCCTCTTAAATGAATGCCTATCTATAAAAGGTGAGAACTTGATCTAGAAAGCCTTTCTGCTTTCTGGGATTTTTCAAGGACTGAGCAGGGTGGATATGTAAAAGAAAGATTTCTGCCTGTGTGTTCAGAGTATCCATCACTGAATGTATCTTTGGTCATTGTCAGCATTTCAAAGACTTCTGAAGGTTCGCTAAAATATCTACAGGACTATCATTACCTTCCCTTGTTCAATTTCCAGTTCACTACTCTTATATTCACATTGACTCTCCTCAATTTCGTAGTGTTATGAAAAGAAGTTCTTGATCCAAGGGTCAAATTTCTCTTTTTATTCTCTGTACAGTAAAGTTAGTTCTGGCACAGTTTTCTTTTGCCCTTCCCTTTGTCGTCCTCTTTTCGCTAACCAGTTTTGTTTCCCTAATTGCATGTTAACCTCTGACCTGTCTACCTGCCCCATTATGTATTTGATTTCGTCTTCGCTCTCTTCTGTTTGCCTACATGATCAGCCAGTGCCTAAATTTCTGCCTCCACATCACAAAGTGTTCCTGGCTGTGCCGTGCTCTCCGCTTAGGGAGTCCTGTTTGCTCTCACACTGGGAGCAGAGCACCCTCCAGAGTGGTGGGGTTTGGCTTGGTGTGAACTCCAGCGTTAATGGACCCCAGGAATCACCTTCTCTTCCTCTGTGTTTAGTAACTCTGCCCCAAAGGACTAGGGCTAATAAATGCAGAGTCTTGATCTACTCAGATCTAGATCTGATTTCTTCTTTGGTTGACTGGCAGGTGGCAGTTAGATCTTTCCTTTTAGACTCACTCAGGGATATGGGAAATCGTTTTATTTCTTCCATCTGGTTTATGTACTTTATGAAAAATATAATTTCCTGTTTTTCAGACGGTATACCACCTGTAAGTCTGATATATTCCCAAGAAAGTCTGTTTTTGCAGGGGAGATTCCACTGGAAAGTATAACCAACATGCTAGATCTGGTTGGTGATCAAATCCAAACTAAGCCGATTTCTTTACTCATTCTGGTTAATTATTCTGTGCATTGAAGCTTATAGAATCATAGAATCATAGAATAACCAGGTTGGAAGAGACCCACTGGATCATCGAGTCCAACCATTCCTATCAAACACTAACCCACGTCCCTCAGCACCTCGTCCACCCGTCCCTTAAACCCCTCCAGGGAAGGTGACTCAACCCCCTCCCTGGGCAGCCTCTGCCAGTGCCCAGTGACCCTTTCCGTGGCTTCCCCAAAGGTGACTTACAGGGAGGAGAGCTGGGGTAGTACTCAAGGTAAAGAAGAACATTTATCAATTAAAACATTTTTGGGGAAAAAAAACCCAACCTGGTAAACTGTCATCATTGAAACATCTGAGCTGGATGCATCAGAGAAACCACTTCTGATAGCTTGCTATGTTCTGGGAAGAGGGGTAGCTCTGAAGTGAACCTGCTGGCTCTAGAGCCACTGGAAGAGCCACTCCCACTGATCTACCCTCTTCTTACTCCTCTATGTCTATTTGTGATGCCTGTGTATCTTGCAGAATGGGAGTTTTTCCTGGCCACGCTGATTTTGAGAGCAGAGTGAGAGACTTGTCCCCTTGCTCCACAGAATGGAGATGGGTAATTTAGCACATCTGCCCTTGCCCTGGGGCAAAGGCGTCTTCCTAGGGCGATGCACAAGGGAATGGTAGGGGGGGTTTCACATCTCTGCTTCTTCTTTGGAGCAAGCAGACTCACAAAGGGCATACATACAAAAAAAAAATGTTTCTTGGTACATCTTCAACTGGGCTCATTCAGCACTGTCTACTGCAACCCCCGTGAAATTAGCCATAGACAGATTTCTGATGAGTTTGAGTAACAGCATATCAAACATATATGATTCAAAGTATGCATAATTCCATATGAGATGTGTTTAATATAGTAAATCTCAGTATAATGCATATGTACTAAAGCTGCTAGAAGCTGGCATCTGTGTTTTGCACTGGTGTGTGGCAGCATGCTATTTTAAAGTAGGTTTTCCAAAGAAAAAAAAAAAAGAAGAAGAAGAAAATGTGGGTTTGTGTTGTTAAATTTTCCCAAGAGAGTGGTCAAATCAGCTGGCTATCAAGTTGACAGGATGAAACTATGTCAAGCAGCATCCAGCAGAAGAGTATCTAAAAGAATCATCCCTTCTCTCTGTTGTTGGAGTATGTATTGCTGAAAGAAAGGCGATTTACATAGCGGCATCCACTTTTTTCCACTGGGACAAAATAAACCAAAGCAAATTGCCAAGAGCAACATAATCTCTGTTTGTCACTGAGCAATAAGACATTTCCCCTATAAGACAAATGTGTGACAGATTGTACTGTAGCAGGTACACAGCAAGGCTACTGACTGTGTTAAGACAATGCTGAACTAAACACATCAGGAAGGAAAATGTAGCGACGTCTGCACTGAAATATGGCCTGTTCCAAACTTGTGCAAACACATAAGTAATATTATAATATACAGTGTGATGTTTCTGTGTGACGGAAGCTTATATTCATAGAAGTTATATACATTGATATGTATAGATGCAGAAGAGAAGAGCTATATGTAATAGTGGGAGTTTCTTCTTTTTAATTAGTAGATATTCAGAGGACCACCATAAGAATAAGAGAAAAAAAAATGAGCTTGTTTTTATCACACCCAACTGGAAATCATAACATATTTCTGCTAACAACCTAGCTGGTGAAGGGGCTGGAGAACAAGTCTTACGAGGAGCAACTGAGAGAGCTGGGGTTGTTTAGCCTGGAGAAGAGGAGGCTGAGGGGAGACCTCATTGCTCTCTACAACTACCTGAAGGGAGGTTGTGGAGAGGAGAGAGCTGGCCTCTTCTCCCAAGTGACAGGGGACAGGACAAGGGGGAATGGCCTCAAGCTCCACCAGGGGATGTTCAGTCTTGACATAAGGAAAAATTTCTTCACTGAAAGGGTCATTAGGCAATGGAACGGTCTGCCCAGGGAGGTGGTTGACTCACCTTCCCTGGAGATGTTTAAGGTGCAGGTGGATGAGGTGCTGAGGGGCATGGTTTAGAGATTGGTGGGAATGGTTGGACTCGATGATCCAGTGGGTCTCTTCCAACCTGGTTATTCTATGGTGCTAAAATCCTATTGGAGATACTGCAGAGATGTCGCTTTGTCCAACTCAGCAGGATTGTTCATAATATAGGAGGACAGAAGAGAAAGTGTGGGTCTGAAGTCCAGCCGCTTGCTTCTTGAAGAAGGAAAGAAGTATGGAGGTTGTGAGTCTGCTGATAGCTTTGTCTGATGTGAACTGCACACTGCGGAACACACGAATGGCTTGTAGCTGCTTGAGCTTTGTGAGCCATCGAACTGGCAGGAGGAAGTGGTATCTTCTCTTCCGAAAAGAGAGCCTGGGAAAGCACCAGGCAGGGAGAGTATACCAGAAAGCTTGTTGTGAAAAGCAGTTGCCAAATAAAATATTGATCTCTTCTGGCTGTGTAGGTGTCTGGGAACTGGCTAACTGGCTGCATGAAAGGAGTTGTTCTCCCTGAGGAGACAGAAGTGGAAGAGTTGTAATACCTGTATGATTTCCTTGATACTGCATGCAAAAAATTTCTGTCCAGCAGAGCAAACTGCACCCAGAATACAGTGAAGCAAAGCCAAGCAAACAACAGAACCCAAGGTGTCATTGCTAGGTATGATCAAGTACCTCCTATGAAATCACAAATGTGTCATCAAAAAGAGCAGGGAGCACTTTTAAGGGGAAGATTCCCTAACAGGTCTGAAGCCAGCCATGTCCAGTACCGTGCACAGAAAACATAGGCAGTCAAGCATTCCACTGAGCTCATCACAAGCCTCCACAATCAGCAGTTGCCAAGGGGGCAAGTTATGAAATTAAAATGGCATGCTAATCTTTTTGTCAGTCACTCGCACAACACAACAAATAGTTGAGTCAAAGCCTGGCCTTGAGAAGGCTAGAGAAGAGAAGGCTCTGGAAAGAACTTACAGCAGCCTTCCAGTACTTAAAAGGGGGCTTGGAGGAAAGCTGGGGAGGAGCTCTTTATCAGTGAGTGCCATGATAGGATGAGAGGTAATGGTTTTAAGCTGAAGGAGGGAAGATTTAGATCAGATATTAGGAAGAAATGTTTTACTTTGAAGGTGGTGAGGCACTGGCACAGGTTGCCCAGAGAAGTCGTGGATGTCCCATCCCTGGAGGTGTTCAAGGCCAGGTTGGATGAGACTTCAAGCAGCCTGATCTAGTGGGAGGAGTCCCTGCCCATGGCAGGGGGTTGGAAGTGGATCATCTTTAAGGTCCCTTCCAACCCAAATCAATCTACGATTCTACAAAATCAGATAGCAAGGAGCCAGCACTGAATGCGGTAAAAACAAAATTCATATGAGTTATTCTAAATAAAAGTAGAAGGTGGGCAAAAAGTCACTCTGAACAGTATGTATGTATGGTCAGCCAAGGAAGACATTCCAAAAAAACTGGAGAAAAACTGGGAACATCATGTTCAGCTAGTTTCCCTTAAATAAATTAGACTTAAAATAAAAACATGACGTCTCAAAATGTCTGACAAAACCCCTTGCTTTACCCATGGGGCCTTGTGAATGGAAATTATAAGAAGTTAATGTTGAAAGAGGAAAATTGGATAATCTGATATGTGGTGCTGGCAAATATCCTTGTGTGCCTTCTGGTTAGAAAGAAAGAGGAGCACTAATAGTAGCAACACTACTAGAAAAAGGTAGACACTGTTTCCAGACCAGAGCAGCCACAGACACATAATTCAGTTGTATCAGACACAGCAATGGAAGCAACTGTAAGAAAGTTATCACAGCAAGGTGAGAGGGGACAACCAGTAGAAAAGTGAAAGCAGTTCATTTGATAAAGGTTGTTATCAGAAATCTTCATGCAGCTCATATACCAAAGTACTACAAAAAGAGCACACAAGAAGTCTGAAGGATACAAAAGGAAAAACAAATCCTTATGGAAAAAATATTGGAATGTGAAAAGAGAGAATACAATGACTTCCAGTTATTAGAAAGGAAGGTATTATGTTATCACAATATTTTATCATTAGACTCATCTCAGGTTGACATATAAGCAAGGGTCACGCCAGGAACAGAAGTACATCGGACTAAGGGCTGTCAAATTCACATCAAGTGTGTTAAATGAATTTTTATAGTTTTAGAATTTTTGGATTTTTTTTTCTCCTTCAATGGCCAGTTAATCTAACAAAGTTTGCTTAACAATATGTTAACTTCCATTTATATGGATGGTTTTGCAGGATGTGAGGGATCAGCTTAGCAGTATTTGTGCAAGAGTCATGCTGCAGTCTGGCAATCTCAAAATGCATAGATCTGCATAAGTGAACTGAATATACCTAAGTATGTATATTCTTAGTGGATATAAGTTCTTGGCAACCATTAAGTAAAGGGAAATGTACTGGCTCTAAAAACTGATGAGGCTGGCAGTTCTAAATTTCTCACTTCTTAGAGATCTTTTGCAAAGGACTGAGCACACCTTTTCCAAGCAGTGGAATGCATATTAAAATGCAGTGTTGCAATAAGTGTCTATCTAGTCTGGGAACACAGGTTATGTTTTTAGACATATTAGCAAACTCTGTATTAAGTAACCCATTTTTAAATATCATTTAGCCTTCTGCATGAATAATGAGAGGATCAAATTTAAAATATTAGGCCTATGAATAGCTAAAGTTTTCTAAAGCCCTGGCTGTAAGGGGAGATGAATTTTACCTTAAAACGCATCAAAACAGGTACTGATGCACTAAAAATATTTTTTTTCCTGCCTCCAGATAAAGTGTCATAGCTGTGAAAGTCCCGTGATACAAATCCCAAGATGCACATATTTCTGTATCTCATGGTGTTTTTAATCTCAAATCAACACCAGATAAATCAGGATACGACAAAGGATTAATTCAGAAAATTTAAAGTTTATGTTTCTCCCTTTCTTTGGCTCGATGGTGGCCTGCAATCCTCTCAACATCTATCTGCTACTGATGCTAATGCAGCAGTGATTGACTCCTCTCATATTGGCAGGAGACCAACCTCAGAGGGCTGCACCTTGTAGAACTGGCTGTGTCACTGTGAAAAGATTAGTTTACTGGAAGGCAAAATACTAAATGAAATAAAAACTAATGCTTGTGATTAAGAAATCTTGATATGACTTTTGCAGTGCAGAAGTATAATCTGTATATCAACCACATCTGGAAGGTGCTTTGGTTTATTCAGGAGACACTGGTATGTGAAAATGGGCTAGGTTGGGCCATTATAAACATGAAGAATATAGGTCAGTCACATTGCAGATCTGTTATCACATCTTTTTTCCAGAAACAAGATGAGAACATTTCAAAAATAAAAGCCAAACAAATCCTTAGGGTCAATTATTGATGTTACACCATGGTTGAATTTGACTCAAAGATAGAAGTCCAGTATTTACAGTAAATGATCTTGTATTTATGTAGTTAGGTGCTGATCACTATTTCACTTCTGATGTCTGTATCAGCAGTTTCTTATTCTCCTTAATCCTCTCTCTTCTGCATTGCATATTACTAGAAGAATTTGTCTTCTAAAAAAAACTGTTATTTTCCCTGAATGTAATAAAGTTTGGGAGTCTGTCATCCCAGCCTTGTAAAACTAGGATGTTCCCTTCACCATTGCCTCTCTCAGAGAAGAAGTCCTAAGAATGACAGAACTGGTTCTTGTCCAACATCTAAGAACAATGGGAATGACAATAGCCACTGAGATATGAATTCCCCAGAACATTTACTTGCAGGTTTGTGAGGTCAAAATCACCAGCGCGTTGTGCAGATTCAAGGAACCACTTTCCCCTAAAGCACTAATCAGTAACACCAAGTCTTCTGAACCAAGAGTTTATGCACTTCCAAATTTCTGTAGGCTCCAGAATCACAAGAACTATGTGTGCAAGCCTCGTTCCTCGTGTTCCGTATCAAAAGCTTGATGTCCTTGTTGTGCAGGAATGGATAATGAGGTGTAATTTTAGTTTAGTGAAAATTTTGTGCGTCAATATCTTTTGTTCTGTGTTTTTCCTTTCCCTCAGCTGGTAAACACTGGAGTCATCTTAATAGCAGTAGAGTGGATATTTCTCCACAAAAGCGTTTTCAGTACTGAAAAATATACCTGAGACACTAGGAAGTAAAAGAGGGTGTAGTCTGTTTTAAAAGGCAGTTATCCAGTTCCAGGTGGTTGAAGGGCAAGATCAGAGCATTAATTCATGATGTGGGTGGTCTGGACTGAAAGCTGAACTCCATGCATGGGAGTGGACTGCACAGAGGGAAAAAGAAAGGTTGAATTTATTACTTTTGTACTTTACTCTGTTAAGTAGAAATTATTCATGGAATATCCATAAATACAAATTTGTTGGTAGAGCTGGCAATACTTAGTTATAATTTAGTAAGACATTTAGGAAGATCTTGGAAGAAAAAAAGAAAGAGGAAAGTTAAAAGTGGCTTTGGGTAAGTGCTCGGCTCCAGAACAATTCTGAATTTTGGAAAATCTGGATCCAAATCTCTAGGGCCATGGTGAGCTCTATTTCTTTTTTTAAATCTTTATTTTATACACCCAAGGGATCTCCCTGTGCTTGCTTTATTTATAGATTGTAAAAGCTTTTTTAGGAGAGGCCAGGTGTGTTCCTCTGGTGATGGCGTAAGAGGAACCCCACCAAAAAGGGGTCTTTTGGAAGTGCTGCAGTCATATAAACTGGCAAAATCAACTTTCTGGCCAACAGATATGGATTCCAATCCATGATTCATTGGCAAAATACTCCATAATCATATTACCCGTTTTACAAGAAAAGCTTTTTCAACCATATTTTAATCTGGTAGCTATTTATCTGTCAGAAAGAGGAAGTGCTTTTCTTGTTTTAATAATAATAATAATAATAATAATAATAATAATAATAATAATAATAATAATAATAATAATAATAATAATAATAATAATAATAATAATAATAATAAAAAAAATAATAATAAATGTATTTCTGCACTCCGTGGAACATTTACACCTGAGTTTGTGACACACTGCAGATGGAAGCAGGTATATGATTTCTGCAGTGCTGCTGGGAAACATGGGACCAAAACCTCTCCCAAGATCTCTGAAAAAAAGAACTATTATTAGTGGCATCAGTCCCATGCATGGCAGCACAGAGTTTGGCCCATTATACTTTCAAGGTCACTAAAGGAAGGTTGCTGAAGACAGCAAGTATGAGAAAATGGAGAAAAAACTTACTGCAGAGCATCTTGATAGGAGCAAGTGATTGAAGAAGCAACTTGACCACTCATCTTGCATATAATGCTGCCTTTCAAAGTCAGCTATAGATGGTCTAGAAGGTTTAACCTATTTAAGGTTGGAATTTTGTTCATTAAAGTAGAAATTAATGTTTCCTTAATTCCTGGAAAAAACCAGTACGTTCAAGTGTCTTCTATTTAGCTCTTGTTACGAGTCGTTCCCCAAAAAAGTTGTAGAGGGACCAGAGAGGATGTAGAGTCTTCATCCCTGGAGATATTAAAACCTAAGAGCATGGACCTGGGCAGCCTGCCCTGGTTCACCCTGCTTTGAGCAGGGGGCTGGAGAAAACCACCTCCAGAAGTGACTGCCAGCCTCAGCAGTTCTGTGATCCTGAGACTGTATCTCATCTGTTTTCAAACAATATCTGGAGAACACTGCACCCAGCCAGGAGGGAGTTTAATCCTGTTATCCTCTTGTTGGGGGTTAACCCCAGTAGGCAACTGAGCCCTTCACAGCCCTCACTCACCCCTCCCTGGGCAGGACAGTGGGAAGAATGGAAAGGGCAAATGGGAAAAATCTCATGAATTAAGATAAAGACAATTTAAAAGGTAAAGCAAAAGCTGTGCACACAAGCAAAGCATAATAAGGAATTCATTCACTACTTCCCACCGGCAGGCAGGTGTTGAGCCATTCTCAGGAAAGCAAGGCTCCATCTGACCTAACAGTTACTTGGAAAGAGAAACACCTTATTCCCAAAGTCGTCCCCCCTCTTCCTCCTCCTTTCCCCCAGATTTTATAGCTGAGCACAATGTCATGTGTCCCAGCTGTGCCCCCTCCCGGCTCTGGGTGTCCCCCAGCCAATTTGCTGGTGGGGCAGCACGAGAAACAGAAAGCCGCAACGCTGTGCAAGCACTGCTCAGCAAAAGCTAAAACATGGGTGTGTTATGAGCACTGTTTCGTGTTGTGTTTTGTCCAAAACACAGCACATACAAATTACCACAAAGAAAATTCACTCTATGTCAGCCAAAACCAGATTACCGTTTCCTTTTATTACCATAGTGCTTATTTTCCTCAACTGTCTCTACAGGAACTTTATATTCAGTCAGCAAAAGCAGTATTTTATAGTTATTCCAGCATTTTTACTTTGTTTAAACAGCAACTCCCACAACCTAGCTCCTTACTGTTTATAAAAAAGAAATTCTTCCAGTGCATCAGTTGTATTCAACAACTCTGTAGTTGCAAGTCTTTGCCAAAAGAAACCCTGTGGCTGACTGGCGTCACACGTAACAGCTCCAGCAAGAGGAGCTCTTAGCTACTGGCTCATTTCCATTCTCCTTCGCATCGCTATAAATCAGGAGCCAGTTACTTCGGATTCAAAGGAATCGAAATTGGATTTAGGCCTCCCTGCTTTGCACCGATACCAAAGTGTTACGGCCAGCCACAAGCTACCAGATGTCCTAAAGCCACATCACCTGCAGCTTTCTAAAGCTGTTGTAGGTTACTAACTCACAGCAGTCACCTGGACAGAAGAGATCTGTGTTGCACTCATTTTTTTTTACTTGTTATGCTGACTACAAGCATTCGTTTAAAAAAGAAAATAAAATTAGAAGGCACTCAATGGAGAACAGAAAAAGGTGATTGGAATGGACTCATCAATGAAGTGAAGGGCAAAATCAAACACTAACACAAGAGACTATTAGCTGTTGTGTAGCAGTGGGAGGCTGACGGATGGCTGAAGGCAACTGGAAGACCCTAAAGAGAGAAATGTAGCAATTACTAGCCTCTTTCTGTGGTTTATTGCCTGGTGTAAAGTGTCCTGAATAGATAATATGCGATCATTCATCACAAATGTGCTTTAATGGAACCAAAGGTCAGAGACAAAATTAATGCTGGGGAGAAGGAATGGCCTAAGTGTGTGTGGAAGGAGGGAGATGATTATTTTTATTTTAGCTTAATTTAAGATTGCTGTTTATTTGCATATGCAGAGCTTTTCACTAATAGCTACTGAAAGGCCACAAAAGCAAGCAAAGAGTATAGAATTGCTGGGCTTACGAGCATACAGATGATCATTATTATAAAGCTCAATTGAAAAATCCTAGATTGCACTTGGTAAACATTAAAAGATGATTTTAAAGTAAGAACAGCAAAAAAAAAAAAAAAAAAAAAAGGTAGAAGGCACAACCCATCCCTGTTGTGAGAATGCTGTGATACTTAACCAGAAAAAAGAGAAATTAAACATGCAATAGGAGCTTTATCCCAAGCCATTTTGTTTTGCTTTGCCAATTTAATTCAGATTTTTAATATACTATTCAGACAATCTTGAGAAAACTGTATGTAGAAGAATTAGCAAGCGACTCTCTTGCAATCAGGACTTTATAAGATGTCAGAGAAATGTGGCAAAGGCTTCAGAGATCAGCAGGGTCTCCAGCTGAGTTACTGAAAAAAACTGTAAGCAAATACAATGGGAACCAGTAAGTCCCATTAGTGGCTGCATGCACATTTCTAACTTGCTCTCCACACAAAAGCAGTTCAGAAAAAAAAAATCCATATTTACAAAATTTGAATTCACTTCAGAATATTTTAATAACAATAATAGCTTGATTAAGATCTAACTTAAAATATGAATCTCTAAAATGAGTTATTTTCATAGTATATAATTTTCCTTTTGAAGCTTTGCCTAGAAAGGAGTTAATCCTCATGGCCTAAAGAACACAATACACATCACAAAGACATTTCGAACGGTTATTCATTTCTATAATGTTAACGGCATACAAGCAATTGTGCAGGCCTCACCTACACAATTAGGACGGCAAAATCAAGCTCTCTTAAAACCAGGTATTGCCAAAACTTTGATTGCCTCTACAGTTGCTGTTCAGCCCCCTTCCACTTGAGCTTTGTGATAACATAGTTATTTTTATGAGTAAAACCTATGTTTTTACAGTGGAGTCTGCCTTTAGGTCCAGAATTGACTGTTCAAAGAGCTCAGTAGCTGTCAGATATCTAGTCTTCACAATTCAGTTAGTGACCTACTTATTACCCACCACACAAAGCCTATACAGAATCTTTAATTTCTGCATGTGAAGGGAAACTGCAGGAAAGAGAAGGGTGAGATCATGTCACCAAATGCTGTAATGCACACAGCACAAGAGAACTAAATTAGGGATGCTCACAACAACCTCGAGGGTTGCATTTTCAAACATTTCAGCACTTCCTAAATATATTTCATCTATTGATCTAATTTCTCAATGTTATTTCCTGGGGTTTTTTTTGTCAGAAGCCCCACTAATAAGCTACAACCAAGAACAAGGCTGAATTCCAATATCCACTACTGCCATGTAATTGAACAAGCATAATTAATAACAGGAAAAGATTTATGATAAAAGTTATTTTTTCCTCAACATATATTTCATGTTAACGTGGTGAAGTAGAAGAAAACGTTAAAGATTGCCATCTCAAATCCCTCTACCTATAGCTCTCAAGATGTATGTTCCCATAGCTCTGAGCTGACTAAATGCTGTTTTTAGGTCTGGCCTGGAAGCACAAACTCCCCAAAGGCTAAGCTGAACCGAAGTTTCACAGTCGCTGAAAAGAAGAATTTGCTCTCCTCACCATCCCCACTTCTTCTCATCCATCCTCCTGCTTGCACATTGCTATTTCTTTACTTGCGCTGGCAGTTCCACTTGGCGGATCTTCCCCTGAACTGAATTAGCTTGTTCACTGCTGGAGTCCTTGTTGTAGCAGCAGTTTTCTGCCAAACTGGTGAATTCAAGCATAGCATGAAGGTGCCAGTGTTGCACAAACTGAACTGGAGGAGGACACTGCTTTGGTCAGGTCATCCTTGCTGGTTAACCTGGAGCTTCTGATTCTGCCATTTTACCAAGGCTACAAGAGGTAGAGTTTTAAGTTGAACTTAAACCAGCATGTGGCTCAGCCACGCCTGAGCAGAACAGTAAGGGGCAGAAAAGACATTCTCCAAAGTGCTCTCTATCCTCAAATTCAGCAGCTTCCTATACATAAAGGAAGAAGTACAGCTTTCCCAGGTGGGAAACGGTTGGAAATCCACATTTTAGTCCTATAATGTCCTGCCACACAGCAGTGTTTCGTTCAGCCCACTGTTGAGCTCTGCACAACTTTAAGATGTTCTGTCACCATGAAGTCTGTGGCACCTAGATAAGCTGATGACACCGCACTTATGTTACAAACTCAGCCAACAATTCTTTGATGTCACCATATAACGTCACTTCAGGAAGTACCTTCTTCTGAAATAACCAGTTGCATCTCTTATTTTCTAGGAGATGTTTATGTTTCTAAGTTTGAGCGTTGACAAAACGAATGCATCTTTCATTTCTATCATGTGTATCAAAACATCCAGTCTCTGATGGGTACTTTGCAATTACATCAGGGCTTGGCATAAAGCTGTGTTGGGTTCAGTTTTGGCTGTCCCCCTACAGGCAATGGGGTGACAAATTATTTCACCTCCCTCTCCCTCCTGTGCCTGCCTGCTTCAGAAGGTGGTGTTGCAAAGTGCTGCTCTTTCCTATCTCTTATAAGAGATTATATTACTATTCATTTATGTCTTTGGATTTCAGGTAGTAACTTGTGCAAGACATGATATTATCTCATCATTGGTGTCACACAAGCTCGTATTTATAGGGATTTATTTCTTGGCCATCTCAGAAGGAAATGATCTAATTACAGACTAATATAGTAGGATCATTATTATGTTAGCTGCTCAAGCCTTCTCATTACAAGACCCCTTTTTGCATTTGTCTATAATTTTGCAGTTTTAACTCTTTGACCCGATTTTTTCATCCCATGAGGTTCCTTCAGTCTTTTTAAATAAAATTTTCTGCCAAAGTCCATACTAATTTCCAAGAATGCCACTGAAAAGAGACATGCTATTTTCCTGATGCTAAATCTCCCACATAAAAACTCTAGTCTACATCTAGATATAACTTTGAGCAGGGACTTTCAGGGTGTGGGGGGAGTTAAGGGATTGTCCTTTGAAAATCAAATGAAACTTGGTGATGTTGCAAATGTCTGGAAAAACTGCAGTTTGCTTATGTTCAGTAAAGAGTTGCCAGAACTTTGTAATGTAACTCTTCAGAGATGCTGGCTGCAATGAGCACCCTGGACTTCATGAGGCTTTTCTACGTCAGGAAGGTTTATAACCTAATACCAGTAATAATTGCTCCTTCAAAACAATTTGCAGGTTTGTGCAGCAGATCCAAAGTTGTGAGTCTGCCAATAAATCCTGTTATTGTTGGTACGATTACACAGTTGAATTTTTCTTGTTTGCCTCTCTTATAAGCTTAAGAAACTTGCCATAAAAAACTCTCCTTAAAAAAGAAAAACAAAAAACCAGCATAAAACCCATGCAAAGTCAGTATTACCTCTATTATACAGATTTGCATCTGAGATATATGAAGCTTAAAGCCTAATGTATCCACTGGTTTTTGGGCATCCAGCCAAGAAGTACAATTTATTTTTCCTTTTTTTTATTTTTTCCGAGTGTGTGGTTTGATACAGCTGTAACTGTGTGTTCACAGACTCCTGCAAATCCACTTTAGGACTCAGTGTCAGGCTCTCAAAGGGTAAGGAATGTACTGCCTGTGAATAACACAGGGAACAAAAGGGATGTCACACAGCCTATATCTGAACTTGCATTACACAGGGGCATACAGCTAAGACTGGAAAGGGATGTCCTGATTGAGGACTGACTGACAGTAATATCCTTTTAACACAGTATTTCTATGAAGTTGACCACAAAGATTAAACTTCATATGATGAAAATAAGTATATGAATTCCCCAAAAAAGTATTTGGTCAGATCTACCTCAATACTAGCTTAGTCCTTCTGTGGGTTTTCTCCCTTGCTTGTTTATATAAACAAAAATATTATGAAGTTGTTAGTAGTACATTTTATCCTGAAAAAGTATAAATACTGTTAGAAAAATAATCACGGCAAATTGGATGTATAGGAAAGATGTTACATAAAGATAATGACTTCATGATAAGATTAAACCTTTCATTGTGAGGTATTATACAACAATTAATACCTTTCATTTCAGGAAAACTGAGGTCTAACTACAGTAATCACTATTATACTGTGAACTTGGGCCCTGGAAAAAAGCTGATGACAATTAGATGTAAAGTTAGTCACACAGAACTAAAAAGTGGGGGAAATCAAATAGGTAATAGTTGAGCCACTCTAACAAATACACAGAATCACTTGTAATTAAAATAAACGCAACATCCTTTTACCACTGCTGTGCTTATAGCTCTTTCAAACAGCACATATAGTTTGCACTTTTATCAAGTGTGCTTAGACCCTTTTTCTCCTAATTAATGACTGTATGCATTGTAGTTGGGAAGTTAATCTAAGGTAAATACACTCTGACTGCCTTAACTCAGAATTTCCTTGTATTTATGGATTTATATTAAATCCCTAAGGATATTTTAAAATTGTTTTCACTGTTATTTTATCATTAATCTTATTATCATCCAAAAAAACCTGGCTGCAAATGATTGCTTTGAGGACTGGCAAACACATTTGTACATCTTGAAACAATTTGTTGAAAACATGTTGCTTACATAAGAGAACATGCTGTCTTTAAACGCTGTTGGTAAGAAATGTTCATTCCTTGGATTTCCATTCCACTTATGGACTTGGAAAACAAGAGAAATACAATATAACGTGCAACTTCAGATTGCATACCTTTTCACAATCACTTTATTTTAACCTGATGAGAAGGAACCTTCATCATCTAGCTGTGACTTTGCAATGGCCTCCTCACTGGTGGCATACACCAGCACACAAGCCAAAGTAACACGCCTCTTGAAAATATTTGATCTTTTCTCCAAAGGAGAAACCTGTAACCGGTCACATAGTAAACTAGTGAACACTGGTTTAATAATGAGGAGGATTTTGGTTTCAGTTCAACAGAACAAAGATTTAGAGTAATGAATTTCCTTGCTTTCTTCCCCTCATATATTTGGTATCTGTACATATTTCAATCACGTCTATAGTTACAGAATTCCTTAAGATAAAATATAGTCACCTTTGCTATTTTACAGCTGGTAAAAATGAGGCACAGCAAGAGTTATAGAGAACACACCTAGAAGTGCAAAAGTATGAGTCCCCCGATATGGTAACTCCTTGTTCAGTTCAAATATGTCCTTTTCCACATGTGCAATGTAAGCTCTAAGGCCAGATCTGGTCCCTGACAATTATTACCATGTGAGCTCCACGCTTTGCCTCCCCAGTGTGCTGCATGTCCATGTTCCCTCTCTGGGGCGCACAGTGCGCATCCTCAAACGCCAGCTGAGGCCAAAAACCAAACTGCTCTGTCCGTTCTAAATGTTTTTAAAATAAATCTTCACTTTCTATGAAACAGCTTATTCCCAATCCAGTTTTCAATCGATAGAGGATTATTAATAATTTATATTGTTCTTTACAAAGGTTTTGAGACAGTTATTTGATGATCTTCTGCAGTTGTAAATCCCATTACTTCTACTGCCTAAGCAAGCAGTAAACAAATGTTTTTCTCCTCTTTCTGCTTTCCTGATCTTCCACTGATCAACTACCTTGTCACCTGTTTTCCTAAGAACACAGAAGCCCAAAGCTTTTAACCACAAATGGTTTCTTCTGCCTCAATTAACTTGGAGAGGGGAAGAAAGAAAAAGAACCCCAGACTTTGCATTGTGTGCAAGTACCATAAAATCCCAAAGTTTTTAACAGAAGTTCAACCCTCAGAGCATTTTCCAGAGGGAAAAATAAAATCTATTGACGATGGCAAAATTCTGCTACAACACTGCTAGTTCAAGATTAGTAAAAAAAAGTAATCTCAATTTCTGTCAATCCATCTACCTGGTTACATACAAAGTTCTGCATCTCTCACTTTGTCAGCACTTCAATTCCCTACAGCAACAAACTTAAATCCTTTCTCTAGACTAAAGAGAAGGAGAAAGAGCTGGCTTGCCAAGAAACTCAGCTAGAATCCCATACTTCTAGCCTGCTTCCTCACATGGCCATTTGTTTCAAGTTCATAAAGGCTGGACCCAAGAGCCCAGCAGTCCAACTTTACTCTCCAACATTAATTTTTTTTTTTTTAATATCCAGTTTTGAATGGTGAGTGACAGATGTGCTTAGGCATTCAGAATAACTTCCTTTTTAAAAAATTGAACTCTGGAAACATGCCAGGTAGAAAGATTCCCCCAACCACAAGTATGCATAACTTATAATCACAGCCAGACATCAAAGATCTTGGCTTTACACCCACACCGGGGTCTTAGTGCAACACTTTTCTAAGTAACTAATTGCCTGATAAGTGTTAAATAAGCAATTTACATCTTCCCCTTTATTCTTCATGAGGCAGTTGACATACTACTGAAAGCACAGCCGACTGCAACGCAATTTTGCTCAGGTCACTCCAGCCCAGTTTTCCGGGGATACGAGGTGTGCATGTCTTCTCTCCTTTTTCATTGTGCTGTGAAGGTTAGTTAAACAACTTTCACCATGTTCTACTTAAAGTCTAATTCAGCATCTCCTGCCAAGTAGTTATTCCTTGCTTAGATTGATCGCAGAGGGTTCAACAATGTTTTTGTGAGTGCTCCGGCTCTAGAAAACTGAGATTTTGTACAGAAACTGCATGACCACTGCCAAAAATTCTGCAGCTCAACTTGCACAGAGGCTGATGTGTCACTTCTGGTTCCCCAGTAAGACGCGGTGCCTGTGTGTTTGTTTGCCTGAGTGCCTTAGAACAAAAGTCAGGTTTTTAGAGTTGTATTTGTACTTTGCTGGAGTCTCTTTTCTTTCCACCCTGAGCAGCATGTCTCTTTCCAGAGCTCCTGCCAAGGGAGGGGGGGCCACACAGTCCCACCCACCTCCTGTCACTGCACTCTGAAATGATGCCAAGTTAAATGCTATAGGTACTACACAGGTGAGAGATTGCTATAAGACAGCACTGGGTCTGTATTTCTGGCATCCTCCCCTCCCTCCCCAGCCACAGTCTCTTCTACTGAACTTCTCACTTAAAAAAAATTTAAAAAAATACTATGGAAACCTAAGAAAACCTTAAGCCACTTGTTATTAAGTTACTCATCTAAGGAGAATAACAGACCGATAATGATAACAAGATCATCAACAAGTGAATGTTTTCTTGTACTCTCAGATAACGCTTATCTTGAGATAATCCAAGAGCATTTTCTTAGATATTGAGTATCTTCTAAAGATCTGCGGTCAGGTTTTCACAAAGAAGTTAAGTTGGGATCAATTGCCTGCTTTTTATTTAGATACAATTGACTACAATGCAGCATACTTTTGTTTGTCAACATATAAACTTGTCACACAAAACCAACTGATACCAATTACTACCAGGTAAGTAGAGAGTTTACTTTCTAATGGCCTTGTTAGGGCACTATTCACTGACATACAATTACATTGATACAGGCACTAAAAATAGTTCACCTAAATTCTTCTTTAAGGTCAAGCCTGGAAACTTCTAGTAGCTGTTTCGGTTTCTACATATATTAAATCTTCCCAGAAAGCCACCGACCTGTCTCTCCTTCCACTGGCCATGGAGAAAGACTGAGGAATCTGACCTCTTCTGTCAGTGGGCTAAATTAAGCAAAGTGAGTGCTTTTATTCTCTTCACATTCCCAATTTCCGTTTTATGGTTACAGTAACTTAAAACTCCTGTTCAAAGCCTATCTGTTGGTATAAAAGGTCAAAATGAAAACAGAGCCAATTATGTCCTGTTGACCAAAGGTTATTTTAATCTGCGTTAAACCCTCTGCCAAGTTATTTTATAGAGTGCTTTAAGATAGGCATGTTTTGCAAGTTTTATAAATTTACCTTATTTTCTTAAGACATTATGGTTTTGTTATTTATTTTTAATTCTTCCTGACTTCCGTATGCATATCCAGGGGTATACAATTACCACAAGCAACTTGTTCAAAGTGTTACACAAGGTGACTTGGGATTCTGCTCCCGGAGCTTCATCCATGCATCCATCTTACTTCTCAACAGTAAATTCCTTCCTTCTCCCTATCTGATCCATGCCAAGTGCTCTTTCTCCCTCCCCTGGGAGTCCATTTTAACTCAACCCCTGCACTGAGTCTGCAGTACAAGTATTCATCACTGTTAGCTTTATACCTTTTATGGTTACAGTTGTCTTGCTTAAATTTTATACTGCATATGCATTTAATGCATATAAATTTTATGCATCATACTAAGATGTTTATTCTCACTTTCTCCCATAATACTCCAACAAAAGGAAACAAGTCCAGAAAGTTATCACACTCAGCACAGGGTTTCTAAAAATGCTGTTAGAGGCTCAGATGGGGGCAAGGGTGCACATGTAGACTAAAAGTCTACAATGCTGAAGGGCATACCAGTCCTCCTGGAAGATTCTAGGAAGGGATTGAGCACCAAAATAAAATGGCTAGGCTTTCCTGGGCTGAATGTAGTAAAGTATTTCAATTCAACCACAAGCAAGTAATCCAAGCATTTCTACTACCTAAATAGTCAACAGGCAAGCAGATTGAAGCATCTGAGGAAAGGAAATACCTTAAATAGACTGAAATATCCAAGTATTTTTGCTGAACAACAAGTACTGCCTGGAGGATCCTGTCCTTACTAGCAGCTCTGGCTTGTTTTTTGATTACTGTTTAAAAAAAAAAATCCCCCAGGGCTCAGTATAGTTTCAGGAACTCGCATGCTGTATAAATGCGCAGTCTCCTTCCCTGAAGCCACGTCACCAGGCATTAGAGATGAGCAGCCCAAAAATAATATTTTGGGAAGAGCATTGGCAATCCAACCTTCATGTGACCAGTTTTCACACTGGCTTGCCTAGAGGTATTAAAATTTACAGTATAAAAGCCCGCCAGGCAATATTTTCCTCCTAGTATTTTTTACAATTAGCAAAAAATACAAGCTAATTGTAGTCTGCTGTGATGACCTCTATCACTTACCAGGTAAAGCCTTCGGTTTTGATTAATGCATTTAGCCACCTAATTCCTGGGCTATAGGTTTTTTTAAGTCTACAGTTTTCTTCTTGCACCCATTCAGAACACATTATTTTATTTCTTTTACTCACTTTTCTCCTCACAGAATGTATGTTTGTCAGAAAATATTTCCTTTCCCCACATCGATCATTTATAACTGCATGTTTCCTCTTTTGTTTGTTGTTTCCATGAGGCATGGTCCAGACGAAAAAAAGCTGCTTCCCATTCACAGAATAAAACCCCAACAAAACAAAACCCAAAGCCACCATTTGTCCTCCCTCTCCTTGTGCCCTGGTAGCCACCAGACCACGAGACCATTTTTCATTCATCTGATGACAACCACATAAAATGCTTATTTATGCATTTGGTAGCATGCAGCACCAACACTCCTGCTCCAGGTATACTGCACTAGGTATAGAGATGCTCCTGTAGCAGCTACTGCACACTCGTGGAGGAAAGCTGGGATACTGAGGACACCATTTGAGGTCCTACAGTACGTTTTGCCAAGGAGAAGTAAAACCATCATCACCTCTATGCTTTCAACACAGCATGCCCTCAGAAACACATCAAACGTTAAATGTGGTTGGGTAGGTTAAGTTTCCTCAGGTTAGAGTCAAAGATCAAGGCTGTGGCTTCAGGCAGACATACTGGAACAGGACAGTTGAGAAAAGATTGTGTGCAACCCAGGAGTAGATGAGGTAAAATAATCTGAGAGACAAGTTTTCATCTTTAAACTGCATAATTTCCTTACTCTGAAAACATCCAGAAAAACCTTAGTCCACTACCATTTGGAATGGTAAGACTCAAGTGACCCAGGATGCCAAGCTTCCCCCAGAGCACCTCAGACTGCCCACATGCAGCCTTTTACTGCTATATGAGCATCACAAACTCACGTTCTTTCAAATCAATATTATTGGCGATACAGGTCAATATATAACCTTAATCTTAAAAATAAATAACCAAAAATAACAGTAAGAGGAGAAGGGAGAAAGCTTTATTACATGTGATCACAGGTCAAAACAATTTCTATGCCTATAGGGGTTTGAGAAAAAGTACAGCAAAACATAACTTTCAATGAGATGTAATTGATGGATGATTTATGAGCTATTTGTGTAGAAGTACTAAGCATGATAAAGTCTCATCTTGATAAATCAGCTCAAATTCCACTAGCAACATTAATAAATCAAGAGCAGGTCAGCCCTATTCTCAATGTTATTATTATGGTGTCTTCTGTCTGCTAATGCAAGTTATAACATCTTCACACGTTACTATGAGACAGATACATATATCTCCTTAGTGAATTAATTAGATAGCAGGATTTTGTATCCTTCTTAACAGGCAGTACAGCTCCCCTTTCTCTTCCTTGCACTCCTACAGCTTTCTAAAAGAAATGTTTTTAATAAATGGAAAGACAAGTGTGTAATGCTATGATAAAACTGAGTCAAATTAAGATGCTAACTGTTCCAGAAATGAAAGGTTTCCCTCTCTCCTTCTGCAATACCCTGTACTCAATCTGGTCCCTTCACTCCCCAGCGGTGCAGGTCACACTTTCCCTTGTGCTGACACCAGCCCTTGTCCAATTGCAAAGTAAGTTGATGCAATTCACTATCCCAGCAGACATTAAACACCACCAAAAAAAAAACCAAAAAAAACCAAAAACCCCAACACCCCACACTACACTGTTTTGAAAGCAAGCCAGAATATCTGTGGGAACATTCAGCAGAAACAAAAGGCATTAAGATGTTTTAAGTTGATTTAAATACAGTCAGAAACATCAAAGCCAACTAAAAGGTATGAGGAGAAAATAGGACGATCTCCCTCCCTTCTGATAGCTACCAGTTGCTAATTTGGCTCATCCATCTATGAAACTTTATCTTAGGACTCCAGGACACATTTGTGGGCTTAAAAACCATTAAAGTTATCGATCAGTCCGACTTCTACTTTGAGTTAGTCTAACTTCTATGCACAAGTAATTCTCCACATTTTCACAATGCTGGTCAACACTCATCTGCAGAAAGCGTTAGGCATTGTATTACATTTAATATCTATTAAACATCTTAAAACACATTAAACTTCTAGTTGCAATATGAAGCATCTTTAAGATGACACAAGAATTAATTTTTTTGCATAAGGTGTTCATGTCTCCTGAAGCAGAAGCAGGCCCTGGTCAGCATGCAAACCCCACTCGTTACAGCTTATATCTAAGACGACATAAGAGAGAGCAACAGAGTTCAGATAAAGACTGAGGAGAAATAGCTTCTACAGACTTAGAGATCATTTGGAAGAGAAGGGAACTGAGAAACATACCAAAAGATACACTGGGGAATTTAGAAATCTTCATACAAGTACTAGCATGCTAGTCTGAGTGGCTTTTTCCATTTTAAATAAAATCAACACAGTAGTTTCAAAAAAAAAAAAAACAAAAAAAACCCCAACCAAACCGCCCCCCCCCTCCACCCCCGCCCCCCCACCCACCCCCGCCCCCCCCCCCAAAAAAAAGCAAACCAAAACCCAACCAATTTCAATAAGGCTATGAACTACTATTTAGTACTCATTTTGCCAATAGCAGAAAATTAAGATCTAACAAACTATGCCTAAAAGCTATACTGGCGACACTGCTCTACACATGGCTCTTGCTCTGCAGTTTATAAAAGAGCTCATGAAGCACTCCCCTAAAAACTGAACCACTTTATGTAAACTGCATATTTCAGCCCCAAATGTAAAAGTGCTTATTAAACTGAACGTTCACCAACTTTGTATCTCTGCATTAATCAAACATTAAATAAACTCAGGAATGGGATGATGTAGTATGAAGCTTTACTCCCATGTGCTTAATCTTCTCAGAGAATTCACAAATGGTTGAGGCATGACAAAGATTTGCAGGTTTATAGGCTGAGGTTCTCACTTGGCAGTCACCACTACAGCCTTGCAAGAGCTAAAAACAACACCATCCATCACCTCTCCTTCCTTCCTTCCAGTAGGTAGGCGTAAATTACCTGACTTGGATCACTGGGCTGGAGAGGAGGGAAATAGAAGCAGGGCAACCGAGAAAAGCTCACTTGGAGGAGTTGAATCCTTCATGTCAAATATTCAGAGCCTGTGGTCATTCTTGTACCTCTTTCAACGCACAGCTCCAAAGCCAAGGTCCAACTCTTACAAATTCTGGCTCCTATATGCAAATATTTTACATTCACTGCCCAGATCTGTGGCCACGATGAAACACCTGCTGCAGAAATCCATACATTCAAAAGAACATCCATCTCTGACTTGCTTGGGCTATTCCTGCTGAGGGCTTGGAACAGCAAGACAGCCGATGTATGGGAAAGGACCTCAGCAACCTATGGGACATCAGTGTGATGATCTTATAGGGACCTGCATTGCTCAGCAGGCAATCTACAGCAGGTTTGGAGCAGATGAGACTTTTCAGGGTGTGATCTTGATTCTTGCTAATGGAAATAATCCCGCCTGGCCATCTGAAGTGCATGGCTCACCGTGAAGGATAGGATGAGATGCAAACTCCTAACCAGAAGCAGACAGAAACATTTATTATTGTGACTCTTCTGCACTCACAGAGCAGTGGGGGTCTAAAGGGTCTGAATGCTGCAGGCTGACAACATCCCTCTGTAGCGGGGAATATTACAGAGCAGGAAAGTTATCTCCAGCACACTTTTCCATCAAGAAATCAAGCTCAGCTTTTGTCCCCTGCTGTTATATCAGGAGTTCCCAGTTAAACAGCAATAATATTTAAATAGGTTATTACATATTAATCTTCCTTGGGAGACATGAGGAAAAAATGTTATTCTGCCTATTTCCTTACTATTATTGCTCATAAAAATTTATTCCATGTTTTGTGGCACTAAACCATATACTGATTCTTCTTGGATCTATCTATCTATAGATATATTTATATATGAGCTGGGTATTTCAGTAATTATCTCTGGCCTCCTACCTCCCTCCTTTACTGCTCCTCTCCAAAGAAGACTCAAATGAGGAAAGATTTTAATTTTCTATCTGCACATGGGATAAAATGCTCATTCACTGTTTTCAGTAAAGAAAAAAAAAAGGATAAAATCATAAGGTTATTTTATCATATAGACTAAACTGTGTTCAGTGGCTGTGGAAATGACTTAACACTTCTTTACTTAATTATAAAGAGTGTTAATCTCTTTCACCCTTGCAAGGATTTCTGTTATTATTGAATGGAAGCTATCAGTAAAAACAATGCAATGGGAAAATACCAGGCTCAGTAGGAGCTGGCGAGCACCAGACATAACTGTGGGAGTGACTCCCACAGCGGGTTCTGGCTAAGACATGCCAGTTATGTGTTCTTATTTTATCCTCATTATAAACGGGGTTTTTGACAAACATCCTCCCCTCACACAAAGTTACTGAACTAAGAAGCACACAGGGTGTTTAGCAACTGAAAAAAAGATTGGAAGGGGAGGTTTTTCTTACTGTTCTTTTAAACTAATTGGGATTGGCTACTCCTATTTTGTATCTTCAACCCAATGCTTATCCTAGGAAATGGGAACTTTATATACATATAAAGGCACTCTCCCTTGCCACAGGCTGTGACCCCACTTCAGTGAGAGGTGCTGATCTGGGTAAGGAAGGGCACGAGTCTGCAGCTGAACTTTAAAATCCAGCACTGTATTTGTGACTCATCAAAACCTGTAATCTCTGTAAGCACCCCAAGTGAATAGAATCACACCTGAGACCAATGTGGCCTCACTTTTTAACTTACTATAGGAGAGATGGATTGAAAAGAACCAGTTTAGCTCCCTAACATCTGCTCAGCAAATGCTCACATAAATCAGGATGCAGAATATAGGATATGTGCCACACCCTGAATAGCAATAGTCATGCAAGATGAAGCGCAGAGTGAAATCCTGGACTTGAAGTATATGGCAGGACTCCCATTAATTTCAGGCAGGCCAGTGTTTCAATGTAGATTGTTACCAGATGGTAGATTTTTAGGATCACTTGACAAATGTAATTAAAAGCAAAAAAAGAATTAGCTGATGGGAGACCTGCATTAATTGCATTCATATTATTGATAAAAATATACAAAATTGATGTATCTCAAAGTAAGAGCTATGACTGCTCTCTTTAAAGTTTTGAAGCACCCATTTTCACTCACAGAAAACCAAAATTCTACTAACCAATAAGGATTCACCCCTAAGCAAGATTTTTCCATCCCAATGTGACTTTTTAAAAAAGATACTATTTTTAAATTATATAAGTCACAGTTTATTTCAACAAATACACTACCTTATTCATGCTTTGACCTTCTCCATATGTTGAACAGATTTTTTTCTGTTGGAAGCAAAGTAGCAAGGATAAACTGGGACTTGTTTCCAAGACAATTCTGATGTGTCCTAAACCAAAATCAAACCAAACATCTAATACACTAAGTTTACAGGTAATACTACAAGTCTGTGATCAGCTTCACAGTGTAGCTGTTGCTTTTTTTCCTCCTTTAAGTCCTTACAAATAATGTAAGGATATTTCCACTGGACAGTCATTCTTACATTCATCCAAGACTGAGATGAATTACTGTAACTCATGCTTCTCAGTATGATTGTTTCAGATTGCCTATATATTTAGGAAGATTAATTTACAGTGGTCACAATATTAAAATTATTCTATAATCCTAAGGGAGAACAAGGACACCTTTTTCTCTTACAGGCAGCATCTTCATGCTCCAGAAGAAAGGTTAACAGGTCACTGTGAGCAAATGCAGTTGGACTACTGGGCAGCATTTGAGAGACATTTTACCCAGGACACAAGTTTGAGATACTCTCCCAAAGTTAATTTGAAACACTTCTTAAGGGTCTGTACATATTTTCTCACTGGCTCCATCTAATTTTCTCACAAAGTGAGTAAAGGGATTGTTATTTTTAAACTGCTGGCCACAGACTCCATTAGATGTCTCAAAAGACAAGCTAGTCTTTTCCCATGCATACTACATCATTCATGAGGCCTCTAGAAATCTCATCCTCAGTAAACTCTCTCATGTCCAGCCTGACTGGTTTGGCTCTGAAGCAAAACAGACACTGAAAGACTATTAACAAAAACACTTTCTCAGACACTCTGATAAGATTTTGCCTATGTACGAAGAGGCAGGAACCACCTTGATTATACCATGGACTTCTCCGAGACCTTTACGATACCTGTAGCACCAGCAGTCAGCCACTCATCCTGACAGCCCTGGCACCAGCAGCTCAAGTAGGAATGCTGAACAACTTCCATGTTAACGGTCTTCACTAAGCTACTCAAAGTAAAGGAGAGACAGGAGCATTGCCACAACTCTGAACTGTGTGTGAATACCAGTTTAGCATTTCCTGCAGATTCTTGCTTTGCATTCTTTCTCCACTTAATTATTTATAGTAGAGATTCAGCCATGCACTGATTCAGAGAAAAAAACTACAGTCTCACTCCCAGCCCAGTGCTCTGCAGCACAAAATTATAAAACAATACAGAATAATTTGATGGGAATGCCAACTAAAAGATAGCAGTGCCATTAGTGCTCTCTGCTGGATAAACACATAAATTACTCCAAGATGAACTGAGCACATCAGCGAACTCGGTAACAAAGCGATTTAAACACAGATGTTTTTTACCCCATTACTGACATACATGCAGCATATAAAAGATACAGTCTGAGTCCTGAAGATGTCTGCATCAGAAAGAACAAGGCAGCTGCAAGGGACATGAGAAGGGAGACAGTGAATGTGAATCACAGAATCACCAGGTTGGAAGAGACTCACCGGATCATTGAGTCCAACCATTCCTATCAAACACTAAACCATGCCCCTCAGCACCTCGTTCACCCATGCCCTAAACACCTCCAGGGAGGGTGAATCAACCACCTCCCTGGGCAGCCTGAGAAGAGGGAAACCACCATGACACTGATGAAGCCATAACAGGAAGCGCTTCCCAAGTACAATAATTTATTCAACTGAATTTCTTTAGAGAAGAATACCATAAAAAAAAAAAGTTGCCACATGGACAGGGCAGAACTAGGGGAAACCAATGCTAAACACAGAGCTGCCGAGAAAGCTGTCCAAATTACCGTTCTCTCTGGTTAGAGATACTGCAATTTCTCTTAGCCAGTGTGTCACTGCCTGCATCCCTCCAGTTTTACATGAAGGCATTTCAATTAGGAGGAGAGTAAAGATAATAAACTTGCTGGGTCCCCAAGTAACCTGAAGGAGAACGTCTATCCTAAAAAAAATTTAAGGTTTGAGAAGGTTTCAGAGATGAGGCTATCTATGACCTAAAGTAAGATACCCATCACATAAGATCGGACCAATTCTTATTCTACACACACTCATACACCTTTTTATATAAGAGAATGCATATCTTATTTAAAAGCAGGGAGAATATTCATACAGAAGAATTACTTGGAAAAAAATTACAACCAGATTAAGTTAAAAAGACAAAGACCAAAACACTTACTTCTGTCCAAAAAAAAAGGAAAAAAAATTAGCTTGAATACAATGTAGACAGATAAAAGGCTGGGCATTAGTTAAGCTCAAATAATAATCAAAACTCAAATAGGTCACAATTACCTTGAGCAAACTATTGCTATACTTTTTCCCCTCATAGTTTTTCTTTATGTATACACCCTGTGAAGTTTCTAAGGTTCTGCTTAACCATCTTCTCTTTGGTCTCAAAGACTAGGAAATCCACAGCTCTGCATACCCACACATTCTGAAGCTCATGCTCACCTTTCCAGCTTCTCCCTCCAATTTCTTAAAATCCTCTGGTTCTTCTCATCAAATCCTCTCCAAAGCTCAGCATTCATGCCCATTCCCAGAATGCAAGATGGAGGGATATCAAAGAGCTGCTGTAGTTCATCCTAGTCTCTCCCACTCAGCACATCCTTAGCATCAAAGGGGACCAAGTAAGATCAAGGTGAGCTGACTTGAGTTTAAAAGCAGCCTTGTCAAATAAGCAGTTACAAACTTACTCAGTTGAAGTTTCTCCCAACTCGAGGCTTACATTACACATTCACAACTTGAAAAGAAATACTGACCACAATGTGCTAACTCCATGTTAGATTTGCTCCCAGGAAAATAAGTTTCAGAAAAAAATATTCTGCTCCTCCATACCTGCGATGAAAGGAAATGTTCTGCACCTATAACTACGCTTAAGTCTGTGGTCTATCAACAGAATGTGCGTTTCAGGCCTAGTGTACTAATACAACATTTGAGTCTAATATTTCTTCCACCCTGACACACCCTGTGAAAGACTGGGAGCAGCACACTCTTATAGTCTGCCATGCAGGATCACACTAAGATGACCTAGGATCACATTCCAGGAACCAAGCTGCCTTCTGCAGAAATATTAGTAACTGCTTTTACAAAATTACCTATTTGAGGCCCGTCCTTCTACTTCACATCCTTAGATTCATATTGCCCGTTATTCTCACACATCTTCATTCACAGCAATCTCCAAATGCAAACCACAGCAGAAAAACCCAAGTTATCCACCTGGTTGCTTGTTTATACTGCAGCCAATTCCCTTCCCCAACCAATTCTGCATAGCTGCTGTTTTCATAGTCTCATCAGGAGAAACCACTCTTGCAGCCCTGTATTTTAAGCACAGCAGAGAAGTGGCAGCTCCTCCTAGAGCCAAAGCATTTATTTCTTTTTTTTTTAAAAAATATGATTAGGTCCTTAATTATGTTAAAGCTCAATTTTTATCCTTTACTTGGGCATCTAGCAGGTTCGAGTTACTTAATCACGTCAAGGATAATTCTTCAATTAGCCCAAATAGGTCTTGGATCGAAGGGGAGTTTCCCATGATTTTATCCTCACAGGCAGCACTGAGCTTAATGCTGAGACCACAAAGACAGTTGTTTCTAAGGCCAGAGGGAGGTGTGGGCAGCCAACTAGAGCAAACAACTTCTAACTACACATTGTAAGGGCAACCCAAACCTTTCCCTTCCCTCTCACACAATTCACCACCCAGGAGTAGTTTACAGATTAACTGGCCTGTTAATTGTTTGAGTTTCCTAAGTATTCTTGTAGTTAAGAAAAACAACCAAACCCAAAAATCTCCTTTCACCTTGTAGTCTGGGGAAACTTGAGGAGAAATACACAGAAGTTGAAAACAGCCTTCAAAAACCTTGACTTTATTTACAGAAAGCCTGAATGTTTGTGCCATAACTTCCACGTTCATCAAGAACTGCTGCATTTCAAACAGTGATCATGTACTTTATTAATTCAATAAGTTGAAAGTAATTTAATCTTCTCTGAAGATTAAAGTAACACCCATGGTGAGGACAACTCAAATGAAACATTGTCATATCACTGCAACTGAAATACACATGAAATTCAGCTACTGCCTGCACTTAAGTTCTCCAGATCTAGTTGGCCCATTAGGAGTTCTTTGCTCTGACTCTTTCCAGGTTTCTGTGTTGAGATCCTTCAAGCTGAGACTTACAGATATAAAGTTACAGTTCAAAGAAAACCTCATCACTTGTTATATTTTAATAGAACATCTATCTTTCCACACAAATCAAACAAAACCTTAAGTATCTATAGACACTTGAGACATTTAAAAATATCTCTTGACTTCTTTATGCAGCCCAACGCGTGTACAGTAAAACACTTATTTGCCCCATCCATTTTTAAAAACTGGTATGAAATACAATTAAACATTTAGGCCAGTTTACAACAACAAGATTTAAGAACAGGCATACTGCAAAATTATTTCAACTGTAGATCAGCAGAACAAACACCATGAAAGATACAACAAGAAAATTAAATAACTTCCTTTTAAGGAGCTGAGCACTGAATACTGTAATTCTTTAGAGAACATCTGAGAAAGGGCAAGTCAGTTGAGAAATGGTACTAACCTTTAAAGCCAAGCATTATCACATTCCTGTGTTCAGCAAGGGATATGTCTTCCCCTCAGAAGTGGGCTGGCTTTGCATCTCTGCAAACACTTAAGGCTGACATCTTTTTTTTTGTCATTTAATATACATTGCAGGAATACGGTGAAACAGTTCACAGCCCTTGCATGAAATTTTATAATAACTCAGAATAAACACAGATTCAAAATATGGTCATGCAGCATAAAGTAATAACAACAGTCTATATTCACTGAGTAAAAAAACATTATTACAAACAGGTTAATTTTGATACCTGTTCCCATCAAGTTAAAACTCTTCTCTGCCCTTCACCAGAGAAGCGGTTTCCAAAGTGAGCTGCATACACCCCAGGGGGTGTGCAAAAGAACCCATCTGGGTGCAAGAAGTATTTTTTGTACCATTAATAAATAATATTTTAAATAATTTAAAAATAGTGTTTATATAATCTTTATCTCATACTTTTTCCAATATCTACTCCTGTAATGTACATAATGTATTAGGACAGTAATACATATATAATTTATAAATATACATATACTAGGTGCACACATTTAAATTTTTTACTGATAGGGGCATGCAATCAAATAAAGCATGGAGACCACTGGCCTCGAGGATGCTATATGGTACTATAGCTGCTAGCCCAATCATATATTGCATATTTGCAATCGTATGTTGCAGAATTAACTTTTTAATGTGAAACTGAAATACTCTCCCCAACAACATATTTTCAATATGCCTATTGAGAGGCTTTTTTCCCCCTCAAGCATGCCAATATAATGGAAATTTCAGAAGGATTAGGCTTGGATAACAAAGCTTCCTTGCCAGAGTATCCTTTGGCGGAATTACAACTTTATAGCAGATGCACATGAAGGTACCACTAAAACATGCGCAACTTTGAAACCAGATTAGAACTATTTTTTCCTTTTTCTTTGCAGTTCAATAGTCTCAGTTTGGTTTTGGATCAGCAATTCTCCTTCCCACACCTCGATTCCACATGCAAACACCCTATCTCTGTGTTGCTTGCCACAGATGCCAGACTCCCTCCCCGAGTCACCTGCTCTGGGCCTGGAGGTGCTGCTAAGGGGGTTGAGGACTGTGCCCCATATGAAGTAGGAGGACCTGAACAGAGGAGGACAGTCTGTCACATCCTCAGCTCCTCACTGCAGACACACACACTGAGGTAGCACCTCAGGGTGGCTGCCTCTGCCCACACACCGATGACAGTGGAGGTCCCGAATGGCCACCCAGCAAGGCACAGTTGCCAGCCGTTCTTCCCACTTCAGCATCCAGGGAAGCCAGCCAGCAAGTATCTCAGTATTTCACTACATGTGGTAGCATTCAGTTTACTAAGTTGGCAATGGAAGATTATATATTGATGTGCCTATTTCAGCAGCTCAACTAAATCCTAAAAATATTACCTGCACTGGAGAAGGAACAAGAAGTGCATATCCTGAATCCACATATCTGCCTAGATTCCAGCACACTAAGAAAATACTTCTGTTTTAAATAAGAAAGCAGCATATTGTATCTATAAAAGTTCACTTCTGCTTTGCCTTGGCTAGTTTTAAGTTTGTTTTCCCTTTGATCTGGATACTTTCATTCAGGCACAGACTCACAGTGTGTATTTAAAAAATTAAAAAGCATGTGTGGTAAGCCTGTACTACACTACACATCACAACTGCCACACTGATCACAGCCAGAGCTCAACTCACTGGCCAAGTCTAACTCACTTGCTGAAACAGAGATACTCACTAATTCCTTGTATCTACACAGAACAGTGTTGTACATAAGGCAAAGAGTGCCACACAATTTTCAGTTCTCAACAACTACATTTGACCTGACATCTACATAATTTAAGAGCATATTACTCATAGCTAAGAATTCAAGTTAAGACAGGCTTAGGATGACTGGCTGTAAGGAACATGAAAGTTTAAGATCACCTGTTCTGATCTCTTGTTTAGATCACAGATCATTTGCTTACTCAGTTTGCTTTTGATTACAGCCTACGGAGAATAGCAAGTGCTACAACTATTACATCCCACACCAGGTTGTTACCCTGGGTATTTTTATGCCTCACTCCCCTAAATCAAAGACAAGCATTACCCAAAACTGAGCAGTCAACCTTTGCTGATACGTTGTTGTTGAGTAAACCCTTGATTTACCATTTAATATTTGAGCCTTAAAAACAAAACTGACATCATGTCAAGATGGGAAACCCAACAGAAGAGCAAGACTCAAAGAAAGGACTCAAAGGAACCTCTTGTTTATCAAGTCTAGTTGCCTACTTTTCAGGCACCACTTTGCATTTTATTCCTTCCATAGACAGACTTGGCTCTTCTTTCAAAGTAGGTTTCTGCCTGGAAGGCTGTTCCAGATTTAGTCCTAGTAATTAGGAAATTTGTTTCTAATCTGAATCTTATTTACAGAAATTTTATACCCACTTGCTTCTGTTCTAGAGCTCCTTCAGCTCACACTGCTTTTGCCCTTCACCTGTCATTTGTAAAGCAAAAAATAAATAGTATTTTGACTCCACAAACAACCTTTCTGTGACAGATTTAAGAAAAAAAAAAGTTAACCCATGAAATTAAATTTCCAGAGCATACGGAAGATAAAATTAACTTTCCAGAGCAGGGAGCAACAGGGGGAAATGAAGGAAAAAAAATGAGTCATCACAGAAGATGTGATTTGTTTAGCAAAACCAGCCTCCTCTTCTCATCCTGGATAGAGAGGCTTATAGATATAGTAATCATTGTTACAGTGGTGACACAGCAATGCACTGTAACGCTTCACATGACAAAACTACAGAATAAACTGCACGGAAAAAAATAATACAACTCCACTGACCATTAAAACAAAGACCAAAACACAATCTGTCTTGTTAGAAGGAAACAGGATTTTAGAAGACACAACATTCTTGAATTGGTGCAGTAGTGTGTCATTCATAAGAAGAAACAAAACCCCTTAAGCTTCAGAAATAGTATTATGTATATGATATCCTTCTACTGATTCAACTCAGACAAAAAACAAAATAAGAAAGGAACCAAAAAGGTCAATAAACAAACCATCCAACATTCGCTCTCAGGCAACAGAAATCAAAGTACCACATGTACCATGTTCTCTCATATTGTGTCCAGAAAATAGGAGCATGCAACACCATTACCGTAAACAAATTTAAGTGTACATTTCTTTAGTATGAAATAATTCTCCACTTTCACTAGTTTTATTGAAAATTTCCATGGAAGTATGAATTGGGCAACAATGGTTGTCAGGTCAGCAAGCAGACTCGCCAATAGGTATTCTCAATATTAAAAACTATTTATAAAACCCAAAGTAACTGCACCAACATAAGTCAACAAGGGGGAAGAAAAGTTATTTTCAGTTTGAGACATAATTTTATACCCAAGAAGATCCAACCTTATTGGCATTACTCTCATAAAATTTCCACATTTAACACCTAATTTAGAAGAGGCAAACAAGGGTGTAGAAAGCCTTCTAAGAGCTCATACAATAAATATAGTACAATAGGTACACAAAACTTATACTGCATGTTATTTTTTAGGTAGGCTACATAATTTGTATTTTTAGTGTGAGAACAAAAATAAAATTGACCTTAATAGATTCATGATTTCATATAAAGTAAAAACACCTGTCCTTGCTTCTACGTACTAGTGTCTTAAAATGAATACTAAATTGTTAGAAAGAAAATACTCCCATTGTAATGCCAACAGACAACAACTCTTTAGCTCATAATTTAGGAGAGAAAAGTCAAATTAACATGTCATATAAAGCACTAAAACCAGAGCTAACTGGCAGAGAAGGCTAAAAGGATATAAAAACCTCTGACTGAAAGAGAATTTCAAGGTGAACTGAGCTTTCAAGAAAACCCCATCCTAGCATAATGAAATGAGAATTTTCCCCACATTAGTCTCATAACATTCCACATTTCGACAGCTGAAGCTCTGCCCTGGTTAACCGATAGCAATGAAAGTGTAGATCAAAGCAGAGTTTTACAAACTGTTAAAACAAAGCTTAGAAGCTATTAAAAAGTTAGAGAGCTGGTCTAGCCTTCTTGAGCATATAAACATATAGTACAGCTAACAGCATAATTTTAGTGATAATATAAAAATAGCTTGCAAGCTAAGTTACCTTTCAGACTAAACTCCAAATATTTGATGTAAGAACAAGGTTTAATTTTATCAACTTATTTTATGCTTTTAAAAGGCATTTTCTAGGAATTCTGTTTATTCTGTACAATTAAGCTAACACCTGCCAGATTTGCATGCTTTTTAAGGATGCACTTTGCCACCTAGCAGAATATAAAACCACAGTAAAACAGTGCAGATTTTTGTAAAAATACTTGTAATTAAATTTACACTTCACTATAATCTTATTCAAGTTAAGAATTAATCACCAGATTCAACAGTGTAACTCCTTTAATTCTGTTATCCTCATTGCATATCAAAAACAAAGTTGCTGGTTTTGCCCAGACTAAAAGAGTGGATCCTTAACCCGTGCTGGCCTAATAAGCAAGCAAACACAGCTCTGCGGAAAGCATCACAGAATCGTAGAATGGTTTGGGTTGGAAAGGACCTTAAAAATCATCCGGTTCCAACCCCCCTGCCATGGGCAGGGACACCTTCTTCTGGATCAAGTTGCTCAAAGCCTCATCCAACATGGCCTTGAACATCTCCAGGGATGGGCCACACATGACTTCTACAGTTAAAACCTGAACTCACCACAAATTTCTCACTACAAGCAAAATAAGAAGGCAAAACCTCAAAGTAGTCCTAGAAACATTGATTCTCACCAAGGATCAGCATAGTAAGCCTCTCCATGATTTCACAAACATAGCTCAGCATTTAGGATCAGCTTTTCCTCAGCAAAGCAGGCCACCTAAGTTAAACATCCATCACCAGGCATCTATTTTTTCAATCAAACAATAATGGGCCACGCATTGCATTTCAAACTACTAGATTTTTACTTCTGCAGATCTAATAGCTTTCTATAAATGTACTGATTTCTAATACTGTCAAAAAAATTGTCTCCTAATGCATTTCTCCCCTTTTCTGCAGCCTCAGAAAGTTTGTTTTAAGTTACGGTACTGCAAGGCACATACAGAATCTATTCCTTTCCAACAAACAGCAGATATATTCCCTGAAATTATTTTAAAATCCTCAAAATAGTTAGAAATGCTACAAAGTTATTTAAAAACTGTTCCTACAGAACATGCACTTTTTTGGAAAACAAATTAGCAAATATTTATAAATTAATTTTTCTTCTTTACATTTACACTGGAAATATTTGAATAATTTTTAATCTGGAAAGTACTGTATCATGTCACATTTAAGTTATTGCCTTCATTATAAATTGCATCATCTCTGGAAATCCATAAAGATACTAGACTTGAAAATAAGGTGAAGCTGAGAAACTACATATGCAGTTTAGTCCATCAAAAAGAACTTTCACATAAAGCAATACTGTCAAAGTAAAAAATGAAGTTTCTTTGTTCAGTGGATGAGGATAATAGAAACTGATACAAGTGTGTTTGCTCAGTGTAATGCAGTGTCATTAGCAACTATTGAAAAACAGCCATTTTTTCTGTCTTGTGGGCAAGCATATCTTACTATAAAAGCAATTGAATTTTTAAGAGGTAGGTTTTTTTCCATTATGCGCTTATTTATTTCAAATAAAACAACCAAAAACCCCCCAACATTTGCTTTTGCACAAGGATTAAGTCTCAAAACTTCGTATGATATCTGATGAAGTTCAATATTTTAGTTGTCCTCAGCAGTACTGGGCTGCTTTGGAACCAGTGCATTCCAGGTTGTCTTCACAGTCAAAAGACTAATCTACCAACAGTACTGAACCCACCCCCTCCTCCTCCACCTGTAGGTCCACAACTTCCTGGAGGATCATTGTCATCAAATCCATTGGGTCGGAAAGAGCATGAGGCTGAGGCAGCCTGAAGTGCTTGCGTTCGAGCACTAAGCTCTTGCTCCTGAAATCAAAGAATAAAGACAATTGAAGTAAAAAACAACCTCAAGTCCTTGAAACTTGTTTCTAGTAATGCTTGAAACAGCTTTTAAAGCAACATCACAAACTTATATAAAACTCCTAAGTCTGAACAGCTTTGTTGAACTTTAACATCCACAGACAGTTTGAGATATGTAACTTATTGAACAAGTGCAAGTGAATCATCATTAAATCCATTTAAGCTTATGCTAAAATCTTATTTTATAGCAATGTGGGATGTTACTGAAAGAATTAGACTGCTGATGAAAATCTAAACAAACATTAGTTTTTTATATATAAATTTCACATGAATTTTAATCCTAGCAATTTTAAGATGCCTTTGCACTTCATTGCCACATAGAAAGTTAAGACCATTAAATCAATGTTAATTGTTTAAAACACACTTTTATTCCACTCAATTGCATAGAGTAAGAACGTACTCAGATAAAAGGTAAAAAGATGGACAAACTATTTAGTTTCCATTCTGTGCAGCTTTAACTTTCAAGTGATATTGCTATGCTAACAGTGTTTTAGCATCAGTATGTTTCAGGAACTCTCAAGCATTCCATAAAATCAAAGTCAGTACCTGCACAAGCAGCAAGAACAAGAAAGCATAGCCTCCTGCCAGCTGCCTTCTCAGCTAAAAGCTCCTGTGGCTTCTTGGATATCTAAGGGGATAAGCACAGGCTTTTCCCTCATTAGAGATATCATACACTATTTATGTATGGCTCTGGCCAACTAGTATCATAAGCCTTGTAACAATGTCTTGTCTTGAGTATGCACTTCTCAAACTGGCCAAGAGCTTAAAACATTGAGGGAGAGAAGGCAGGCATTGGGCTCTGGAAGACCAACAAGACAGACAACGGACCCTATGCAAACTTTATTTCTTAAGGAAATAAAAGTATCCAGGTGCTAAGGCTCATAGCGAAGTCCTCCTTCACAAGACACTTGACTACGTACCTCCCTAAAGGAGATTTTAACAAGGTTTTGTAATTACACAGGTCACCTTAAACTGTTTCTTCTCTTCTCCACCTTCTGGTGAAAGCAAGGAACAGAGCCAAGAACCAGGGACACTGTTTGCCATTACACTACCATGAAAGCACTAAACTTAGTCTTGTCCATGTGCTTTCACAGGTGCTAAAAATAGTACTTGTGGGTTTAGATTACTCTGCCCTCTTAGAAAAACACAGCCTAAATTTGAAACTATTTTACACTACTAAAGGCTAAATTCATACTCACTTTCAAGTATATAAAATACATTTGGAGGTCACTGTCTACACAGATATGCTTGTCATATTCCTGAAAGACAGCAGTATGCTATCCCCAGCAGTATGTGGATTCTTATGCAACTGGTAAGTATAACACATCAGAAACTAGGAAAATATACTGGGAATAACAGAAATATGAAGAACTTGCTTCTAGTATGAGAAATAAACACAATATTTTGATTAAAATAGCACTCCTTGGATAAATGGCTTGTTTAATTGAAAAACTACACTGCAAAAGTGTTCAATTTAGAACAGAATTTCTCCTCAAAACCAAACAGTAGGAGATTCGTTGCACTGTATCTGGAACTGGGCTGTTTTTAGGTTTTTTTTGGTGAAATATTTCAGGAAAACATTTGTTTTAATATAGCACAGTATCAAATAGAGTTTTCTTTACTCCCTCCTCCACTTTCACCTTTCCAGAGAACTTTTTTCTGACAACTTAATACCTCTTAAATACCAACACTTGAATTTTACCTAAAAAACTGTATTACAAAAGATTATCATCAGCAGATTATGCTGTATTAAATAAAAATCTTAGAACTGCAGACAAAAGGAATAATAAAGTCTTACAGCAAAGAGGTTTTTGCCAGATTTAGCTAGGAACACAATTTATTTTAGTTCGCCTTACTGCTGTTACTGGATAGCACGATGTTTGGGCACAGGTATGCAGCTGAACTACTTTATGCATTTCTTCTACTACATAACTTCGTACCTTCCAAAACACGGGAGGCAGCACTATGAGAGACACACATCACACTTGGTACCGAGCACCAGTGAGCTACAACCACAGCTTCTGTCAACTACTCAGTAATACTGTTCAGAATCACCCATAATGATCTGAGAATAGCATAGACCTCGATTGTGATCTCAGCTTCATTGCTACCCCATGCAAAACATTTTCTATATTGGATAGAAGGTATCTCTATATGCACACATGAAGAGAAACATGCAGCAGGGATCAAATCACCAATTAAAGTTCCTTGACAGAGTATTAAAATCACACGCTATTCATCTGTTCAGTGCTAAAAGTGAAATTAGTTAGCAGTTCAAGATCTTTTACTTTATTCTTGTTCAGTAATCAGTGTTAAAATTTTTCTCCTCTTAAGGCATATATTGACTTAATTTAAATCTACATTAAATTTTTCTAGCATAGCATACAGTACTGGCGGTTTGTCAACAAATATCCTTGTTTTTAAAAGAAATGTTCAGTGTTTTCAGGCAGATTGTATTTATCCCAACAAATACTAAACCACATAAGTAAAACCTGATAGTCAGTACAGTTCTCTAGACTGACATTACATAAAGCACGCCTCTCTGCTTTCCACTTGTTCCCAGAATGGGATTTTTAATTTGTTTTAACGGGAGTGGGAGCTACTCATATTGCAGGTTTCGTTATTTGAAGTGAAAACATTTTCGTTTACCATGTGGTAAACCGGTATGCAGTAGGAAAACAAAGCTACAGAGATTTTTTGGAATGTTTCTTCTAAAAACTAAAGGCTTTCTCAGGACAGAAAAGTATATGCTCAACTTAGCAGGAAAATACCAGTAGTTTAGAATTCTAAACAAGAATAAAATGCAACTTTTTGAAAATACAATAACCTAATACAATGAATCACAATATTAATATTATTATTAATTTCAGAAACAGTAATTGAGCATTTCTAAGCAGCCTCACCTAAACTGAGAAAAGGACAGGATTGCAACAACTCTAGATTAGAACACTACAAAGAAAGCCAATACTGAAGAATCCCAAAGTGAAAGGCAAGTAAAAGATAATAAATTAAAAAAAACAAACAAAACCTGAAAAACAAGCAAAAACCGTACACTTGGAAATATTATTTTGAGGACACTTGTTTTTAATTGTCAAGAAAGGGCTTTTGAGAAGCTACTAACTTGGCTTTCACTTACAAGCTGTATATATGGCATATATATGTATAAGACCACACAGTATCTTTCAGCTACATGTTCTACAGAGAAAGCTTTAGTCTGAAAGGATATCAAAAAGCAATTTTTGTGATATACACCAAAAGCAACTAGCTTTTATAGAATCACATTGATTTTTCAGCATTTCAAAAGACACAGCAGTATTCAAAAAGCTTAAAATAACTAACTTAGCACATTCCAGAAACGAAGAAGAGAAGGCTCTGGGGAGACCTTACTGCTACCTTTCAGTACTTAAAGGGATGGCGATGGTTTTGAACTATCAGAGGATAGATTTAGACTAGATATAAGGAAGGATTTTTTTTTCAGTGAGGGTGGTGAAACATTGGAACAAGTTGCCTAGAGAGGTGGTGGATGCCTTGTGGCTGGATACATTCAAGGCAAGTTTGGACTGGGCTCTGCACAACCTGGTCTGGTGGAAGATCCCTCTGCTCATTGCAGAGGGGTTGGATAAATGACCTTTAAGGGTCCCTTCCAACCCAAACTATTCTATGATTCTATGATCTGAGATTGTTGCTACAGCAGACATTTTTTGTGCTACCCTGTACAGTCAAGAATAGAGGTGGCATATAAACAAAGGCAGTTAGGGCACAAATGTTTAACCATACAGTCTGAAAACAGCAGACTTCCAATTTAAACTCTGTTCTCTTGTTTAAATTTATGAAGTACCTGCAGGTATTATAACAGCTTTTCCACAGTGAGATTTAGCTTTTCTTTTCTATTTTGAATTTACCTAGTTTTTCTAATTTGAGTAGTCCTAGAACTCTTAAAGGAACAGCTTAGCTCATAGTGCAACCAGTAAAACACTTTAACACCATCCAAACAGCGATGCTCAAAGCAAAACATACCAAAATGTAGAGAACTTCTTTTGTAACAGCAATTCAAGAGGAGGCTACCACTAGATGAAGAATTCAGAACACAGGGAATATGTGTCTGGCAGTGCTGGCCCCATAGAGGGAGGCAGAATAGGCAGCAAAAGGAAGGTGAAACTAGACACTAGCATCCAGTCTTTACTTCAGTGGTTCTAGTATTTGGGTAATCACAGCTGCATAAGTAAAATTTGACTCCAAATAAAAATGTGCTAGTTGAGAACACCACAAAGGAGTTTAATTGTGCTTTAACTATCCTTGTAATTTACTACATGCAGTGAAAGTCAGAACTGTTCAAAAAGCCTCTCCTGCGTAGAATTATGAATGGTTAAGGGATGTGCGGAAGCATCTCCACCAAAAATTTAAACTGAAATGAAATTAATTTAAGCTATTTTCCTTTATGCTTCCTATCCAATGGTAACAACCTTACTATGAACCATGTCTAGCAACAACAACATGGAAACAAGATTGGTTATTTATAAGGTTAATATACCAGAATATTTAAACACCGATTTCTTTCTTTTAGACTATCCCTTGTGAGTTTTAAGGAGATCACTCTTCATATACAATTTCCACCTTACCTGCAAGTACAGTTTGTTATCTTTTGTAATTGCATCCATGAGGTCTTTTTGAAGAGGAGGGTCTCCATTTAACCAGAGTCCATTTGCTGAACTGGTGTTGAAGCCACAGGTACTATTTTGTTTTTTGTAAAACAGAACGTAAGCCGTGTCCTTTGGAAATCTACTGGTAATTTTCTGGACTGACTGAAATGAGGTAAATGTCACTCTGCTATCATTGAAGAGAAACCATTCTCTTGGCATCTCAGCATCCAGCTCGTTTTCTACAACAGTACAAGGACTCTCCTCTGCCAACAACTTATCCTGAGGAGAAACTAAAGACAGAGCCGTAGACTGGTGGCACAGTCCTGAAGGCCCCGACCCGGTAATATTTCTAGCATATGAATAATAATGGCCACTTTCAGAGGATACACCAGAATGCACCACCACAGAGCTTAACACATAGGGCACCAGTTGTGGGCAGGTCACTTCATCAGCACCTGAGGGCTTCAGTTTTTTAGCAAGGTTTTCTCCAGTATCAGAAATCTCAACACCAACAGACCAACTTCCTGAAACTACAGCTAGAGAGGATGTTGCTTTTTTGACTGGCAGTTCCAAAACAAGCGGCAGAGACACATTGTCCAAGATTTTACGCCTTATATGACACTTTGGATCATATGAAAATCTCAAAAGAGTGAGAATGAGGTATTCAGGTTCCTCAATGATTTGCATAGTTTTCTCAGCATTCTGTAGAGAGGCACACTTTTCACAATAATACTTATTGTCTCCACTGAGGATCTCGGGTGCCAGGAAGTAATTTAGTAAGTCTGTAACTGACAGGGTGTTTTTACCTACTAGCCTCTGAGACACATCCCTACTCTCTTGAACTTTGTTGAGTTCAGAATTTGTGGTATTCTCAGAGTTTGGCTCAGTAGAAATATCTTTTATGGTTCCTTCATTCACTACCGTATCACATCCACCATTTACTTCCAAACTGAGAGGTGTTTCTCCAGCAGGACTAGTTGCTAAAGTATCAGTTTGCACCGTGTAGTCATCTTTCACTTCAGAACATTCCATACATTTTGGGCCAATATTCTCCAAGGAAGTTGGAGGACAGAAAGCCAGAGAGAGATCTGTGAAAGCTTCTTCCTTTTGAGATGTACTTTTGCAGTTCAAACAGCATATATTAGTCTTCAATTTTCCTCCAAACATCTTCTCTATGAGAGTTCTTTCTTCACTTCCCATACAAGGTGCTTCAGTAAATACCTGTGCTTTATGGACAGCTTCTTGTGCCTGAGACTCTTCATTTGTTATACTTTCAGGAGTCTTTGCTGCAGACAACGCTTTCAAGGTTCTCTCTTCTTCATGCAGCCTGAATACAAAGAAAAATAAATCAAAGCAGCTGTGCAATTTTCCAAATTAATATTACTGCACCATTTCAGACTTGGTTTTGCTGTTACGCTAAAAATATAGATGATTAAGTGTCTTACATTCAAAAAACCTACTCGTTATTTTTTGTGTAAGCAAGCTGAATCATGCAGGTCAGTACTATATAAAACCAAGTATGAGAGAAGCAGAAATGCATTTAATGTGGGTTTCATTATATATAACAGAACACAATAGATATACTAAAAGAACTGGCAAGTATGAAAAAAAAACAAGAAACATGGTTTATTCTTTTACTATTACATTATCTTAATAAATCAGTGCTCCAGTTGACTGGCTCTGTATGTCACTTTTTAAAGAGAACAAGTAGCTATTTATCTGGTGCCAGACTATTTCCAAAGAAAGGAAAAGGTCAGGATTTTGTAGCCAAGTTAAGAAACTACAGCAAGAAAAAACAAACCAAAAAAGAAACCCAAGATGGGGGGTGGAACAGGGAAAAAGGAACACGATTTCGCTACTGAGATAAGTGCAACACATCATGAAGCAATACTGCTTGAGCCACATCTCAGCAAGCTGAAATTAAGAGGGCTACCAATAAATTTAGGTATTTGTATCTATGCCAGTTATATTTGCTTGTTTACTACATTAACTAAAAAAGCACATATACCTCTGTATAACTTATCTGACCTGTATTAAATATGGCTAGTTTCACCAAAATGAAATTCCAGATGAACAACTAAACTACTTTCAGCAACTACGTTAATTTTACAGTGGGTCCATGATACTAACAAAGCGCCCAAGTTTTCATTTCTAAAAATGGAACATTACTACCACTATAACCTGCTTTAAGTGATGTGGATAAAAGAGTCCAGATTTCACTATAGATTAGACCTATGAAGAATAGCGTTTCATAGACCATAAAGAAAAACAGAGACAACCAGGAATGAGGCCCAAAACTCCTGGTCTCCACTTACGCATTGGAACTGTTCAACAGTATCATCTAACTGCAGATTCAATCCTATTAACAGCATAATTGTACCTGTCTAGCAGGAATCTGAGATATTCTGAGCAATCCTGCTGGGATCGAGGGGTGAACCACGGTGGTCTGGAAGCCTCGAAGAAAATTCTAGGAGCATATGCCTCCCTCTGTACACATAAAAGAGGGACAGACAAGGTTACACAACTACTTAAATTGGTTATATTATTTCAATATCAACCACTGAAATTTGGACTGTATTATTTTAGACAAACTGTATGGTACACAAACATTTAAAGCACTTAATCAGAGGAAGAGAGCACCATTAATTTTGTAGCAGTCACCTCTAGTACAAAGATAAAAGTAGTGGATCCTGAAGGCACACATGTAATGACTGTAAACCAGATGTTATGCATAACAGTTGTGTAAATACTGTTCTTGCTGGCAAGCTTTAAAACAAAATAAGTTACACATGTTTCTAGCACTAGCAAAATATACTGAACATTAAACAAAGTTCACTTTAGAATTTGAACGACAATAAAATTTAGCATTAAAATCACTGCAGAAAAGCTCAGTTTCTCTTATAAAGTTACATAAGACCTGATCAAATATACAGGCTGTCTTTATTTGGATTTTTTCATTTTAGTTTCTCACAGAAAAACTGTTACAACCCATATATCAAAACAACATAACATCAAAAGGTTTCACTCACAAAATATAGATTTCCAAGTCCATCCACATCATCTGAACGTTTGGAGGCAGACTCATTCCCCTACAAATATCTCATATTTATATTTTTAACACACTCACGGCATCAAGTTTGTTCCTAAATTACAGTATGTAGACATAGGCTTAAAAAGCCCACAAGAAATAAACTGACATACCTGGGTATGTGCCAAAAATGCAAAAAGATGCTGTAGTTTTCTCATTAGTGAATTACACCCATTTAGATTCAGAGATAAAACATGTCTTCTGAAACTGGGGGTGGAAATAAAAATAGCCATTAGTTGCCCTGCTATATTTCTAACACAATGCAGTTATTATCAGATAATTATTTCAATTTCAAAGAAAGCAAACTATGTAACATCTCCCTTCCATAACTGAGTTCTCCCATAGTGCAGATGCAAACCTACTGTGCAGTAGGAACTAATGATGAAAAAATGTTTCTTTAAACGTTTAAATATTTAAGAACAGACTTTTTTTAAGCAGCTTCCAGATTATAACAGAAACATCACCATAAACTTTCACAATACTGAAAGGAGCATGGACAGTGAGGAAAGGGACTTGTCTTTCAACACTGGACAGAAGGATCAGGATTTTTAATGGCTAGAACTGCAATTTCAGAGCTGGACGTGAACAAAGCAATTAGCAAGCGAGTGCAAAAAAACCCACTCAACTCCAGCAAGCTGAGAGACCCCAGGACATGTTAATATTCCATGAAAAGCAGGAACAGCAACAGTTAATCTGCAATGAAAGAGAGTTGTTAAAAAGGACTTACTCTGTAGCCATAAAAAGTGCCTGAATAACACTGTTCATGTAGCACGTGTTTCCTAGATTAATTAGGCCTGTCTTCCCAGTTTCAGATTTTCCTGAAAGTCTAGATAAACAAGATGGCAAAGAACTGGATTGAGAAGTCCAGGCACTCTGACTGAGAATCAATTTAATCTTCTCTTCAGTGGGTTTGGGCATATCCTACAAGAGAAATGTTTAACACACTTAATAGGTTTTTATATTTGTTTTTATAAAAGGTCCTGCCTTTCAGCAGTCTTATTTTCACTTGCTCTTCTATTCTCTTTCAGGGTCTTGCCCTCTTTCAAAGCTTTCTTTACTCAACTCTCAGACTGCAGGGATAAGGGGCTGGTGGTCACCTTTGACTTGCATATTCACAAAATCCTTTCTGCCACCAAACCCTACCTCTCAAATCAGAGTTTTAATAGACCCTTTAAGCATTCTCTGTTCTGCTAGAAATACATTTTAACTTGACAGAGCAGGAATGTAACAATGAAAGAATGAAGTCCTGAACACTTGGACATAAATTGTTAGGGGCTTTTTAAGCATCAAAACATCTAACTGCTACAGCTACAAAATCAGGCAATAATAGCCAAATGGGCTTTGTGGCAGGTTTCGGGTTTGTATTATTTCAAGTTTTTTTGGCAGTTTCCGTAACTTCATTATGTACTTAGATATTTACCTTAAAAGGCAAATTTTGCTTGCAAAACCAGCAGAATTCCTTTTTATCCTTTTCCCACAGAGGCATGCAATACTGACCGCAGTATTAAGACACAGTTCTTAATAATGGTATTTTGGAGATAGCAAAAGATTAACACCATATGCCAAGTACTCCTCAAAATCATCTTTTCTTCCATACTATCAGAGCTCTGAACTTAAATACAAGTTTGAAGAGTTACAGTTTCTAGCTTGGGTTGAAATGAAATGCCCAGAAGAAACTTCACAGAAGTACACTGACACTTACATGAGGCTTAGGAAATTAGGATTATACTTTCAATAAAGGATCTCGCTTCTGGCTTTTCTTAAAGTCTTATAGTCCTATTACGGACACTCAAAACAATACTTCTAGCTTATTCGAAACACAGAACTGACATTAGATTATGTGATTAGCTCTTTTCTCCTGATGGAAGTTCCAAAGAATCTGTGGGATTACATCTTTCATATTTGGGAAAACAAAAGATTAACATTCCATCCTCTAAATAGTCCTAATATACCTTAATAGCTTCCAGAATGGGTTCATAGAGCTCTGGAAATCCTGAATAATGATACATCATACAGTGTATCAACTCAGTCAACTGCATCAAAAAAGCTGTACTGGAAGGCAAGCCGTCTCTTTTGAAGGAGTGAACCAAATCGACCACATGTGGAACAATCTGAATAGGAAAAACAAACAAAAAGGTCGTAATTGCATTTTTTTCAGGTATTTTGTTTTACAAACAACTTCACTGCTTTACATATGCCAAACAACAGGAGACCTTTTGTTCTTAAATAAGAACATCAGAAACAATGACTTGAAAATCATGCATTGTTCTTCATTCATGGCAACTTTCAAACACACAATTAATTAAATATTCTCTTTAGCTCACATACCAAGTTCTTTAACTTTATGAGCTTAGAAAATGCATGTTAAGATTCGCACACTTGAGCATTGAAAAGTACTTAAGTACATTGACAGCAAATATTTTGCTTTTGTGCCACCACTAACAGTGCAGTATCCTCTTCTAATTTCACAGATATATTTTTTTTTAAAACAAGCCTCTCAATTTTACTTAAACAGAATCTAATGCTTTGGATCTGAAGCCAATGAATACATTCATGGCCTTTCAGCTCACAAGGGGGAAACTGGCTCACAGCTCCACCTAGTGAAGAAGCTAGAGACAATAAACAAAACTATTAATTTACTGTGAGCTGTAAGAGCTTACCACAGATATGGTAATGTATTTGAGGATTATTTCAGATTCATTACTATTTTACACTGGGTATAAATCAGAAATGTTTACTTCAACCTCATCCTCCTTCCTCCCTGCAGCTCTGTCAGTAAAGTTAATGGATGAAACTTTCTTTAATATTAAAATTAAAACATCAAGTAGGAAGTTATTTCAATGCAGTCCCAAACAGTAGGGGCTTCTAACTGGGAACCAATGTATTTTAGACACCTCTGTTTCCAAGTGATCAAAATGGATTAGCTGTAAAAGAAGTGGATAGAATAATTTCTTAAAACAAATTAGCTTACAAATTGTTTGCTAGTAGAGACATGAAATCCAAACCAAAAGTGATAAAAACATAATAACTTTATCAAAGTTACAAGAACTAATATACTTCAAAACACCAAAGTACAAGGAGCCAGGTGCAAAATACTAATCTGCCCCTTTTTCAGGTAACAGTTGTTCTATAGGTATAAGGAATACTTTCGCACCTTGGAGAAACAAACCCTACTTTTTTGTAAGCAAAATATCCACTGTTTAAAAACAAACACCAAGATTAAGTGTTTGAGGTACTTAATCAGACTTCTATCATTAAAAACAGTGTAACAGGCATAAGGCAATTATTCTGATGCGGGTTTGTGATCCCTTCAGGCTTAAGAGTCTTGGAGGCAGCTTAGAGAAAGCGTGACAAGCTGTTACTATGATAAATCTGGAAGACCCATATTTCACTTAAACATTGAGCATGAGAACAGGGAAGGTCCTGTATATCTTGCTGTATTAATATAAACAATCACAATTGTACCCTCATATCCACTGCTTTAACTAGTACATGGCATTTGGAATAGTGACCATTAAAAACTGTATTCTTCAGTTTGCCCACGCGTACGCTGAAAAGGACAGCGCCGATCTCTTAAATGGCAGCACTTGTTGGCTTCATGCCCCTACCCGAGGGTGACTAGGTTACATATAGTAGAAAATTGGTTATCTGTTTTCCCCAAATAGTTCTGTTTGAAAGTCTACTTGCAGTCCAACTTTATCAGTAGACTTCACACCACACAAAATGAATTTCCAGAAGTATATGGTCACAGATAAAATACAGTACCCAAATAAAACAGCCAGAAATAAGTACACACAAGGAAGGACAATGCTCATTTCTCTTTACAGATTAAGTGGTTGAACCTCAAAGTCAGAAAGCCTAGTGGTCTGTGAACCACAGACATATGATTTTGGAACTTTGAAACAAAAAGGAAATCAAAGTGTACCAATTGTGTTACTCTTTACAGCCACTTTAGAAATCACACATGAATGACACTTTAAAGAATTAAACATGCATTTATTTAGTAACTTACCAAATGAAAAGCTTCTGGAGAATGCTGAAAACTAAGTAACATGTGGGAAAGGACAGCAAGGGCACCAGGCCTCACTAGAGGAAACCAAAGTCGATTAAAGACCTAAAAAAAATCCACATTTATTTCAGTAAACCTAGAAAGTGAAATTTCAGTAATACTGTAAACAGATCTCCAAATGCACAATCATTTGAAACAGGTAGAACTATTACGTGCAACTGAAAGCTATACACACACATATATCACATTCACAGTACAAGATAACATTTGTTACTATACAAAAGATGCTGTGCAATTGCACAGCTGCTGCACACCCCTTTCACTCTCCTTCCATTTTGAATGTTCTTTTCCAACATACCAATTCGATCTTAAGCAAAGTGACATCAATGAGGATGGTAAATTTCTGGACTGCAGCCAGTCCTTTCAGCAGTGCAATAACCCACGTTTCCACGTGCTGAGCCAGAGGCCAGGACAACCAGTCAATCATTCTGAAAGACGAATGAAAAAAAAACAAAAAAACAATGGGTTACTAACTTTAATGTCAACAACAAAGATTCTATGTATTACCCAGATAGTTGTACACTTACATAGACTCACAAGAACTACAGCAAGAATGTTAGGCAAGCAGTAAAATAGTTTTGATTATGTCTGAAGTCATTTAACTCTGTAATTAACAATGATCTATTTAATATGTTAAAAGTAAGTACACCCTTGCCCAAATAAATAATGATTAAAAAAATTAAATTCCATGTATATTATTGTTACTCATTATTTAATAACACCAACCCTGGGTTTGTAGACATTAAACTCACTTTTTTATTTTGTGGCAAATATGTGCCTGTATGTGGGAACCTCCTCCTCTACAAGTTCTGCCCCAAATCTGACCAAAACCGACTGTTGAGTTTAAATTTGAAGAGGAAGCCTGTTCAACTTAACACTACATTCCCAGAAGCCAACTCAAATATTCTCAGTGAAAAAAAAGTAAATTCTAGTAATTTTAAATGCATTGCAGCAGGTGTTACAAGGATCTTGCAATAGCTATCAATAGTAATGCATGCCTCAAAAGGAAAAAATTCAGTACAGACAAGGAAAAGGAAAAGCTAAGGGGCTTTATCTGCACTTAAAAAATATAGCAAAACATGAGCAACAGAAAATAAATATTCTATCTTCCTATATTAACAGACAATTTACACTGATACATAAGATGGACAGGCAGATTAAACAAAGCAATTCTAAGACAGGTGACATCGTAAGTTAGTACCAACTAAAACATGCAACATAGGCTTGATTCTTTTGAGATACTTCTTAGTAATATTTTGGATTTTCTTTACTTGTCTGCAAGATGCCCTCCTTCAAACCAAATGAGGCACCACCAATTAAGCAGAAGAATAAATTTTTCACTATGAGGGTGGTCAGACATTGAAACAAATTACACAGTAAGGCCCATGCTCCTCCATCCTTGCAGAAAGCTCTTAACTCCACTGGACAAGGCCCTGAGCAAACGTGTCTGACTTGGAAGCTGGCTCTGCTTCAAGCAGAATTGGACCAGACAACTTCCAAAGGCTCCACTCAATCTATGTAACACTATGACCCCATTCTCCCTGGATTATAGAATAAAGTCAGAAACCCTTACTTCTTTTCTGAAAAAGGTCCTCATAAAAGTTAATTATTTCAAGAGGCTAAATTTTAGCACAGAACTGAACTGGTTTACTTGCAATCAGTTTAACAATCACTACCAACATGCACATTTGGCAGTTACCGATCTGAAGAAAAACAATCTATACTCTTCCTGCAGATTAAAAGAGCTCCATACATACTAAAATCAGGGTTTCAGTCCTCAGACTCCCTACTAAAAAGAAAAGCATGGTGTTTTGCAACAGCAGACACATTCTGGCCATGTCGTATTATCAGAAACAACTTAAAATTTATACACAGTTTAAAATTTTGATCTGAAAAATACTACAGTACACATTCTAAAATTTATATATCTTAGAAAGGTTTATCTAAAATAAGGAATCATTAAGACTGCCTTTTTAACAATCAAGCACAGATCTTCCTGGGTTTACTCCATGTTACTACAAAGAAAAACAACTTGGAAAAAAACATGGCTACATCATAATCATTGCCTTGAATTTACACTAAGCTTACTTCCACAAGATGTTAAACCAAAACACGTTTATTCAGAGCACTACTTCTATGTACTTTCTGAAACACAGAATAAAAAAGGAGAACACTGCTTCTGCCTGCAAAGAATTAATCTTAACCTAAAATTAGTCCCTAAACCTCGTACTCCTATACTCTTCAAACCTCCCTCCCCCCTCATTTATAGGCCTGACATTTTTCAGCAGTGACAGAAACACCTGCACAGGTAATTTAAGCCTAATGGCAATATATTTAGTTTTCTTAATTAACTTTTTAGATACGTGAAGTGTATTCCAAGAGCCCTACATTAGAACTACTGTTCTAAGATATCCAGTTACCACATTTACACTATGTGCACTTTCAACCACAGCAACTCAAACCCCAAATGAAAAACGGTGCTTTTGGGTGGGACCTGGGGCTCCTCGTGTTTCATCCCGCTGCTCCTGTTACGTGATGATGGACCATTCTGTGTCATCTATGGCCAGTATAATTAACCACTGAACGATTCAATACTACTACTATTAGAACAACGACTATCTCATTTCACTATGATTAACCTTGTAAAGAGAAGCCTCATGCACTGTATAACTGATACAGACACAATTCCCATCCTTAAAATCTTTCTGCTCTTAAAAGCAGAGGCTATGCTCTTAATAGGAGAAACAAAAGCCAGAAGAGGAAAAAGAAGTACACTTGCTTACGTGCTTGAGACTGTCTTAAAACACACCAAATCTGAGATGCGGCAAGTGAAGATTAAACATTTACTTGGGTCTATGACAATGACTATTTTTAATACAAAGGCAGACATTAACATGGAACATGATGATTATGAATACAAACACAGAGGATGGGTTTTTTTGTGTTTGACCAGATTAAGAGAACCTTAAAGGCCTCAAGAAGACCTTCTGCCTCATATAATGCTAAAATGAGCAGGTCTGTTATCAACAGATGTACATAACAAGGACAGTATTTCTGATATCTCTGCAACCTGATACAGTTGATTTCTTTCACAAAAAGATCTCCTTTGCCACATGAGACAAAGAACCTGACAGCTTAGGTACAAATCCCTCAAGTGAGGGGAAAATAGCCCAAAACGGAAAAATAACACAAGATCTTCAGACTATCAGGCACGCGTGCACACACCCCCCCCCCACCCCCAGGTTAACATCTTGTATAATATTTCACATTTTTGCCAAGAGGACAAATGAGCTTATCATGTCTGGAGTTTTTCTTAGCAAAATTTTCAGTTTCTCTTAATAAAAACACTTGAGAAAGTGTAAACGAGCACTGTACTTGTCAGGATATTGAGTATAGGCAGTCAGCTTTCTTCAAGACCTCTAAAATTGTCCCTTAAGGTAGTCATTTATCCCAGAAGAGATTCAACAATTTTCTGCTTTGCCTCATTGATGCTTCAGGTGAAGTTTCCTTAGGCAGTTGAGCCAATTACGAACAGCTCAATGATGCCAAAAAGCAAGCACCTGTTCATAGACAAACCTGTGCCTAATATAACCTCCCACTGAAAAGATTTTATGTATTAGTCACACAATTACAGGTTATTTACTAATTGTGTTCATCTTGAGATGGATTGCAAAGTCATGAAAGTTATCCTTAGGAAGTGAGCAACAGGTCTCTAATTTACCATCACCAAAGCTCTACTGACTGTCATCAGGAGACCTTGTTGTGCCTGAAGTTCTGCATCTCCTGGGAACGATGCAAGCCTGATGACAACAGAACCAGAGGCTCTTGAAAGCAAATATTACTTCAAAGAATGAGCAAGGCAAGTAAGATCACACTGCCCTCTCAAAAACAAGAGAGAAAAATCCACTGCACAGCTAGTATTAAGAAACAGCGCTTACCTGGTAATAACAACTTCTATTACACCCAGAGCTCAGCACTGCATGACCTCCCTAAGCAGAGGCACACAGAGAAGCCATTCTAAAGCTACAATTACACAACCACATTGTGTTGAAGCATGTAATACAACATAAATGCTAAAATTACACTAACGTGAAAATTAATCACCAGCACATTACCAGAAAATTATTCGCATATACAAATCCTTCTGAATTTCCCAGCTTTTAATTTTAGATGAGACACACAGCTTTGTTAAAATCTGTTCAAACAGATTCTTTTAAAGTTTGTAAACAACATGTCTTACCCTAAATTACAATATCAATGCTGTTCCTTCTCATTATGTGTTGAAATGAAACACAGCTTCTCAATTTAGCGAGGAATAGTTTTTTTCAGCATAAATAAAACTCAATAGTTCACCGAGAAATGCAAGTGCTTCTCCTAATGAATGCGTACTACACTACACTCAAATGGATGTAGTTAAAAAAATACAGCAAACATAATTTTTTTTTAATTTAAACACTTCCTAGAAGTTTGTTTTTTTTAAAAACAACACAAATTTCTAACAGCCTCCTGTTTAACTGCTTTTCTTATTTTTCTGCCCTTCAGTGCTTAATAACACCTTCTGCCACAGGTTTCAAAAAAATTATTCAAAGCTCAAGGTCTTAAAACTTTCTCCCATTACCTCCTTTCTTGGCATCCCTATAATTCACATATCTGAAAACACTAACCAAAATTGCAATCTGAATCAGTCTGTTAATAGCACTACTAATTTCAGTATTTACTCATGTTTAAATTAGAGATAAGAAGCATAACATGCAATTGTTTTTACACCATTCCTATTCTTCCGTTACTCATAGAATACAAAAAAAAACCCTGGAGGCTTGAGTAAAGAAATAAAGGGTATCCCCTGTGAATCCTACTAAAATATCAAAGATATCAACAGAAACAAAACCTCAAAACTACGCAGTGAAATAATTTCTAACCGCCTCCTCTCTTCAGGGGAGGAGACGACAGGTAAGACAATCACATGAGAGCACCACTCTGCTTCTTGAAGAAACAGAAAGGTCGATCTCCTGAAAACAAGCCCTTGTTCCTCAGCTTGACTGTAAACCCCATAAAGTTTCCTATTTATGGCATCTCCCACAAGGCAAAAAATCCAAACGCAAGATGTCATCTATAAGGCACACAGCTGGTTTCCTCTTAGTATCTACTTAGCCCTTTTCTTCATCCACTCTAGCAAAGTGTGAGAAAAGCCACTTAAACAATGAAGGCAGCAACCTCAAGCTAGAACCATGAAACTAGCACCCACAGAGTCATTAACACATTACCTTAATACACTGAACAGCATAACTTACAATACCTTTTTAGAAGTGTGGAAGCTTTTTATAGTTCTTGTTTGTCTTTAATGGACCCTAACTGACAAATCACTTCAAAAAAGGCAAAAATAAGAAAGAGACATTTCCCTCCCCTTTAGAGCAAAATACAGTACCTGCACAGAGCTTGTGTCATACTTGCATCTTTCACATTTGGATCTGTAGTAAGGCTCCTGATGAGTACTGTAATCATCTGTAATGGTATGTGCTGCACAAGACTCGCCAGTGCAACTGAAGGTTCAAATGAAGTATCTGTAAATAGTTGAACATGACAACATAAGAAACTAAAAAGAAAATCCATCAGCAAAAAATATGCTTTATCTTCTTACCCTACAACTTCACTATAGTTACAAAGTTTTGAGACAATAACTCTATCCTACATCTATTATTCTATCATCACAAATGAAAACAAAATAAACAAGTCCTATAGGACTAAGGACAGCAAACAGCACTTAATTACAGACTCCTCTTGTTCCTCCACTATCCATGCAAGAAAGTGACAATCTGCCAACTTTCTCCTCAACAGAACTGAGAAGTGAAGTGATTTTTTTCTAAAAAGAAGTGCCATCCAAGTGTTTATTATAGTTGATGCTAAGCCTAGGGATCCAATGCAGCTGTTATCTCCCACATCCTATCTTAGCAACTGCCTGCTAAGCAGCTACAGCAAAACATTAAGTTAAGCTTCCTAGGTGCCTCAACAGCAAAGGCACTTTACAATGTAAAACAATACAGTATTTCACAAATTTCTAAGGTCAGAAAGGACCTGTTTACAACTGCATCTACAACACTCATACAGTAAAACTTTCCTATAATACTCCATTTTTTTAATAAATTATTCCAAAATACTCCAATTTTTATACATTTTTTTTTTTTTTACACACACGTTTTGTAGACTAAACAGTTCCAAGGTATCCCTCTGGAGGGAGCAAGGTGGAAAAGCAGCTTTTGATACTGAGCATGTTAGTTTCTCCCTGCCTGGACACCCCAAAATTCTGTTCCCGTGTATCATTTAAAACACTGCAACTGGAGTTTTTCAAAAAAATCATGCAGAGCAAGTACTAAACAAATCACCATTGCCTCTCCAGCTTTTTTTTTATTTTTGGGGGGGGGAATAAAGAGTGACTGTGCTCTCTCAATAGAGAACAAGCTACATTTTTGAGTATCTAGGCAAGGAATCGCTAATGTCTACAGACAGAAAGCTATATTTTTTGAGTACCTATGTGAGGAAGTGCCAATGCCAATGGGCAGAAACTTGCATTTTTTGAGTGTCTGGGCGAGGAAGCACCAGTGCCAAACCACGAAAAGCTACATTTTTTGGAGTACCTAGGCAAGGAAGCACCAGAGCCAACGGGCAGAAACCTGCATTTTTTGAGTACCTGGGCAAGGAAGCACCAATGCCACAGTAACACCTCCAAAGCTACAGGCTCGGCTGGCTGACCCGCCAAGCGCCCGTGTTATTCCGCACCCTCCCCGGTTCCCAGCTGCGCTCACCGGCGGCAGAGATGACAGCGAAGAGCTCCTGCAGGGATGGCAGCAGCGTGTCGGGCTCTGCCTTCCAGACGCTGCGCAGCAGCCCGCTGACCTGCGTCACCTGCGAGACGTAGAGGCGCAGCTCGGCCTCCCGGCTGCCCTGGCTTTGGAAGTGGGCGATGCTGCGCACCAGCTGCTGGCAGAAGGCGAGGGAGAGCTTTCTGCCGCGGGGCAGGCACTGCGGGAAGTCGCCCAGCAGCTGGCAGAGGCGGGCGCAGAGCGGCGGCGACGGCCGCTCGCAAACCAGCCTCAAAGCCTCCACCTGCAGCAGCTCGAACAGCTCCAGCACCGAAGGGCAGCTCATGATGAGGCGCAGCCCGGCTTGGATATAGTCGAGGATGGCGGGGTCGCGGTTGCTCAGCTCGCCGTAGCCGCGCTGCAGGAGGCCGAGGACGAGCCCCCGGTTGAAGAAAGCCTCGAACTCGGTGCGGTGGTAGCGCCCGTAGGCTTCGAGCACCTGGCGGCCCACCTGCCGCTGGAACGGATCCGGGCCCTGCAGCAGCAGCCGGGTGCTCAGGGCGAACATGGCGCGGCACTGCGCCTGGCTCAGAGGCGTCTCCGCCGACTCCACCACCCGCCGCACGATCACCCGCTTCAGCGGCAGCGGGTGCGACGAGCTCACCAGGCCCTCCAGGATCTTGTCCATCGCGGATGACACCGCCGGGCGGCGGCGGGGAGCCGGCGGCGGGGAGCCGGCACAGGCCTCGGCAGAGGCGGCGGCCACCGCCTCCCCTCAGCCCTTCCCGCGTCCCCGCCCGCCCCTCGCCCGGGCGGCAACAGCGGCCGCGCTGCCCGCCCGGTGCCCCCCCAACCCGACCCGGGCCGCAGCCCCGCGCCGACCCGGAAGGGGAGCGGCGGAAACAGGAAGCCGGGTGGACACGGCGCGTGCGCCAGCCAGTCGAGGCAGGTCCGCCTCCTCGCGGCGGCGCCGGCCAATGGGGAGCGGCCGTAGGGGAGCAGGGGGCGGGGGCGATGCGTGCGAAAGTGGGCGGGGCTAGGGGAGTGGGCGGTGTTATAGCAATGAGCACGGGGCCGTGAATGGAAGTGGGCGGGGCTTGAGGACCGGGTGAGGAGCTGGGAGTAGCAGTGGGCGGCAGTAGATGAGTGGGCGGGGAACGGGGGGGGGGACGCGAATGGCAGGGGGCGGGGGCGAGCGGAGTGGGCGGGGACTTAGTGAACTGAAGTGGGCGGGGCGATAGGAGTGGGCGGGGCTTGAGGCGGAGCGGTGGGAATTAAGAGTAGAAGGCGGGGTGGGGCGGTGCCTGCATCACAGGGGAAGGGCAAGGTTTAAAGCTTCGGGTTTTCCTTGCTTTCCCGCCCATGGAAAGTCCAGCTGGTGTTCGTGACTGTGTCCCGGTGAGAGGACATAATAGACAGGCTTGCCCATATTTGGAGGTGTTTGAGGCTGGATGAGCCTTTGTGCAGCCTGACCCAGAGGGACAGGCTGAAGAAGTGGGCTTGTGAGAACATCATGAGGTTCAACAAGGCCAAGCTCAAGGTCCTGTGCTAGGGTCAGAGCAGCCCTTGGTATGGATACAGGCTGGGAGATGAAGGGATTCCAAGCAGCCCTGCAGCGAAAAACCCGGTAGATGAGAAGCCAGGCATGAGCCAGCAATGGTTGCTCGCAGCCCAGAAGACAAACCCTATCTTGGGCCGCATCAAAAGAAGTGTGGCCAGCAGGTTAAGGGAGGTGATTCTGCCCCTCTGCTCTGCTCTGGCGAGACCCCACCTGGAGCACTGTGTCCTCGAGCTCTCTGGAGTCCTCAACACAGGGTGGACATGGACCTCTTGGAGCAGGTCCAGAGGAGGCCACAAAAATCATCAAAGGCCTGGAATGCCTCCCCTGTGAAGAGAGGCTGAGAGAGTTGGGGTTGTTCAGCTTCGAGAAGGCTCCAAGTTGACCTTATTGTGGCCTTCCAGTACTTAAAAGGGGCTTGTAAGAAAGAAGGGGAAAAATGTTTAGCACAACCTGTAGCAATGGGATAAGGAGTAATCATTTTAAACTAAAAGAGGGTAAATTTAGAGTAGATATAAGGATGTTTTTTTTTACAGTAAGGGTGGTGAGACATTGGCACAAGTTGCCCAGAGAGGTGCTGGATGCTCTGTCCCTGGAAACATCCAAGGTCAGATTGGATGGGTCTCTGAGCAACCTGATGTAGTTAAACATGGCCCTGCTCACTGCAGGGCGGTTGGATTTTATGACCTATAAAGGTCCCTTCCAACACAAACCATTCTATGATTCTAAGCGTTTGTGTAACCAGCAGTGCTTCCTCAAGGAAACCCCTGCTGTGTAACAGTGGTTTGACAGAGAAGCAGCTACTGGCAACGTCGGTGTGCGTGCTGGCAGAGTTCCCATCCTTACTCCAGCTGCTCACCCTTCATTTTACATTGGGGCAACTCTGAAATCAGCATCTGGGAAGAGGAAATGCAAGCAGGAACACAAGCACTGCAGAGCACAGTCCTTGCTAGAAAGTGAACTGCTCTTTTCACCTGTTTATCAGGGAGAGCTGACTCTTTTGATCTTTCTAATGGCAGAGCTGGAATTGCAGTTTCACAAGCCTATGTTATCTAAACATAGAGGTTCAACTTGTTAAGCACACAAGGCTAAACAACAATTAGTACAATATACATGTTTTTCTACATCCCAGCTGCAAGGTCACTTGAGCACATCCATAGTCTCTCCTCACCAACCTTCTACATTCCCATACCAGAGTGTATTTCCAGCATGAGGAAAAAGAATTCTCCAATTTCCAAGGACTGAATATTATCTCTCGAGAACTAGGTAACAAGAAAGGTCAAAAAACTGAATTAAGACTCTGATCACCTGTATGCAAACCGGGAACCAAGTTCCACTTCCTTAGACAAATAAAATCCTTTAGGCCAGCTCACTGGTCATGTGAACTGGGTGTGCTGGCAAAGCCCTCTCCCTCGTTCTTTGTTTCTCAATACAACACTTTCATGTTATGTGATTGACTAACACTGGTAATTCAACATCTGGGAAGTATGGAAAAAGAGCCTAATTAATCCTTGGTAATATTTGATGTGTAACAGGTGCAGAATCTGAGCTGGAGTTTAGGTTGCCAGGGGATATTGTTAACTTAAGGGTAAAAAAAACACCTACAAGCCCTACGGGGACAACTGTAAGATACTACAGCTGTCAAAAGGCAAAACATGAAAGCAAGAAGTTCAGAGTTGACTTCAAATTTGAATCTACTGTTTAGAAAATACTTTAAGTGTCCAGTTAAACTGCTCAGATAACTTCAACTTTAGTCCTCCATGCTCCAGTTTTCTGTTAGCTCCTCACAGATGTACAGTCTAGTTCTAGGAAAGATGGCACAAAAACTAAAATTGCAATTGCTGAGTCATTACATTGCAGTATAAATTGTGTTGATCGAGGGCTTATTTTTTTCCTGAGAACTTTACAAAGGTCAGAGACTGTTTTCACTGCTATCTTAATTATCTAAATTATCTTTGTGAAGTGTACTGTACTGGAATAATAAATAAAGCAATTTTTTTTCAAAAGGACTTTGTTGTTAATATCTGTAAAAAAATAACCTTGAAGAAGTTGCTGGATTATGTAGCTTGTATACCTGTGGAGCTTAATGCTTTATAATTTGTGATCTACACCAGAAATGTTGTAGTTTTCTTAAGTTCACTAGTACTAACTATCTTTTTCAATTTTTTTTTTTTCTAGCACTGTTCATGGTATCTTCTGAAGCCAGAAGGGGTGAGAATTCCACTCAGGAGCCTACCAGAACTCTGAAAAAGGGAAGGACGGCAGTCAAGATGCCAGACACTCCTGTATGGAAAGGGGTAAAGTGAGACCTTATCTGGAGAGAGGATCATGTGGGGAATGGAAGGAGAAAGTTTGAAAGTGACAGAAGCTGCAAAGGTGCTCAGATAAGCAGGGCGTATGAGAAAGAGAATAAAGGAGGAGAAGCGGAGAAAGGCTGGTGGTATGGCAGGCTCATGATGGAGTAGGAGAAACAGAGGGATTATGAGAGGAGCAGTTGCCATGAATAGCAGAGAAGCAAATGTGAAAGACCTGGAATGGTCATCTAAACATACAGATAGCTTCCAGGTATGTATAAATATGGGGAATACAGAAAGCCCGAGCAGCTGCAGATTAGCAGGATCAGGGGCTCTTGTGAGCTCAAAGGTCAAAAATCTGAGCAGGTTTTCAGTGCTTTGTATTTGTTTACGTTGCACTGTGGAGGCGGGGGGAGGCGGTGCTTGCTGCTTGGGATGAGGGAACAGTCTTCCTGACAGTCCAGGAGCATTCTGCCTAGCAGCCTGGTCATATCCATCACTGTATAGATGAGGCAATTTCTCCAAAAAACCCACATAAAAGTCTGAAAGTCTACAGCCTTGAGAAAAACTGAAGCTGATAGTACAGTTGGAGGGAGGGTAGGGTACCTTTACAATATGAGCTTGGAACTTGTATTCTTATTTGCATCCAAATGGCCGAGTATGCATACTCCTTATTCAATTAATTTAATTCAGGCAGTAGAACTAGAAATAAAACCAAATGGTTAAGGGTTTAGATGGCTGGTTGAGTCACTGAGTATGCTTATGACCTCAGAGCCAAGAATAACCTGAGCCGTGGGGGTGATCCTGATTAAAACCTTACTATTAGGTATGCAATTATCAACATATATTTACGAGCTAAATTTTGGAACACAGACCGTTCCTCTGTTTTCAGTGAACTCTAACTGCCATATATAAATATGTTAAAAAATGAAACTGAGTTCTTCAGTGAATAAAATGTAACTTAAAATATTTTCTCTGAAAAAAGAAAGAAAAAGAACCTGTTATGTTTCATCAAAACCAAGTATTATTGGCAAATCTGAGCAATAATTACTTTTACTGTGAAACAGCAGAAATAGCAGCAGAGGATTAACCATGGTGACATCTTCTTAATGACTCAAAAATCTTATACGGTAAGGCAGAATGGAAACTTTTTACTAAGACCCCTGGTTTAAAGATATCCTGTCAGCCTACAGACATTTCTGCATGAGATAACTGTTTTCTAGCAGAAAATTTTGTAGGTAAGGGGGCCATCCTGCAGGGTGATCCAAAGGGCTGGTGAGCCTAGATGCATCTAGGCCATTCCTTATGCCACTCACAGGAACAAGTCAAACATGCTGGACTTCCTAATGATTTACAGAGATATCCACATGGCGTGTACAGTGAATTCAGTCTCCCTGAGAAGCAGGATCCCCATATACCTGACACGGAGCGTGGTGTGGCTTGGCTGTGGGGCAGCAGGACTACTAAATCTAGTGCAAGGCAGGCAACAGGAGGCTGGGGGAGATGGTGAGCAGGCCTCCCTTTTCAGTCACAGGCTGCTGTTAGATCAGTTTCACTGTAATATGAAACTACACCAGGAGTCAGGAGCTTCTGGGTGCTAATCATGGCTCTGATATCAACTCCATCGATGGCTGCAAGCAGCTTATTTAACTGCAGGGTCGGTATCTGTCAAGTATAAATAGTGGTAGCTAGGTGCTTAAGAGCACTGTAAACTTCAATTAGATAATGTTTACCAAGTATTAATTAAGTATTTTAATTTTCCAAGTGTTGATTTAAAATGCCTCAATGTTGAGTCATCATGTTCTAGTTGTACACTGTCACATGTCCCAAAGGTTTATTCATCCAATAAACAACAGGGCACGGTTTATTTATCCAAAAATCAAGACAGCACAGCATGTGCCCCCAGTGTCTTACTGAAGACTGTTGTCATGATGCAATTATCTATTTTTGAGGACAGAAGGTTTGATTTGAAAGAGCCATTTGGTCTCCCGCAGATACAATCTATCAGGATTCAGTTTTGCATATATAGTACATATATTTGTCATGTCAAGGAGCGACATCTTTCTGAGTATGACTTTATTACTAATTCTGTGTTAGTTTTCCTCTGTTTTAATGGATGAGTGTCCGCAGGGATTGCATTTGGTAGTCAGACGACCAGAGTAGTAATCACCTAGAAAACTAGAGGCATCCATAGATTCAGCCAAGTGACTGTTAACAACTGTGATTAAAGGCTGCAATCGAGCAAAGGTGGGAGATCTCCTCAGTATTCATGTGGTAATAATCTGCCTGAGTATTTGGTTGAGACACTAAAAAGTTTAAGGAGACTCAGGTCTCTGTTGGGATTAAAAGATAATTACGAGTGTGGACTGCAGAGCCAGAAAGCTCATGTCTAAAAGGCAAGCATATCCCATGAGATAAAACGATAGATTGTACCTGCCACTGGAAATTTCCAGGAGTAAGTGGCATTGCTGTGGTTCAGCATGGCTCAGATTTTAGTTTGGCTGTGTTTGTATTCAGGCTTCTTTGCTAGATATGCCTACCTTCTTTACTACATACTCTGTCTCAGTATGGGGCTTTGCTGGTCTACTGTGATGAGTGTATTTTGTCCCTTAAAGGAAAAGGACAACTGGCAAATCTTTGTCCAATATCTTTCTCTCAAATTTCCATAACATGAATAAACACAATTTGTTACCAAAAATACTGTTCTCACTGGTATCTATCCCGTTGAACATCCTAAAGAAAGTGGGTGTAGCCGTAGTGAAACCATGGTGAATAGATGGATATTTGGAAAATGGAAACTTAGCTTTGCATTAGACTCTCCTTGATTGTTCTTAATTTATGTCTTTGTGAAATTTAGAATTACACCAGTGAAGTCCCACAGAGGTCAGAAAAGTTTAAAGTACCTAGACATTGCAGCAACTACACAGAAGCAATGTATACGCTAATCTCTTAAATTTCACTGATAAGATGTATGTAACTTTTCAAAACCCTGACAGTCTAAAAAGTGAACTTTTGGGGGCTCCATATCTCTTTGTTCTCTTGCACTGCGCAAAATGTTCCCAGTACATGTCCCAGATTTTAAAGTCAACATAAACTGCATTATGTTTAGAATGTGTAAGGCTAGATGTTTAAATTTGGAGAATCAGACTAAGTTATGCCAAAACTCCATGAATTTGTGCAATTCTTTATCTATTTTGCTTGTGCAAATGCCTATTTTGCATGCATACATTTGCAATACAAATGCAGCTTGAGTGTGTTCATATGAAAATGTGGCATTATGCTGGAATTTATATGCTATGATACATACTATTTTCAGGGAAAAAAATTGTAACAGTGATTGTTTCTCTGAAGTACAGACTGCTCTTAAAACAAGAAGACCCGTGCCTACATGAAGAGCTTCCTTTGATAAATGATACAGTTGATAAAATTCAGATACCTGCTGAGGAAATAGCCTGTTGATAGAGAGAGAGTTATACATCAGCCCAGCTATCTGACAGAAAGTAATAGAAGTAGATTGCCTGCAAGGTCATCTGTGACTCAGGAATTAGAAGGAATATGGGCTGTGGAAGTTAGCTGTGAGGCTGTGGCAGAGAACAATGCATACTTCATTGAACCTTCCCTCTAAGATGTGTCAAATATCACACCTTTCTCTGGAAAGAAAAGGTTCAGTGGGTGAAGAAAATATTAAGCATTGTACTTCACTGCATATTATGCACAACTAACTTAGCAGGTTTTTCACTATCTGATATTCATAAAACTTTAGCAAAATGTTCTGCAGTTGCACATGCATACAAATAGAAATATATTGTCATTTGTAAAAATATGACAGCATACATCATTTGGAAAAGCAGAGATGTAGCTTAAGTTAGACTGCTGTTTCTTTTATCAGTTTTTAATGAGACACTATGCAGAACCAATAGTGAAATCCTTACAGCCGTTGGCTGACACTTAGAATGTCTGCTGCTTAATGAAGGAGTAAATTGTATCATAAATCTCCTATTTTTATTGCCATTTCTTCATATGAGGAGTGCAAATCACCTTTTAAACTTAGGGGCTTCTGCTGTCTCTTTTTTTCATATATTATCCATGTATATTGTAAAGGATATTGTAAAGGAGTGTAATTTATCTGAGCCTGTATATCGAAGATGTTCATGCTATCAGATCTTCCAGATACAGATTTTAAGGATGACATTTGAAGGAATAACTGAAGACCAAATGCATATTATGACTAAAAATAAATCAAAAAAATACATGGGGAATTAAAAAAAAAAAGTAGGAAGTTAAGTTGCACAGAACAAAAATTTTGGACTTCGAGATATGACTATGGCTTGATTGGTGTGTACCTTAAAAGAGGTACTTCACCTTATTAGATCCTAGGGGAGTGCCACTATTAAGAGATATATACATCCTGTGAGGAACAAAGAAGTCTCAGTGTTTTCAGTGGGACTACTGTAATGCTCACCTAGTTATCACTGCCTGGGACTTTTTTGCTCTGCTGACATGTGCAGACTTCTCCTAAGTGAAATAATCCACTGTGTCATGCATCTTGGTTTGCATCTTGTTTCGCCTTGCATTTCCAACTGCATATATGATCTTGCACCATATTTAAACATCGAGGTCTTCGTGCTTTTCTTCTCTTAGTTTTTTGGGGAGTTTTGTTGTTTGTTTTTTTTTTTTTGTTGTGTTTTTTTTTTTTAGGAGACATACAGCCTAAATTTTCTCTCACTTCCATAGTGCTGTCATTACCAGTGGTCATGGGCTGTATGAGTTCCTTTGTTTTGATTTTTTTGCCAATGATTAAGCATTGAATTTCAGAGGCCTGAGAATTTCATCCCAGGTCATAACCATGATTTTCTTTCTCCACTTAAGTCATCAAAAATCCAAGATGAGTTTGCCAGTTCACAAAGTTCTCTTAGTGTGTTTTATTTGATCTATGTTTAAAACTTTGCTGCTTGGACCTTGAGGCAAACTTCAGATGTCTGCAGTTTCACCATTAGCTCCCTTCTGACTTGACTCTTTCCTGGCATCTAGCTGCTTACAGTTATGAAGCAAGTAATTGTTTAATTTATTCATGTTTCACTTTTAAAAAAATGTCAGTGCTGATTAAGTCCCAGCTCAATATTTCCTTGGTTATGCTCACAATACTCTGAATTATTCAGTAAACACACTGTGTCAAAAGTGTCTGACAGAGGTCCCTTTCATCCTCAGTCATCATTCTGACTGCATCTAACCTATATTGCACGGTGGAGATACCCAGCTTAGTTCCATCCTGAGCAGGCAAGGCTGCACGTGGCCTCAAATAGTAAGCAATACAATCTTAGCATTCATCTGGGCACAGCTAAGCTGCTGCTGCTGCTTCTGACACTGGAGTTTGCTTGCCACCAGTTTATCTCTGCACTGTGCTTTGTTGTGTGTAGTAAGCAGGTCCTTTGTTGCCTAAAGAAGGTCTATTTGACCAGGTCAAACTGGCTTCCAGAGTCCATCTGCAGTTTCAAAGCGTTGCATCTCTGAAATCTGTACCTCCTGTCAAATACAGGTGGAATCAGCCCTTTTCATCTAATGCTGATAAAGCAAGAGGAGGGCAGACGCACACGTGTGACTATGTACGCCTCATTTCCTTGCAACATTGAGCGAAGGTGTCTGACTTCCAGCTCAAGGAATCCTGAAATGTGAAGAGATCATACATTTTGTGTACACTGAATAAGTTCACCTAGCAATGAAGTACTGTGGAATGAGGAACACAGTAGCTCTGGACAATAACAAGGAACAGAAAATAAAGAGTATTTTATACAAACATGCAAGCATGTTTAATGAAACAGAAGTCAAATGCAGACCCACTAGCACAGATCCTCCAAAATCCGGGACAACATAAGAAGTGCATTATGTTGGTCTTGTACAAACATCCTTGAAGATTTCACACTTAAGTGAGCAGATCACAAGGAGTAATTTAGCCCTAAGACACACTGTAGTCACACTGGCAGTCACAATGTACAATTATTTTCTATCTTCTGTCAGAAATGTCAATGCAGTTTAGTGTTTTTTTTTGGAAGAGTTTGCACAGCTGCTATTTAATTTACCTATTAGATTGTGGTGGTTTTTGCTTCCTCCCCTTCCCCCCCCATATTTGAATCCCCAGAAGAAGTTTTAGCAACAAAGCAATATTCAGATTATTTTGCTCTGGAATCTGTGATAATCTTCCAAAATAAGCCAGCCTGTCCCTATTTTGACGCTTCGTGCAGTGTTGCATGCACTAATTCAAATGCATATCACAAAAGGAATTATAACCATTTTTTGGTTTGAATAGCTGAACCTCAAGCTTACTTAAGATCCATGAAAAAAAATATTGTGGGATACAGAAAAAAACAACGCAGGGTCAGATGTATACTCTGAAATGTGAAATTATGTTAATGCATTTTTATTTGGATTCCATTTTAAATTTCAGCACAGATGGATTCTGTGATAATTCAATAGCGATGGTATTTTGTCTTCATCTTAAACCAGGATTTGACATGTTCTTTGCTTACAGTAGCTGCTGAGGGGAGCTTAGGTTAATGTGTAAAGTAATTGGTTCTCTGAACAGTTGGGCACAGTCTCAATCAGTTCCAGTTTCACTATCAGATTTCTTTTAATCAGGGGGAAGTACAGTCTTTTTCTGATGCTCTGAAATGCACTGAAATTGGTTGGAAAGAAAATGTGTTGAACAGTGCAGCATAGAAGCAAATGTTCAGTTATATAAATAACTTATGATTGGACAAATATACTAAGCTTGTAGAGATTATTTGTGTTGAATCATGTGTCAGGGTGTCGTATGGACTTTCCTGCTCTGATTTCAATGTTCTCATTTTTCTGAAAAAGGACATATTCAAAGAAAAAGTCCACTTCACACAAAGCATAAGGCATCCAGAAAAAGCATTGTTTTTCTTTACTGAAGACAAAATTCTGTATTATTCACAATCATGAAATACTCATTACTGATGGTGCAAAGCATTTTAAACAATGAGGCAGATCCAGCCCCCATGTTTTTAAAAATTATATGCAACGTACTGATGTAGAAGTTATCCAATTAAAATGAAGATGGATACTTTTTGACTTGTTGTTGTTACATGTGTTTGGGTATCTTCATTTTCCTGGAATAATTTAAAGGCAATGAGAGAATCACAGAAGGTTTGTAATGTCATGAACTACTGGAAGAAAAGATGGATAATAGAGAAGAAAAATAATTTTACTTAAAGGGCTATAATTTGCTTTTAGTTTGTTAATGCTCATTTAGCTTAGCGTAAATCAAATAACTAATAAATACATGAGAAGTTCTTTCCGATAAAAATAATTTCCATTTCAGTTTTTGGAACAAAGATCTGGCTTAGGTCCATCCCCTGGGAAGGGCTTCAAAGTGCTTGCTACCCTCGTCATCACCTTAAGCCAGTAACCTGCCAGTTTGGCTGCTCTTCAGTTCTGACATAAGGATTTTTTTCTCAGGTTGTTTCTTGCACTGCTTATTATCACTGTGAGATTAACAGCTTCCTAGCTCATGCTCACTTCCTGAGTTTGCTGGAAGTATTTACCAGCTGTGTATCCATATTTCTGCTAGTGCTGGAGAAGTATCCTCCTTTCAGAGTAGATCAGTATAGCTTGGAAGGGATTGCCAAAAAACTCTACCCCTGAGGGCACTGTCTAATTACACAGAGCATTCTTATTCTTGTTTCTATGAGTATTAGACAGGTCCCCTCCAAAATTGCACCACGAGCAATGAACATCCGCTTATCTTGCAACTCACTGTGATAAGGGGAAGGTTAAAGCAGCCCACGTAGTTGTGTTCAAGCAGTGCTGCCAAATCAGACAACCCTGCCTGAATATTCTCTGTTGAGTACTTGTGAACCCTGCTTCCTACCAATACTCCACAAATACCAATGCTTTTGAAGGTAAAAGGCTTTTAATGCTTGTTCATTTACAGTTCAGTTTTCCTACTGTCTCATAGAATCCTTGCAAAAGATTAATTGTGGCCTACAACAAAAAAAGAATCACTTGCTTGTGAAATAGACATTGTAATAGACAACCTGAATGATTCAGTAAAGTCTGCAAAATGATCTTCACAGAATCACAGAATGACCAGGTTGGAAGAGACCCACTGGATCGTCGAGTCCAACCATTCCCACCAATCCCTAAATCATGCTCCTAAGCACCTCATCCACCCTAACCTTAAACACCTCCAGGGACGGTGACTCAACCACCTCCCTGGGCAGACTGTTCCAATGCCTAACCACCCTCTCCGTGAAGAACTTTTTCCTAATCTCAAGCCTAAATCTCCCCTGGCGGAGCTTGAGGCCATTCCCTCTCGTCCTGTCCCCTGTCATCTTACAGCACCTGGGACACTCAAAGAATTATGCTTGACATTAACTGGTAAAGCAATTTGATTTTGTTGGTATTGAAATTTATGTGTATTTTTAAAGTGGATCAGGAGGACAAGAAATTACACCCTGCACTTTTGACGTGCTTGATAAGTATCAACTTTACTAAAAGCCAATAGGTTGTATGTTCTAAAATGACCAAGTGCTTTTGAAAATCCTCCTCTCTGAACACCTTGACATTTTTCCTGATGAAGCTGTGTCTCACAGACCCTCTCAAATACCTGCAAAACCACTTAATTCTCTTTTCGTGACTCCCTGTCAAACTACCTTTTGATGTGATTCCTACAGAAGAGCTCCAGTTTACCTTCTGTGATTGTTTGCTGTTCTCCTGGCCTTGATTGTCTCATTATTACCTTCATGCTCTGTCTATCTGCCATCACTTCTCTCAGCTAGTGTTTACACTGGCAGTGTTGAAGAACTGGACTACTTTTTCCACTTTGTACTTCTACTGTACGCGCTAGGGCAAGGCTTGCTTCACAGCGAATATTGCCAGTGATGACAAAATAATAACGTACCAAGTTTGCATGGCAGGGAGGAAATATTACATGAATATAGGTGCATCTGGCAATATGTAAGTAGGGGCCTCCACGCACCCAGGGACTGTTCGCCAGTTCAGTGCTATGAAGAGCTTCAGAACGGGTGGAGATGACCAAAGTGTAGTTTTTCCTTAGTATGCAGGCTCATGTCCTAACAGTAAGACTGCAGAGGACATGACACGAAAAGATGTTTCTTTACAGTGGAACAGTGTAGCATTGGAAATAAGTATGAATTGAGGTGTTTAAATAAAAGGAGTTGGTATTTATCTGGAAAGAATGAGATGGAATGGATTTTTGCTTCATTTGGGCAGGTAAAATAGGAAAAAAAAACCCCTGTTATAGAGCCAGCAACACCCTTGCCATGTTGACCAACATGGGTGAGTGACATAGTGCTGCAGAACATTTGGAAGAATCACTAGTAGCAGAGCACTTTGTGTCGTACCTAAGAGGTTGCATGTATAAAGTGTTCATAATCCCGGCTGTTGGTTTACATTGTCCTCTTGCATACTAGATGATGTGCAGCAGGACCTCTGAGCCCATAGGAAATGTACATTCACTTCACAATTTTTGTAACCACTACCACAATATTTAACCCCTCTAAACTTTAATTTTTCATGTGAAACTGAGAATTATGTAATGTAATACTTCTGACATGGCTTTGTGCATCATATTTATCTAGGTAATGAGACAGTACTACTGGCAGGAGCTTTCAGTAGCTACCACAACTAGATCCTAATCTGGGCTGACTGTGTGTGATCCAAGGCTCAGACTGCCTGTTAGAACCTGTCCCCTGCTCCGAGCAGCTGCTGTGCCTTTGCCGGCTGGATTCACTTACCATGTTTCTTAAGTGAGCTTTATAATCCCACTTCTGGATCTGGAGCGATAACCTTCTTTCTCAACAGGTCCCAAACAAATATACCAACAACCATGAAACCACCTTGACCTTTTGGGGAAGGCAGTGAGAATACAGCCACCCTGGCTTTAGATGCAAAATAAGGAAACAGCAAGTGATAGCCTCAGCTTTTGTCTGGATGTATTTAGTAAGATCTTTCTTGTTCACGATAATCACTAGAAAAATCCATACCATCTTTAGGAAGCAGAATTAGATGCAGTTTTTCCTTTATTGTCTGCAGGGTTCTCCACTAAGGTGAGAAATTTGTAGTCACACAGATTCTGGGACTTGCACCTTTACTAAGAATTTTGTACACCTAGTTGCTTTCAGCTGAGTAGGAATTCCATTTAATCTCAAAAGGCTCTACTACAAATTCAGCAAACTCATATGCAATGAACACTTCTACTTTTATTTGGTTTTTTATTTTACCTTATTTATGATACTGAAGATACTTTATTGAAATGTATTTAATATAAAATGAAGGTTTTTCTTTCAAACCATCTAATACCATTGTCCAAATACCTTATCTTGCTTGTCATTAACTTAATTAGTATCTTAAAACTGAAATACATCACCAGATTCATCCTAATCATTATTTTCTGATTTGTCAGTTGAAGTTAGACCACATTTAATTGTAATGCTGTGTAAAATCTGACATGCTGGGAATATATGATATATTTCTAAAGGGCACGACAATAATCAGATTTGTCTAGACATGTAAAACAAATTTTTGATGCTACGAGTTCCTCCAATTAATTTCATGGCTTTTTGAGACTCCTGATAATTTAACTCAGATGTAGTATGGTAATTAGAAATTGTAATAGTCACAAAGATTTTAGCAGAATAGCCACCACCATCTTAAAATAACAAAGCCTTATCAACACAGGTTGTAAGTAATATTAGTGTATTAGTTCCAGTATTTGATGTATACACTAAGCCTTTTATTTAATGCAGGTACTCATCTGTCTTAGGAGGTATACATTTAGACATTAGCCAATACAGCATATCAACTTGCTCCTTAATGGCATACTTTCTTCTCCTGATACTCATTTTTCAGTTCATTATGCTCCTGTCATTGCGATGCAGCACATGCTGGCTTCAGCGGGGACCGGCACTTACCTGCAGTCCCTCTTGAATGTGGCAGGATTTCCATGATTTTCTGTCGCAGGCCTGTTCAGTAGGAAAAGAACATTGTCCAAAACCGCACTGGTAAGCTGATCGCATGTTTTAAGGAGGCAAAATGAGAGGTACCACAGTGCCACATTTTAAGCTGGTCGGTGATGTTGCCAGTACTGTGGTCAGATGTCCTCATGTTGCCACCAATTCAAGGCATGGAAAAACTGCTGTTTTTCATATCCATCCCCTTTCTTTCCCTCAAAGTCTGGTGTACAAGCAGCTGGTGGAAACACGCCTCTGCTGATGACTGTGTTCATCTAAAGCACTGATGATATTTCATGTGTCAAGCTGAGCCTTTTCCAGTTTGAGTTTGGAGTGAGGATTCTCCATACCTCATTTCCCCAAGTGGAATGAGAGGTTTCTCTTTCTCTCTTCCCCCCTGCAAACCATCCACAGATCATATAACAAAATGTGAGCTGGTGTGGGAGAGCTGAGTGAGCTGAGTGTGGTCGTGGGGGACTGAGGGAAGCCTGTCTCCCCTGTTTGCCTGTCTATCCCCGTTGGTCAGCTTGTCTGTCTGCGCTGTTAGCCTCCACAGCAGTGGCTGACAGAGAAAGAAGGGCTGTTTTGTGGAAAGGACAGACCCTGCCTCAGCAACACCCCAGCTGGGCTGGTCTCCAGCCCACCCCTAGCTGCCCTGCTCCTTGCTGGGGCAATCTGACAGGTCCTGCCTGCCAGACCTTGCCCTGACATTCCCCCTGTGCATAACCCCTACTGCCCCCAGCTCCTATTCCTACAGGAGCGAGCAGACAGCTCTTGCTGCACTCAAAAAGAGCAACACAGTAAAATAAGGGCTTGGAAATCATGGTGACATTTAAAAACCAAATATCCATCACTGAAAGATTTACTCCTGTCTTTTTGTCTCCCAGGAGAAACTTTCAACAACCTGCTTATTCAGCATGACTATATATTGATGTAACTGTTCTTTGCCACTGATAATAATTACAGGGAAAGATTATAGAAGGAAAATAAAATTTATCTTCTTTTTAAAGTTGTGGCTTGGAAAGTTTTGATGTGTGAAAACCAGTTCTAGTTAGGAGCTATCTGACTTCCCTGAGTAAAATAAGCCCACCGTGGAAGTGTTGTTAAAAATCAGGAGCAAAAATTGTCACCTAGAAGTCATAGGGGAGACAACACAGGAATTAACTGGACAAAGCTCCAAGTAGTGTAATCTGCGGGGGGTATGGGTAGAGGGAGTTGGGATGTGTGTGTGACCATGGGAAGAGTTTTCAGGAGACTCCGCTGCTTGGTCATCACCAGGAGACCTCTGTAGAGGTTTGAATTCCAGCCTGTCAAGACAGTGTGCATCAGCAGGAAAGACAAGAGAGGTGAAGAGGTTCACCTGCCATTCCCCAGTTAAAAAGTAAATTGTACAAACGGAGTGATTAATTTCCTGTATAAAAGGTAAATTATCTCCACAGGATACAGAAGGAGAGACTATTTCAGGCAAGACTGGAATGATTGTTTCTCAAAGAACAAACAAAAATCCTGAAGAAGGTTGGGAAACATAATCCAAGGCTTTGACAGTCTGGTCTTAAGCACTTACAGTGTGTTGTGGGATAAACAAGTTTCCAAGACACTGTGGACAGTCTCCCAGTATCTCTCCAAGGATGGAGAAGTGAGGGAGCGCTCCCATTGCATCTGGTGTTTCTCAGTGTGGGGTCTAGCTGTACCTCTGCCTAGGGAAGATGTGACACACATAGGTGTCTGTGTCATTGCACCTGAAGAAAAAAAGCCTAGCTGGAAACTTCCACTTGTCATTTGTCTTCCTTCAGCAGTACCTTGGTTTGTTCACCTACCTGGCTGCTTGCTTATGGGGTTCTGCTAACTATGGTACTCCCATCTCCTCTGATGAATGTTTCTGCACAGAATGTTTGAGGATACAGGCGTTTTTATTGTGAAATTAGCATCTGCCAGCTTGAATGTGTGATGCCAAAATAGCAGTTCCCCACATCAGACACCATATGTGAGCCTTATTCTGAGAGTGGGAGTTAGAGGAGGGTGCAAATAGTTTTCTCTCCATTGACCTTAAAGCTTGGGGGTTTGAGGGATCTCCCCCAGGGGAGGTGAATGTCATTCCCTGGGGAATACTGGTGGTCTTCATCAAAATAATGAAAAGCTATTCCTCCTTTATTGAGATCAGTCTGAAATGCATGACTTAGTAGACCACAGAAAAACTTTTCCTCATTTCCGTAGAGGGTCCTAAGCTATGATATTCTTCATACTTGCTGGAAGCAGAATCACCTCTGCACTATAAAAAAAATATTAGATTCCTTTTCCTTCAGTCATACTGTTGTACTGCCTTGCTCTGGTGTTCATAAAGGAATGCATTAGTAATGGAAATTACAATTATAAAATCTCTTGAGCTAGTGCACAAATAAAGCCATCAAATAAGACAAAGTGCTAATAAAATCTTACACAATTTATGGAATATTACCGTTAGTAACACTGAGTGAAGGATGAGTCAGACATAACAAAAATACAATAATACAATGAAAATATTGTAGTTATAGTAAAATGTTACTTAATTAAAGCCATTTTCCCTTAATATCATTGGATTCTACTCCCACTCTACCTGGGGCCAAATTAATCCCAGATATGACTCTGAGAGAGAGCAAATAGATGGATTTTTGCCTTTGATTAAGGCTACTCAGAAGTTTATGTCACACTGCTTCGGAAGAAGTTCTGAGCACCTTATTTTTTCGTTTGTGTAAGTCTGAGCTACAGTTTGCTAGGCTTCTTAATGTCGTGTCCCTGCATGTCCTTGCTCCATATGCTCTTGTCCTTGAACATCTTCTAATGATACCAGTGCTCCTACAGGAACAGAAATGTTTGCGTGACCCCAGGCAGCCAGTTAACTAGGGAATACTCACGTCAGTAGATGGGGCTGTACTGCACAACAGGAGCTCATTTAGATATGCTGGGTAGATCCACACTGGCACAAGCATTACATTAGTAGAGATCAGGGGAATGCATTTGAAGAAAATCTCCTGCCAGTTGTCCCTGTACAGTGTACTTTGGCCCACACTAGAGAGCAGAGGGGAGAGCAGTCCTGGATGATGCTGAAGGGATGGACTTTTCTACTGGCAGAGCAGTGCATTACCTTAACGAGCCTCTAGCATGAAAGACTGCTTGCTGAGTGTTCTTGAAATAAAACTGACAAGAAGTTGATCAGAAATCGATAAGCCATTCTTTGTTTAAATACCACCTTTGTCTCCTACTAATCAACTTCCTGAGTTTATCATAACTCTGAAGTTGAGTGTTTTCAGTGCTGCCTCAGGATGTATTAGCTACAGTCAGAGATCTGCATGTGCAGATCACATTTTTACTAAGAGTTTTCTGCCTTCTCATAAAAAAAAAATCAAACTGTAAGTTGCCCTCACTGGATTAATTTTATGTTTGTTTTGGTTTCTCAGTAATTTATTCTGTATGACTGCTGGTGTTTGAATGAAAGAGCTGTTGGAGTTCACTAGGCAAGCGATGAGTAGGTTACTTGGAGCTACCTCCCCTACCTTGTAAATATCCTGCTAGCATTAAAACATTATTTCTATCAGTTATACTAGTCTCTTTCACAGTCTTCAGTTCTGTTAGCCCCTGCTGAAATTCATTTTCAAATGAGTGTGTCTTCAGCTCTACAGAAGTTGCCTTATGGTGTTGAGACTAGCTATTATTTTTATTGCTTTATTAGCTCTCAAAAGTCATGGTGCCCCATAGAGCAAGCAGTGGGACTGATACAGTACAACCTATAAGCCCTCTTGTTTTCATTCTGATCACACCGCAGAACATGCAGAAACATAGTATTTCATATGCCTCTTTCTATATTGCGTATATGTACTGGACAGATGGGTGATTCTTCCACTGTAACTGTGAAGTTCCCTGTTCACTTTGCTGGATAATTGCTCCATTTAGCACATCTTGACCTTGATCCCTCACTTCCAGGCTAATTGTTTCACAAGGTGGAATGGCTAATCTAATCTGTTATGTCAAACTGTCAATACTTACAACCCATTTTTTTCCCCTTACAGAAACAGTGAACCAAACATTCAATGGAAAAGGAGAATCTAGAGAACAACTCTTATTCAGCTGTCATTCATACTGCTGAGTAAACCAGGTGACAAAGTACAGAGATCAATGAAATAGCACACTGAGTGCCCCACACTTTTTTGAGTTTTCCTCAACTCTTTCACTTAATTATCTAAGTGCTTCTTTACCACAGTAACACCAGAGAGGATCTATACTTACCCACTTTTATCTATAATCTCAGCTATATGAAATACTGCTTCGGTGATGTTTTCTTTTAAAAACAGCCATTCCCTGTTGCTGCCATTCCACATTCTCCCTCGGGCTATATGAGCTTTATGCAGGAATAACTTAGTCTCTCAACCAGTGTTTTTCTTCCTTGTTTTCTGAGAGAGGCATTAACTTCTCTAAAGAACTTCTTCCCAGGGACTTCAGACTGATTAAGATATCTTAATCTTCTTTTTGCTAGCACATTCAGTCTAAATGATGTAGATCTCAGTATTAGCAATGAAAACTTGTTTCCTTGCCAACCATGTATGTGTCTTGCAGTAGGGTGATCAGAGATGCCAGTATGCAGTCGTGAAGTCTATGTGTCAGCAAAGCCTCAGGTGACTTAAAAGCCCTTAAGACAACATACTTGAACAATATACTTCGGAAGGAAATCTGGATGCAAGTTGCAAGGGCTATTGCAACACTGTGGTTGTCTAAAGCAACAAAGTGGTCTTGTGTTGTCCCCAGATTTTGCTTCAGTCACTGCTAGGGAGACAAAAGAGTCTGTGGACTCAAAGAAGGCACAACCTATAGTGAGGCAAATTCCAGACAGACTCTAGGAAAAAATGAGGTTGGACAATAATTGAATCACACTGCTCAGGAAGGTTGTGGAATCTCCATCATTACAGATATTCAGCACTGGACTAGATGTGACCCTCAGTAACTTGGTCTAGTTTGGAAGCTAGATCTGAATTTGAAGTTGGTGATGCTTAGTGCAGTAGACCAAATGACCTCCAGAGGTCTCTTCTAACCTACATCATTCTGATCCTGTGGTTATAAAACATCTGATGAACTGGGATGAGAAAGAGATTGAAAGATTGAAGGGGAAAAGATAATGCTAGTTTTGCTGACTACTGTAAACATTTTTCTTATGCTTTTTTTCTGCCTTGGGCTACTACAGAAAGTTTAAGAAAATGAAGTGAAGTGCATGGGACTCAGATACGGTATGCTTACAGTAATAGTGGTACATTAAAAAAAAAGTAGTTTTTGTTTAAGTATTTGCTCTTCTTAACATGCATTTTCTTGAATATCATTGAATTTAGCACTGTTAAGAGCTAGATCTGTAGCAATACAATCTTGAAATGTAGCAGGAATGTGCATAAAGATAGACCATTTAGAATCTGTCTTTCAAAGAGAGTTATCAGTAAAACATCATCAAATGTGCTAATTACTATACCTGCTTTTGGCATGCTTGAATCTTTTCTGTGGAAGCTAGATGGGATTTTCAGTAACTTTAGTAGCTGCCTTATCCCTGACAACTTATATCCATTCCTATAAAAATCGTATTGATTTTTACATCTGTCCGTCCGTCTGTCCATCCATCCATCCATCCATCCATCCATCCATCCATCCATCCATCAGTTGCTTTGTAACTGAATCTGCAAATAGTTTCTGGCTTAAAATTCTAAATTTTGATATGGAATGATGCTTTAAATGGAAAGTTGCAGATAAGAGCAGAAGAGAATGTTGGAGAGTACTGTGGTGATTATGCTGATTTCTTATGTTTGATTGTCTCATTTGTTTATGAGTCTTTGTAAATAGTACATAAATTCCTTCGGCAAGGATGGTAGGATGGTGGTCAGTGATCTAAAAATAGCAATGAGAGCATGTGCAGATGTAGCAGTGACACTGGTGATTCATGATTTATCTGATTCTTCCACTTCAAGAAATATTTTCTTGCATCTCTGCATGCCATCTTCTTACATCTTCTCTCCAAGATCTGCTGCATTAAAAAATCAGTAGAGCCTAAAGTTGTTCCATTCTGAGCATAACAGGAATCTAGTTTTTTTTCCTGGATTTCATATCTTTAGAGGCTGTGAACAAGATCTCTGCCTTATACTGCACATTTGTAACCTGTAGTAGAAAAAATTGAAATTATTTATGCTCCAATCAGTATATTTCCTCAGAAATGCTGTGCAAACAACAGCACATTATAGCCTTTCACATACTCACACTGAAGAATATATTGTCATTCAGTGATCAGTGTAGGGGAAACTTGCTAAAGTGACATTTCAGTGTAAATTTATGATTTATTAAAGCATTTGAAATGCCCTGCTAAATCACTTTCCTCTTTCTTTTCCCTTGTGCCTTCTCTATCTCATTCATGTATAATACCTTTCTTCTTTATATGAAAGCTCTCAATGCAATACAAACTGTGCAAGCATTACCATCAACACAGTTACTACTTCTCTGATCCTGAATGAGGGATGAAGACATTGAAAGCAGTGGGAAATGACTACTGAGAAGTAATTTTAATCTACTTAATTGAGCACAGCCAAACAAGAGTTACTAAAATGAAACTCCAGTCTACTATTTGCAACAGATATTTATGTTTATGATTCTGTGTCTGTGTTTATGGTTTAGTGGTTGATCCAGTAAATACCACCATCTCTGTAGAGACAGTGAAACTGAGCTGTCTTTTTGGTCCTGAGTGTGATGCCCTATTTCCATCACCAGTAGAAGGGTTCCTGAAAGGAGGGTGTATGCTCATTAATATCACTGTGCCATTGATCTTTCTGTGGAATGTAAAGGATGCTCCAGGGTGATCCTCCTCAGCCAGTACTTCCAGCTGGACAGGGCTGGGGTGGACACGTGCTGAAGGAAAGGCCCTGAGTGTCATGCAGGAGTATTTATCTCCATGATTTTGTGCAGGAACTGAGGGTCTGTTTTTGTTCAAGTAAGGGTATTTATGACTGACTCATGGTGACTCAAAAGCAAATCAAGAGCTATTATTGTATTTTCAAAGTTTAATGGTACATTTCTGATCATCCTAAGACCAAATATGAAGATTTGGAGTCAAAACTTAACCCTGATCTGGTAGAAGTCAGTGGGAGTTCTGTTGAGTGTAGGAGGACTCAGATTTTACACATAACAGCAAATATTATCTCTCACTTGACTAACCAGCTCTCAGGAGAATAAAGGGATTAGAGCCTAGGGGTGGGACGGTTGTCAGTAGCTCTCTTAACTTCTTTCATTCTCCCCAAGTTTGTTAATTAAGGGAACTTCAGAGGCTAAGAAGCTGTTAAATGAAGAGCTGCTATGGCTACTCTCCCTGGGGAGCTCACTCTTGCTGAAGAGGGCTCCCTCCTGCTTGCTGCTGAACGTCATATTAGGAAGGCCCTGCAGTCCTTTACTGTAATTGTTAGCTTATTTGGTGAAGTTCTTACATAGTTTTTTTAGAAGCTATTAAAATTTGCACTTTTATAGCCCTGGAGCCCTAGTTCCCATCTTTGCATTTACAGGAGCAGCTGTGTTTAATTAACAGCTATGACTGGCACATTGAAAAATAATACATAAAATCAGAGGTAAATAAGCATACTTTCATCCAGAGTCTATGTGGAGAAGTAGCCTTTATATCCCACTAACAAGATGCCTACTCCATATACCTCTGCTTGATAACAACTAATGGCTAGAGACGTAAAGTCTCTAACAAGTGACATTCCTGCACTACTGAGCAGCCTGCACCACCACCGATGTGAGCTAGGAACACAGGGCTCTCAGCACCCTACAGCTGCTGCTCTTCAGTCAGTATTTTGTTTAACAATATATCAGACTTCAGTCCTTGGATTCAAGAGTATGTGCTCTTACCTCTTACAGCTCTAGAGTCTGATGTGAAGAAAACTTGCTTTTATCACTAAATTTCAGCAGATGTGACTCTGATCACATTTCAGGAGTGAATTTGTTGTGGAAGTAGGAACTATTTTTGCAATCTCAGTTTCACAGAACCAAGCTAGAAATTATTTAACATTGGCAAAGCAGACATATATTTTTATAATGGGAATGAGCTCATGTTTCTATGATTCTTGATGATAACAACCCAAAGATACAGTTTTTGTATATCTGATATAGAAAATTAATTCCCTTTGGCATAGCCCTGCAAGTGAGTGCTGAATAAAATCACAAGGGAACGTGTGCATTTTTATAAGTACATGGATCCGCTAGTATTGTATTTTCCATTTAAAGGAAATCAGATCAAGTGCTGCTTATGTCGTCATCTGTTACTACGAGTGCAAATGGTATATTATTTGAATCTCAACAGGGAAAAGCCCACTGCACCTGTTTCTTCCAGTTCAGTCACCTTTCCATGAAATGTAGCTTTGCTTTCAAAGCCCATGTACTGGTCATGGTGCATGAGAACAAGATAACCTAGCTAAAGTTTCATAATCCTGTCCAAAGGGTCTGTAATTCAGGTGGCAGGAGAGAAGGGGAGGTAGAGGAGTAGAAATATTTTTAATTTATAGACTCACGCATGTGGTACAAATACCTTTGAGACAATAAGCCAAGTTCTATTGAAATCAGTTGGAGCTGCACGTTTCAGAGGCTTGTGAGGATAATTGTGGTGTTGAACCTGTCTTGAGGGCCTCCTTTATGTTACAGAGTAGCTGAGTGCTGATGTATTTAACTTTCAGTGTGTCATTTCAAACGATTCCAACTAACTTGGACCCTGAGGTGACACTTTACAACAGCAAGGTTCCTATGTACAGAACACAAGATGGGGATGGCAAGTTGTGCATGAAAAAAAGTCTTTTTGTTTGTTTATTGTTGTATTCTTTTAAACATAAAGTTCTTTGGGTTTTTTTTTCCCATAAAAAGTAGCAAGTGAAGCCCTGTTATTTATCAAATCCAGACACAATGCACTTAATTATAGTTGGAAAATCCCTTGGTCACAGTAACCTCTCTTTCAACAAGAAAATTCTGACCCTGAATTTTGGCCACTCACTACAAGAAGGACATTGAGGTGATGGAGTGTGTCCAGGGAAAGGCAATGAAGGTGAAGGGTCTAGAGCACAAGTCTTATGAGAAGCAGCTGAGAGAACTGGGGATGTTTAGTCTGGAGAAGAAGAAGCTGAGGGAGACCTTATCGCTCTTCACAGTTATCTGGAAGGAGGTTGTAGTGAGGTGGGTGTTGATCTCTTCTACCAGGTAACAAGCAATAGGAGAGGAAATGGCCTCAAGTTGTGCCAGAGGTTGGTTTAGACTGGATATTGGGAAAAATTTCTTCACCTGTAAGGTTGTCATGAACTGGAACAATCTGCCCAGGGAATTGGCACGATCACTGTTGCTGAATGGCAGGAACAAGACATGTAGACGTGGTGTTTAGGGACATGGTTCAGTGGTGAACTTGGCAGTGTTAGGTATATGGTTGGACTTTATGATCTTAAAGGTCTTCTCCAACCTAAACAATTCTATGATTTGACGTCAGAATCCTCCAAGCCATTATTCGCTGGCCCAGTGGCAAGGCCGTGGGCTGAAACAGGGACTAGTTTTTGCTCTGTTGTTGTAAACATCAAGAGGAGTTGAACCATAGTCCTGTGGCAGTTTGATGTTACTGCATGATGTTGATAGAGTGCTTAGTGGCAAATAACATACAGATGGAACAAATAATCTGTGATGTATTTTTTAATCACCACAATCATTTTTATGTGATGTGGTTTGGGTTTTGTTTATGAAAGCTCCTTTTTATGACCTTTTGGGTTAGTTTAATTTTGTGTCAACTTAGTTTTTCCTTATCTCTCATGATCAAACATTGTATTAGTATTATATAAACATTTTAAAAGATAGTAATTTGGATGATTTTATTATGAATGTTATGTGTAGTTTCCCTTGATCTTTCTGTTTATATGTCTGATAAACAACTGTAGTAGGAGAATGATTTGCTATATGTGTCTGAAGATTATACAATGCTTATTAATCAATTTATCAGCAAAATGAGAAGTACAAAAATTCAGTATAAGGAAATATACTGAAATTTCCTTAAGTCATATGCAACACAGCTATACTAATCATAACAGATGATAGAATACATGGATGAAATAAACTGAGTTTATCTGTCAGCACGTACAAGTCAATTTATCGGGAAAGCATGTTTACAATATTTCAATTTCTGCTATCCAGAAGTGAAAACCCCAGACCGAAAAAAACCCCACATACCTAATAAGAAGACTCTTCTTTTTATAGGCCTTTTATTTCCCCTTTCACAGAGCTCTGTAATCCTCTTCAGTGTATGTAGGTGTTCACGAATACTCAGAAGGAGCACCTCCTGGAAGAGCTTCTGGCAGCTGGGAATTGGCTGCAGTGCACACAGCAGTGTTATCAGTGCTGTAGGTTTAACTCTGGTACTTCATGCTTTCAGAAAGCAATATTGAAACGACTTGTCAGGATAAACTTTGTATTATGCATTAGCTGTTAGTAAAGCTGGTACTGGAGCAAGAATGCAGGCTCCGCACAAATATATCTTTCTTCCTTTCCCGGCCTTCTCTGAAGGGTAGAGACAGAAATATTTGCATTTTTCCCCACAAATTTCAAGGAGTGAGAGACTGCAGTGATAACTCGTGGTTTTTTGTTGCGCTTTGTATGTTTTTGAGTGTAGTGAGGAGAGCGATTCTGAAGAAACAAGTTTTATGAGGTAGTTTGTAAACCTTAGAGTATTACTGGATTAAATGCATTATTTTTGGACTCCAACAGTAATTCTTAGTCCACACAGTCCAGCTTATCTGCAGTTACCTACAGTCACATTTTCCTGCTTCCGATTCAGACAGTTAAAACCCTAATTCCCTAGCAGCACTCTTCACATAACCAGTTGCTGGTGCTGTAACCACCTTTATGTGACAACTGCCTGTAGGCAATACAGTCACATGGCAGTGCAGATGAATGCCTATGGCTCCAGCTTTTGGAGTTGTACAGTGGTGTAAAGTTGTTTACATTCACTTAGGAAATGTGAGTTTTGCAAATACAAAGAATATCTCCAAAGACACAAGTCAAGCATGACTCATGAATACAGTGCCCTTCTGAGGACATGGAAAAGGGGCTTCGAGTTGTCCCTTCCATCAGAAATGACACCTCCTACCATGTTAAAGAAAGGGCAGGAACAGGTATGAGTAACAGGCACAGGATGGGAGTCTGCAGGGAGAAACACTTTATCAATTCCGTACAGGGCCCTGGATGACATAATTTTTGCTTTGGAAACAGTTTGGGTGCAACATGGAGATGTTCTGAGAGAGTCGTTGCTTGCAGGCTGCTGAGGCAGAATTGGTAGACTGAGGGCTGGTAATGGAAGAAATAGCTGGAATAATATGAAACCCTGAAGTACAGTAACAGGATGTATTTTCTAATGTAAAAATTTTATGATGGCTGTTTTTTGGAGTAGGATGAAATCCCGACTGAATTGCAATTGGCACTTTGTTATAGCAGCTTGTCCTGAATTTCTCGTAAACTGAGACAGGGTTGTTTTGGTAGAAGGTAAACAGTCCCCCAAAGGGAAGAATGGTACTAACGCACTCCTAGCTCTATATCAGAAAGAATTGCCTGCTGTCCTTCTATAACTGGAATTTTATTCTAATATCATTCAATCCTTCTGAATTCCATCTTTTTTCTCCAGATAATTTTAAAGAAGCACATGTACTCAGAGCTAATAAAAATATGTTTTATTGAAAGAGTTTTTATAAAGAAACAAATTTCTGTCTCGTAGTTCTTGTCCCTTCCCCATTATATCTTTTACTTTAAAGAAACTTTATCTTAAAGTGAGGAGAAATATTTTGGAAAACATTTAAATGTCTTGTTTAACAGCTGCAGAATGAAGTGCCTTGGGTTTTGCTCTTATTTAAAATGTCCTTGCATAAATTAACAGAACTGAAACATTTATAATTTATTTACATGTTTTGACTGTGAACTTGTATTACAAAAAATTTTATTAACTGAAGAAGCCACAATAATTTACCTTTTTCTCCCAGTTTGGAATTTAACAACTTCATTTTCTAGTCACCGCTATGTACTCTTACTTTAGAAAGAAGAAATATGGAAATGGGTAGCCATAACATCTACAGAAATTCTCTGGGATGCCTCTTCAAATTTATTTCCTTTTCTGTAGCTTTCATCAATTGTGGTTACATTTGGTTTTGTTGTCCTTTGGGACAAAGAGCATACTTGACCATGGCAGCTTATTATTTTACACCAGCAGTAGCAGCAAAATGTTGACTACCACAAAATTAGACCAAAGCCCACAGTATTATATGATTATAATCCCTGCCTTTTTTGTCTGTCTGCTGCTTTGTGCACTCCCACCAGCCTGGCCCTGGGAGATTATTATAATGTTGCCAGTTTTTCCAAATTGGGACTGAATCAGTTGCAGACCCCCATGGTGGATTTACTGCCGTGAGTTTTCTGGGAGGCTCCACACTTGCTTGTGCTTGGCACTGCACAAACACACAGCCAGAGCTTGTGTCTGATCAAAAAACTACCTCAAAGCTGCTCAGGAAAATAAGTGAAGCAGAAGGTGGAGCTGAGACTAATTAATCTAGTGTGGTGACTCCAAACATCAATTAGCTGGGAATAAATTTTAATCCCTGCTTGAGCCAGGCGGGATTTCATTTGGTATCAAGAGGTAACAGGCTGTATCGTTCATTTGCCACACTTTGTGTTCTGGAAAGAGGCTTTATTGTATGAGGTCCTAATCTTTTTGGAATTTGGACAGACCGGGTCACCTTATTTCTGAGAATACACACGGAGCTGCCTAGGACCAAGGGTGCTGAATGGAGTTTTTTCATTTTTATTGGGTGCCACCCTTGTCAGTAGCGCCAGTCTCCACACCAGTTTGTGTACTGGTTTGAGATGGTTGGCCCTCCCCCAGGGGAATGCATGCTGCAGCCCAAGAAGCACAGTCTCAGCAGAGCATGGAGGCCGCCACAGCTTGTCCTTGAAGGGCTGGATGCTGTTAGTCAAAGTAACAAATGAACAGCAAAAACAAAGATATATTAAATTTTTAAGTCATATGTTAATTCAATATATAGGAAGCAAATCATTCTCGAAGCATCTGATTTGACATCTCTTCAGCTGATGTGAGAGCCCATGGTAGCCTGTCAGACCTGGTTTCAATGCTGTCCAAATCACTTCTTGACTTGCTTTCTCTGCAGAGCTGGGAATAATAGTTACTGTGCAATTGAATGTAATGTCTTGGGTTGTGAAGGGCAGAAAAATATTAACCACAGTTGGCAGAACAGCTGGGACTTGAACAATTAGCCTCCAGACACATAGATAAAGCTCTCTTCCTCAAAGCCGCAGGACATTTTGAGGGGGCTTAGTTCTTCATTCTCATTTTGCTTTGCAAAAATTGTGTGAAAGTTGCAATATTATATATAGCGACAAAACAGCCTATAGCAGTGACCGGAATTATGCTACCTGTGATTAATGAAAAATGACAATGCTGCCTGTGTGTGGCCTACTTCAGCGTGAGGAATCCAAAAGTTACAAATACAGAGTCTGCTCTTCATCCCACTGATCTCTGTGGTGAAGGAGTCATCGCTTTAGCTAATGTAAGAACAGGCTGCTTGCAGAGCTAACGTACGAGCTACACATGTGGCACAATTAATCTTTCACTGTACTGTTGCCACTACCTGTTTGAATCACTGTAAAATCCAACCGTTCACGGCATCTCTGCATAACTGTGCAAGGCAGAGGTGAGAAGCAGCACAGCCACTTAGGTCTGCAGAGGGAACAGGTCCACCAGCGATGGCCCCATCATATTACCTGTGCTAGGCTGCTTATGCTTAATAAAATCCTTCTAAAATAATGAATACTAGCTGGTTCTAGACTTTGGAACAGATGTTTTCTCTTCTTTTGGTTACTATCTGACCTACCAGGGCCAGAGAAGACAGCTGCAAATACAATCTTTGGGGCATGGGCTCAAATGACCTAGAGGAGCTTCCCCTCAGCACCTGTGTACTGAAGGAGTCATAAAAAGGTGGAAAAGGGTAAAAATAAAGCTGTTGTACACGGTTCTGAGGTGTACAGCAGTCCGCAGGCTGCATAGAATGATCTTCTGGAAGCTGGCGTAGCCAATAATTTACCCTCATTTATTCTAGGTTTATTTTTTTAACCTCCAAAATGGCCTAGAGTCTGTAGAGAAAAAAATAAAAGCAATTACGAGCCATGCAAATTCCCATACCTTTTGTTTTCCTGGGTACTCCCCAGCCAGTACAGCATCACATATCTCTTAGTTGGTTTCTTTTGAAATCAGGCACCTTCAGCAACTCAGTGCCCCCTTCTCACAGCGCTGAGGAAGTGATTCATTACTGACTGAGAGAGAGGACACTGTGCAATTGGAATCTGTTATGACTTGATTTTTCTGTGCTGTTTTATTTGCTTTTTTTTCTAAATAAGAAAAATTCCTGTGAACTGGGAGTAGTGTCAGTTTTGTGATCAGATGTAGCCTGCAGCAAAATAAACATGGAAATGGTAAGGAAGACCTTATATTCACTATCTGAAGCTTTTTGTTCAGTATAAGATAAAGGTCATTCTGGAAAAACATGCCAAGAATTAGACTGAGGCTGTCAGACATCGAACATAACCAGAGGAACCAGAAGGTTTAAAAAGGATTTAAAACAGTAAGGGGGAAGAATGTACTACAAATATTTTTAGAAATCTGTGCGGTGCACACACTGAAGAAAGCTTCAGGTGTAAAATGATCTTTCCTGTTACCATGTAGAGATGCAGCACTACAAACCCAACCCTCAGCCATCCCTTGTGTTTTCCAACCATGTCAGTGAAGTGAGATGATACTTTTAGCAGACACTTACATGCTAGATTACAAAACCAAACATATAGCTGAAAGAACAAGCCTAAACAGATACAAGTGATAATACCAATTTCTGAATCATTTCCTGAAACGTCCTTTTGCTTTGAGGTGTCTTATTCCTGCTAAAATTGGAAGAGGTGGAATGTAATTTGTTACGGAGGTCACTGTAATCAGGAAGTGTAAATTTAAAAGCAGCTCTTTAAACATTGACAGGAGTGTGTAGAATGTGTTTTTCATCCCTCACCCCATCCTTGTCTGATTCAGGATGACATTGGCTTTCTCCTTTTGTAGTCAAGGTTCCAGAGCTTGTAGTACACAAAGTATGAGGGCAAGGGAAGCTCTGATTTTGAAGCTGTTGGCTTCTTACCTGGTAGGCAGATATGCAGGATCAAAAATCCTCTGGGACTGGAAAGCTTAATGGGTGAGGATTGGAGATACAGCACCATTTTAATCTGATTGGCACAGAAACTGGTGAAAAGTTAGCCTTGGTCATCGGGCTGGATCAAATTAGTAGCTTAAGAGTCTCTTTCCTGTTCTAATAATATCACAAAGAGCACCACCATGGCTGTTTCATGTTGCTACTCTTTTTCACTGTGCAAAGGTGAAGGGTAAAATGACAAAGCAGAGTGCCCTTTTTGGGGGCAGTGGCCTGGCTGGGAGAATAGTCCTGGCATTTACACCTTTTTTTTAAATGCAGGAGTAAGTGTGAACTGCCTCACCAGCTGGTGGCCTTCCACAAGCAAAGTGGAAAAAGAACATCTAGGAATTTGGCTGGGCACTTCCAGAGGATGTCTCTGATGTTTGAAACTGGATAATGCGATTCAGAAAGGGTGCTTACAAGCTGGTTGTAATATAGCTCATACCAGCTTGGACCAGGCTTGTGTTGCCCACCTTGTAGCAGCTTATCCATTTATAATCTGACAGTGTTGAAAAACCTACACGTAGGTAGTAGTATTTAGGGAGTATTCCCCTCTCTTCACAGCTCATCAGTTCTGGCTGATCCTGCCAATACTGTGAGGGTGGCACTGTCTAACTTCTAACTTAATACAGGGCAGAGGTGAAAGGGGTGAAAAGACAATCAGTTTAGAGTTGCTTCATTGAAATTAAGCTGTATAATTATTCTATTTCTGGGCTAGATCCCATATCATAAGCACAAGTTGTTCCAAGAGCTTTTTTTGTATGCATAGGAGATGACTTTTGTATGGTTTAGGGCAGATAGTATAGCTTCACTGCCACTGTTAGGACTCTAGGAGTGCAGCAGGGTGCCAGAGAGCACAGCTAAGGCTGTCAGGGTGTGCCTATCCTTGTTCCTGGTGATGCTCTTGATTGCAACTTAATGCTAGGACAATTTAAAAACTCCTCTATAAGATGACTGACAGATGTGTGACGTGGTTGGCCTAAGAAAAAAGGAAAATACACATGCAGGCACTGAATATTTGGACCATAGTGCCTGAGAGTATCTGTAGGCAATAGTACTAGTATATATATATTTCCATGCTTTTTTTTCTGTTTCAGAATGATAAACATTGTATTCAGTTACTCACCAAAGTTAATAGAAGATGCCAGTAGCAGGCTGCGAGACTGAATTCTTTATTCACAGAAGATACTCAGCAGAGGCAGTGACAACGTTCACTTCCCCTAGACAGTTCTTTCAATTGGCCTTTATGCTCAGTCACCATCTCTGAGACATTAAAAGGCATTTCAGTCACAATGTTTATTGAATCCTTGCCCTTTCTGCTTAAATTGCCTGAAGGGAAGGCAAGTAATTCTGGTGTTTTGGGATGTAAATAGTATGGACTGGTTTTTGAACACCCTTTTTTCCTCCCCTCCAAAAATTATAACTATGATTTATAATAAGGATTTTCAATTTATTTAAAACTTTTTCAACTACAGTAATTTGCATATATGCCTAAGTATAGACTGTAATGCCCAAAGGTTCTTTGCTATTTTATGGAGTTGGTTTATTAGGAATAGCTCCTAACTGGGCCACGGGACCACCTCTCTTGTACAGAGGCAAGAAATTAGGAGCTTCTGCTTACTTCTAACCTTGCATGCAGCATCCTCAAGCACAGAATGATATGGAATAGAGCTCCATCCCTCCTACATGCTGACTCATTTACCTCTGCTCATCTGGTACATAAGTCAGTAGCATTTACCTCCTCTGTGAAGCATAAAAATACTTTTTTATAGTTCTCAGGCAACAATATTTCTTCTCCTGCAAGTGGCTATGTACCTAGAATGTAATCACACTCTTAGTAGTTAATTTTAGGAAGAGAGAATAAATAGTGGGCTGTCAAGATTATCTGTATATTTAGCATCTTGGTATATTTCAGTTTTATTCTCAAATGTTCATTATTTGGCAGTGGTAGGTGAAAGTTCCTGTCCCCCTTCTTCCACCCCCACCCCCCCATTAAGTAACAAGACTTTCATTTGGACAGCTTATGGCTCTTAAGAAAGTTAATCTGAAGGGATCTTCTTTTCTTTATATTAATTACTGAAATAGCCTTGTGCAGAGCACATGGTAGGAGAAGATATGTGTCAAGGCGCAGCTTCCTTTCCTACAAATTGTAGGATTTTTGAAGGCTTATATTAGCTGAAATCTTATGAGGGATCTAAGGTTGGTGTTTCATTCACTGTAGTCTGTGTAGAGAGAAAGTCAGAAAAGATCCAGGTCACCATTACTCAGCTCTTTTTATTGAGAATGCAAACAGAGTATTAAAAGATAGTGCTCAGATTTAATAGTTTTTTGTATTTGCTCTGCACCAGTGTAGCATTAGTGCAAATGGATGTACTTCTTGTTTTCTGAAAGTGGCTGGGGCTGTAACATTTTGTCTGCTTCCTGTCTGGTGTTGCTTTTCCTTTATTTTCACAGCCCTGTTTTAATACAGGTTTGACTTCCCCTTAATGTTGAATCCCAAGCTAGCCTAACCAAAAGGAAATATGTTACCACAATGAATGTGAGGCAGAAATCATCTTTCCATTGAGGGAAATCAACTACTTCAGGAAAACCAGCAAACCAAAGAGAACCAAAACCATTGAGGCAACAGTTCTGGAAAGAGGGCGACCAGCATCTGCCACCACAAGGAACTCCAGGTTGTTCCATAAACTAGCCACTGAGTCTGGGCTTGCCACATTCATGTGGATCTGTGGCTTCCTAATGGAGCTGGGCTGCACACCAACAGCTGGCAATATGGTTACACATTCTGGGACTGCCCTAAATATGCATGGGGAGACTCAGATCCTCCTTATTCTCTTATGGAGAACTCCACTAGGGCTCTCCATAAGGAAATGGTCTCCCATCCCACCCCAAACACCACGCAGGACATGTGAAGACTCGGACTGTGCTATTTCATGGCTACCTGCTGCTCAGAGTCTTTCCTTCACACTTCTTCCTCCGATCACCAGGCAGGGATCCCATCCAGGTGGTCCCCCTGAAGTCCTCCCAGCACCCCTGCAGGACTTGCCTTGAGGATGTGGCTTACCACCTACAGGAACAGGGATTTAAGGCAGAATACTCTTCACCTAGAGCTAGCCTTAAACAGCCAGTGCTCAGAGTGTTATGATAAACTTTTTCCTTCTTTTTATCTACATTGTAGTATTACATGGATAAAAAAAAAAGAAACAAAGGAAAAGAAGAAAAGCTTTCTCTTATTGCTTTGTAGCAATTTAATCTCCTCTTGCATATTCTAACACCAGTCATTCCTGATCAAGTAGTTAAAACCTTGTGTTTTGTTTTCAGTATTCTGTGAGCAAAGGAGTAAGTCTGGCTGCTATTGAAATAAAGAGGAGTCTGCTTTCCAAGACCAAAATAGTTTATCATCTTCTGCCCTCAGTATATTCTCAGCTTTTAGCTGTTCTGTTACTAAGGGCTCCTGTGCAGAACTGGTTTGTTGTTCATAGGCAGAGATGTAACTGTCAGGGTAGTTTAGGTGTTCTGGTCCTATATCCATTTTGACCTATATTTACTACTGCCTTATATTTCTTTTCTTAGATATTTCTTTGCTTTTCACAGTTTGTACTGTCATTAGTTTCCCCTGCCTTTAACCTGCTGCTGCTGTGAACTTACCGCAGTAGTGATTTAGGAGTTGTCCTACCTACTGAAGTTTTGTGGATGAAAGATTCCAAGATGCATCCTCATCTGCAAGGTTTGAGGATTGACATGCTCTCAGTTTTGTGAAGGAGGAACAAGTATTGACAAACATTCAAAACACAAGAGGCCTGGAAACTGCTGGGAGAGAGAGCAGTTAGACTCTCAAATACCAGGGGAATTGTGTTATAGGGCATAGTGTAATAGGGAAATATTTTTGGTGCCAGACAGAAGACCTGATAAGAGGAGAGCTGAAGGAGTTTTGACTTCTGACTTATCAAGTTTTATCCTTCAGTTAAGACCTCCACAGAAGGGCATTTTTCCAGAACAAACTCAGTGACAGGGACAAAAGAGAGATTCCAGTAAAAATAATGAAGAAAGGATTAAAAGGTAAATAAGTAAATGAAGAAAATCATAGAATCATAGAATGGTTTGAGCTGGAAGAGACCTTAAAGATCATCTCATTCCAACCCCCCTGTGATGGCAGGGACACCTCCCACTATCAGGCTGCTCAAGGCCTCATCCAACCTGGCCTTGAACATATTTTCCCTTTGAACTTTCCACCAAATCCTTTGATCTATTTTTGGAGTTACGTTCTCTCTGCTGAGGAAGATAAAGCAATACCCCTTAAAAATCTTTTCACAGGTATCAATTGTTTGTCTTGTTTACACCAGACGGATGAATTCTTTAGGTCTTTTTGCTCCATCACCATACTAGATGTAGGGAAAGGGGGAAAGACTAGCAGTTGTTATGCTAATACAGCTTGATTAGTATGTGAAACCAAAGCTTAAAATCAAGTGCATCCTATTATTTTGACAGTTGGCCCAGCTTTTATAGTGAAATCTTTTTCCTGCTCTATGACATGATGCTAAAAAATATTGTCAATTGCTTAGATTTCAGCTCAGGATTATGTTTCCATTCCTATTTATGCAATAGCTTTTAAACAACGTTATGAGATTTTACAAGGACCAAATCCTCCACACGAGTCACTCCACTGAGCCGAGTAAAACGAGTAAATGCAAATTAGCTCCTTCAAAGGCAGTAGAATACATCCCGATTTACAATGGTGTAACCAGGTCACTAACGTTATTATGACTATCTCTGTGAAAAAGGAAAAAAAAGAAGACAAACAGACATTTGTTTAAACTCTCCTGAGATGGTCTGGAAGAAATTTACAGGTTATCAGGCATGACTGTTCAGGAGAAAAATCTGATGGTGAAGGTTTTGAACAAACGGTTGTTAATGAAGCAAAACTTTCAGGCTCCAGTTCGGTGAAGAGTGAGGCTCTCGGTACTACACACGGGTCTCTTGTCAGAACACTAGTGGAGTAATTGCACGAGGAAACAGGGTGACTGCTGCAAGCAAATTCACAAATTGTTTAGGAGAAACGGTACACTTAGGAGGTAGGAAACACTGACTTCAAAGGCCTGTTTTTTCACTTTGCATTTTAAGTTATTTTACAACCCAGCCTAGCATTTAGATCACTACACACTAGCCTGAGAAACTACTGCCTGGGAAGACAGCCAGGAGCTAAGAAAATTAGTGGAGGGAGAAAACATGTTCTGTAAACACTGAGCTTCGAAGAAGGTATGCTCTACCTTGGTATTTTTACGATTTCCTTGGGACTGATATTCATATCCTTGAAGCAGTACGTGTGTATGTGAATAGCAGTTACTTCTTTTTGATGAGAAGTGAAAGGTTTCGCACCTCTGGTTCCTTTTGCTTTATTTCCTCCTGTGTTGACCTCTCTCTCCATCCTAGTAATGGGTTAGACCAACTCTTTTACAGCAGTCTAAGACTACTGAATTCAAATTAAAGGTGACAAATCTTTCTTTCTATTTTGTCACTGCAACTTTAAAAAGGGAATGTAGTACTGTTTACAACTAAGCCCTCCTTTCACTATAGAGAACAGCATACAATTAGCTTAGTAATAAACAGAACCGTAGTCTACTAAATATTGTAAAACTATAAAGTTTTAGAGAGGTTAGTTCTGCACCTCATTAGCCTGCCAAGATGAGTAGTTGTATTCATTTTTAAATAAGAGCACATGCCATTACAAGAGTGAAGCTTGGACAGAAGAAATTCCCTTCAACTATATTGCATAAAACTGATTCAGAAGGGTGTAGTGTCCTCTGAAGATGCAACACTGTCTTTCATGGAGCTCATGTGGAGGGCTAGAGGACAATTACACTTCAGACAGAAAATATATTTTTAGGAACAGAGTTATAGGATAAAGCATAGGGCTGCTAAGGAAGAATATTTGCATTGTTTAGTATCCCATCCTAAAATACGGGAAATAAACTGGAATGACATGCCTGATCCAATTTGAATTAACTGCTCAGAGATGCTCATTGATCTTTCCTGTGGTATAAATCAAATAATGCTATAAATCGTGGACTATAAAGGTGAATAAGAGGAGCCTAGGTCACACATCAGCATTCTGTGAAGCGTGTGAGCTCCGATTTGCTTCTTAAAGAGGAACATCCCAACTATTACCTGAATTAATTGAAAACAGCATAGCATTAAAATTGTTTTTAGCTTCCTGAATTATGGGGTTTATGTGCGAAATTTGAACAGATCCCAAAATTTTGGCTAATGAAGTAGTCCCAAGTTATTAGGAAATTGAGATATTTTACAGCTAAAGGGGGGTTTATACAAAATGACTGAAACTTCAGAATGTAAAAGGGAAGGGATAGCTCTTGCAAACCTAACAGAACCGGCAAATTTCTCTACTACTGGAACGGAAAGGTTGTGCTGGCATGACCAGTGATGAGTAGAGCTTTTTGAAATTGAAAATAATAAAACCTATTCGTATTCCTGCATGGTCCGCAAGAAGCTGAGCACATTAGATGCTTAAAAACAGCAGCAAGTTGTCTTCTCTTAAATGACAAATTGCTTTGCAGCACAGAAACCTCACCCAAAGTGATTTTATGCTTCTGTTTTCTATAAAATATGTGATTGGCTTTATGATCATTTTACTTTATTTTATTGTTTTCATATGGATACTTGTAATAAATTTTCAGCATTATTTTTACCAGTAGAGCAGTAAAAAATAGTAATTATAGAGTTATAGGGTTGCTGAAATTACTTATGTTTGCATAAATATACGTTATACATTCTGTCACTCAAAATCATTGTTAATTTATTACCTTAGGCAGAAGGTGGCTGAAACAATAAACAGAAACCCTATTTGAATGGCTTTATTGCCTTTTAAAAAGCCCTGAACAGAAAAATGACTAGTCGAAGACATTTACAGAAACATTCCCTTTCTGTAATAAAACCAACTCTAAAAATACAATAAAATAATATAATTGTAATAAAATATAATTATTGTAAAGAAATACCTATAGTAATTACTACGATTTTTTTTACACAATTGCCAACAATGATGACATAAGAAAACTAGTCTAGAAAATGAGGCAGCACTGTTTTTTTTCCTGACTCACCATCTTTCTTTCTGTCTACAAGCTCTAAGACTAGTTTCAGGTATAAAACAGAAACAGTTCTGCTCAATTCTAGTGCCAATGATATTCTCCTGGTGTGCAGCACAGCCTCGTGCCACTTTTCCCTGCCTTCAGTACAGATATTGCGCTATAGGTAAGCTTCATGCCTGCTGAAGGCTGCCTGTGGTGAGATTCGTATTGAGAGAAGTTGGTCCATTTTTCAGTGTCTGTTCTTTACAGGAGCCCAAAGTATACGGAGCAAGCCAGAGTCTGGATTATAGTTTTATACACTTCAATAAGAAATGAGGTATAAAGTTCCTGCTATTATATACAGCAGGGATCCCAGATTTAATTGGCCAGATGTTTTGACATTTGTGGTAGATTACAACTAAAACCTGGTTATTTTACATAAGGTAAAAGAACCTAAAGTTTTCCACCTAAGGTTTTCTTCTGATCAGTTCTTGTATGCACCAAACCGATGGGAAAAAACCACAAGCCTGGGGTATGTGGGCTGCCTAGGTAGGTCCAGTGGTGCCTCTGTACTCCCTCCCTTCCCTAGCAATCTCTGCAGCCAGCAGACTTTGATCTACCTTTGATGCAAACACTTTTAGGTTGAAGCACAACGTCTGCAAGAAAGAAGCGTTACTATGAAAGGGATATTCCATTACATTATATAAGCTATCATTTTTCTCCTTCTTTCTTATATCCCACAGTGAAAATCATCTACTATGAATTTGTTATAGAATTCAAAACCTTCTTGCTAACCAGAATACTGGCTGACTGTGTAGGAATGAGAGCAGAGAGGAACCTGTTGCAATCCACTGTCAGGGAGGGGTGTTCTATTTGCAGGTTTTTTGACCAACTCACCATGCATATTTGACATGTTATCAGTCACATTCTATGTGACTATGTTCTTCAGATAAATCCTTTCTTCCTACAAAGGAAGGGTTTTGATACCTTCAGGCATTCAGTTTTTTTGTCCTTCATGGTAGATATTTAAGAATTCACAGCTTCTAGTAGTGGCGTAAGAGTCTGGAGGAAGAGGTTAGTAGATACTAAGATGCTTGCCCTTTGCCTTCAACCACTTTTTTTACATTCAAATGAAAAGTCAATTACTGTTATGTGGCCTTTTAATCTGATTTTTTTTCAATATACTGTACATTTTCCAGCCTCTGTAATATTAATTGTACCTTGCAGAGCCCAGAAAATTAGCTGTGTCATGCTCAGGTAATCTCTTCTGTCATGGAAGGGGTTCAAAATAGGAACTTTTATCTGAATCACACACACTTATACTCTCTTCTTCTTGCATACTGCTCAAATTTGATTGCATTCAATCTTAGTTGCTGATGATTATTGTCAACATGGGCAAAACAAATCCTATGGCTCCTGACTTGCTACGAAAGAATCTTCAGCACTGCTATGCTGTGCTGGCTGGAAGAACCTGGTCTCTCATATAGTGACTGAACTCCAGTGAGGGGGAAAGGCACTTGCCATAGAGAAGTGTAGAACCCTTGCAAGGTGGTCATCATCATTTGTTGGTCCTTTGCACCCCACAAGCTCAAGCCTGAAAACATGCTTTTTTCTTTTATTTTAAACTGATACCTGATACAAGAAAAGCATGTGATTGTTTGACAAATATGCCAGCTGTGCAGGTATCTGGCACTAACATATATGTCAGAACTTGTTAAACAGTTTGCTTGCTTAATGCATAACGAAAATCCCCCAAGGAAAACAGAGTTTTTACCTGTGATTTGAATTACCACTGAGGTCAATCCTATAGTCTTTTCCTTCTTTGCTGAGGAGAAACTCATGTTTAATTCCAACTTAATTTGATGAGTTTTTGATCTGTTTAATCAATCTGAATTACAAAGGCAGTATTTCATCCACTGACTTTCAAGGATAAAAAACTCCTAAAATATGTAACCAGTTATGGAAACCAATTTTGTGTAAATCTCAGAATAGATCAACAATTATGGTATTTTGTGTCAGCTTTTGGATACCAGTGGGTTTTCTTGCTTCATGAAAGTATGGATTAGAGCATCTGAAGTAAAATGGTGCAAAGAAGCAGTTGCTGTTCTTCATTGCCCCAGTAAAACTATTGCATTAGCAAACTTTCCAATTAACCTATGATCCACAGCTTGACGATGTACTGATCAGTCAAAGGAGTTGCAGCTATCCCAGAGGAACCTAAAGTGTCTAAAGTGCTAGATGCATTTATCACAGTCTCTGCTTTCTACCACACCAGATACCATTGTAAGTCCATCCTCCATCTGCATTAGTGGCTGGTTCAACTAAAATGCATACTCAGGCTGAGTGATCTCTAGAAAGTCTGACAATAAGTGAAGACAACCACTATGACGTGGGGTGCAAATGTACACATCGTAGCTGCTTTAGCTTGGAAATAGCTCAGGCAGAAATCAATATACAAGTGAGGCAGAAGGTAGGTGTCAAACAAGATGAATAATCTTGTTCACCTGCCTGTACCTCTTCCTAAAATCACTAACACACTTGGCTGCCAATCTTGTATCTTGTTTTGAAAAGATTTTGATGCATCATTAAGCAATCCTCATATGTGAGCTACCAGCTTAAGTCAGCCTTTGTTTGAAGAATAGGCTGCTAGGCTCCACTTAGGCATTTTTGTACTCCAGAAAGTGTAGCAAACATGGGCAAACCCCCATATTTGTGTCTTAAATCCTAGGTTGCTCTTAAAGGAAGCACAGAATGAATAATGTGCAGTACAAGAAAATGGGACGTTCCTGCTCAGCACTGTTGGGCCAGGTAGAGAGGAGAAGCAGCCAACATAGTCTTCTTCCATCCGGCACTGCTGTCAAAGGCCAGCTGCATGATAGCAAGGTATCCACCAGCGTCTCAGACAGAGCTGAAGCAGTGCTGTGTGCCCTGGTATGAGTGCACACATTGCTGCTGTGCATCCCATCTCATTCCCCATCCACCAAATTTGGGCAGGGACAGGTTTACACTTAAAAGCAAGCAGCCCAGCTTCTCTCTTTTGGCTGAGAAGCTACCTGGTGTCCTCAAGTGAAAAAAAGGAAACCATTCTAGACCAGGTTGTCCCTGACACTGGATAACAGGCAAGCAGTAAATATACACCATAAATTTTTATGCATCGTGATTTTTTTTGTATATCGTATCTGAGGTGTTCTATTCTTCTTCAGCTTTTGTTTAATAACCTACCTTCTGGCTAAATCATTTGAGTAAAATCGGAAAAATGTGACCTATTCAGGATCAACTTTAATTTTTTTTTTGGTGGCAAAGCAGGCCCAACCCAACATTACCAAGTTAAAACCTGCTGTTTCTCTAATATTTGATAACCAGTCCTTGAACCACCTGATCTGCCTAGAAAGATTATTCCAATAGTTAAAATCTAACATTGCAAAGGTATCAGGTCACAAAGATAACAGCCATCCTAACTGGAAGTCACCTTTTGTATTAATTTTTTTAGTAGGTATCAGATTATATCAGCTTCTTAATAAGAAATTTAAGGAATATTATTCTCAGACTGATAAGTTGCATATTGAGTGACATTTATATGTTATTATAAGTTTTTCCCTATTTGAAACTAAATTCTACTGTTCAAAAGTGGCAAGCACTGGTTTTTGGGTTTTTTTTAATAGCCTTATGGAGTAATTTTTGATTTAAGAACATAGAAACTGTGGAATACTATGAGCCCAGTTATCCTTAATGCAATTCAACTGAAGTAGTCGGAATTCCATTGGAGATTAACTTGGAGCTAGTTTTGATATCACATCTTTCTGCAGCAAAAGGAAACCTATTTGGAAATTTTTAAATTATGGAAGTTACTACAGAGCATGCTAAAGACTATTTTTCTTTTTCATGTTATCCTCTTATTTATATAAGTATTACAAATACTGTGGTTTTCTTGGTAACACAAGCAAGGAAGTCATATCCACTGTGAAGCTGTACTGGGTGAACTTTGGACCTTAAAGGCAGAACTTCTAAAAATTAATTTAGTTGAGGGATTCTATGATGCTAAAGATGTGAGCTTTGAAGACTTAAAGCTAAAACAGCATGGTGAGGCATTCCTAATTCTAACCAAAAAGACTAGCAAATTTAAGTAACTTTTGGTCTTCTTGAAATTTAGCACATTTTTGCCAAAGAAACTATGCAAGTGTCTGGGAATACACTGAGTAGTTTGAAGTCCATTAGATTTTCTTAGGAAAAAATTATTTCCTGACTTCACTGGAGATTTTACATGCAGCTAAGAGGTAAATCTGTTTGAGTTCAGTGTCAAAGCTTATGAGATACTAGAGAGAATGGAGACATGTCTGTTAAAGAATGAAAAAAATCTGTTTGCCCTTTCTGTTTGGAGTGTGATGACATAGTAGAAATGGCAATAAACTAAAAGTTGTGAGATGAACATGGACGTCATAGAAGCATAGACAACAGAGAGAGACCATTGTAGTTCTGATCCAGGGCCGTGCCATTGTTTCCACATAATAATTTGTCATTTAGTTTTAAAGCAACACTTTTTCTGGCTAAACGCCTAGATCTAACAAAGAGGACAAAGCTCATGAGTGAGCCAGTAACTTACATAATTGTTGAGTATACTTGTAGAGTATAACTGCCCTCCATTAAATAATTTACTGGTTTTGACCGACAAGCTATGTGCTCCTTTCTGGAAGTCCCTGAGGGGCATGGAGGGAGGAAATGAAGTTGGATCCAAGGAGAGAGAATAGTGACTTCTCTAAGAACTGAAACTAATGAAGTTTGGTTTTCAATCATAATTTTTTTTAATTCTCTGATAGATTTTAGAAGGTGTAAATTTAATGGGATGCTTTCCCCATTGTGGTATTATTCAAAAGTGTCTCTATCTCTTTGTTGCCCTGTCCCTGTGTTGATTGTGCAAGTGCCCATTGTTGCCTTTCCTTCAGTCCAGGCTCTGGGTAGGGTTTGCTTTCTAATTGACTGCCTATATTAACAAAAAATGTAGAAATGAAATTATTTTGGGGATTACTTTTTCATATTAGATTAAATGTAGCTAGGATATGAAAACCAATATTCAAGGAATAGAATGGAAATGCTACTACATATACACAGCTTAATCTTGAAGGCCAGTTTTCACACAAACCAGTCTAACATACGTAAAATGTAAACAAAAGATAAGATTCAGCCTGTGGGTTGGGTGCAAAGAAGGGTACAAGGAAGCGAGAAAGAGTAATGTTCATAGGTCATGCAGTATAGCACAGCTGCAGAGACTACAGCCAAAACCTTGTGGCAGGATCTTCCAGTACAAACCTCAGCTTTACCAGGACTGCAAGGAATTCTCTGCATTGAGAAATCCCAGTTACTTGGATGCCTAAATTAGGGACACAGGTAAAGTATAATAGTTATAATAATCCTTCCCTTTGGCTCGGGTGGCTAAGTTTCATTTACCAAAACACAGCAAGGGATCTAGGGCTTTAGCGGAGCCAGGACCCAAGAAAGAAGAATCAGACTGGGGCTGGGGCACAGACAGCCATGAGAAAGATCTCCAAATCCTCAGGTTAGACATATTTTAGGAGCATATTTTTCCTGTAAAATCAAACAATCCAAAAGAGGAACAACATACATCACAATTGGATATGAAACCTGTTGCAGGTTTTTCTGGCATTATGTAAAATGAAAGTTGCCTGCCTACTGTAAGTTGAACTTTAGCTGTTGTTGGTTTATTGAAAATTCTCTTTAATCTGATTTTGAAAGAAACCTCCAACATGCTTTTTTATATTTTTAAACAATACCTTTTCTTTTGAGCTAGTTATTTTACAGTCTGAGTTAATGATGATTCATTCACTTTGCATTTCTAGAGCATTTTGTGCTGAAATTATCACCAGTGTAATTAAATATTTGTTATTAGACGAGAATAAAACATAATAAACTCTAGCAATTATGAAGGTCTTAGAACCTGAGGTTGAGATCAGCTAGAAAGAGAAAAGGTTGAATTAAAAAAGTAACACATTTTCTTGAAATGCATTCTTGCCTCTGTGTCCTATTTAAGTAATTACATTTTGGCTAAAATGCCTTTTTTCGTGGCAGCAATATTGTCAATATTTTTAGGTTGAGCTCCTTTACTCTAAATTTAATATCTTATTTAATATTTCAGCTTCACTACATGTCAATTGTTTTATTGCATATTGTATTGCACACTTTAGAGAGATTTCTGTGACTTTCATGACAGATCTGCTTTGAAAGATCAATGATTCTTTTATGATTCTGCAGAGAGCACCATGTTGCATGTCTATGCTTTGCCAAATAATTATATTGATTTAAATAGTGAATTGTCTTATCAAACAGTATATGCAGATTATACAAATAATTTCAAAGTATTATATTTACCTAAAATTTAGTTCTGAATAGTTATGTTATATGCAATATATAGTTAGATGTGTTATATGTTCACATATATATATGTGCAGTATATAGTATATAAAAAGAACATATACAGTATACTCACTATACTATAAAATATTAGATTTATGTTGTATATAATATACTGTATTATACATAATATGCACTATATAGGGAGGGTGCATATATGTAGACTTTAGAACTACTTAGTTCACAGATTTATCTATAATTAAAAATTAGCATATATTCTTGTGTGGATATTAATTTCATAGAATCATAGAATCATTTGAATTGGAATAGAATTTTTCTTGACGAAGGGAGCATAGGCAGGCAAGCAAGTTAAGTTGCTCCTGCATTTCTAGTAAAAATTTAGTAAAAAGTTTAGTGAAATGGAAAAAATTGAGAGCATGTTGGATAACGGGGCAATACATTTCCTTTAGAGCAACCAGGCAGATTCCAGCAAAACATTGGATACAGTAAGGGGTGATGCAATATTTTGCTGGTCCCACCTGAAGACCAGCAAGTGCTGACTGAGTCGTGCTTCTGGACTGCAGTGAAAAGAGATATCTACCTGTGTGCTCACCACTGACTCGTTTAGACTGTGCTGAGAGCTAAAATGTCAATTTTTTGAGCTAGGTCTCCACTGATGGCAATTCATTCAGTCTTTTGGTATAAACTGGATGCATATTTGACAAGGATGAGATCACTTAACATCTCCCCTAAAAAACAGGATGGCTTTGCTGCTGGCAATGGGAGGTGGTGGTGTATCTCAGCATCAGAGAGAAAGAACTTTGATGCCTCTCAGAAAAGTGCCCTGAGCTTTATGTGCCTTCAGACTGCCCAGCGCTCTCCCGATGCAGGCTGCAATAGCAATCTGCTATCTGCTGTCTGTGTGTCTGCCCATTCTCACCTGCACAGACCTCCTCACTGGATTTTCTGCCACAGGCAGGGAGTTGAACCAGTTAATGTTGCAGTTTCTCATGGTAAAGGTACAGCTGTGACTGAAGTGGTTGGTTTCATATCTGATTGCAGTCTAATCCAGAAACTGGTTCATATTCATTCCTATTTTGAGGCACATGAAAGATGGTCCAGAGCATTCCGAGGCTTGGCCTTCATTCAACTCCCATACCAGAGAGTCTCCAACAATTTCTACTGGCTCTGAATAAGGAATAAAACTGATCTTGTTCCTCTGGTATTGCATTGCTGTACCACCATCTGATCTTAAATGAAGCCCATGGAGCTATGACACTTGACATTTGCAGAGAATCTTCCTTTTTCTTCATCGGCTACAAGGAAAGATGTGGAAAGCCCCAGAATAAAAAAAAGGAGAGCGAAGCAATTCATTTCTAGGGCTTGGCATGTGGCTGGGAGAAGAGCTACAGGGGAGGCTGTGAAGGTACTAATTTCAGATGCTTTCATCTCCCTCTGGATGCCAGGAGCAAATGAAGGAGTACTTTTGAGTAATCTGGACTACTGGGTTTTTTCCTCCTTGAAATGTGTATTTTCTTGCAGTTAGGAGTCCTACCTCCCATGAGGGCCCTAGCTGCAGGAGACCGCTCACACCACGCTGCCTGCCACATACTCCAGCAGCAAGCCTGTGCATATGGGCTGTTCCCTCCTGGTAGACTCTGCTCTTGGTGCCTGCAGCACTGCACTCAAGTGCCAGCAAACCCAGGAGAAACCCCTGTGACAGCCCCTCTTAAGCATGAACTGCAACAACTCTTACTCTTGAAAGTCAGCATGACTCCCATAATTTATTCATCCCAAGATGTATTCATCCATCCATTATTTATCTGCATTTGTTTTACTACTATCATTACAGTTTCATAAACAGCAGCTCACAGAAAGAGATGGGAAGCTAAAGGCAAAAGTAGCTGCTGGACAAAGGTCTTGGGCTTGCTTCTCCCTGGCTGCTCACTGCCTCCAGCAGAACAAGCAAAACTTCTCTCTCCATTCCCTTTACTAGGTTGGTGGAAATCCGTTGTTCTACCTGAATTCCTCTCCATAGCCATTTACATTCTCTTAATGTGATGAGAATACTGAAGCAGTGGGAAAGGTGAGGAACTCAGCTGTGTGCAGAAGCCAGGAGAAAGGCAGAGGTAGATGCAGAAGTCAATGTCACAAGTCCATCATCTCCCCTCCTTAGTGCATTCTGGAGTGCAGGTTTCTGTGAGCAGGGGGAACGACCTTGTTGAATTTCTACTTGTACAATGAGTAGATTTACATTTACTATTTCCAGCCATAAGCTGGTGCAGGGATTACAAGGGAAACGGCATCACGTTGAAAGGAGTGGGAGGCAAATCCTGTGCAGAATGGCACCTCTCTGTCATCCTTCCTCCACAGGCTTGACTATTTGGAGAGATGATCTGGAGTGATCGCTTTCCCGTGGCTTGGCTGTGGCAGCTGACTGTACCTATGGGCTCCTGACTAATCAACCACAAGGTAATAAGTGCTGGCTTAAAGCGCCCTCATGATTACGGTTTGGAGAGAGAAGTTCAAATATCAGGGACATTAAGGCATAAGATTGAAGGCCACTGGGTTTTCCATTAAGGAACACAAGCCATTCTGTAGAACAAGGATTTCTGCAATGTGTTATTGACTTTATAAAAGCCATAGCAGCTTTGTTCTGAGTACTACCCTCTAGACCTCCTTCTTTCAAACAATATACAGCTCTATTGTCAATTAATGTCCAAATGAAATGCCACAATACTACTTTAATCTGGAAGTCCATTTGGTAGAAAAGGGACGTTTATTAAAAAAAAAAAAAAAAAGATATACAGCATTTCCTAAAGAGTCATTCTGAGCCTTTTCAGTCAGCCAAATTATTCACTTCATAGTACAGAAACACAGATTTGTTATTCTTTTTTTAAAAAAAGAAAAAATTGCTACTTTACTCCTATATAGAAGGAAAAACAAATTGCTGTGGAATTAGATGGTGGTATATAAACATTTTATGTAAATCAGGAGAAGAGGTTAAGTAGCTGTAAAAAAGCCTTTAGCCCTGGGAAACATGAAAAGTGAACTGTTTCAGATTATACATGTTCTGGGTTTTTAAAAGGGCAACTTATCTGCAGCTTTGTTTAAAACTACTGGGGGTTTTGAAATACATGAATCCAGCAAAAATGAAAACAGGGTCTTAGAGATAAAAATTTGATCGGGAAAAAGAAGCCCTAAATAATACATGGAAATGTCATGGATATTTGAATATTTTATTGCACAATACATGGCACACAGGGTTGTTTCTTAAAACATAGAAAGGTTATATTCTAGGGGTTTTTTCTGAGTATAAGCACAGGTAGAGGAACAGCTGTGAGATGGAGGAGCAGAAGTTGGCATCATCTGTTCTCAATAGTTGATTGTCCTTGCTAGGCATGAATGAACACTTGGGCTCTAGGTCCTGCAGATCTGGGGCATGTGTAAGCAACCAAGAGATAGGGTTTTTAGACACTGTTCTCATACTTGGGCATCCTTACTAGTATCCTTTCTACTAGATTTTAAGGAGTCCCTGGCTATCTCTGGCTGCGATAATGAGCGTATTTTCCTGTTATTTTCAAACAAAATATTAATAGTATTCCTTAAGGAAATGTACACATTTGCCATTTGGTTTAGAAATGCTGTCCCAAAATAATGTCCTCTCTCTGGGTGTTATGCATGTATTGGAACTGTATGGTATTTGTTAGGTACCTGTATCACATAATTTTGAATTAAAACAGTATAAATTTGGGTTAGTTTCACTTGCGCATGCACCATTAACGCAGAATGTGGAGTGACTTAAAATATTTATTATATCGTGTTTTATGAGATCCTAATGCGATCCCTGCATTTACATTTCATTTAGCTGTTATCCTGCCCTTAGGGAAATCTCTTTTGCACAAGAATGCATACTCTTTGTAACAAATAGGATCACAAAATCTCAGAAAAAATTGAACAGTAACCATATTTAAAGAAGGAGGAAGTATCTGCCAGTTCCTCATTATCAAGGATGTTGACCTAATGAAACATTTTTGCACCCGATTGAAACAGTTATTAAGCACTTGGTCTCTGCATTCAGTAGCAAGCCTTTTAAAGAAAATTAACAGAAATTGTTTTACATAGTGTGATCCATTGTTCAGACTTTCTATAAATCAAAGGTCTATGATGTGTCCATAACAATACCTCAAGGCACCTGCTACCCTGTGGTTTAGATCCCCATTAGCAGCTCCCTGATAATCTCCTGTGTGGGAAGACTCAAGCAGTTAAGGGAATCTGGACCATTTTATGATTCTTCACCACCAACAGAAGGTGAACAGCAGTTTCCAGGAAAAAATAAACCAAAATAAACTCTAGGGAAATAAGTGTTTCTTGATAAACTCACAGTTAAAAATGAGGAGAGCTTTGTCCAAAATTGAAGATCGACATAAACTCCAAGACACGTGATTTGAAAGAAAATCACAGGCAAAAGAATAGTCTTTTGATTAAGGCACTGACCTAAGAGCAAGCATGTATCCGTGTCTTTGCTCTGCTGCAGATTTCCTGCCTTTATGTGTGCTGTCTCTGTGCTGTATTTTGTTTCCTGCTTACTGAGACCAGCAACACCTAAACTGCACACCGCTTGGGATAGGGCTATCTTTGTCTTCTGCAGAGAAATGCCTCGTTCAGTGAAGGTTCCACTCTGCTGTATCGTGGCACAATGGTAATGCTGCACAGGTTGGCAGAAACACATCTCAAGCAAAATTTATCTGAATTCAACACGTCTTTACAATGGTGAGCCATAGTTTCATTGTACAATACAACTGCTCAGTTCTTCAGACAGAGATTTTTCAGCTGGAAAGAGGTGACTGAAGGGAATTAAAACATCTCAGGAGAATATATCAACCTCATCACATTATTTAAGGTGCTTTGTGAAGACTTTGCTGAGAAAGGGACTAAAGAATTTTCCTCAAACTTACCATTTACGCTTTTGCACCCTTAAAAAGAAGTTTAAGCCTTATCAGCTCTAAAGTGTTTTTGTTGGTTCATGAAAAAGCGGGAACTTTTTGGCATTTTACCTTGACTTGTGATTAAAACATATGTAAAAAATCTTTGAATTTCCTCTCTAACATATGTCCTACTTTTCAACCACCACTACTACATTGTGTCCACTGAGATCACCATTTTAATAAAAATGCCTTTCAAGCATTAATTCCACTGTTATTAATTCAAAAAACCTCTCAGAAGTTCAGTGTTCATAAAAGAAAAATCTTCTTTGGCTCACCAATACATAAATGTAATCCTGCTAATACGGTGGCACTGAATAATAGGGAGTCAAAAGCTGCAGATCTAATTACTGGGCATCACTGGCTCAGAAGTCATAAAAACCTTGACTCTTGAATAAACAACTCAGATTTCTGTTATTGAAGTAAAACAATTACTTCATGTACCAAGCAAACCCTGTATCTTTTTATGATAAAGAATGCATCTTTATGAAAATATTGAATCATCTGATTATGTAACAGCATATTCGTGGCCAAAATTTGTCCAACCAGAACCAGTCCATCTATCACTAATCTTTCAACTGAATTCTAATCGGGGTATGGTAATGAGAAAAGGAGAAGAGAGCCATCCCTCAATACAATTTGAGAGACAGGGCTTGCTGACTTTCCTCCAGGGAAAGGAAATTTCAGAAATTTTATGCCCAGCTCCACCACTGTCTGAGAAAAAGATGCGTAGGGTGGTGTTTTCAAAAGTGTTCACCAGCTGGGTGATTGCAGCAGGGGAAGACTCTTTAACTTCTTTCAGCAGGAATTGAGCTGGTCTTTTTGACAAGGGCTTTCTGAAGTCCTTCCCTCCCCTGATGTCCATGGACCAAATGACTCCTCTTCATGGCAGAATGAAGAAAGAAATGATTACAGGAAGCAAATCTCTAGGTCACTCCTTGGCATTGGTTCAGATTTTTTCTTGTTTTCCCAATTGCAATAGGCAGGAAGAGAGTTTGTGTCATTAACCTTAGAAGCAAATGGCTGAAGTTGTGTTTTCACTCAAAAGCAGTGGTGGAAGCTGGGGAACAGGTTGAGAGCACAGACCAAAAGGTGGATGTGTTGCTTGGCCTTGGAGATCCTTGTTCAACTGCCTGGAACCACAACAGGCCTTGGGGCCCTCTAAGAAAGGGGGTTTCTTGCCTCCAAGAAGCACCACAGGAAAAGTAAAAGGAGTTTGATCTTATTGGCTTTTCTGGTCCTCTCTGTTCCTAGGCAGCTTCCTTTTTCCAAATGCGTTCCTGGAGTTTCACAAAGCCTACCACTGGTTAATGAGAAGGTAGCACTATAATTGTGGGGACAGCTTGCCTTGAGGTCATGCTTAGAGCAATAGCTGCACTTCAGGTCCGCACACTATTACTCACATTCATTTGAGGGACATGAGCAGATTCTGTGTAAATCCTTAGATTTGTGTCATGTGAATTCAAATGAATACCGTTTACCTGTTTCTTGAAAAGAAAGCTGATTTTCTAATCATGGGGATATATGTCACTGAGAAATTAAAAAGAAAGGAAAAAAACCTACTAAAATTGAGAGCAGTAATTTCTAGGCTCTGTTTGGTTTGGGAGTTTACATATATTGGGTTGGTGCAGACACAGAAGAAAATACTGGTTGCAATACAAGTATGGGCACCCTGGAATCAGAAGACTGTTGACACCAGAAGAACAGAGAGTAAGGCTTGCAGAACATGCTGATTTAAGCAGTGGAACAGAGAACAGTGGAATAGGTATAGATGTGGTGGGACTGGATTTCAAATGAATGAGGTTATGCATCAGGACTACAAGAGATAAAACACTAGGAGTGAATAAATTAAGCACATCTTAAATTAAGGCTATTTTCCATTCAGATTGAATGAATCCACTAGAAGGTGCACAAAGTGATAAAAATTATAATTTGGGAAAAAAGCATATAAAGAACACTCAGCCTTTGTGACAGTCTGAGGTGAGAATGAATTTGGTCCTTGTTACACCAAATCAAGTGCCTAAAACCACCTTTACTTCAATGGTGCTGAATTCAGCCCAATGTGAACAACAGATAACTGCTATGACAGGATATTCAAAGTGCCTTAATCCTGTGAGCACATCTGAACTACCTACTTACAGCAGAGGAGACTTACAAAAGAAAAAGGCAATAAAAGACTATTAATTCCAACACAGCCATTCCATTGTATTTGTAATGGGAAAAAATCAAAACTTTCCAGGTTAGATTAGTGACTAGTGAGGAGCTGTAAGAGAAATGGATGAGAAATATAGCATCCTGATGAGAAGCTGAATGCCTCCTGTAAGGAGAAGCCATGTCTAACAAGCATCTCGACATTGTCTAAACATTCAGCTGAGGGTGGTTGAGTTGATGTAGTCCACTTAGATTTCCAGAAGATTTTGAGTTAGATATAAAGTCTCTTAATTAAATCTTGCAACAATGGTATAAGGGGAAATATCCTTGCATAGATCAAAAATTCTTCAACGGCTGTTATCAGAGGACAGGAGTGAGTGAGTAATTTGGTAGTGAAGAGAGTCAGTGGGGAGTCCTGTGGGATCAATTCTAGGATCTATGCCGTGCAATATATCCATAAACAATATAGGAAAGGTGATAAGCAGTGAGATGAAAAGCTTTGCTGATAATATCAGCTGATGAGGGAGGGTAAAAAAGTCCAGTCAAGAAAAATTGGTGAAAGATTCCGTGATCTTAATAATAACACAATGGCAATTGAAATCCAGTGTAACAAGTGTAAAAGGCAAAAATATTTGTAAGTTTACATGAACTCTGTGTTTACTAGTGACACTAGAGACTTAGATCTTGAGTTTCTAGTAGACAATTTTATGAAAATTTCTGGTTAGTGCCCAACTGTAGTAAAAAAAAAGGTTAATCTAGCATTATAAATTGTGAGGAAAAGAACAGAGAACACAGCAGAGAACCATTTCCCATACCGCATGCTGTTCTGGTCCCTGCAGTTCAAAAGATACAGTGGAACTGGAAATGTTCAGAAACTGGCAACGGGCTTGTCAAAGTTGTTGGAACATCTCCAGTTGAAGGCAGGATTAAATAGACAGGAATCCTTCAGACTGAAAAAAGAGATGCCCGAGGGATGTAAACCAATGAGTGATATGACAGAGTGGATAGTGATTGATTGTTCACAGTTTCTTCTGCAACAAGAACAAAAAGACATCAATTGAAGCTAACGGAAGCCAAAGTCATAGAATCATAGAATAACCAGCTTGGAAGAGACTCACTGGATCACTGAGTCCAACCATTCCTATCAATCACTAACCATGCCCCTTAGCACCTCGTCCACCTGTGCCTTAAACACCTCCAGGGAAGGTGACTCAACCACCTCCCTGGGCAGCCTCTGCCAGTGCCCAATGACCCTTTCTGTGAAAAATTTTTTCCTAATGTCCAGCCTAAATCTCTCCTGGTGGAGCTTGAGGCCATTCCCTCTTGTCCTGTCCCCTGTCACTTGGCAGAAAAGGCCAGCTCCCTCCTCTCCAGAACCTCCTTTCAGGTAGTTGTAGAGAGCAATGAGGTCTCCTCTCAGCGTCCTCTTCTCCAGGCTAAACACCCCCAGCTCTCTCATCCGCTCCTCATCAGGCCTGTTCTCCAGCCCCTTCACCAGCTTCGTTGCTCTTCTCTGGACTCGCTCCAGAGCCTCAACATCCTTCTTGTGGTGAGGGGCCCAGAGCTGAACACAGGACTCGAGGTGCGGTCTCACCAGTGCCGAGTACAGAGGGAGCATAACCTCCCTGGACCTGCTGGTCACACCGTTTCTGATACAAGCCAAGATGCCATTGGCCTTCTTGGCCACCTGGGCCACTGCTGGCTCATGTTCAGTCGCTGTCAACCAACACCCCCAGGTCCTTCTCCTCCAGGCAGCTTTCTAGACAGGCTTCTCCTAGTCTGTAGCTGCACAGGGTTGTTGTGCCCCAAGTGCAGGACCCGGCATTTGGCCTTGTTAAACCTCATGCCATTGGAATCTGCCCAGCAGTCCAGCCTGTTCAGATCCCCTTGGAGCCTCCCGACCCTCCAGCAGATCCACACTTCCACCCAGCTTAGTGTCATCTGCAAACTTGCTAAGGGAGCACTCGATGCCTTCATCCAGGTCATTGATAAAGACACTGAACAGGGCTGGACCCAGCACTGAGCCCTGGGGAACCCCACTTGTAACTGGCCTCCAGCTGGATTTAACTCCATTTCCCACCACTCCCTGGGCCCGGCCATCCAACCAGTTTTCTACCAAGCAGAGTGTCCAGGCCAGAGGCTGACAGTTTCCATAGCAGAATGCTGTGAGAAACTGTGTCAAAGGCTTTACTGAAGTCCAGGAAGACACATCCCCAGCCTTTCCCTCGTCCAGCAGCCGAGTCACTTTGTCACAGAAGGTGATCAGGTTAGTTTGGCAAGACCTGCCTTTTGTGAACCCGTGTTGACTGGGCCTGACCACCCAGTTCTCTTGCATGCGCTTCATGATCGCACTCAAGATCACCTGTTCCATGACTTTCCCTGGCACTGAGGTCAAAATAAAGTTGAAATAAAGGAGATGGTTTTCATGCAATCAGTAACAGAATTGAGGAACTCCTTGCCACAGGATGTTGTGAATGCTGACATTTTACTGGCCTTTGGGTGAAGGTGACATGAATTCACATAAGGGAAGTCTGTGGAGGGATGCTCAGTGCCCAGAAACCAAATCTGGTTCAGGAATGCCCTAAACTGCAAAAGGCTGAAGGGTGAGAGAGACTTGGATGAGGACCACACGTGTTCATCTTGTTCTTGAGGCATCAGTGTTTTACCATTGGTGGAAAGAGAATATTAGGTTAGCTGGATCTTTTGTCCAGTCCTGTGTGGTTTGCTTATGTTCTTCTGTAACATTGTATCTGTAACGGGGCAAAGCAATTTCTAGTTGCAGGCCATGCCATACTATGTCTGGAGGTTCAAGGCAAACCTATACTGAGAACAATATCAATCTCAAAGTCTTTGCGAAGTTCCTCTTGCTAAAATATCTGTTCAGAACAGTTCACAGAGGAATCTTTGTCTTGCAAATAAAGCAAATAAACCCTGGCATCTCATCTCGTGCCTTGGAGAGTTGTCTGACTGATACTGAATTAAAATGCTTAGCCACAATTTGCTTAACACAAGCAATTTCTGCAGGCTTTGACCCCACAGAAGTATAATAGATGCAGATGACACTGTAAAGACTGGGCTGTAATTTGTAAATCTTCCTGTGTCTTGGCAAGAGGGCTGAATAGCCCAAGTTATAGATCTGTAGCAATACCATGGATGCAACAAAATTGGAACAGTTAATACTTAGGTCTGGATTGTTGGTTACTCTGAAACTGCTTTATACATCACTGGCAATATAACAGGGGAATTAAATTGAGTGTAAGTTACACTTTTAAATCCATTTAAGGCTCTTTTGTGCTGCCAGAGCAACGTAAAATGGTCTTAGAGTAGCGAACAGCAAGCTGTTCCAGTTTTAAATCTGCTGTTGTTCAACAGAGGAAGTCCCTGCCCATTTTGTTTCAGACAGGAAAAAAGAGTACGAGGGAGATAGCAGGAGAATAAACTTGTCACTGATGCAGCCCATAAAAGCATGCTGCAGAGCTGATTCCTTGATTTTAGGTGACAATGAAGAACAAGTTGAATCAAGTGACACAGAAAAATGTTCTTTAGATTTGAGTTGTTTCAACAATAATTTGTTGTCCATCAGACCCATGAGGCTTAACTAATGCTTTGTGAACTATATCAACTAAGATGTCCTTTTTCTTCAAATATCTTTTCCATTTGATTAGCCTGTAACTGAAATGTCTCTTGGGTAAGCTACAAATTCTAGAAGCCCTAATAAACTGATTAACCAGTAATCTGCTCTCACTGCCATGCTGCTTTCACTTTTGTAATTTGGGGAGATTATTCCTGTCAGTACAGTTTTTCTATATAAAGTGTTGGTTATTCCCCATCAGCTCAGCATCTGACCTCACCTTTCCCAACAAAAATTTTAAAATCACAGTTGTACTACAGGTATCAGCTGAAATCTGCATTTAAAGTCAGGCCTCTTCTTTTAACAACTCCACCAGGACAGTATCTTACAGGTAACTGGTAAAATTACCTTTTATAGATTTTTGGATGTTTTTAATTTTCAGATATATGTTTTTAAAAGATATCCACTAGCTGAGAAATGCAAAACATAGTTGGTTTTTTTTGCTATGACATAGGTGTGCAGTACCATTTTTTGTGGGCTTGAGAGAAAGCAAATAACAAGAACTCATCTCTAACTGCATTAGACTGTCAATGTAAAAATCAAGCACTGCCTTAGCAGCTTTTTATCCTGGCACGGTGTGCAACAACAGGCAAACCTTTCAATCTGCAGAGACCATGGGGGAAGTAATTCTAATATGTAAGACACAGGCCCTTTCATTATCATTAGAAAGTGCACTAGATCATTCATAAAAGCCTCACTTAGAGGTATAAGCAGGCATTTGCCATTTATTCCTTAGTGTAATTTAACTCAACACATCACTTTTTATGTTAACCTTGTGGAAGGTATTTTGATCTTAATTGGGTTTTTTATTAACACATTATTAAAACTCTGTATCCATTTGCACCTACCCGTCTAGCACTGGGTTGCAGGGCCATCCATCAGGGCCAATACCTATGCCTATGTTATGGGAAAATTTGCAAGGATTACCTAAATGATGAATCTGGATTTAGCTGGAAGAGTGTTGGGAGGACGGGATCTCTAGGGCCACCCTACTTCAGCAGGGAGCAGGGAGACTGTGACACCCAGCTTGCAAAAATTGCTCCAGCAAAATAGCCGATCTGTTTGAAAGAGTTTTTTTAGAGGAAAGGAAGTGTTACTGTCGGGTATCAATACTTCCCAGTCTCCTCCTTCCACAGTACTCCTCTCCCTTCTTCTTGGGAATCCTTGGAAAGCTGCAGCGCAGAGCTGCATCTTTCCACTGCTGCTCCTGCTTATTGCTCCTCCGGACGGTGTCACTGGTCTCCTGCATGTCCAGGGCAAGATAAGCAAGGTGAGGCACTACTTAGCATGGCAAAGGATAGAAAAAATTGCCTCCCTATGCTATGATCTCATCTCCAAAGAAAAGGTTGAGCAAGCTGCTCTTTACGTAGTCATTTATGTGGTTTTAATTGAGCATGGTCAAGCTACACCATATCAGTATGTGTTTAGCAGAAGAGCAAATAAAAGGAACACTTCCTAGTTAAGTTACCTTATTTATTTGGATGGGACCAGGCAGAAACAAAGACATTAGAGGAAAATTATTTGCCTAGGTTTTATACTAAAGAGGCAAAAATATATTTACATATGGCTACCTATTCAAATTATGGTAAATGAATTAGTGGTAAAATGAAGTGTTGTCTATACTTGAAATCTGGTGGTTTGTGGTAAGGCAGGCAGAAGTGGGTAATTCTATTTTGCCAAGTTAGAGGAAGGTGAACTCTATGGGCTTGCATTTTATCTTGACTACACAACTGTATGTAGTATGTTTGGTTTTTTTATATTCATAATATGTAATGGTAGCTCAAATCAAACAAACACACTGAAAATTTTACACTGTTTAAAGTGATAATAATCAATTAAAATCAGTCTGCTTAGAACTTATCTGCTTAGCACCTTTAAGGGGTATATAGTTCAAGATGATTGACTGTATTTTTGTCTCAGTTTTATTTCATCATTAGTGAAAAATAACTTCATTTATTATGAAAAGAAATAGAATGCCCTAGAAATGTTTCTAACAAACCATCTATTCCAACTAAAAAGCATGCCATTTCTATGAGATTTTTTACTTCTATTATACACCACAATTCTCTATTAAATCATACAGTATATATAAAAATAATACTCCAGGGAAGTTTTTAATAGTTTATTATTCCATGGACCTTTTCTATAAAATGATTTATTGTTTACACAGTTCCTGTCACCTCTCCTCTTCTTGTTTGTTCTGCCTGCTCTCATATCTCTTCACTATTCTAATAAATGACAGTTGTATCAAAAATCCAGATAAATCAATGAAATCATCACCTTGGAGCAGAATGAAAAATGGTGTTGTAGAAATACCCCTCAACAAAAGACAGTGAAGGTTTGACTAGATTGTTGTGAAGGAAAAAGCAGCTTCTTGGAGGCAGATCTTTGTCTCTTAACTAGTGATACAGAGTGATCTCTGTATAACAGCCTCATTTTCTTCAGTTCCTGCTCTTCCCTGCCTTGGCTCCTATGCTGAAACTGTTATCGTGGCAATGACAGACATTTCTGCTGTTTATGCTATCATCCAAATGTGTGACATGATTAGTGTGCTTGCAACATGACATTATTACAATGTTTGTTTATGGCAACTACTCTCTGGGAAAGCGTATAGAGGGAGGGACACCCCACCCTACGTTAAAGCTCACCTTGAAACGGAACAGGCTGCAGTGTTCCTCCTTCACGGGGCACAGCAGATCAGCTGCCTTCTCTCTCAGCTTGTATCTCTCTGAGCTTCTTTTTGGATTTGGTTTGGAAATCCAATGAGAAGAAAATAAGAACAGTTGAAGTGGCATATATAATCATAGCATTTCATCTTAAAAGTTCTGCATGCTGGAATGTGAGTGAAGCAATAAACATGCCCAGGTTGAGCAATTTGATAGACCCGCATTACACAGTGATGCACGGAACCAAGGCAGGTTTTGTGTTATTTCATGCTTTTGAAAGGAATTAGAGATATTTCCTAAAGCTATTATGCTATCATTTTATACAGGCCAAAATTGGGCCATCATCAAAGGTAGCATTTCTGGTCTATTATGGGTATTTTTAAAACCCTGCCAATATTTCTGAACATCCACAAATATAATTAAAATACGTGTTTCAGTCCAGCCACCAGATGCAGGAGATGACAATTGTTTTTTTCCTAAATCCACCATAGTAATTTAGAAAAAAATTAGTAAACACTATCTTTAGAAGCCATTCTTGCTGTAACACTGCATATCCAAGATATCAAACTGTTACTTTGTCAAGAGATGATTTGTTTTTCTTTCATTTTTAGGAGTTTTGCTTGATCAGTAAGTAAAGGAACTTCAGGAATGTAGTTCTTATTTTATTGAGATGTACAGATAGAGATTTGATTGCCTGTATGTACTGCTCCACAGAATGCGATAAATATTTTTCATATGCATACTACCTGATCTCACAGGCTGGAAAATGGCATAAACAAAACATCATGTGAGGACAATGCTAGATTCTGTGTAACCAACCAGCAATGACAGGCTTAACTTTAAAGCAGCATTCTGACAAATTTCCTGACATTTTAATCACTTAATTATTACACCATTACCTTTGTTAACAGCACTGTAGTGGCATATGGTTTTATCGAAGTACCATTTCCAAACAACAGACTTGTTTACTACTCTTCTGTACACCTTTTCTTCTAGAAGTCCTGAAGTAAGGGAAATAAATCATAGAATCATAAAATCTTTTGGGTTGGAAGGGACCTTAAAGCCCATCGAGTTCCACCCCCTGCCATGGGCAGGGACATCCCACTAGATCAGGCTGCCCAAGGCCCCATCCAACCTGGCTTTGAACACCTCCAGGGATGGGGCAGCCACAGCTTCCCTGGGTAACCTGTTCCCAGTATCTCACCACTGTCATGGTGAAGAAATTCTTCCTTATATCAAGGCTAAATCTGCCCCTCTCCAGTTTATACCCATTGCCCCTCGCCCTGTCACTACAAGCTTTTGTAAAAAGTCCCTCCCCAGCCTTCTTGTAAGACCCTGAAGGGGCTACTGGGAGGTCACTATAAGGTCTCCCTGGAGCCTTCTCTTCTCCAGGCTGAACAAGCCCAACTCTCTCAGCCTGTCCTTGTACAGGAGGTGCTCCAGCCCTCTGATCATCTTTGTAGCCCTCCTCTGGACCCGCTCCAACAGTTCCATATCCTTATTATGTTAAGAATTCCAGAACTGGACACAGTACTCCAGATGAGGTCTCACAAGAGAGGAATAGAGGGGCAGAATCACCTCCCTCGACCTGCAAATGCCTCAGTGCTGATCAGACTAGATCACATCTGTTTTGAAATGCATAAACATGACATCTAAATATCTAAAACAATACTATCCTGTTTTGGCAATATTTCATATTTTGATAGCTTTTTGTGTTCTCTTTTGTAACAAATATATTTACAGGAATTGTACTTGGAGACTTAAAGCATTGTATTACATCTTATACAAAGTATAACAGCACAGTAACTATCAGTCTATAGTCTGAGGAAGGAATTTCTTGATAAGCCTATGGACATTGTTTTACTCTTCCATCTCCTTTGTCTATAACAAGTTTTGTCACAAGGGAAATATCGTGTGCCAGAATGCATCTGGCAAGAAAGTGAAGGTGCTATTGCCAATAGCTGTGGAGGTAATAAGTGCCACTGCTAAATGAAGGACTGCAACGCCTCAAAGAGCATCAGATCTTCTTGTGCTTCTCAGTTCTTGCTCAGATTTTGGCTGGATCATCACTGCAGTTGTATAATTTCCCAAATTTTGCTCTAATTGTCCTAATGTCAGTTATACAAAGAAAAGTTTCAAGGTACAAGAAAAATAAACACCTGAACAGTGAATGGCAATATGCCTTGATATAATTCTACCTTCCTTCCTGAAATCTGTTGTGTTATACTTCAGCTACCCTTGCTTTCTAAGGTTTACTATGAAAATGAGTATGAAAAGAAATCCATGACTGCAGGTTTAATTGAGAGAGATGGCATTCAGCAGTTTCTTCAGGAAGTAAAGTGCTACTGAAAGCGCTAGATAGACTCAAGCTCTTGGAGACTCATTACTAGTAGCAATCTCACAGGCTTTTTCCTTGTATGCTGCCATCCTATTCTCATCTTTAATTGTGAAATGCTTGTTCATTCTCCATGTTTTAACTCCTGCCCTCATTAAGGAGAGGAAAATGAATGGCTAACTTAGAAGTAATATTGTGATATAAAGCTCATCCAGTATATATACTTCCTCTTTAGCCAGTTTCACATTGCAGGTTAATTTTGTTCTTCAAGCCGTGAGGGACACGTGTTCACCTCGTATTTTGCAGGCAAGCTGGAGCTCATTCTGCATGTTCTCTGAGCATGGCAGAGGTGAAACAGCTCTTACCCAAGGGCTCTGTTTAGTCAATACCCATTATTTCTTACATTCAATAAATATTTTGAAAAAACTTCTCCTCTTGGGGATTTATTTCCACCTAAACGAGAATTCACCTCCAAAAATATAATATAGAAACCCAGAATTACATAGTTCCCACATTGTTTTTTCTTTGCCGTTCTTTCTTCTCCAGTTTTTTTCTTTATTTAAGGTAAATTGCAAGCAACCTCCTCAGGCAGACCAGTACTTGGGCACAAAGGGCAGGAAAGCCAAAGAATATGTATGTTCTGGAATGTGATTTTTAGGAAATCCTAAAGAAAATCAGTAAATCCACATTGGGTTAGGAATATAACAGTTCCATGAGAACTTGAATTTCATTCCACAGTAGAAGTAAATGTTCCCCAGTTTGCTTGGCAAAGACTGTTGGACAATAACCCTGTGGAAGCCAGCATTTGCTTCACCTTTTCTACTCTTACCTTTCATTCCTCATAAAAAGTTTTGGGGTTGATTTGAGGGCTTATTGCCTCTCCACAAAACAACCCCAGTGCTGTGTACAGCACAGGTTTTTCTCCTTCTTTGTCCTCAACATCCTAGCAACATCAAACCCCTTAATAGGGGCTGCTTGTACGAGTTCCAAGTAACCCTACAGAAAATACAGGGTAGCCACATGTCGCCACTCTGGCCGGAGGGTGGAAAAGCAATGGAATGCATTTGCAGCATTTGCCTCTGGTCCTTCCTTCTCAGCTCATCTCTCACTCCTTCCCCAGCCCACACCACAGAATTCAGCTACTTGGTTCACATTTCCTGAGGTTCTGCTGTGTAATTTTAACAAGAAATGTTAAAAGTGCAAGGTAAATCCTACCTGTGATTGGTTGGCAGGCAGTTATATATTCATCTCCTATAGAGTGGGTGAATCTACTCTGAGTCAGACGCTGTGGTTTTAGAACAGTTCCACTGGATTCAACTGAATTTCTGAGTTTGTCACAGAAAAAAAAACTCAGGAAGGAGCAGAGTTCTTGAAACCAATCTGCTTCTAACCAGAGACACTGAGAGATATTAATTCCTAATAAAAATGGGCTTGACTTCTTATATGACCTGACACATGACTTAAACTATTTTATATATGTTCCTCTTAAAATGAATAATAATACTTTTCTCTTGTGTAGAGTCTGTTGGTTGAAGATTTTAACTTGTGCTAAATCCTTCTGTTACCTAAAGGGCAGTATGTCCTAGACATGGTGAGTGAAGCAGGCAATAGTCCATGAAAGACTCAAAGAAAATACGGTTCCTTCCTAAGTTTGTGACCCTCTTTAGGCCAACAATTTCTTATGATTCTACTTTCTCCCAAGCTCTTTGAGGCAATCTACTGCCCTATGGCACACAAAGGAAAGAGTCTCCCTCAATGCTTCCCCAAAATTAATTAATTTATCTTGATCAAATAAGGTACATCATAGGAAAAAATTCTTTTTCATACCCTGAATGGCACACAGGTGCTGAAAAGCCACTTATAGCCAGGGTCCAAATCTAACAGCACCTTGTGATGCCAGCGAGGGAGACTGGTAGCCATTTTACAGTTGGGTCGGATTCATACAAACTAGGAGAAACTCTCAAAATTATGCAAGAGGTCAGTGACAAAGCTGGAACTAAACCCCACTATCCTCACCATTAGTCACTATGTAGCAATTATTTCCATTTATTTAATTTGCTTTACAATGGAAGGCAGATGCTCTTTCCAAATGTAGCGGAAGAAATAGACCTTGGCCAGCAGAATGTACAGCTCACTTTAAGCACTGAGCATCATTAGCTCTTAGCTAGCGGATTGATGTTACATACAAGTTTCTACAGGAAGGCAGGGTCAAAATCCAAAATATATCAAAGATCAGGAGATGAGAAGTGAGGGACATAATCAGCTAGGTATATATCAAGCTCTCAAAAATATTCTTTGTATTACTGTTTTAAATTGCAATGCAGGGAAAAGAATACACCGTTAAGTGGTGATGATTTTAGATTAAGCATTTACCCTAAGAGAGGCTGCAATATCATACACAGACAAGAGCCTGCTATTTTTGAATGGCATCAAATTGTGAATTGAAGCACAGTGGGCTGGAAAATGCTGCAAAAGGTTTTGTAAGTGATTGCTCATCTGTGTAGTAAAATATATCCTTTTAAAAGTCCTGCTGTGACCAATATAAAAAGAACAGGGGTGAAAGTCTGCATGTGGTCTGTCGACGTGTAGGATATAGAAGGAAAATCATTGTCCAACACAGGCCTGAGTACATCACAGGTACATGAACAAGTCAATACAAAATGGTTATGGAAACTTATCCTACAAGTAAAACTTCTCTGAAATTAAGGTGGCTGTGACTTAAAGGTTTTGCTGATTAGAACAGAGGCCAGCAAATTTTTGAACAAGGAGTGTCAGAACTGTTATTTTTCTTTCTTAAATTAGAGGAAAAATGTGACAGCAGGAGCTCGGCAGGAGCTTGGCAAGAGCAAGAAGAGGTTTCCTGATCAAGAGACTAGATGTTGCCAATTAGCTGACTGGTGGCATCTTACCTCTGTGGCAGACAGGAGCTCCCTGCTTCTCCTGGTTCTGGTATTCACATGGAACTTCGAGCCAGACCCTCTTTCAGATGTCTCCCTTGAGGTGCTATACCTGCAACAACCTGCCATTCAGACCTGTCTGCTGGCTCACTTGAGCACTGGCTCTATGTTACAAGTCCTTGATTTTGCCAGTGGGTATTTGATGCAGTTAATCTACTTTTGTTGTCAATAACATTCCCTTAGACACACGGATGAAATATGGCGATAGAAAAAAATATATGCTGGAAGTTTTATGTTAGTTTACCTAAGCAGGTTCCCCAGTGGTTACTCTGCGGGGATGTGAGAGGGTTGGAGTGTCACGGCACAGGGCATCAGGTTTGTTCCCAGCTCTAAGGTTTTGTTAGCATACATGTCATCCATTTCCAGGAGCTGTGAAATTTACCATCCCAGGCTTTATTTATACACACCAGACCCTGGGAAAAATGTGTAGGTCTAAATGAAAGGCAAAAATTGCATCAGAAATCTGCTGCTTAACACAGAAATGGACTTGCATAAAGCACTCCCTTAATTATCAGCTTCACCTGCCATGTATGCCCAGACCCCCTTACCGTGCAAGAGGGAAAGGCTGGAAAATGGGAGAAAATGCGGCTTCCAGAGATTATTTTTTTCTATTTGCATTCACACATTATTTATGTACATTGCTTGCAAGTTCCAAAAACCTACTTTTTGGAAGAGAGTATCTGTTAAAGTTTCAGCTCAAGTTATTTCCTTTAGTTTCAACTGTTTAATTTTCTTCATTCAAGCATAATATCTTGTTGGTCTCCTTTTGCTATGAATTTGCAGGGTATGTATTGGTGATGTGTATGCAGCTGTAAAAGGAAATATGTGTTAAATGAGAATAGAGTCTGCATACTCATTTTATCAAGCTACCAATGATAAGGTATCTTATAATCTTGGTACTTCAATCTGGCAGGCACTTGTGAATTTTCAGGGTTTTAGATATTCCTTGTCTCCACCAGCTGCCACAAATGGAGCCAAAATCTATTTCAAAGGAGGGTGTGAACTACTGTGTAAACTACTCCACCAAAAGCACTGGAAAGCTTTACAGGCTTTGTGTTTCATTGCATCAAACCTTATAATTTTCACCATGCAAAGTGGAAAAAAAAATGCTGTCAGGTTTGAGAGAATTTGGTCATCAGTATAATGTGATATAAATAATGACAGTAGTTGAGGGCAATGCAAATGATGCGAACTCAGCTACTTTCTGCCAATTCATCCCTTTGGAAAATGAAAGAATTGGGAACAGCTGGCCATTGGCAGGGACACTCTTGTTTTGTAGGCACTGCTATCCCAAAGGACACTTTGGTCTCCGAATGATGAGTCAAAGAGAACATGGGATTGAATTTAGGATAAAACCAGATTCTCTTGAGTTTTTGGCAGAGTGTTAGAAGGAGAAGATCAATAATATTCTTTATCTAAATAGGGAATAGCTACAGTTTTGAAACTCAAAGTCTGAACTCTAATTTGAGGGATTGGTTTGGGAGCAATAGAAATGCTCTAAATCTGTGCTTAAAGCTATAGGAATAGGGTTGGGTTTTGGGGTTTGAGGGGTTTTTTTGTGTAATTTTCTTGATAGCTAATTTTTTTTTCTTGTCGACATCAACATAATGCTTTAAAAGGGTTCTTTTCTGGTATCACATAAACTTTCCTTGAAATTCAGCCTACACAGGGAATGTGATAAAAGCAATGGCAAAATCTTGTCAGCAAGTAGGGAATCATGTTCTGCTTCCATTTCAGCTTGTCTGGTAACTTTATTGTTCTAGACAGCAAACTAACTGCTGGCTTGGCCTTTCACCTTATATCCCAAACAAAAATTTCCCCCTGAAGTCTACAGAATTTCTACTAATGGTACTGGACCAATAATTTAATCACTGATCTTGATTCTTTAAAGCCTTGCATGCTCTAGAGTCATTTATGTTGGATGCAAAGTGAGCAGAAAATGGAATTAAAACTCTTCTCTTTTTTTTTGGGGGGGGAGGCAAGCACATGATGCAGTGGTTATGCGAGCCTTAAGAGTGCCTCACTGATATATAGTCTAGTAAAATAAAGTCACTACAATATCATGTGTTGAACAGTAGAGTAGGCTTATGCTGTTTAGCATTTAATGTTGTATGAATATGATATTTCCAAGGTCATCCTAGTGATAAAATCATGTTTGCTGTCCTTTGGAACTATGCTTGTTGTTCCGTGGTTTTATGCAAAACTTTGCGCAGCAATAAGTGATGAAACTCAGAGGAACTGCTGTTGAAAAAGAAACAAATAATACTGCAACAGTGTTTTGTCTGGGATTTCTAGGAATGACATTTTTTCCGACAATGGAGCAAGAAGTGAAATTACTGTTCAGATTGGTGTTGATGAAAATATTTGCATGATATATCCAATGCATTTGAGTTGGGTACTTTGTTACAATCATTACCTACTTGTACAACAAACAATAAATATAGCCAAAGTGTAAAGGAAGCAAGTCTATCTGTCTTTCAGCAGGAGGTGCAATCTGCTCAGCACAAGACTTCATTATAGTTTGAGGTTTTTTATTATTTGCACTACCACCTATCTCTCATTTGGTACACAGTATGATACTATCTCTGCAGTCATTTTCTCCAGCAGTTCTGTATTGTTTTTCCTCATTGTCTTTTGACAAAAAGTCTGCGATCATTTCAGATAACTGAGGAAGTGTTTTTCTTGGACGTTGCTTTCTTTGGTATTTGGTCATACAATATTTGTCTCAATTTCAGTTTCACCTCCGTTATATTGGTTATACGGCTCTTCCTCCAGTGAGTGTTTATCCTGCAAGTTGTTCTATGCCAGTAGTGGCCTGCACAGGTCTCACTGGAGCCACTGGCGCAGTCGATTGCCCACACAGAACAACCTGTAAAGTCAAGACCTTGATTTGTTCAGTAACGCATGGTTTTCAATTCCCTTGCATATCTTAGTTCACCATCTTCTCGCTTCTTTTGCAATCGTTCTGTAGCTGCATTGTAATTTGTGTATCAGGTATAAATCATGATTAGGTTAGCAGTGTAACTTTATGCACACATTCATCATGAGTGTAAATAACAATGTGTGAGGCCTTGATAGCCAAACTGTAGTTCACAGTCACCCATTCTGTTTGTTAAGACCCTGACATAGTTCACAGATTTCAATTTTGTGCAGTAATCTACAGTGACATTAGTATGCAGGAAGCTGTACCAGTCAAGTTCAGTCCTGCTTAGGATGTGATTTTTGCTGAGCTTCATTTGGTGCTTTAGGTTTTGGTTCAGTGCCAGAAGCACCCTTTGGTTTCAAGCATGGTTGTTGGGTCCATCATGAGTAGGACAGTGGCTTTAAGGGGCAGGAGTGATCAGCCACTGAAACAGGAACGGTTTATGCCTTCATTAGGATTTAACTTTCGGTTCCCTAGCTTTTCACAGTTAAAAGGTAGGCATAAATTCGATATTCTTTGCTGTATTGTGGTTAGCATGGAGAAGCAATGCAGTTGTGCTACGCAGCCATTCATACTAATTGTCCAGAGAACAAGCAGCCATGGACTTCGACCCTAGCTGTGCCTTCAAAGATATTTCAGTGCTTAGAATACAGGATCCTTTAAATCCTTTTCAGTCTCCCTTTGATAGTGAGTCTAAATTTAACTAGTCTGAGTGACACAGCCCTGCTTCCTAACAAGGTGAACATGATAGACTCAGTTGCATTTGGTGTACTAACTCCTTTCCCTTGGTAAACTGTTACACAGAACACTTTTTGAAGATAACACAAGAAGGGCATTTTTGAAAACAAACCATTTCTAGTCATCAAAATATATTGTGAACAAAGGCCTACAACAATAAAGATTTGCATTTCCTCAAGCCTAGACCTTTGCCTTTCCTTGAAAGTTCAGTTAATTCCAAACAACCCTGTTATTTCCTCCTGGGTGCTGGGAGACTCAGACTGATTGCTAGAGCTTCTCCAGCAGATAGGCTCTACTCCAGCTGCTGACAGGCCATTAAATCCTACTTCTTTTTCTCATCCTGAAGATTTAGTGTTCTCTTTGATCCCAGGCCTTGGCCTGGAAATAGTAAACCTTGCTAGCCACATTGGATCTAGCTACCAGAGCAGGGATATTCTCCAATAGCTCCATGTGCTTTTCCCTTGGGAAGTTTTAAGATTGTCACAGTTTAATTTCTTGTTTGCTCCCTCGCCTCTTTATCCTCACCTTTTTCACTGAGAAAGATAGTCTTGGTTTTACTCTACAGTCAAACAGAATAGTATCAGGCCAGGAAGCTTAGATATGCTTAATATTTACAAGGTAGAATGTAGGAGGTCATACATAGGAGTTGTGGAGATAGCAGAAAGGGAGATTTTAATGAAAGAAGTGCATTGATTTGGAAAATCTTGGGAAATACCAGGAAATAATAGGAAAAAACTGCCCCAGTAGATGTTTCATTTTAATTTTAATCCTGCTACTACAGTTGTCTGTTAAAGCCTGTGCTTCAGATGCTACCTTCCACATAACAGAATGAGTTAAATTATATGGCTGAGTACTTTGTCAGGGTGGTGTCTCATCTTCTAATGGCTCAAGTCTGCATTGCTTTTTTGAGAATGCTTTTACGGTCTGTCTGAAGCTTTCTGATACATTTATTATGAAGCACAGGTATATGTAGGCTAAAGTTTTCAAGCCTGAGTGGATGCGATTAGATACCCTAAATCTATATCTAGGCACTTTAAAAAATGTGATTTTCAGAAGTAGGGAGCATTGAAACACATTTGAAATAATTTTCGAGCTCTGTACTTTTAAACATCAGATGACTTTTCATGCTTAAGTGTAATTTCAAGCTCTGGAAATTTTGACTGTATAGTGAAAGAGAGTTTTTGCACTATATATCCATTTTAAAACATTTGAGGAGAGGATAAAAGTCTGATTATCTTTTTTTCTATACTGACATAAGGAAGGTTTCTGAGCAGGCATCCTCCAGTAATGTCTTGTGTCTTAATACGGGAACAATCTAAAAATCAGCCTTTTTCCTTCCTTTGTTCTGCTGTATGACTGTGCAACAAAGCCTAGCCCGTGAAAGTGTACTGCAAAACCATGCTTTTGATAATCGCTCCTTATATGTTCATTGTTATATGTATAATATTTAAGGTTTCATTACTGAAATAGGTGCTCCAACAGCCATTCCTTCCAAATCTAGTATGACATCAATTTTACAGACATTGTCCTCAGTTCCGGTCACATCTAAGAGCTCAGGATTGCTTTCATTTGGAAAGTAACCCCAGCCTAAACCTGAGTTGTAGTTCTTAAGGGAGTGCAGAGACAGAAATACGCTATGCTACTGAATTACATCCAGCCAAGTTTTGCAAGTTCCCCGTTCATGAGCTAGAGTTTCATTGGTGCCAGTCTGAGTCTTCTGGCAGTGATTCCTGCACGAGCAGGATATTTTCTGGTATGTGTTATGCTACTGAATATTAAAAACTGAACAAGAGGGAAGATTATGAAGAAATTTCCAGTTGTGAGAAGCAAAATACTGTTTGTGAGAGATACTCAAGAGACTCATCTCTGAATTTAAAAGGCAGTTTCACTTCCTTACAATAGTTTGTTCAATACGAGCCTGATTCTGCATGCATATGGGGTGTTACATAAATCATAGAATCGTAGAATAGTTTGGGTTGGAAAGGGACCTTAAAGCCCATTGAGTTCCAACCCCACCTGCCATAGGCAGGGACATCCCACCAGCCCAGGCTGCCTAAGGCCCCATCCAACCTGACCTTGAACTCATTCAGGGATGGGGTAGCCACAACTTCCCTAGGGAACCTGTGCTAGTGCCTCGCCACCCTCATTGTGAAGAAATTCTTCTTTATGTCGAACTTAAATCTGCCCCTCTCCAGTTTATACCCGTTCCCCCTCATCCCTACAAGCCTTTGTGAACAGCCTCTCTAGAAATGGGTAGTTCCATTAAACTAGGTTTTCCACAGAATCATAGAATGGTTTTGGTTGGAGGGGACCTTAAAGATCATTTAGTTCCAACTCCCCTGCCATGGGCAGGGACATCTCCCACTAGATCAATGTATTACTTGTGTTTAGACCAGGCAAAATTTCCCTCTCTTGTGTTTTCTCATGCTTTTCCTTTGAATGTTTACATAACTTATAATGCAAGTATTTGGTTAGATCCTCTCTGCTCCTAACTTTGTCCCTCAGTATAATGCTATTTTGACTTCAGGCTCTTGAAGATAAATCAATCTTGCTTCATACAGAACACTGTCAGGCTTTGTCCTGGTACCTTGCAGATGACTGCGGCTATTATAACACAGAAAACTCTAAAATCCCACCCTGTAACAAGTGTTATTGATAGGCTAAAGTAGCTATCTGATCTATATTAACTTCAGTCTGTTTGTGTATGATGGCATAGAAGTTGCTTATGCAGCTCAAATCCCAGACTGTGCCCTGCTATAATGTGCAAGTAGTCTCAATAGGATTAATCGAAGTTTGAAGTACTGGAATTTATGTAACTACATGAGAAATAAAAAAAAATGGATCATATGAAGATTATTATCAAGTGACTAAGATGCATTAGGAATTACTTTTCTTAATTCCTCTGTTGCCTTGTACACGAAGCCAATTTTCAGATGAAAAATCCCAGGGATGCAGCATTGACTTTTTGAGCTTCAAGCGGGATGAAAGACTCAGCTCATAGAATCATAGAATGTCCTGAGTTGGAAGGAACCCACAAGGATCATCATGTGCAACTCCTGTCCCTGTACAGGACAATCCCATTATTCACACTGGGTGTCTGAGGTTGTCCAAATGCTTCTGGAATATTATCAGGTTTGATACCATGACTGCTTCCCTTGGGAGTTGTTCCAGTGCTCCACCACCCTCTGAGGGAAAACCTTTTCCTAATGTCCAACCTAAACCTCTCCCAGCACATCTTCCTGCTATTCCCTCAGGTCCTATCATTGGTTGCCAGAGGGAAGAGATCAGCCCCTGCTCCTCCTCCTTCCCTTGTGAGGAAGCTGTAAACTGCAACGAGGTCCCTCTTTAGTCCCCTCTTCTCCAGGCTGAACAGACTGAGTGACTTTAGCTACTCTTCATACGACTCCCCCTCTAACTCCCTCACCAACTTCGTGGCCTCCTCTGGACACTCCCCAGTAGCTTGATATCCTTTTTATACTGTGGCACCCAAAACTGCACACACTACTCCAGGTGGGGCCACACCAGTGTGGAGCAGAGCGGGACAATCGCTCCCCATGAGCGGTTAGCAACGCTGTGCTTGATGCACCCCAGGACACGGTTGGTCCTCTTGGCTGCCAGGGCTCACTGCTGGCAACTTGCCATCAGCCAGAACACCCAGATCCCTTTCTGTGGGGCTGCTTTGCAGCCTCTCGCTCTCTGGTCTGTATGTATATCCAAGGTTGCCATGGCCCAGGTTCAAAATCTGGCACATGTACTTGTTAAGATTCATAGAATCATAGAATAGTTTGGGTTGGAAGGGACCTTAAAGATTATCCAGTTCCAAAACCCCTGTGATGGGCAGGGACACCTCCCACTAGATAAGGCTGCCCAAGGCCTCATCCAACCTGGCCTGGAACATGGGAGGTGGTTGAGTCACCGTCCCTGGAGGTGTTTAAGGTTAGGGTAGATGAGGTGCTTAGGAGCATGATTTAGGGAATGGTGGGAATGGTTGGACTCGACGATCCAGTGGGTCTCTTCCAACCTGGTCATTCTGTGATTCTGTGTGATTCTGTGATTCTGTGATTCTGTGATCTCCAGGGATGGGGCAGCCATGGCTTCCCTAGGCAACTTGTGCCAGTGCCTCACCACCATCAGTGTGAAGAAATTCGTCCCTATGTCTAGTCTAAACCTGCCCCTCTCCAGTTTATACCCATTGCCCCTAGTCCTATCACTACAACCCTTTGTAAAAATCCTTCCTCAGCTTTCTTGTAGCCCTTTCAGGTACTGGAAGACCTCTATAAGGTCTCTTCGGAGCCTCCTCTTCCCCAGGCTGAAAGGAATGAATGAAAATTCATGCAGTCAGTGATTGCCCAGCCCTCCAGTTTGTCCAGATCAGATCCCTGTTCAGGGCCTGTTTCCCCTCAGGAGTATCAATAGCTCCCCCCAGTTTTGTGTTGTCTGCAGACTTGGCGATTAAACCTTCAAGTCTTGCATCCAAGTCATTTATGAAGATGTTAACAACTCCACCATCAGGGCCTCCTGAGGTGGCTTTAACAAAGCATTCTGCGTGACTACGCAAAGCCCAGCTTGCAAAGTCATTTCTTTACAAGAAGCAAAGCACACCAAGTCCCTCCGCATCTTGCCCCAAACGCAGCCGGTGCTCCCGCGGGGCTGGAACGAGGGAATTCGGCTCCCTGGCCATCCTTACCCCCTTAGCACCTTCTGGAGCTGGGTGTGCTGCCTGGCTGAAGCCCTCCCGTCCCAGGAAGGATTTTTTCTCATCTCTCACCCCCTTAACTTTGCCGCTCAGTGGAAGAACCACTCTCTAGAATGGAGCCCTTATTTCCCATCCCACGGGAGAAGCTGCGTGCCGCACCCCTGAGTGACCGTGTCCCATCCCGCGGGAGGAGGTGCGACCTGCATCCCTGAGTGACCGTGCCCCAGGGCATCCCATCCCGCGGGAGGTGGTACCACTGGCGCCAGCATCCTTCGGGGCGCCAGCATCCTTCGGAGCGCCAGCATCCTCGGGAGCGCCAGCATCCTTGGGAGCTCTAGCACCGTCGTCCGACCATCCCCTAGGACCAGACTGTCCTGCCAGCGCCTCGCAGCCTCTCGGCGGAGCCACGGAGGCCGGGCTCCCTCTGGGCGGCAGGAGGTGAATGGCAAGCGGCGGCTTCTCCCTCCCACATCCCAGTGTCGGTCTCTCCTCCTCCTCTTCCAGCATCAGCAGCGGGTCACCTCTGCGCGGCTGAGGCAGCCGCGGCCGCAGGGCTGCCAAGGGAAGGCGGAGGCTCCCGGGGCGCTGCCAGAAGGGCTGCGGTGACATTGGGAGGAGACGCTCCCGAGGGCGGCGCCGGAGAGGGGGGGGGACACACACGCACGGCCAGGAGCGCCCGTGCCCGCGGCGAGCGCCGGCCGCCAACTCGCCCTCCCGGAGAGGGAAGGGAGGGAAGGGAGAGCGAGCCGGGTTCTGGGGAGCCCAGCCTTTCATTTCCTCTCCCTGCTGGAGGCTCCGGACTATAAATAGCGGCGCTCGCCGGGCTCCGAGCGACACACGCACCGTGGGAAAGTGCCGCGCCGCTCGCCCCGGCTGCCGGCCAGGTAAGGCGCGGGGAGGGGGTCGTTTCGTTGTTTCCCCCGCCGGCTCCTGGAGAGATTAAAAGCCGGGAATAGATTCCGCCGAAGTCCCTCCTTTTTTTTTTATTTTATTTTTATTTATTTTTTTTTTTATTCCCTTATCAAGTTTTCTTAAGGTTACAGCCCGCGAGGCAGCAAGCCGAAGCCGCTCCCGTCGAGGGGCCGTGGTACCCGGGCTCCGGGCATCACCGCCGCGGTACCCGGGCTGCGGGGCACCTTCCAGCTCCAGAGCCGATGGAGCTTTCTCCTACTTTCCCCCGGCAGGGAGCCGCGGTGCCAGCCTCCCCTTTCCCCCCCCCGGCCGCGCAGCTGAGGTTGCTCCGAAAGGGCTTTTTTTTTTTTTTTTTTTTTTTTTTTTGGTTTGGTTTGTGTGTAGGGGTCGAGGATTTTATTTGCAAGGGTTTTCCGCCGTGTTTGGAAGTTGGGGGCGCTTGGCTGCTGGGGAGGGCAGTAGGCTCCTCGGGTGACGCTGAGGAGTTAATTTGGGAGAGTAATTGGGCTACAGGATCCCTCATCCTCCTCTTGCATCTGCCGAAATGTAATGAGAACCCCAAGAAACGAATTGCCTGTCGATAAGTTGAGCTGAGCTGTAACTTGAAATGGCATCGGCCGGAAAAAGAGGGGTTGAGGGATGCTATTTGATTTCTGAGCTGTCACCAAGTGGAGCTCTGTTTGCATTTCCCCCAAACGACAAACAGGTTTTGAAGCATGGGTGGCAGAGTCTGTGCTGTCTGCTTGACTGATCCCCACAGCAAACCCGGTGCCTTGTCTGAAATAAAAACAGGACGAAGTCTTTGTGGGGCTGTATTTTCATCTGATGCTTGATTGCATTTCCATTCCTCTTCCTTGCCAGAAGAAATTTACGTGTTTATTTACCCATTAATGATGTGTTAAAGTAGATATGCTAAAATCAAGCCGTATATATGCCATTTAAATCTGGCTTTAAATCTCAAAAACGAGACTAATTTTCAGTCTTCACTGGTTTACAGTCACCCCCTATCTATATTTAAAGGTTGTCTACATAGCAAGAGTGATGAGAGATGATACGATGACTGTTTCTCAGTCTGCATCAAAGCAAGTCTTTATGTAAATAACGGGTTGTTTACAAAACTTCTTATATTTGGATAAGTATTTAAGTGTGATGGTCTTTAAAAAAAAAAAAAACAAACCACAACCAATGTTGAATGACTAGAACACTGCCTTTTTAATGTGATTTTTGCCTTCTTGATTAAATTTGAAGTAGCTTTAAAGCCCTGCTGTATCTTAGGGTTTTTTTTTTGTCCTCTGAACCTGTATAGTTGAAGGAGCTTGTGTATCTAAGTCCTCATTACTGTAACTATCCATGCAGGACTGAATGATGTTTACTTCACGCATTCTGATAATTCCACTAGAATTAAGATACAAGTCACAAGATTAATATGAGCAGAAATTAGTCCTGTGAGAGTTCTACAGCCCTGATGACATTAGTGGGAGAATGTGGCAGTGTTACTGCATCAGAGCCCTATTTTTTGCTTTCTTTTTTCTCCGATTTCTGACAGAATTTCTGCAGTGCTCGAGAGAAGATTAAATCTTATCTTTAAAATAAAGCTTTTCTTTTACTGGTGCTCTTGGACTACCTAAAGCTTCATGTTTCAGTTCTCCACAGGTCCCTTAAACCTTGCAAGTGCTGCTCATCTCTCTTTTGCACTGGTTTCTCTGGAGGGAATTGTCCGTGAGGCTGCCTTAGTTATTATTGATCAAAGAATTCTGTCTTCCTCAGGCTAAGGTATATCAGGTGTATCTAGGTGCCTCCTACAGATCCTCCTTTACTACCGTCTCCTTATCTTCTGATCTAACCCAAAGGTTTCACACTTGACTTTGTGAATCAAAATCCATGATTAATACTATACTTAGTACCTGGAAGACTAATGTACAGCAAGACAAAAAAACCCACCAAAACTAACCCCCAACAGAAAAAAAAGCCAGTAGTAGGCTATCTCCTTGGAGCATCAAAGTCAGCCTGTGGAGGACATCTCTGCTCGTTAACAGTAAAGGGTGGAGGCTGTGCTTGATAGTCTGCAGGTGAAAGAAATGTTTCAATAGGCCTAGGCCTGAGCTCACTGTGGCTTTTGAGGAGTAGTGGGATTGGTACGTTTGCTGAATTATTTAGCTTGTTACAGATATATATTTTGGCATATGACTTATGCAGGCAAATATGAAAATCCTTTTTTTTTGGATTTATGTAGCAGATTTACAAGAGGAAGTGAGACAGTTTGCTAAAAGACAAACTGAAAGGTGAACAATTACTCCCAACACTAATGTTTCCGCAATATTTATGGTAACTTGAGCTAGTATTCTTAAACACTGGGGCAGTTAGCTACATTTCTTTCCCTAATTTATATTTTTGTAACCTTCCCTGTATGCCAAATGCTCTGACGGATGGAAATTTTTAGAAAGGGCTATCATTGTTTGGCTTACTAAATCTTTTGTATTATATTAATATTTTGTTATTACCATTGATGAATGGCGAATGTTATTTATCACATTCTTGAGGAAGGATTCTTTCTTCCAAAGTTATCTGGACTGAGATAAATCAATTTCTATGAAATATATTTGTTGGCTTTTCCAAATAGCTTGGAAATTTAAACTCACACGTCAAAATGTGTGGTGGATGGAAGACTGAAGTTTTATTTGGGGAGAGATGGCAGTCCTGGCCTCACCAAGCCTTTGGTCCTGCCTGTTTACACTGTGTTTAGGAGCCCTCCCAGACTCCCTGATTTCACCTACAAACCTGACAGTCTTGCTGTGGTTTTGTCCCAGATTCTCTATCTCATTCTTTAGGGGAAGTCAGAGTTTATTTTGCTCTGGCAGCCCTAAGAAAATGTGTTGGGTTTTTTGTTTTTTTTCTTTTTGTTTGTTTGTTTTTCCCAAAGGAATGCCCAATTCTTCCTTAACTCTGCCAGTTAAGGATCTGGCCAGTTAGCCCATTAGCCTCTCCTGTCCTGGATAGTTGCTCTGTTATAGAAAACCTGGGACAAAACTTGAAAGGCCAGCTGGGTTGTACAAGGTTGGAGTGCTGTGCTGGACTTCAGCTCATAGATGTCTTCACGGTGGTAGAGGATTTTAATTAAAAAGTCTTGCTCATATTGATGCAAAACCCACACTGGTAATTTTAAAAAGAAGTTGAGGTTTGTGAATTTTGGTTTCCTGCTCTTTGAAAGACTAGGGTAAGTGCTTGCCAGCTGAGTATTAAGAAAATAAAAAACCCTCTAAATTAATGATGGGGGATTCTTCAGTGCATTTTCTTCATCAATGCAAAGGTAGATTCAGTTAATTTGTTTATGTCAGTAGTAGATGATTTTGGCCAAGAGTTTTTTTCACATTTCTGCTGTCATCATAAGTTAACTAAAGATGGGCAGGATCCCAAACAGCAAATGAGATTTATACAATGCATTCTACTATAGAAATTCCTGTTAGGAGACTGGATATATTATCTTCCAAGTCTTCCATACCATTTTGGTAAGGTGTACCTAGATAGCATACTGAAAAGTGAAGTGGGCATCTTAGGGTACATTTTATTTTTTTTGTCTTCTAAGAGGGCGTGAATAGAACAAATTGTATCAATTTACTCTGTACATTTTTAAAGTTTGCGATGGTCAAGTTTTCTTACCCATCTCAGCAATAGGTTCTGAATTGTTTGATGGCAGTATCTTAGGTGAGGCTATTTAAAAATGTGGAATTATTTCTGCTTCTAAGAAGTTTTAGATCAAAGGTCTATAGAACTTTCTACCCTTCTGAATACAGAAGAGACTGGGCAAGACTGTTCTAGCATTTACAGTAATTTCAATTTTGTAGCTGCACAGGAGGTTTAATGTCTATTTCTATAGGTTAGGATGCCTGACAAACTAAGACTTTTCTTCCTGCTTGTCAGTGAATTTGCCCCATAGGTTCCTTTAGATTGTTTTAATGCTGAAGAAGGCTCTGTTTAATGAAAACTCAGAAGACAACACAAGCTAAAGGTGCCTACTTGACATAATGTGGTGTCAAAGCTGTTAAACGTGATGCTGTTTATCAAGTTCATTTCTTTGGCAGGTGGAGTTCATGCTCTGACTGCTGCAGCATTAAAAATCAAAGCTTTCTGTGTTTTAATTTTTTTTGTGGATGTTTTTTGTCTTGTATATCCTGTTTCTATTAATTTTCACCCTATGCTGTCACCTCAGTGAAGTTTTATCGAGTACAGTAGTAAAGTTGATCTGGACATTGTCTGACTGGGGAGCATTTTCTCTTACATACATACTCCATACTTAAGTATATGTGTAACTAAAACGCTTTCAATTGTATTTATTTCTTTTCATTCTGTTAGCTGTACACTTGTCAATAGGAGCACCTTGCTTGCTGCCAAACTGCTATATGAGGCACTAAAAAGACTCCATTTTTCCTCATAATTATAAGAGGTGAATGTGTAATGGACAATTAAAAGGGAGAAAGTCTCATGGGAAATAAAGTGTTTATTGTATTTTGACAGTTTTTCATGTACCATCAGGTTCTCGTATCACTTCTTTATGAACTAAGGTCTTGGCATATTACAGCAAAGCTAGTAAGATGCACTGAACCTAGGGTGCATATTTCTTTTACAAGAATGACTCAAACCCCATGAAAATGGGTATAAAAGTCTAGACGGTAAATGTGACTTGGTATCGTGTGTATTTGCTGCTGTGCAAATGGAGCATTAAGCAGAATGCATCAACGCTTTGGTATTGTACAGTGTTTCCATTACAGCAGTATCGTCACTGCTCTGCCTGGATATTGTTTGCTTTTTGTGTATGTTAAATGACTAAAGAAAGCCAGTATCTATAGAACTGAGCTTTATGGGATGAAATTATTTTCTGTGCTATAGTGACATAATTTTGGAATAAATTTCTTTAATGAGTTATTCCAGTTTACACTGTAAATGAGAACAGAATTTGGTACAGAGTAGGAGATAACTGCATTTGACATCCAGAATAACATCAGCGCTATTTTTATATCTTTTAAAAATATACTTTCAATTGATGAGAAGAACTTTAATTTTCAAATTAATAATCTAAAAGTTGGAATGTGTATGAATAGTGCCTTTTTGCTGTAGCCAAGTAAGTGTGTGGGTTGAATACTCCACCCCCCAAAATCAGCTATCTGGAATTTCTGTGTTACTGTCTGTCATGACACAGTTCGTGTGGCTTTTGTTGAATGGCCACGTGGCGTAGCCTCTCTGTGTTAGCCGGGAATGATAAAGATGGCAACGTTGCCTCTATGGGGGGAAGTTCATCATAAAGCAAACTTTCCTGCAGCCCTGCACAACAGCTCTTTCCACAGGAGCAGAGTCATCAGGCAATGATCTAGTGATTAAACCATGGAACAGAGGATGTAAATGATGAAGAAACACCAGTTTTGGTTTGTTTGTTTTTTTTTATAAATACTTTGAAATAAGCATTCTCAGTTTAGACCAGCTACCAAGAAATACTGTTTAATTTGAGCTGTAGTTTCTACATAAGCACAGATGCTTAACCTGTGTTAATTAAGTTTTAACTCAGTGAATCTACATGAAACATTTTTCTAAATGAATCATATCCGCTGATTGTTTAGCTAGGATTGTTTTTCAGCTTTCCTACTGTCTGTGTTGGATAGCTTTAAGTCTTGTTTTCTTTCAGCTGTCCAGCATAGTCCTTTCCTTCTAGGAATTGCTGGTTTCCAAGTAATTTAAACAGAAAAAGGTGGCTGCTATTTTTATAGAAGCTTTTTTTTGGTTTTGGATACCTCAGGTCCTGATAGTTAGCAGCCTGGAATGTGTGAATATAGCCTACACTAGATGGCAGTGTAAAATATGAAGATGCTTGAAGATATTTGGAATTCTTAACAAACCCAGTAGAACAAACCACACTTGTGGTTTAGTTCATAGATCAGCATTTTTTTATTGCTTCTACTCCTGTTAAATGTGAGGTCACTTATTTTTTGTGATGTAAACACATCTTGAGTTTACCTTGTTGGAGTAAGGGGATGCGATTGGGCAGTTACTGTAAGACAACTGGCATACTGTAAATGTAGTCTACAGTTTAGTCTTGGTTAGCTGACTTATTTGTGGTTATTTACTGGTTAGGAAAGCCACATGAATTTCTGAAATATTATTGGAGAGGTATATATCTATCAACTGATAAAACAATGATGGGTGAGGCTTCATTTTAGTGTTTTATAGCTGTATTATGACCATTTATCATTTACATGGGATGATCTGGTATATATATGTTGGTGTTTTAAAATACAATAAATTATATTGTGCATAATCTGCAGGGCAAATTACTGATGGCAAATTTCAGGCACTGTTACAGTTTCTTTCCTTTGCAGAAAGTGTCTGTGTGAGGTGATAGATGTAAACTCAGTTATTATGATGTCAGTCTTTTTAGAAACGGTACAGTGTGAGCCTCAGAAAGCTCAAACGCATCTTAATATTATTTAGGCATTGCAAGGGGGCTTCATTGAGAATAGGAGTTAGAACAGTTGTGGGTAAAGTACATCCTTTGTTAGTATCCCTTGGAGTGCTTTCAAAGTTTTCTTTCAGTGTTGTCTGATTATACAAAAGTTCTGGTCAAGGTGGAGAAAATAACATATACAAGAAATCTTTGAATCAATTTCTGTACCATCAAGATGTGATAGCCTGCAGATAGATTTCCCTCCTAAAGCATAAAAAGCAAGAAGGTTTAGAGGACCCAGCCTTTCGAGGTTGTGTGCATAGTTGTTGAACTGCTTTGTTATATATTTGCAAATGAAATTAGAAAGTAGTTGATGTGACACCATGAAAGCTTTATGTTTTTATAAATTGGATTTTTTTCTCTGACAAAAATTAAAAGCCTGCTCACAAAAGCTTCTTTGGAACTGCATATTGGAAAAAGCAAAGCTATCCACATTCTGGGATTGCTAAATGCACTTGGGCTGTAAAAATACATATGTAAAAATATGTAGTGCTTTGCATTAAAATTGATCAGTAATCAATCTGGTGGTAAATTAGGAAGACTGCGCATGCTTGAGAGATAAGTCATGACATGCTGAATATGTTTGAGGAAAGAATATTGAGCTAAATCCTAACTTCTGACAATGACTCCTTCTAAGTAGAAGATAGAAAAGTACTATAAAACAGTAGGAGTGTTCAGTGAGGAAATAGCGCTGCCCTTTCCTTGCTTTTCTGCTACTACTAAAATGCTTTTCACAGAAGGAAATGTTAGCTACCATTTATACCTGTAATATCAGTATTTTGAAGGTAATGATAAAGTTTTACCAGCAGGAAGTGTATATTTTCCAGTAATGCTATGCTTGGAGATGTGCTGCATGCACGTGTGTGTGTCTCTGAGGGGTGCAGTAAGCAGTGTCTTTCTACATTTATGTAGTCTTTCAGTCTTTTCAAAATTCAACTTTAACTTTTATCATTTATAGATTGCAGCAAAGGAAGCCTTTGTAAATTCTTCTTGACAGCTTAGAATCTTAGTTATTGCTCTAACGCCAAGGTACTATGCCGCAGTTAAGGGCATTTTGGTTTGTCATTCACAGATATTTTTCTTGCTAATTTGTTTTGTTATGATTAGCATTCTTAACTCGATGGCAAATTGTGGTAACCTTGCACAAAAGAAAAAGCATGTCAACCACTGGTTTATTAGAAAGAAAGGTTGTGGAATTGTAGGAATTGTCCTACAATTTTCAGCTCAAGGCTGATATAAAGATATGTAGGGACCTGAAAGAGCAGATCCCTGACAAAAGCATACTGTGACAAGTCACCAGCTGACTCAAAGGGTGAAAGGAATGTATACAGTGAAGCAAGATTAAATGGCAGATTCTTTTAGACCTATATAAAAAGTATTCCAGAAATAAACTGTCTGATCTGGTATCCAGCTCTCTTACCTCCAACCATGATCATAGGGAAACTGAAATCCCTTTGTCCAGTTTGGGATTGTGTTTCATAAAGGCTGAGGAGGCTTGATCTGTGCAGGTTTGATGGTATCAGTCCTATTTCCTCTCCCCTCTATCCCGCCTCCTCTCCTCCCCAGCCTGGAGATCAGTCATGTAGTTTCCTGGTATTTTTGTTCTGGGCTGGCACTTGCCTGTCGTTTGAGGATGACCTGCTTGTCCTCTAAAACTTTACTCCTGAGAATAGGTCTCGTGGCTGTTTAAGTGTTTGGGATGGTCCCAAGCGTATCATGCCCATGGCGTGATAATCCTTTTTTGATTATATCAAAGAAGGATTAGTCTATTACAGTAACCCTCTACATTTGCTGTTCTTGGTCATATGATGTTACAAAGAAGGTAAAAACTTCCATTTACTTTACTACTTTGCATGTGTAGGAGAAAATTCCTCTGTTTCTATTACCACAGGTGGTACAGTTGCTGATGTAGTGTTCTTGTCTGTTACCTATGGTCGTGGGTGTGAGTTGGAGGAATTACTGATACTGATCTTGGAAGGAAGGTGATGAGCCCCAGATTAAGGAAAGCCAGCAGAGGAGCTCCTGAAAACAAGTCAGTTCCCACCTAAGCAATGGGGACAAAAGGAAGCCAACCCTTCTAGAGTCCTCTTATTTCTCTAGTGCAGCCAAACAATGCAGTTGTCTTCTAAGTGGGAGCGTTTGTTGGCTATCGTATTTAAATAAACCTGATGCCCCACTAAGAAACATGCTTCAATTGTCTCCATGTTACTATGAGAGGATATACTTACAATAATTATTATAGCTAAAATATATAGTTGAGCACTTGTTCAGCTTGTTGAACAACTTGCTAATGTGGTGTCCTAAAGTTATCTATGAATATTTACTAAGATTTATGTCAGCAAGAGAACACACAAAAACTGTATTCTTATTGAAAAGAAAAATATGGTTACTCATTTTCAGTGCACTGAAATTACCTTAACAATCAATTTTGGTATGTTACAATAGAATGACATGCTTGGGCATTTTGCCTGAAGCAGTGATCTATTTTTTTCCTCCTCTGTCTGATCTAGTTCATCAAAACAACATAATGCAGGTAAAGTGGAATTTTACCTGAGGTTTGTGGCTACCTCTTTTTGTAAATACAAAAATAATGAATAGCTTTGTCCTCAAGAACTGTTACAGTTGTGGGAAAAATGTAAACCAAACCACTCCAAATATATGCAGTTTTGCCTATTTTAAATAAAATGCTGACGAATTTCTAGCTCATGTCTGTGGGAATTTGTGTTCTTGTCAGATACTTTCTCAGTTCTGAAAAACATCAGCTTTGAGAATGTATTCGTGTGTTCTGAAAAAAAAAACCAGTCTCCCACTATAGTTTGAAGGTTAAGGTAGAAATATTTTTACAAAAATTGAATGATGAAGTGCAAGAATACTGGAAACATAGCAGAAGATATATTTTTAAGAAATTTAAAAAGACAATACCAGCCCATCATTTATGACCTGAGCTTTTCATTTCTGTATTTGGAACAGTGTCACAGCTTTACATCCAGATGATTTGTTAGTTCTACTGTAGTGAATAATTCAAAAGAGACTTTGTTGTATAGTCAGCAATGTCACATATCTCTCACCTCCCTTAAATGATGGGAGCAGATTCTGACCCCATTTGCAGTGCTGTAAGTTTACTGAAGCTCAAGGAAGCACTCCAAGATCTTGGCTTTTGGGTTTTGTTTTCTAAAAAACCCTCTTAGCTTAATTAAAAAACTAAATTTTAAAAATTGTTGGTAACATAGCCCATCTTGTGTTGACTCTGGAAAGGCACAGAAGGGACAGGATGATCAGAGAGACACAGAGGTGCTGATATCTTGGAAGGAAATACAGGTCCCATCTTGAAGACACTCATTGGGCTGAGGTTCAGACTTGGATTTCAGTCAAATGTCCTGAAACCTCGGACAGGCGAGGTGGGGTGTGCTTCTGTTAGAATGCTAGTGCTAAACTTAAGGAGAACCTAGTGTCTGCAGAGCAGGAGCCTCTTGGGAGTCATAAAAACGACAGGGCTAGTAGGAAGTATCTTTACATGTAGGAGATGAAGGGATATGCCATGAACAATCTTACTGTGGTAGCTTTCCTGAATCTTCAACAGTGAAGTCGTTGTTTGCTTGGCTGCTTTCCACCTTACTTCAGAAGTTGTTTTGTCCCTTTTTGATGAGAAAACCTCTGGGTATATGAGGGCATGATGAGCTGGCTGCCTCCTTAATGTTCACTTGTGAGACTGACTCCCTTTGTGAGGGAGGAATGCAACAAGGTGCATTTGGGTCACAGAGAACGTCAGAATCTTTTATGTGTTTAGTCTGGATTTCTGAGTATCTTGATGAAACATTTCTGGTTCTCTTTTACTATTTGTATTACACATGCTAGTATGTCCTGCTCCTTGCCTGTGTTGTTCGTATAAGGCAAAGCATAGAAATCAGACTTTCCTATATATTTCCTGATTTCCTCTTTCTTTTATCTGCCTGGCATCATGTCCTGGCCTCACAAGACCTCTGATGCCTCCTTTCTTGACGCTTTATAGTAAGCTTCTGATCTAGACATCCTGTGGTAAGCTTTTACCATCCTGAGGGTCCTTGTCAGGCTTGAGAGAAGTGGGCCACCATGAACCTCATAGAGTTCAAAAAGACCAGGTCCTGTACCTGAGTCAGTGCAATCACCAATGTCAGAACAGACTGGATGATGAACTGATTGAGAGCAGCCCTGCTGAGAAGGACTTTGGGATACCAGTGGATTAAAAATTAGAAATGAGCTGGGAATGCGCACTTGCAGCCCAGAAAGCTGGTAACGGTCTGGTCCACATCAGAAGTGTGACCAGCAGGTCAAGGAAGGTGAGTCTCTCCCTCTGTTCTGCTCTCATGATCCCCCACCTGGAGTACTGCATTCCGCTCTGGAGTCCTCAGCACAGGAGAGACATGAACCTTTTGGAGCAGATCCAGAGAGGGCCACAAAAATGATCACAGGGATAGAACATCTCTCCTATGAAGAAAGGCTGAAGGAGTTGGGGTTGTTCAGCCCATGGAAGGCTCCTGAGGGACATTATTACAACCTTTCAATACTTATAAGAAGAGGGCTTATAACAAAGATAAAGTCTTTTTTTACCAAGGTCTGTAATGACTGAGCAAGGGACAGTGGTTTTAAACTGAACAAAGGTAGATTTGGATTGGTCAAAAGGAAGAAATTTTTTATGATGAGAGTGGTGAGACAGTGGAACAGGCTTCTTGGAGAAGCTGTGTGGATGTGCCATCACCAAAAGTGTTCAAGGTCAGGTTGGACAGGACTTTAAGCAGCCTGATCTAGTGCAGGGTTTTCCTGCCCATGGCAGGAAATTTGGATCTAAGTGATCTTTAAAAGTCCTTTCCAACCATTTTGTAACTCAGTGGTCAAGGTTTGCCTTTTAAATTGTCCCATACTGTTGGTCTTGATGGTTACTGGGGAGATAAAAAAAAAAGTGAGTTTTTTCCAATCTATTCATAGTAACAAATTTAGTTTGTTTCAATTCTTAATGAAGATGCAATTTAACTTTTAGATGTAGAACTACTGCTGGTCAAGCAGACCTTGAACTAAAGTAAATTCTGTTCTCATATACTGTTTGAATATACTGTTAAGAGGTCAATTTTTTTTTTTAATGCAAGGTGCATATAACTATTTTTTGGAACTTAATAAACAGTGTTAAGTATGGCTGTGTTCATTAGCAAAGAAAACTCGTGAAGTCTCTGACATGCTACAGTTAACTTGTTCTTTTATTGCAATCGGCGATCCTGGTTTTTCCCCTTCCTTCCTACATGGTTATCTTTCGGCTTGTTCTATTTCTATCCAAATAGCGTTGTTCCCATTCTAGCCCAGTGAAGGATATTCATAGCTTTCAGACCGAGTTCTTATCACGTCCAGACTACTAACAGGATCAGACAGTGTAAGCCAGGACCCAGTGTTGAGGTGGGAGATGCATGTAACTTGCCATGCTCTTCTCAGTGGAATTTTCTGCATCTGACAGATGATGCAGCCAAACAAGTAAACAAAATATAGATCTTGTAATATCTGTAGCTGGCAGGTGTCTGTATAGGTCATGGACTGCAGTGGCACAGGTAACTCAAAATAAATAAAATCATTTATACTGTACTTAAAATATGTACCATCTTAGTTCATCAATTTAATAGTCCTTATATGTGAAGAAGAGGAAAAGGATAAGGAAGTTTGTAAGATGGAACAGAGAAAGACAGATAGGTAATTATTTTTGTTTGCTATGCCACAAACGCACAAAAGAAATGCCTTAAAAGAATTACCAGACAAGGAGGAGATAATGAAACCATCAAATACAGGGATTTTTGTGGCCATTGTGAGTAAACAACTCTGGCCGCTCCAGGCAAGGGATCAACTTAATTAAAAAAAAAAATCAAAAAAAAAATCAATCCAATTTAGTTAACCCATTTATCAAAGAAATATGTTGGAAAACTATTAGTCTTTCTACAGAAATTAACACTTTGCTGGTGAGTGCAACATTTTAGAAAGGAAGCTTTCTAAACTTTCTTTGGCATTAATTTAAAAATCTGCAAGCAAGATGGTGTGCAAAAGTTCTTTATTCTCTTTTTGTTTGTTCTTTTTTGTTCTAACTACTTCATAGTTCATTACTTTTTTTTCATCTTAAAGTATTTAATTTTTATTTTCTAAATAAGGTTAAAGTTGAGGTCTGTAGCAAGAGCTGCATTTTCTTCTGTTCATTAGAAGATGAACACCTTATGACCTATGTGTATTCCACAGGTATAAAACTGCCTCTCAGTTGATCTTGATGATACATAGGTAATTAAATCTGGTTCTTTTTCCTCACTTCTAACAATAAGTCTAAGGCTTTTTTTAAATAAGAAAAATGTATTTAATCTCATTTATGAATAAAGGTAGTTTTAATGAGATGCTGAGTGTTAGAAAATATGCTTTGGTATTGAAAAATTAAGGAATAAAAACCCTCAACACAACATTCTTTGGTATTAATTTATTTATCTAGTTACAGCAGCCAGCAGATGCTTTTAAAATAATTTTTAATTGGGCTAGGAAAGAATGAATAGTAAGCAACTTACATGCAGTCTGGAAAAGTACTGGAAAAAAATCTTGGTCCATGGTAAAGTTATTTATAACTTTACAATTGGCAGAGTAAGTATACAGATAGACTTTGAGGGTCACAATATTAACTTAGTAGCACAGCAGAGAACATGTCCCAAATCACACAGAAAATGCACTGCTGTTCAAGAAGCACTGCATAAGCTGCAGTGCTGTGTTGGAGTAGGGCATGAGTTTAGACAACTGAAGACAGGAGTTTTGAAGATTGAAGAAGCCCTGGCTTATATTCCACGTGATATGGAATGAACGGTTCTTGAATGCTGGGCAATGTGAAAAGGAAAAGAACAATTACTTTTTGTAGGGAGGACATGTGAAGGGTTTTTTTTTTTAATCTACCATAAAAAACTCAGAATATTTTTTGCTACATTTGCTATCAGTGTTGAGAAAAACTTTGGCTTCCAAAGGTGTAATAAAATTAGGTAGAATCCACTTATTTCTGCATTCAGTTCTATGTAGGCATGTGGGTGTTGAGTTGACAGTTAGACTTGATGATCTTGGAGATCTTTCTCCAACCTTAATGATTCTATGGTTCCGTTCTATTCTACTAAATCCTATGGTATCTGGTCTCCTCAAGGCTCCACTGGAAATAGGAGATTTAATCAGCAGGGAAGTTAACCTGGAGAGTATTACTATGATTTTTATTACATAATTTAGCCAGGGGCTTCAGAAAGTCCTAGAAGTATTTGGCATCCCTGTCCTAAACAGTCTGCATACCATAAGCAGGTAAAACAATACTCTGTGTTGCTGGGGAAATAGTATCAAGCCAGATATCCCCCTCCTGTAATTTACTATTCAAAATAAGTAAGATTGAAGCATGAGAGGTGGGTGGATGAGCCCATCACTTGGGAAATTTGCTGCTCATTGCTTTCAACCTCTGTTTTGAAATAACATTTTTACTTGTTCTTGGTTTCCTAAATTGTTACAGAGTATGTAGTGTGGTATTTGTAAATGACAGCTCCGTAAATTATTGGCATTCTTACTGGTCTGTGTCAATGCATTAGGCTGTTTTATTGCAGTTGGGGAAAAACCTAGAACTGAGTGCTCATGTGTAAATGAAATAAAGCTCAGTGCAAGAGGGGCAGCAAGGGAAAAAACATAGGTGTGCCAGAGGTACCTGTGAAACCAAAAGGAAGAAATCTGCGTTCTGATAGGAAGCTTCTGCTGCTGTTCTTACACTGAATTAACATTATGTAACAAGTTCTCCTGTAGTGTCTACTTGTACCACTGCTTTGTGCCTTCCTGGCATCCTTTTGGAAATGGTTTGAGTTTAGAAAGTATGTATGTGTATCTCTTCTGGCTCAGCGGGGCAGGGATTCTTCACAATAACAGCTAGATTCAACTTCATTTCTTACTGGGCATAGTTATCTGACACACTTTTTGCAAGGAATTTTCCAATCTCACTTTCAGTTGTGGATTTAATATTTAAAATGTAAGGATTATTAATGTTAAGAGTAATATTACAGAACATTAATGTTTCATCTGGTGTCATAAGAAATAGCTTACAGTCGTTTTTGCAGATAAGATAGATAAGATCGCTCTCATAGTTACTTTGGAATTTTGGTGGTTGTTAATTGCCCTTTGCTTAAAGGATAAGGCATAAAATGCTCCTTTATATGTGTCTGGCAGAAGTTAGATTACATTGGAACTATATAAATATTAAGTTGGAAGGAATTTATAGTTGTAGATTTTTACATTTCCTTAGTCCTTAAAAACAAAGGAGAAAGTTCTCATCTGAGTCAGAAATGGGAAGGAGTGAAAAAGTCATCTCCTTAGATATATGCTCCTAAGAATTTCACTCTGCAGGGCTGTTTGCTGGTCGTAGCTAATGACAGAACTAGAGCAGAAGGTTCAAATCAGACCAAAATATTAACCTCGACTAAGATTCAGTTTTAAATCTGCCTCCTTATTAAAACTAGAACATGTTGGTGGCTTTATTAAAAGTCTTGCTGTGAGTTGTGGTTTGAATATTTTTTTTTTTTTTAAGATTTCTTCTAGTTCCCTGTGCCTCTGTTCTCTGAGGCGCAGGGGCACTTTTACTTGTGCTCTTAGCTGTGTGCCAGCCCAGTTTCCTATTCTTCAGCTTAGTTGTAACACAATATCATTAAGAATTATTTAACAATCTGGTTAGAATGATGTAGTGTCATATACTGAAATAATGTGTTCAACATTTCTTCCCTTTGTTCTTTGTGTCTTTAAAAGTGGTAGATTTCTGCCTTAATCTAAAATGTAATGTTATTCTTCGTGCTGAGTTAAGGAGAGGTAGTTACTTTCTTTTCAACACAGAATTATAGAGTTTCTGGCTGGAAAATATTTTTTTTAGTGGAATATATAAAACTGCTTAAGAGTATTTTAGGTAGAGAATTTCTGCTTCTGTGGAAAAAAATTGCTATGTTTATCTGTGCTTATCTGGGAAAGATTTGGGGATACTCTTTTTTCTAGAGAAAGCTTACAATGAAAATAATGGAAATCTAGCTTTGTGGGAGTAAAGACTAGGTAGCTCTTATAGTGAGAGCCAGGTATAATTGAAGTAGGAGGTAGGTGTGAAGGATCAGGATGATGATGTTTTATTAAGGATGAAAAGGACAGGCACTGATAATCTGGAAAGCTGGAGATGAAGTGGCAGTCCCTTTGTTCATTTTTTTATCTTCTATTGTTTTCTTCCACAGTTTTGGAGGCTTTTTTCGTGACAAATTCTATTAATTCAGTGCTGAGAAAAAGAAGTTGAAAGTTTGAAGTGTAGTTTTGCATGTTGTTTTAGACTAGGGAAATCCAATGTAAAGTACTGAAGTTTATCTAAGTTGTCCCATTATGTGTTTTGTCTCCTAGTTTTGGTGGTGATAGCAGGGCAGCTGCAAATAAGTTGATTGCACAAACCTTTGGGCAATTTGAGAAACTCTTAGACTAGAAAAATGAGAAATGACAGAAGTGCTGTGAGAACAAGGGAAAAGATGACATTTCTGTATTTCTCCTAGTTTCTGTCTTTCTTTTTCTTTTTAAAACTTAAGTGCAGCTTACTTCAGGGCATGACAGGAGTGTTGTCTTTTTTTTTTATAAAAAAAAGAAAAGCCCAAACAAAATCCTCTCTCAATTTCATGTCAAAAGTAGTCCTTTGTTTTCCAATTATATTCCTATGCCTGTGTAGCTATGACATTCAAATAGAAAATGTTAAAAATTCAGTATCAATAAATTTTTTAGATGTTCTACAAATAAATTTCATTGTGACTATCAAAAGCCTTTTGCAAGTCATAATAAAAATGCTCATGAAAAGAAAAAAAACAGTCGCCCTTTTCCACTTGAAGAGAATGAGGAGTGATGGTAATTTTTTGATCCAACACTGGAATAAGTACTCTTAATCTGTAAAACTAAGACTGATTTCTTATACTGCTGGGACAGGGTGACTGGTTATAAGGCTCTTGGATAGCAATAACGTTTAGTAGCATATAATTTGTTAGATGGAAAGAAACCTTTATTCTCTGAGCAGATGAAAATTTGATTGTCCGAGAATATCAGGGGGCTTGGAAATGTATGTTGTAGGTAGGCATGAAATAAACGATAGTTTAATGGTATAGGATCATTAATTTGCACTTGTTTTGCTAAATTAAATATCTTCTTAAATGAAGGTTGCTTGCTGTGTTTTTCCCTCGCTCTAGGTGGGCATTTCTGGAAGATGAATTATACTGGATCCATCTAATCTGGGTCCAGTAACTCAGTGCCATGAGAAGGCGGTAAGTTCTTATTTGTAAGAACTTCTCTTCTTTTGTCACTTCTTATGACTGACAGGAAAAAGCAAAACAAAAGAGCACGCAAAGCCTTTCCAGGTAGTGTTGAGTTCCACCATATGAAACAAAAGTGTTGGGAGCATTCTGTGATCAGCTGATACAGGACAGCGGTGTTTTTATTGTAGCAGATGACTTGTCACCTAATAAAGTTTCCTGAATGCTGTAACTGAAATGCATAATTTATATATTTCAAAAAGCCCCAAACTTTTATATTGGGTGCAATGCTGAGTTAGAATCTGTTTGTATGTGCCAGCTGCCACCGGCGAACTGTTAGTCTTCACTTCTTGAAGAATTATTTAGCAGACCCAACAAAGGAAGGGTGAAGAATTGGTAGCATGGGATTGAGTCTGCTGATGACATGAAAAGAGGCAACTTATGCTTTTCTAGGTTAATGATCTAGGGGTCAGAACTTATTCTTGTATTTTTTTTTAAGCTACTTATTACTGTGATTTTCTTCCTTTAGTCTTAATATGCAAATTAGCAGTCAAATCTGTTAATTGTTTTATCAGCGTCTGTGGAAATGAAATAAAAGGGAGAGAATGGAGCTGTCAGTGGGAGCTAGGCTCATTTAATGCCTGTAAAATTTGACCTCAAGCTAGGCCTTCCTTTTATTTCTTTTCCTGTGAATAAGGGGTTTGATGGAAGCATTTTGGTATGTTAGCATTTCAAAATTTTGACATCTATTTAAATAGATACAGACTGCATGCTCAAATCTGTGCTTAGCCTTTCACTTAACCTGAAGACTTATAAACGCAAGCAAAAAAAATGAACAAAGCATTCGGTAAAAACATCTTGAGTGATGTCTACAGTGTCAGAAAAACCAGCAAACTGGTTGCCAGACAGGGTCAGACCTAAAGGAGGCAACCTCAGCTCTGGCCAGGCAGAGTAAAGGGTTGTAGTAAAACATGGTTACTGCAAAGCAGATATTAGGAGGTAAGCTTTCCTTTCTGTAGTCTGGTATTTTAAATGCTCTGGTTTAGAGTAAATACACGGCATTAATGCTACCGATGTGTCTTATGATGTACGAAATGTCCTGGAACAATGTCCCTCACCTCCGACAGGTGGAAGCTTGTGACATAGCTGTCTTCTGTGACAAGTCAGCCTGGCACTGCTGTGGGCAGAGGAGAGTTACTGAGAAACCGGAGATGTTTTTTCCTCAGGGCTCTTTTTCTGTTAACTAAATAGCTCTCCCAGCACTGATGATCATCTTCAGAGTACAAGATCTGAGGTACAGTTCTGGATTTTGGGACAGTGGAAGATTAAACTGTTTCGTTTCTCTCTTCAGGCTCAATTGGTATTGCTCTAATTTATGTCAGTTTTGAGCTGATGCCTCACAGTCTCTGTGCTGTCAGATTAGTCCAAGCATAAGGTGTTTTGGGTAAATTGCTTCTCTCATGCTCAGATTGACTTCCATCACCTCTGTCCCTGAGGTAAAGGGGGATGTAGGACCATTTTCTTGCTGAGAAGACAAGGGCTTATTTTATTGCCAGCCACATTATGGCTCCTTTTAAGGATTAGCCCAGAACAGAGAAGTGAAATTTTAATTTAGATACTACTCCCCTCCTTTCCCCTTATCTTCACGATGGTTCCAGACACTGCACAACCAGATACTTCAACTATACACTGGCAGGTGTCCGTTCTTCTGTTGCTGGATTTTTATTTGTTTATTTAATCTTTACTATATTGGGCTGAAATGCATGAAAGCTCTTAGACTTTCTCACATTGAGTGTATGTCTTTCTGATCTCTTTATTGCTGAGAATACATAATAAACAAATCAATACACTCCCCAGATTTTGCTGTGGCATTGGAATACTTAACTCACGATTTTATTTTCAGTTATTTTTTCAAATGTAAGTGAAATTGTAGCTCATCTCAGCACGAATCTTATGTTGAGAATGTGACTTTAACTAGGAAAAGTTCCCAAAACTGAACTTCCACTTTTCCTTTACATCAAATTTTTTTAATAAAATTTGACTGGTTCTCCACAGTGTTTGTATGTTATCTGTCAATAATACTTAGTTATAAGGTTTTTTTTCTTGAAGAAAACTTCATCAAGCTGCTCAGTTCTTGCTTTCTGTTCTATTGTCCATTCAGCTGAGTTGATTTGTGTTGGTAGCAGCAGTGGAATGTAAGGAGCAGAAAAATAAATTGCTAGTTCTGCATGTCTCCTGACCAGAAGTGTTTTAGTTAGCTCGTCCATTCTTCTTATCCTTACAGTCAGGGCAGTCTGTACAGAAATGAATTTTTTCATCAAAGTGAGAGAACATAGCACTTAGAGTGCCATTTTCATTCTGGAAGGGGGAACATTACTTTTCCTCTGGAAGGCATAAGCATTCTGAAACATCTAATGTCTCTGCAACTCTTTAAGAAAATGAATAAATCAAGCTGCCAGGTCTATAATCTCTGTGCAAGAACTCTATGATTCTTCCAAGGCTCAAATGTGTAGAACCAAAATTTTGTCCTTTGGAAATGAAAATCCTGGGAGTAAGCAGAGTTCACTGTTTCACAATTCGTTAAGTTTATCATCGACCTTTCTAATACGTCCAAAACATTCACTCCACAAATATACCATGTCTTAGCTGATTGAGAATAAAGACTGAGGTAGGGTCTAGGGATTTTTTTTTTTTTTTACTTTCTTTTCCTAGTTAACCAAAGTGTGTATGGTGGAGAACTGTGGTTTAAGAGAAGCACAAGTGGATTGAAGTTGTACAGCCATTAATCAAGTGATCAGTCACTGAAAGGAAAGCATTTGCAGGATCACAGCACTAATGTTCATTTATCTGTCGCTTCCAGGGCCTGGTCTTGAGAAATATAGGGCTGCCTTGTAAAGACCTCTGCTGAGGAATGATTCATTTTATTGCCAACAGGATGACACCAGTCTATAGTTAGCTGTGCCGAGTCTGTAATCAGACTCAGTGGGGCATATTAGGTGCTCTCATAAAGGCAACATGACTGGAGAAGATTGGCAGGACAAAACAACACAGATACTGAAGCAACTTGGCTTGGATAATCAGTGCTCCAGGTGGGCGGAGAGATTTGTTTGTTTCTGAATGCTTTGCTTAAATTTCAGGTTAAGAAATAATACTGTGCTATCCTCTAGACATGGCATTGGGCCCTTTCAGATCTTAGGAAATTGTTTATTTGTATACATTTATCTGCTTGATTATATGGGGTTTTTTTTATTATTTGCTTAATGAGGGTGATTCTATTGCAAGAATTAAGCCCATCAGGACCAGTCTTGCAAGTATGAAAAACTATAACATTCAGGGATTATGATTCATCCATGTTTAAAAGGAACATTCAGGCATTAAGCCCCAGTTTTATTACCGAACATCCAGAGATCCCTGCCCCCTGGCATAGTACAGGGGAGTGGGAAACAGAAGTAGAAAGGAAATGATGAGCTCTGCTGTGTCTTGCCGAAGTGGCTGGGGAAGTCAGTCTTTACCAGTTTGTTGTGGTGTTAGTGCTGGGCAGCAGAAGCAAATGTTGTTCTGGCCCTTCAGCTGTCACTGATCTCAGCAGATGTTCTGATTTGTGTTGATACAAGTGCTGGTTTGTGTTGAATAGCAGATGCTGAGGATTGGCATATCTTTATTTTTGTCCCTCTTGCTGTGGGGGTGCTGACTTCAGCAAGCAGGGAGAGGTGGCAACTACAAATACTACAGTTTAATACTGTTACTGCTAATTCCATCAAAGCCTGTTTGAGAGGGAGAGAATAAGCTCTGTAGAAAATAAAAATCTTTGGGAAAAGGGAAAAAGCAGATGTGACCAACACTAGTTTTTTCAAGTCAGTATCTTGACATGCTAGGCACAGGTAAGATAGTTGTGTGATTACTTTTCCTTTAGAAGTCATTCTTGACTATTATGTATTGAGTCATATTACTGTTCTTTTGGCTTTTATGCTCATGCTGGTCCTGGTTATTAAGGCAAAACTTTGAGAACTATCTAAAGCTATTTGGCCTTCTAGAGCAATCATTGTTGGAATATTGACTTTTTATTATATAGTAGCCTGAGGAGAACTATGGTAAGTGTGTTGTCCACATCAGTGTACTCTCCTATTGCATGAAAGATCTGATATTTCAGTTGAAGCTAGCTCTAAAAAGACTATTAATAGTGTTATTGTTTATTTTTTATCAATCCAAATCCTGTGAAAATAACTGCAGCTATCTGTTGTGGCATCATGTTAGATTTATGTGTTAGATGTTTCTGGTCACACAGTGCCTGGTAGCTTTGTGTTTCCCCATGCCTTTTTTTTTTATTTTTCTTTCTCCATGCAAAACAAAAATCCCCACAGTAATAAACCCCACAATATGCAGATTTTGGCCCTATCTACATCTACAGGGATCTGCTGTGAAGGAAATCTTGAGCTATCTATGCCTTTCTTATTGATGAGTCTTGTAAGTTGGAAAGTATGGATTTGTACTTGGTATATTTGTAAATAATTCCCTGATTATCTCTGTTCTTTTATCTTTCCTCACTGCTCTTAGGTTTGCTCTGTGAGAGCACTAAATTAATATTTTCCTTTATCTATTCTTTTTTTGGGACTTATTTTGGGACTAGCTTGTCTTTTTCTTCTCCTTCAGCAGCAGAACTTGATGCCTTAGTATTTCCTGGCCTCTAAGGATATACCATTCTCTTATCCTCTATAGGCTGTGGTGGAAATTGCTGTAATACACACAAAACCTGCTAAAGTGATTAGGAAGTCTAAAGGTTTTACCAGTAATCCTTATTAGTTTCCATTTAAGGATACACATCTAGACTCCAGACTTTCTCCCTTTAGCAGAAGGGCCACTTGCAGTTGAATAGGTTGTTTAGTGTTTTCTAAAACTTATGGAATTCATAATAAGGAAGTTGTAGGTTGGTACAAGTTGGTTTCTAATGCATCTGAAAAAATAGGCAGTCAGGCGTACTGAGCATTACCTGCTGTCTAATCCCAGGCTAAAACCGGAATGATTTTTCAGTCATTAAACTAATACTACCCAGAAGTCCTATCAGTGAGTTGGTCTCTTAATCCCAGATGGATTAATTTAGGTATCACATGTGTTTATATGCCACTAATCCTTTATATGATCAATCCTACTTCACATTTTCAGTAAATAATTTTTATTTAACTCCATCAATTCATGCATGGAGCTTCTTTGCTGGCTGTCATTTGACTGTCTTGTATTTACATCAGTGAACTAGATCTGAGTGCACAACCGTTCCGGACAGAGAATTGGTAACAGTTTGAGCATAATATCTGGGTAGAACTTCAATCTTTTTATTGGTTTTGCGAAATACAGGTTGCCAAGTTTGTCTTCAAGGTAATACTAATTGTAACTAGATTAGAGAGAAAAGTTAATTGAATATTAAAAAATAATAATAATAAAGTAAAGATAGTCAAAGACATACCCGAAATTTGCTGACATGTCTTACAAATATAGCCAGTATGTGGGATATTGAGCTGCATCTGAAATACTGAGATGCTTAAAAATGACAGGAAGCAAGGTTGTTAGTAAGAAGTTGGGTAAGTGTATATTCAAAGCAGATGTGGTAAGCCTAACCAAGCTCTGTCATTTACTGAAAAATAATTTGGAAACCAAATGTAAATTACCTACGGTGGAATTATTTTCTCTTTCAGAACAGTCTAGTGTACATCAAAGCAACTTTTCTTGTTTTACTAGACTTGTTTGATTACATGTTATAGGGAAGTTATTCAGATGTTGTCAGGGTACCCATGGCTTACATTATACATGAAATTAAATAACTGCTAGAAGAGTCAGCTTGAGTAGACAATAAATAGGGTTAGATTAATGCTTGCAGTTAGGGCCAGACTTGTTTGAAGGGAGTGATTTTATGACCAAGAAATGCCCTGAGAGAAGTTTTGTTGTGCCCTTTCAGCAGGTGTGGTAGAAGCTGTGTTCCCTCTTGTGTTTGCAGCAGTTACTGCGTTTCTGTATTGCTGAGAGCGAAGCAGGGACGCAGTTGCGTTTCAGATTTATAAAGGTGACTGCCTTTTCTTTTTCTTTCTGTAAAATGGGTGAGAATCAGTTCTGTGAATGGGTGGATAGCTCTTAGATGCTATGGAGATAACAGACATCGTCATTTTTAGTATTTAAAAAAATGCGATCATAACTTTGATTTTAGAGTTTTAAGCTTCTATGTTACAGAAAGGTTATTTTAAATAACCTGTCTCAAACCTTTTGATTAAAGGTGTCTGCATGTATTTGGCTTTCCAGAAAGAATATGGGGCTTAATCTGAGGGAATGCTGAAGTAAGTGTACATAAACTTTAGATTCAGTGCTAAAATAGGAGTTGGATTTGGTACCATTTGGTATTGAATCCATGCAGTGTTTTGATAGTATTGCTGTTTGAGCCTTCTCTGTATATAAAGCGAAGTGCTGCTAAAAACAAACGTGTACCTAATGGTTATGTGCAACTACTTCTTTACCTGCTCTTCCGTGTTTTTTAACAAATCACATAGTACTATAAAGAAGAAAAGTATACCAGCTACTCCTGTGTCTGTTATTACATAATGATAATATGATAAGGAGTTTAAGGGAAAAGACGGAGGAGAGATGCTGCTTTTCTTTAAAAGTCTTATACTGTTATTACAAACTATGTTACTGAGATTGAGAGGGGCTTGTAAAATGAAGAAAAATATTTACTTCATGTATGTGTGAGTAATATTTATTCTTCTTAATGTAAACATGAAGACCAAATATCTTCAGAAAATACATGCTGAAAAGATTTGCTGTTCCCTTCATAGAAGACACAGCACTATAATTAAATAAATAGGCCCAATAAAATTAGTGTTCCATCCAAACTTTCTGAACCTTAACCAAGGCATCTTGTGAATACTATAATCTTGAAGCATTTTAAGCGTTGCACAGACTACTTACAAATCTGTCTTAAGGATCCAGAACAATTGTTACATTAATCTTCTCTGTCTTATGCCCTGAGAAACTGCAGATTTTTGTATTTTTGCTGCTTTTGTTCTGCATGTTTTCTTCATTTCACATTCTCCTTTAGTAAGTAGAGCTTGTTTTTTCTGTCAAGATCTCCTAGTGACAGAGATAGTGCTACCTATTGTTTCTTAGTCTAAATTGCTTCTGACTTCGTTTTACATGTGAGGAATATGGAGGTACAGATTTGTGGCTGCTGCTTTCACACTTTGTCATGATTTTCTTTATTGTTGCTTAAGAAAAGTGACAAGGCACCATTTAAGATTCAGAGTTTTCTTACTATAGTAGTATCATTGCAGCTCTGTAAGTTGAGACTTCATTGTTTTGCTGTGAATATCGAACAAAACTGCCTCAAACTTTTCAGTGGCTGAGGTACATTTCCAGTTTGAATGTTTGGAAACTTCTTTTTCTAGTAGGACACTTGGATTTTTGATATCTAGAGGAGTATATTTAGTAATTTTTTTAAAAGGGAGAATATTAAGAAATAAATGTGCCGTGTATTTTCCTGGGAGGTTTGTTTTTATTCTTTCTTCCTTATTAATGGTTGGAAAATGAGTCACTAGAAGCTCCAGGTATTCACAGTGGTGAAGGTAATAACCTATTTTACTTGGGGAACAGGAAGGAAAGGTGAAAGAACTGCTAATGTCCAATGAGCTTCTTTTCCAAGTCTGTTAGCTTATTTTATTTAATATGTTGCTTTGTCATGGGTGGACCAAAAGCATACAGGCTGCAGGTCGCATAAGACTTCGACGCATTGGAGGAATGGAAAGAGAGAGATATGTACGAATGTAGTTTTATAGATATGCTGGACAAAATGGTAAATCCACTTCAATATAACATGCCTGCTCAGTATAGCAATGGAAGCTTGTGGCTTTAAAAAACAAGGCTGAAGAGAAATCTGGCTAACAGATCCTAGAGATGCATGTTTATGACTCTGCAGACAGGAGAAATATCGAAGGTTCCTTTTGGAAGAGTCCAGTGGGCTGGAGAAGCTGCATGGCTGTTTGGAGGCTTTCCCTGCACTGAACAGAATCCTCCCAGGCCTTGGAAGAAAGAAATGTAGCAGGTCAGCAGTGTCATGTATTACTTGAGACCTAGTCTTACAGATAAGGATTTGAATATTTTGACCATTTAAAATGCATCTACTGGAAGAGGAGTCTTTTAAAAAAGATGAGCTTAAACTGTAATCCCTGGAGAAAGACCTTGCTGGCACTGAGAATTTTTGCCATTGTTGAAGAATGTAGAACTTGAAAATGTGATATATTTACATAATGTCAATGATTTTTTTTTCCCCATTAATATACACATGAAAAGAGGTAGAAAACACAGAATAGTACAGCACATAAAGTGGTGTAACTGTGCAGAGCAATGGACAATGATCAGAATAAATGTTGAATGCAATAAATATCTCTGAGCATAGTGGTCAGGTAATGTAACTAGCTGTTATGACTATGCCAGGTTTGAATGCAGTTAAGGTGATATTAGCTGAAATGCAAAGAAAATCAAAATACTTTTGTGCAAATAACAGGAACTTAAGAATAATTTAAATTGCAGAATATTAGTCTGGGTATCACAGCCAAAAGATAGTAGCACTGCAGTCATGACAGAATATGAATATTGAAGAGTGCAAAATTTTCAGGAAAGCTAGAAATAGAAGTAATTGGATAGCATAGTAATGATATGTTGCTCTAATAATTTAGAGACGATGTAAGTGAAACAGGAGCTGCTTAATGTCAGTTTAGTGAAATGTGGTAAGAGACCTTACTGGGGTGTTGGTAGATGTCTGAAGTAGATGCAATGCTGAATCTGGAATCAGGAAATTGTAATGGTGTAAAGGTTAAAATTAATGCATGTAGTCTGAGAGACTACTTTGCATGCATATCGACTCCAGAAAAGTGTTTCTGATAATGGTAGGTAGAGGCAAGATATTGTGTCTGAGGGGGTCTAACAATATTTTTAATTTGAAAATAAATCACAGGGCCAAGAAGAGGTAAGGCTGGTTTTATGTACTGTGGTTTCAACTCGGTATTGTATGTTTTCCTGAGAGGTGGGTTCAGGGAAGGATTATGAGGACTGGAAAGCATTCCCTACAGGGCAAGATTTAAGAAAATCAAACCCTAGACTTGGCTTGCTTTGACACTTCAATAAGGGAAACACAAGAACAGAAGTGTAAGGTAAAGGTTAGTTTGGGCATAATAATGTGGATGATTTAGGGGTAAAGACTGGAAATTATAGAAGGCTATTGCTATTAAACCAGTCAGGTGCTGGAACAACATTCCTTTCAGGACACTGAGACACAAAGCTCTTTTGCTGCTTTTAGGTTTGGGCTCAATACTATATGGTGTGAAAAGGATTAGATTCTGATGTGTGTAATGGTAAGTTTGATAACTTGGAGGTCTGTTTCTGTTTGGTTTTTAATGTGGTTGGGCTAATCCTGTGTCCAGTGCGTGCCCTCTGGGTTCCACTGACTGATTGCTGTCTGGCAGAAACCCTAAGTATCTGGTTGTAGTCAGTTTGTCTGTTTGGATTATGTCTACAAGCTTTACAAAGAGTATCTTTTTGGTTTTTTTGAGGATTAAGTCCCATTAAGTTGAAATGCCAGCACAACAGTTGCAAAAGTGTTGCTCTAAACCTTTCATTTCCATATCAAGAGAAATATTTTGTAGGGCTTAAGGCCTTTGAAGCAGATAATGTTATAACTGACAGATTTCTGACCCTTTATTTTTTTTGTGCTTGGAGGGTGATCATAGGAACAATCTTTCATTCTCACGCATTTCAAAAGCAGCAGCACAAACAAAAGGATAATAGTAATGCCCCTCCCTCAACTGCTACCCCGTAGACTTCACACCTCTAGTATTCACCTTCAGAAAGAGTCTAATGTGACTGGTCTTGATACTTTCACTAATGACAAGAGAGTTCCCTGTGCATCTCCCTACGTGATTTTAAGTTAATGTTAGACTGTTTCACTAGAGCAAGATAAAGACTGAATCTGTATTTTGGTAGAGTGGGAGAAATCAGTTGATGTATCTATAGACTAATTAAATTTAGCAAAGTGTTTTTTGGGAAGCAAATAAACTATAGATTGCCTAATAAATAAGTCGCATGCATCTATGTTACTGGTTGGCAGAAAGGAATAGTATTTTAAAACCAAAGAGAAGTGTTGGACTGAAGTTACAGCTTTGGTTATACTTACCTAGGATGCGCAAAGAATATGCCAACTTATTGGCATTCCAAACAAAATGCTGTATTTTAGTCTTTATTTTATTTATTTATTTATTGAAAAAAATCCCTATGATGGGAAAGAGACAGTTAAGTCTGAGAAACAATCAGAGAAACTTGGTACTGTGTATATCCTGTGACTAAAACACACTCCGAGTTGCCTGACTGCCTTAAGGAAATTAAGGAAGAAATGAATTTTAGTCATTTATGGGTATGTTTTTTGTCCCCCATGTAAGGGATTTAAGTTTCTTAAACTTCTTTGTATAAACATCCACACAAGTTGCTTTTCTGCCTTGAAGCAATGTGGACAGAATAGTTTGGACTAATGTCTGAAAATGGAAGAACGAGGAGAGAAATCCTGAAGCCATTGCTGTTCTACTTGTAATAACAATAACTCTAAGGCTGTTATGGGTTAATTGCCCCACCCTCCCCACCCCAGCTGCAGCAGAACTGTTGATCCTCAGAGCAGCCACCTTACTTGGTTTGATTAGAGAGCTGGTTGGGTGCTGCCTTCTTACCTTTTGGTTACTCTTCTGGATCAGCCAGCAGCTCTCACACAATCCTTCACATGTTACCTCCTTCCTGTACCCAGCCCAGACCCAGTCACAATTTTGGCTCTAAACATCAACCCTGATAGTTCTGCTTGTTGCCTTGGCATATGTGGTCCTTTCTTTCTCTGACCCTAAACATTCCTCCTTTTCCTCGAGTCCTATTCTAGTTGTTACTCTCTGGTGGCTCTTCCACAAAATCTACAGTCTTAAAGCAGACTTTGAGAATGTCTGACACAAAAAATGAGATTAACCCTATATCTTGGGAATGAAGAGTGGGAGGGGAGAGACAAAAAGATGGTTATACAACCTGTGACAGTGAGACAGTCGTTTCACTCAGTATGAGTGGATGTGTGTTCAACACAGATATTTTCTTACCCTTGGCTGGAAAATGTCAGTGTGCAAGAGCGAACAGCAAGTTAACACCAAGACAAGGCACCAGCCCACAACACTTTGTCTGTGCGGCAGTTTTTAGCTAATAATGACATCACTGGACGTGAGCACTCACCCTATACACTAGACCTGATGTCCTCTTCCTAAAGATTATGTTGGTGCTCAAAGGAACCCATTTTTTATTCGCAGAAGATGTGAAAGCAAAACCAACAGAGACCCTCAACAGCCTTTCAGAAAAAGATCTGCAGAATTGCCTTGAACATTGGCAGCATCGTATGTAGCTGTGTTTCAAGTTGGAAGGGAACTATTTGGAAGGTGATCATAACTGATTTTCTAAATTTGTTAAATCAAGAGTTACAGGCACAGTCTCTTTTTTTTTTTTTTTTGTGTTGGACCTCTCTATGTCATTGAACTGCATTTTTTAGGAAATAATTTTGCTTCACTTTCTTAAGAAATGTTTTTGTTTTACAAGTCACCTAATATTCCTGATTATTTAATACAAATGGAAACATTCATTCTGAAAGATTTAAATCTTGGAGATTCATGTCCATTAATGTATGCAAATGTAGTTAAAATCAAAATAAATGCAAGTCTGCAGTGATGCATTGAAACTGTATTGGAATGATACAGGGAGCAGGAAGGTAGTTCATCCTGATATTATTTGGATTTATTTTTGTGCTGAATTAATTGTACTTACATATAATCACTCTATTTGTATGGATATATTCTTCTCCCAAATCTGGCTGTATGTCATGAGTAAGCATTGACAACTGCTCCAGTACTAACTGGGACTGAGTTTAGTCCTGCCACTATCCAAGGTCAAAAGCTTCTTGTTAGCCACATTGGTGTAAGGGACTTACTCCAAGCTCTGGCCAGGCTGTAGGTGGTGTTCTTCACCTCTGTGAAGAATGAAGAATTCAAGCTGAAAGAGGGGAGATTTAGATTTTAGGAAAAGTTTTTTTCTTGTGAGGGCGGTGAGGCAATTGGCACAGGTTGCCCAGAGAACTTGTGGATCCCCATCCCTGGAGACATTCAAGGCTGGATATGGCTTTGAGCAACACGATCCAATGGAAGGCGTCCCTGCCTATGGCAGGGGGCTGGAACTGGATGATCTTATAGGCCCCTTCCAACCCAAACCGTTTTATGATTCTGTAACTGTGACAGTGTTATTTTTCTCTCAGTTATTGCTGGACGATTCAGTTTTGTATGAGGTGTCCAATCTGAAAAGCATATATTTTTGGTGGGTTTTATATATCTGGGTTATTTGTCAGTTCTGACTTCTTGCTAATCAAGGATGGGTCATTGATCTTAAAGGAAAAGGTCAATATATGACTTGTTATTGCTGTAGCTGCCAGATCAGTATAAAGCAGTAACGTCCATAGTGATTTTCATGTTCCATGACTTTTGTTGCATTTCTTCTCCCTGTAATTTTGCTTTGCATCCATCATGAATATTCCCTTCCCCAGATGACATGATAGTTCATGCTGAACTGAGGCTTCTGTAACAGACAGAAATTGAATCTTTACTGTTAAGACATAGTTAAAATGATTTATTTCTCATCCTTAATATAACAGCACTAAGTTCCGATTTCCTCTATTTGTTCAGCAATTATGTTCTCAAAAGTGATACTAGCTTTTTAATTAAAATGTAGGTAACCAGATGTTTGTGAACTTTCAGGAGCAATATATTAATGTAGTGAATGTACTTCATATAAAGATTTTTTTTTTCCTGGTATTTTGGTTGACTTTTAATTATTCAAGTTAAATATCATCATCATCATCATCATCAAATATTTACTTCCTTACTTCTCCATGCTTTCCTTCTGTTAGTTTACATGTAATTGAGGGAAACCCAGTAATCTCTTTCCTTTGGAATCTGCAAGAGCTGGAGAGCTTAAGATCTTTCCCTAACTGTGGGGTAGTAAAATCAAAGCCTCTGCTGGATTGTCACACGTGCATGGAAGAGTTTCTTCTCTTATTTCTCTTGAAGATCATGTGAGGAAAAGACGGCCAAAGCAGAACTGATGCTATTAAGAAAAGTGGGAGAGTTTTCCTTTCTGTTAGTACCAAAAGAAAAATAGTGTTGAACTCTGAAGATGTCTGAAAGTTAACAAAGGGGTTTTGTTCCAAATTATATCTCTAATCTTAAAACATGATATGTTGTGTTGTACTTTACATCACAGAATCACAGAATGACCAGGTTGGAAGAGACCCACTGGATCGTCGAGTCCAACCATTCCCACCATTCCCTATATCATGCTCCTAAGCACCTCATCTACCCTAACCTTAAACACCTCCAGGGACGGTGACTCAACCACCTCCTTGGGCAGACCATTCCAATGCCTAACCACCCTCTCTGTGAAGAATTTCTTCCTAATCTCAAGCCACATGGGTGGCTTGACTCAGTTGTCTTCTACCTGAAGTTTTTTAGAGCTCAAATCTCTCAAATTCACTGTTAAAATCTTTTAAATATTAATAGTGCAGGTAAACCTCAGATATCACATATTTGAAGAACGGGAAGTAGAGAGAAACTCTAATCACTGTTACCTCAACAATGCGGTAATTTTTTTTTCCCTGTTAATATAGATGCCAAGACTGTCAAAATTATTTGGTTCTAGGATACAATGCAAAGCAAAAAATGTTAGGAAATTACAAGTTGTTTGGGGACTGTAAACTTTTTAAGATCTAAAAATAATAAGCTTTTATCTTACAGAGTGCAGGCTGCAATTATTTGTCTGTTGTAGTAAAAATAACCAGTAAAATTGATGGGATAGCAGTGTTGTATTCTAAGCTTACCTCTACTTTTTGCATCTTTATAGATATTGGAAGAGAAAGGAAGTAAGTCTTCTAGAGACAAGAGCTGCAGGTATTGCTACTCAAACACTGTATCCTGCAGAATGGAGCATGCTGCCTTTTTTTGGTACAGTGCAATATTTTTTTGAAACTGGTTACTGTGTCCTCCCCTTATCCCTTTCTTTATGAGATTACTGGTCCCAGCACACCACGTCCTCGACTGGTTACGTGTAGGAGCTTCTTGTGAACTGAGCTATGCTATACTGAGATTTGCTTTGGGTTTTGTATTGTTTTGTTTGAAATGGCAGGTCACAAAAGGTGTGTGTATTTACAATCCTAGAGACTAAAGAAAGGAATTTACTGTGTAAATAAATTTGTAACTGGGTAATGACTGGAATGCTGAAGTTTAGCTGGAGACCACCAGCTGTGAAACTGCGGTGTCATAATAGTGGCTGAACTCATGTTAAGAGAGCCATTTGTGTTTAGCTGGTGTCATTAAAACACTAATTGATGCAGTCACCTTAGAACAGGGTTTTGGAAGACTGACTTAATCTTCTGGCACTTGTTTTCAAGCCTCTATTTTAAAGTGGATAACTTCCATAATCCAGCTTCCTTGCTCGCCCAAGAGAAAGTTACAGCCAGTGTGGTTGTGCTCTTCAGCAGCGGAAGGAAGGCAGCGGGGCTGGGCAGTTGCGCACTGGAGCAGACGTGGGAGTAAGGGGAATTTAAGAAACTGTTTGAAAGCGTACTTGGAGATTTGAGAAAAGCTCATGGATTAATTTGGATTTGCCAGGAATCTCCTTGAGTAAGGACTATGTTTGAAGTCCTTTATGTGGATTTTGTCCTACGGCTGCAGTTATACCATCGTACTAAGCTGACACGTCTGTGGTCATCTGCAGAATGACTACCTGGGAGTGCACATTTTTGTCCTCTGTGTTGGGCTGGCACTTCTGCAGCCAGCTAGCCAGCTGGATCAGGGAACAACTTGGTTTAGATGGGTTTTCATCAAGGTAAGTTCCTTAAGCTGTCTGTGTGGCTATACCAGCACTTGTGCTGCCACAGGCACAGGCTCCCTTTCCCCAGGTGTAAAGGGAGGACTTTTCACAGAGGGGATTAAAGTTAGAGGTTGGGCTTGCAGAGACTTGTCTTAGACCCTTCTCCAGAAGCCTGCAGTTGTGTCAGGTCAGTGGCTGCTCAAACACATCTTGAGGGAAGTTGCTGTTTGACCACTTTGAGTTACAGTAAGATGTGACTTTCACTGGCCTTGCTGATGAAAGCAGCAGCCTCATTCTTGTTCAGTCCTCCACTTTGCATGGTAAATTTTGTTTGGCTGTGAACCACCTGGAGCAACTCCCACAACTGGTAAATGACTCTTCACAGGGCTGGTTTTCAGTTGGATCAGCATCAGTTGTTAAAAGTACATTGTTCAGTGGATGTGCCAGGTTTTACCTGTTTGCAGTAAGTGTTTATTTGTAGCATCCTTTCTGGGGAAGCAAAATGCAATAATATCTTTTTTCTGAAAGGTCACATTTGAACTCTGGGGAACTACATGAATCATTTAGGAATATGCTTGACTCAGAAGTCTGTCAGCTGAAGAGAAGACAGAGCTGTTCCAATTGGTTGCTTTTTTTTCAAGCCAAGCCAGCATTTTATTTGTCTTTATCTCTCTCCAAATAGAATAGTTAATCTCTTGCAGCTTTTTTTCAACAGATACTTTCCTTTTAAAGTTTTCTTAGTTTTAAGACTTTAGAAGGGACTTGCGGACAGTAGTGATACTGGTACAAGGCTGCTGGTTATCATAGAATGGTTTGGATGAGAGTAGTGATGAGGCGGCCATGTGGTTCTTTGTTGTTGGCTGTGGCTAAACAACAACATCTGTTAAATCATAGAATATTTTGGGTTGGGAGGGACCTTAAATATTATCCAGTTCCAATGCCCCTGCCATGGTCAGGAACACCTCCCACTAGACCAGGATGCTGAAGGCTCCATCCAGCCTGGCCTTGAACACCTCCACAGATGGGGCAGCCACAACTTCTCTGGGAAACCTGTGCCAGTGTCTCCCCACCCTCATCGTGAAGAAATTCCTCCTTAAATCTGCCTCTCTCCAGTTCATACCCATTGCCCCCTGTCCTATCACTGCAAGCCTTTGTAAAAAGTCCCTCCCCAGCTTTCCTGTAGCCCCTTCAGGTACTCCTCAGCCTTCTTTTCTCCAGGCTGAACAAGCTGAACTCTCTCAGCCTGTCCTCAAAGCAGAGGTGCTCCAGCCCTCTTGACCATCTTTGTAGCTCTTCTCTGGACCCGTTCCAACAGCTCCATATCCTTCTTATGTTGAGTATTCCAGAACTGGACATAGTACTCCAGATGAGGTCTCACAAGAGAGGAATAGGGGGCAGAATCCCCTCCCTCACCCCGCTGGCCACGCTTCTTCTGATGCAGCCCAGTATACAGGTGGCCTTCTGGGCTGAGAGCGCACACTGCCAGCTCATGTTGAGCTCCTCATCGACCAGCACCCCCAAGCCTTTCTCAGCTGGGCAGCTCTCATTCACATCATCCTCTCTCCTGTACTGAAAATGGAGATTGCCCTGACCCAGGTGCAGGACCTTGCACTTGGCCCTGTTGAACCTCATAAGATTCTCACCGGCTCACTTCTCCAGCTTTTCCAGGTCCCTCTGGATGACATCTTGTCCTTCTGGTGTAGAAGATAGATTACAATAGTACTGGCAGCTTACCAAAGTATAAGTGAAAGTAACAAAAAACATATGATCAGCTTGGCTTTGATCTTGCTAGTAGGAAATAAGATTGCCAGGAGACAGAAGTGATCAAAAAGTTAGATATAAACTGGAATTTTCCAGCCAGATGATATCCATCTTTAACTTCATGTACGAAGAAATAACATCCTGTTGCCAACAGATACCTTATGTAAATAATCTAGCATGTATAGAATTTAGTGATACGTGCCTATCTCACCTCAGTGGAAAAAAAAACAAAAAACCCAAAACAACATAAAAAAACGAAACCCAAAACAACCTAGAAAGAAGATTTTGTTTTAAGACAAACATTCCTCTACTGTTTTATCCCTTTGTATTAAAGTTGCCCTCTGTGAATTTATGTAAGCCAGGACAGGATTTTTCCCTAATCAGCTGATGGCCTGCTAATGGTTTTTAAGGTCATCTTAAATACCGTTTAGATTTTCAAACTTTTCTTTTGGAAACATCAATAAATCTGCATATTTGAAACTCCTGTCATATCTTAATTCCTTTTGCTGACTCAACATTATACTCTTACTTCCTCAGTCCAAGATGGAAAACCTAGTGTTTTATTTGATGGTGCAGGGATCAGTGATAAAATGGAGATTTTTAACGGGGGGGTGGAGGTGGGGGGAGGGTGGGAAGAGGTGGCTAATGTGCCTTATTTATATTTTATGACCTAATAATTACTTTATAGGTGAACTAGAGACAGCATGTAGAATTAGCAATAACTCTTTGCTTAAAAAGAATATCGTTATTGAAGACAAAATAGCGCATTCGTTTTGCAGCTTTCCTTTTGAAGGCTGTTTCCTGCATTCTGCATTCCAAAGAGTAAAGAAGTTCTTAATACTAAATGATATAAACTAAAAATATTGTGCCTTTTCAAAAGAAGAGAAAGAAAATGTAGGACTCATTTGGTGGGGTCTCTGAAGTCCTGCATATGTGAGTTCCTGCTTTTTTTCTTTTTGAAATTGCTAAAACTAGTGAAATTGGGCAGGCAATTTTATTTACTTTCAGAGGTTTAGGAGGCAGCATCATTAGAAAGCTTATGCTTTAACGTTTTACCAAAATATCTAGAATTAAATGCAGTACTGATGAAAGCTCCAAGTTATTATACGCTAATGTCTTTAATGTTGAACTGCACTTAAAACACAGAAGGAAACTTGGAACCTAGAAGAAAGTGCTGTTATTTTGGAGTCATAAAGGTGAGTATTCTTTTGTATTGGCACTAGTGACCTCCTGCACTTATTGCTTTGAACTGCTACAGCTTGATGGTTATCCAGAACTAATAAAATAAGTCTTAATAGCTGTCCTGCAGGGTGCAAGAGCTTGAGATTGTTTCAGTGTCTACTTTTCTTAATGCGTGTCTTATGTGATGAAGTCCATTTTGTGCTGATGTTGCATGATTACTGCTAGCTTTGTTTGACTCCTAACATTTATGTATAGGGTTAGAGGTGGTTTTACATCTCTTCAAGTCATCAAAAATATACCTTTCTCACTTTATGATAAAGTGTACAGCTATGTGACTGATGCTGAACAGTTACAATACATCTTAGCTCTTTTTCTGCGTCACGTGAATCAAGTAGTTCTGTTTGTTCCATATCTGTACAAAATGATCATGAAAACTATAATTGCAGGTGGGGAGGAGAGACAGGGGACATCCAACAGACTTCATAAATTTTGTCGTCCATGAGTTGTCAAAACTGTCATCTGTTCTGAAATTACTGCTTCCAAGGACATGGACTCCTCCACCTCTTTCTGTCCTGGCAACTTGTAGAGTAATTGACTGGTCTGGTTTCCTTTATAAATTATAGTTGTGGTGATTGTGTGGGCAAAAATGTTGAGGGACTTTAGATTCAGTGCACCTCTCTCTAACCGCGAGAATTAAATAATGGCCATCCATTGAATCACCAGTATTAAATAACTGAAGATAGTATCTTTCCTACCTGAGTTCAGGAAAGAGATTAGCTGTGAGAAACATTTAAAGGCACTGTATGACTAAGTAGTTTCCCTGACAGACAGCTACATTCTGAAATGGAGACAGAAGTGAAGTGGATTTTTTAGCTAAAAAGTATTTCTTCTCCTTCAAGGAGACCTAGTGCTGCAGCTGGAGATGTAGCTGCTATATAGACGCTTCTATCAGGGTTTTTTACCTTTAATTTTATTGGTTTTGTCAACACTGGCTGTGATTGCCATCGAGTCCCTGAGTTTTGCTAGTCATTGAGTTTTTAAGTTAAATCCAAGTTTGAATCCCACAATCACTTATGCCTGTTGGGTCTGAATAATATTCAGACACTATCAGATTAGTTTAGCTCCTCTGGCAAACTGCTGGGGAACCACCACCTTGATTATTATCGCTGTGGAACTCTGATGGCCCAGGTGCCTTGAATTTCAAGACAGGTATTGGATTATATGTACTGAAGCATGCAGTCTCAAGGGTTTTAACTACTATCTACCACACTTACTGTCCCATATGATTTACATGTTATGGCTCATAGGCCCAACAAGTCATGCATAGATGTGATAAAAGGAATTTCTAGACTGTTACTGCTTTACTGAGAGATGATTGCAAGAGATACACTGTCTCCCTTGAGGGGCCAACCGGGAATAACAAAATCAATATTCACATCTCATCCTGGGGTTTGTTTCTTCTTTTTAATAGCCTTTCCAGAAACCCAAACTGTTCTGTTTACCTAGCTCTGTTTTTCCCTTTGCTGGAAAGCAAAAGCTTTGTTAAACAGCAGTTTACAACTTGTCTTGTTCCCTGGTCTTTTGTGTTTTGCAGTTCTGCGTGGACTACAGACATCCTTGCATTATAGTAATTGCTGCATTTAAGCATAATTAGAGTTTAACCAGTAACCTTTGTTGCTTTAATTGCATAAATTTTATTCAGTTATTGATGGTTTTCAATGATTCTTCCATGTGGCGCTCAGACTCATAGGGTCTCACTTCCTTTGTGCTGATCAAAAAGATTGAAGCACTCTAAAGTAACTGTATGTAGCTGAAGATGCTCTTTAGGGTAGATTTATAAGGTGCTTATAAAATGGACCAGAACTGATTAGTTCACAAACCAATAACTAAGTAGATTGCAGTTGAGTTTTTAGAACAATATTCTTTAAACAAGAAGGCTACCAATGACCTATGTGAAAGGTGTCGAAGATATCTGCCTGAGAGGGGATAATAAAAAAGTGCACAGTTGGAGATCACAATTATTTACTTTGCCAAGCTTATGTTTGTTTTTCTTTTAAAAAACCTAATAGACCTATTGCAAACAGTGTGCTCTGTTGTTAAAAATGCGGTCTCTGGCTGCAAAACAAAATCAACAATTGATTCCACTCGGCACACAGAGGCCAGTAGCAATGTACACATTGCCAGTCCCAAAGTCCCCATGTGCTTTAGTAAGACTTTTGCAAGGGTTGTTGTGGCTGGGTTTTGTGTATCGTGTGGCCAAGCCAGGATCTTCCCCTGCCCCTGCGATGGATTTGGTCTTCAATGCTGAATATGCTTGTAGTATTAGATTACGGTGTGTGATAAATATCCTTTCTGTAAGTGCTCTATGACTCATCTTTCCCCAGTTGTAGCTATCAATTTACAAAACATAGGCAGCCAGCTGCCTCTGCATGGAGCCTCTGTTGGAGTCAGTAGCTCATTTTGGGCTCAGCAGCATCCTTGCATGTTGTAAACTGCAAGTTGAGTTCTGCAGTGACCATGAGGTTATAAGGTTATGATTTCAATAAGATTATGAAAAGGAGACAACGGCATGAGGATGGGCTTAAAAAAGGAATTATAGCTGCTGATGCTAAAGGGAAAGCAAGAAAGAATCTGTATGTGTGGGAATGAATGGAAAAGTTGAAGCTGCCACCATAGACAGGTGTTGGGACTGCTTGCGTGTGCTCTGTTGCTTGCTTGCAAGGATATTTGGAAATGACAGGGAAGCTTAAGAGCTTTTAGCTTTATGGTAGTTCTCCATAGAATTGCAGAAAGTTCCTAGGAGGGAAAAACTACTTGGAGATTTGCCTTCTGTATATTGTGTTTGTGGCTTAGCCCCGTTTCACACATACAAAACAATAGTTAAGCTCGATCTGCTTTCACTGTTGTACGACTGTTTAAATTGGCTGTGGTTTGGTGCTGGGAGGTTAAAGGACATAGCATCAGTCATTGTTTGGGGGATAAACTTGAGGAAGGACAGTGAATATAAAGGGAAAAGTAGGAATGAAAGGGCCGACAGAAGGACAATGTAACTTGTCCTTCAGCCTCATAGCTGAGAGGAACTCAATCAGGAATTGTTCAGAGCTGTAGTTCTCCATCAGACAAAGACGTCAGTGCTGTCCTCTGAAGAATGAAGGCTTGTGAAGCTCACATACTGAGGACTGGACACTTTTCTTTTTGATGGGCACAAGAGTATTAAAAGTCATCTGGCAGACTTCTGTTATTTGATTATATAAGGGTGATAACCAAGAATCCTTTTTTTGAGAAAGCCCTTTACAAAAGAGTTGAGTACTAAAGGTGTAGAATATTTTTGGAATTAAAAGGAAGATCTATTTAGAACTCCTTTTCTGGCCTTATTTTCTTGTCCTTACAGCAATGTGAAATAGTGCTGTGTTAACTGCAATTTGGATGAAAATATTGGTTTCCAGACTTTAACTGCACTAAACTTCAGCTACTGAGTCTAATATTAAAATAAGTTCAGACAAATGGAGGATGAGCCCTAAGAGAAATAAAGATCTCTTATGTAAGTGCCAAGTATAATTTTTTCACCAAGTTCAGTGGATGTAGTTCTAAGAAATGAAATCTATTTTTTTTGGAGGATGTCTACTCGCTTTCTGAAAACACAGAAGAAAATGTTCCAAAAGAGTTTAAAACTATTAGAATATACCATGAATGAACTTCTATCATTAACACTTCATATTTTATTAGTTATTGCTCCTGTGAAGGAGATGGGAGTACAAGGCAATATTCTCTCCTCCCCCCTTCCCTGTGACTGCATATTTGAGCTTTGTAGTTATTTACATTTCTATAGGCAAAATATTTTGGTACCAGTATTGATAAATGGTGGAAATACTGCATAAAATTACAACTTCTGTATGAGGGTATAGAGGCACTGAGAGCCAAAGCTACTTTTTTTCTTTCTTAAAATGCTTGTGTAGGGAGAAGATGCTACTGATATAACTTTGTCGTCGTCCCCCATTATGCTGCTTCTATACTATGAAAGAAAGTACAGTTTTTGGAGTGCACAACTGAGTGGAAATCACAATAAACACCAGCGTCTCTTGTTTTCTTTCTTTTCTTTTTTTTTTTTTTAATATTTCAGTTGACCTTCATATCTGCTGCCTAGATTTTGCTCAGCTTCAACAAGCTAACTAGCATCATCATTGTCCTCCTCCATCTCTTACTTATCTTCATCCTCTTCCCCATGAAATTCAATGCTAAAGATCTGGCTCTGCTGGCCAAGCAACCATCAGATTGTTTTGACAAGGAAGGAAAACTGAAGATTTGCAGAGTGGTTGGGAATGAAAAATTACTAGGTAAAAATTACTTGTGCTGAAAACTGCCTGTGGTTGATGTGCATGTTTTCTGCCACTGTCAGCTTGCAGTTTCACTAATCACATACACCTTGGAGTTTTCAGTTTTCTTCATTACTGATGCTTGAGTGATGCTAAATACCTTTCTAAATCAAGAAGCTTAAAGCCAACTCTTTAATTTGCTCGAGTTTCCTTTGTCACGTATCTGAGAAACAGTATTCAGTCCTTAATATTATTATTAGTTTTTCCTGTGAAGAAAGATTTTTCTCTCCTGTTGCAAATCACCAGTCACTACTTGCCGTGTCTTAAAGTTTAGATATCCGGTTGCTCAGTACCCAGTCCTCCCACCTCCAAAACCTGTGCCCTTTTATTATTATAGATTTTTAATTTTTTTATGGCTTGCTTCCCACCTGCTTTGCCATTTTTTTTCAGGCTTTTATGATCATATTTTAAATGTCTTTCAATTTCCAGTAAGCTTGAATAAATGTCTGTTCCCTTGGTAGCTGTTAGGAAGTAGCTCCTGTTTAGCTGCAAAATCAGTCCTAATACAATAATTTCAGCAACAGCAAATGTTTTATTTTCACTTGTCCCAGGTGATTTTTATTTGGATTATATTTACTTCTATTGTATTTGGGAAAAAAACCCAAACCAAATCCACCCTGGATTCAATTATAATAAGGGGCTAAAAAACTTATGCGCTGTATTTTTTGGAATATTTTACATTATTTTTTTTTTATGACCAATAGGCAGAGTTCCCTGTGGAGAAGGCAGCAAACTTTCTGGCCAGTACTAGTGAGCAGCCACTTTGGGCTGCTTTGGGATTCCTAAAGAGGATTCTCTCCCTGTGTTCTCATCGTAGGCAGCATATTGAGCCTTGTCCATTGAATATCTGATGTTTATGAGGAGGTTTTGAATTTTTCTTGACTTATGAATAAACTGAGTGCTGATATTGCTGCTAAAACCTTAGACTGACTTGAGATAGACCAAACATTCATCTAGATGTGCTTATCTTTTATGCTTATGAGATAGTGACTTTCCCAATCCTATATAAAAATATGCTCTATTAGGAAAAGCTGCAGTGTGAATGTGACAGGATTCCTTCCTTCTGATGCCCACAGGGTTCTGGAGGATGGAGTTTAGCCTTAGCAGAGTCCTGTACTTGTACTGTAAAACGGTATACTCAAATCTGATAACTGTCTTTAGACTTTGGTTGGTTATGTGCATCAATTTATATCACATTACTTTCTGTATTGTTCTTAGACTTTAGTAGATCTGGAAAGATGCAGAAACTTCAGTTCCTTTTCTAAAAATAAGCAAGCCAAACAAAATATAGTTGATTCTAAGTCCCAATGCCTGTGAGGGTATCCTTCCACTTTCTTGTGTAGGAAAAGCTGTTCTGATTTTTCCAGTGTGCTCTATTGAAACACCTTAATTGAAATTATCAACAGGAAAAGAGAATTTTATTTATTTGCTTACTGTAACAAGACATCCCCTGGTCAATATTATCTTGTTAGTGGTGGCCAGCTTTGAGGGAAGTACAGGAGTTCCACAGAGGTGGCTGTACCTTAGGTTACAGGAATTGAGTCTGTCTACTGACTGGAGACATGGAATTTCATGTGCCCTCTCAAAAATAAAAAAGGATACATTCCCTCCTCTCTTAAGAAGTGATGTAGGTTTTGTCTGAAGAGATCACGTTTGTCTCAGAGATCTATATGTACATATGTCTATAATAGGCATATGTCTCGATTGGTACCTACAGATATTTCTACAAGTGCTTTTACCAAAACTAAAAACGAGAAAATGTTTAAAATTGCTATTTTTAGGACGAATAACTTCTGAACGTTTTTCGGCCCACTTGCCAAAAGTTCTGAAACACTCTGCATTCTTAAAAGTTTGATTATGTGCCTGCGCAGGTGTATAAGCACAAATATGTTATTTGTATTGGTTAAATAGTTCTGAAAAATATAATAAAATAGTAATAGCAAAGTGAATTTAAATATTTAGGTCTCATTTGCTCACTTTTTATTTTCTGAAAATTGTAAATGCAGAACAGTATGTTATAATTGGAGTGGAATAGTAAATGGTTTTGTGTCTTAACAAGGATTATATTTTCCATCTTGAAATGATGGAAGCAAAAGCTGTTCCATGCTAAAGTGGCTGCTCCTGCTTCCGTGTGAGGAAAAGAGAGAAAAGCAGAGAGAACACAGTTGAATGCATGTCGCAGTCACCAGTTCTTTCGGCTGCAGAGTAGAAGAGACCTTCTGGGAAGTTATGTGGCATTTAACAGCATGTTGTGCATAGGCAGCTGCAGAGTGAAGCGAGCTTTTTTTAGTTAATAGTTTTCTTTTCTGACCTTTATAACTAATGTATCTTCTTTAAGAAGCCTTTAATGTTTGGAGACAAAAGGTTGTTTTTATTAATCTCTTACTTCTTTGCATACAGAACCAAGAGAGAGATGGTGCCGACTGAAAGGAAATCTGCTTTTTCTAATGAAAAATAAGGTAATTTATTTTCCTTCTGCTTTTTGTGATGCGTTAGTCTAATGTGTAAGAACTTGGGTAATCCTTTTTCATGATAGCTATTGGCATTGTGACTTTGGGGACAGAAAAAGATTGCTATTATTAGTATAGTTGAGATTAAAAAAAATCTGGTTTTGCTCTATAACACTAGATATTCTTCATGATATCAACATCCTTTAGCTGAATTGTAAATAGTTCATAACATACATAGGTCTAAATTCATAATTACTCTATTTTCTAATTTCTACCCAGGGAGGTGGTTGAGTCACCGTTCCTGGAGGTGTTTAAGGTTAGGGTGGATGAGGTACTTAGGAGCATGATTTAGGGATTGGTGGGAATGGTTTGACTCGATGATCCAGTGGATCTCTTCCAACCTGATTGTTCTGTGATTCTGTGTGATTCTATAAAATCCACTGTAATAATGAAAGCAAAATCTCACAGCTCAATGAGGTATTGTGGTAATGTTCAAGATGTAAGTGTAGACCCCTACTACAATTTTTTTAGTATGATATTGTAACTAGATGTTTAGTGAAGACTAATGTTTTTCTCTTCCTTTCATGTAAAGAGCAATTATATGCCTAAATTAAAGGCCTATTAAAACAGGATCTGATCCTGATATGTAATGGAAGCCTTGCAGGATCTGCTAAGTGCCCTCATTTGTGATTGGCTTTACTAGGACTTGAGGCCACTCATCCTCTGGAAGGAGCAAACATTAAGTGTGGAATTGCTCTTTTTCTTACCCTTTCTGTCTGATATTATGAACACTGCTTCTGTAGTTGCCTGGAAATAGCATTGGATTGTAAAGAATTAGGGATTAGTATGAAGCTTGACACGCTTGGCGGTTACCAGTAAGTATTTTATAGTTGGCTCCTAGGATATTTTTATACTGTATGGACCAGCAGACGGATGGAGATCATAGTATGGCTTGACAGATTGTATATTCTTTTTGGAAGATTTTTCAATGTGATCTCATGGCTTGTTTTACTATAGTGATGAATAGCATTTTAAAGCAGTTTTTGCTTTCAAATCAGTGTTCAGGAGCATGTGATAGATTTCTGTATGTGTGCAAACGAAACAAGACAGTACAACGTAAAGATTTCTCTGGCTTGAGTTTCATATGGCTGCATTCCTTTGGCTGGTAAAAGGACCAGCAAGTTTTATGTAGGTGAAAGCAAGCTCATAGCCATTCTTTTGTTGCACTTTCATAAGTTATCGTTCTGCTCTATGACTTGCAGAAAATTTTTAGTAAAGGGCTTTAAGTTTCAAATGACTCTTCTACTTCATGTTCCTCAAAGCATGCTATTTTCATGGGAGCGTGTGGCATTTTGTAAAACAGTTTCAGGAAATATTTTGATACAACTTTGTAGCTGTGAAGAGAGGAGAAGGAGAATTTTGCTGAAATTGAATGTAGCTATCAGTTTTGGGCTCTGGAAATTTAGAGAATTAATGTTACTCTGCTAGAGGGTTTAGTGTGGATTGGTACTCAGGTACTTGTGATGTCCAGGGTTTTTTGTGGGTTTTTTTTGTGTGCGCACATGAGATGCAGATGGATGGAATGAGGCAATTGCAGCAAATCAACCAATGTGCTGTTTCCACTCAGGATGCTCAAATGCAAAGCTGTATTTGAGGAATTTGGAGGATGAGACACAGATTAATGCCTTATTCCTGAAATAATTTAGGCTTCCAATAAGGAAATGGGAGTTTTCCTTTGAAATGTTGTGGTTTGATGGGACCAGTTAAATAAGTGGGTGATCTTCTCTGTCTGTGTCAGTGCTAAAAAACTGCATCTCACTCCGGTTTTCTTGTTAAAGAAGTGTTCAACATTTGCAGAAGTTAGGGAAGGAACCAGCTTTGACAAATTTTAGCTTATCAAAAAGACTAGTGACTTGATTAATGCTGAAGTGTTTTCAAAAGGTATATTATTGCATTACAGAGGTCACAATAAGATAAAAACTTGGAAATTGAAGTCGTACACATTCAAATGATCGCAGGATGATTGGCCATGGAAACCCAAGTGTGGTGAGATATAGTGGGTGCTTAGTTGTAAAATGTCACAATTTACCAGGCTCAGTACAGAGACCACTGAGTGATTAAAGGGCAGTTCCCTGCAATAAATCAAACTAAATGATGTAGCACTTCGTCGTCAGGTTATATCCTAGGAATCTGTGAAACAGTCATTTTCAGAGGCTTCAACTGGTGGGTGCTGTAAAGGATAGCTTCTCTGACAAAGACGGATTTTTCTCAAATCACAAATCCCTGTTTCAAAGGATGCAATTTATAGGTCTGCTAAGTAAAACAAAAGCAATTTTTATGCTGTGAGGACAGAAAGGGGTGTGCCCTGTATTTATTTCTATTTTTCCCTCCCCTTATCTCATTCTAGAAATGAGCAGGCATCCCATCTGAAACAGATTCTTGACGTATGAAATTGTAGTTTGAATTCTGGGAGTGTAGTTTGCCACTATAATAACTGCAAATAGTCTCATTGTAAAAGTTATTAAGCATCTTAAGCATAGTTTCCAAATTTCTGCTTTTTAATGTCCTACTGAAAACTTTGCTAAGTAATGTCATGTGTTAAAGATGTGCTCAGAACAGTGCTGATGAAGCCGTGTTCCTATTTCTGATACTGAAACCTGACTTGGCTAATGGCTTGACGCAGAAGAAAAGTAACTGTTTAGAAGCTCATCTGAATGCTAAACAGTTAACTCCAGAAGTCACTGTCATGAAATGAAGACTGATTTGCTGCTATTCATTTATTGCTGTCAGAGATACGTGCATATCTCCATATACAATTGCTTATAGTTTAATGACAGACTCTCATTCTAGTTCAAATGTACATAAATTATACTATTTGTATGAGGATAATCTTCTCAGTTAAATTTAAAAGGATGCTTCCTGACTTATCTGTGCTGTAAGTCTTTAGTGCAGCAGTACATTTTCAGTATCAGGAAAAAATATGGTTTATTCCTCCATGCTGTTTTCCTTGGTCTGGCTGCAGAGTTGGTTATTTTGGAACTTGAGTGGGCTAAGAAGTAGACCAACTTGTAGCCCTGAGGCGCAATCCAGCAATTGGTGGTGCTCATTGATGAGAAGCTTGACATGAGCTGGCAGTGTGCGCTCTCAGCCCAGAAGGCCACCTGTATCCTGGGCTGCATCAGAAGAAGCGTGGCCAGCGGGGTGAGGGAGGGGATTCTGCCCCTCTGTTTCTCTCTTGTGAGATGTCAGCTGGAGTACTATGTCCAGTTCTGGAATCTTCACCATAAGAAGGATATGGAACTGTTGGAACAGGTCCAGAGGAGGGCTACAAAGATGGTCAAGAGGGCTGGAGCACCTCTGCTTTGAGGACAGGCTGAGAGAGTTCAGCTTGTTCAGCCTGGAGAAAAGAAGGCTCTGAAGAGAGAACTTTATAGCAACCTTCCAGTAATTGAAGGGGCTACAGGAAAGCTGGGGAGGGACTTTTTACAAAGGCTTGTAGTGATAGGACAGGGGGCAATGGGTATGAACTGGAGAGAGGCAGATTTAATGGGTAAGGGTGAATTTCTTCATGATGAGGGTGGTGAGGCACTGGCACAGGTTTCCCAGAGAAGTTGTGGCTGCCCCATCTGTGGAGGTGTTCAAGGCCAGGTTGGATGGAGCCTTCAGCATCCTGGTCTAGTGGGAGGTGTTCCTGACCATGGCAGGGGCATTGGAACTGGATGATCTTTAATGTCCCTTCCACCTCAAACCATTCCATGATTCTATCTGCTGGTGTTGATGAAACTTTTTGCCTTCATAGACCTTGGTGTGGTGTGGGTAGTTTGGTGGTTTTGGTTTTTGTTAGGGAATGAGGTTTTTTGGTTTTGTTTTTTATTCTTTTTTTTCCCCCAGATCGGTTCCCTACCATATTGAATTGATTGTAGTGAGTTATGGTATGTTACGGTAGCGAGGGGTCTGCAGTAGTGGCCTCTGTGAGAAAAAGTCAGGGGTTCTACAACACGCGCACCACAGTGCCCTTCAGCAAAGAAACTGCTGCATCTGGGAATTTATGAAAGGGAAAAATGCTGCACAGCAGTGAGGAAGTGAGAGAAACAGCCCTGCAAACACCATGTTCAGAGAAAGAGGAAGGAGCTGCTCTTCTGCTCTACGTGCAGGAGCAGGTATTCCCCTGAAGCCTGTAGAGGAGATCACGCCAGAGCACATGGATATGCCCTGCAAGTCTGTGGGCAGCCCATACTGGAGCAGATTCTCATGGAATTAACTGTACAATGTGGGGAGGAGGATGAGTGCGGGAGCAGGTCGTCAGTGTCTGCAGCCCATGGGAGGGACCCCACAGTGGAGCAGGAGAGAAGCATGAGGAGGAAGGAATGGCAGAGAGGTGACCACAACCTCACTCCTCATCCCCCTGCCCACCATGCCATTTAGGGAGTGGGAAGGAGGATGTAGAGTTGTTGAGAATGAGGGAATGAAGTTGAGCCTTGGGTGAAAAAGGGGATAGGAGGAAGCTGCTTTAGTGCTTGTCTTGGTTTCTTGCTGTGCAGGTTGGTTTTAACTGGCAATAATGTAAATTAATATCCTCTGGGTCAAGTCTATTTTGCCTGCAATGGTAATTGATAAGTGATCTCTCTGTCTTCATCTTGGCCCATGAGCTTTAAATTTTTTTCTCCGCTATCCCTATTAAGAAGGGGGAAGTGAGAGAGCAGTTGGGTGGGTGGCTGGCAGCCTGACAAGGTCAACCAACCACACGTGATCCTCTGTGGGAACTGTGGTTAATACCGCCCTGTGTGAAGTGCTAAAACCTCGAGTTTATGTGTGAAGGCTTTCTGTTCACTTCTTGGGAAGTGGCTGATGTGTGCATTTGTGTCCTGTGAAACAGTCAGTCTACGATGCTTTTGAAGAAGTGAATTTTGAAACTATTGCTCCCTAAAGCTATGGTTAATAGTGTGACTGGGCTGGGGAACCTGGCATGTGACAGAGCCTTCAGAGAAAAGTTTGATATTGTGCAGATCTTGTAGCAATTCTTATGGATCTTAGCCAAAAATACTTTAAAAAATAGTATTATTAGGCTGTGTTTTCAAAACTGTTAAGATTTGGAACTGGAAGACAATATGTGCCTCACTTGAAGTACATACTATGTGGGTTGTTTGCTTAGATTCTACCCAAGTCCAGCCTGGGAGGTACTTTCTTCCAAAAAGAAAAGCTTCTTGTGGGAATCGGGGAGGAAGGTTGCTGGGCACCTGTTCCTAATGCGTATAATAGATCTTACATACTTACGTGCCTTTTTTCATTGGCATAGGAGGAGACTTTTGATTAGAAATTTCAGATCTCCTTGGGGATGGCAGTATTGTGTAATGGTTTTGGTTTTAATTATAGATCAGTACTTATAGCAATGGTTTTTTTTTTTTCTTTTAAGGAACAGGGCATATTTTTATCTCGAATGTTACACTGTCATTTCCCTGTTGTTTTCTAATCATAGGTCCTTCAGAATAATTTTCTGTTGTTTTTTTTGTGTTTTTTTTCCGAAGGAAGAATTAAACACATTACTTTAATTGTTCTTGAACTCTTTTTAATCCTCATGCCAATTCAGTACAGGAATTCTCTCCCCCTCACACCTGTGGTTAAAATCCTTAAACTGTTGTTTGCTTTATAAGTGTGAATTTGGAGTGATAGCAACTGAAGTAAAGAAAGAAGCTACCTATCCCATCTATGGTTTATTTTCCCACATACTAGTATTCCGAAATGGTAATGCTGATGCATAGCCAGTTTTGTGAATTACTTTGCAATCTCCACACACTAAAAAGTACAATTATGTTTTTGCATCTCAGTAACAGCTCCAGAGGGCCCATTATGTTCTACTGACTAAACATTTTGTCATTCCTACTTATTTTTGAATATGTATTTAAGAATTTACTTAAAAATGGATTTTTGATCAATAGTGTGTGGTGGATTCTCTAGGAAAGTCATTAGTGTCTATTGTGTAAATCTTTCTTAGTTTGTGGCTTAACGATCCTGTGAAAGTAACCATTCTAATCTCTTATGTCAGTTTGTCCGTGCACTGTTCAATGACCTCATGCTGCTTTTGTGTGTGGAAAGTTGCCATTTTTAGATTTTTGTGATGTGTTTATTTCTAATTATCATATAGAAGGAAAAGTTTAGTTATACAGGTGAACGTAGTTAAAAGAAAAGCCTGTATGACTGCTGAAAGGGTCTTACAGTCATGTCGTATTTCACACATAGAATTGTAAACCTGTTATTTTTTTTCTAATCTAAACAAACTTTCGGTAGCAAACTTGTATGACATGTAGTGAATCTATACTTAGTGAATCTATATGCTTGTTTCCTAGCCCCCTAAATCCGAGGGATTTATGTTGAAGTGACAGACTTAACTACACAGGTGTGTGCTGGAGGGCTGTGATGCACCCATTGCCTGAGAGAATTAAGTGAAAAGTGGTGAATATTTTGAATTACCTTTCCTTACAAGTGCATTGTTGGGCTTAAGATCTTGAACACAAGATTAATGAGCAAATCTAAATGGTTATGCTGTCAATAATCTCAAGCTTCCTTGCAGTGTTTGTGAAAGCTTAACATAAATTATGTTGTTATAGCATTTATCACAAGTGTAATGTGTTATTAACAGTTGGCAGAAAAGCCTCAAAGTAGATTTCAGATTGACTCATAAATCAATAACCAGAGAACCATCTGCAAGGTAGAAATAATAGAATAATGACACAGTTCGAGATTCTGATGCGAATTACATTGTAATGCAGCTGTGATAATGTTATTCAGGTTTTCATGGCATAGTTGTCTGTAACTTCTGCCATAAAAATGTGAGAATGTATTAATGAATCTTCTCTGCAGTCTCTGCAATGTATTTTAGCATTTCAGCAGAGCTGTATAGCTTTAGCATTTTCCCTTCTTATTTGATATCTTCTAAGTATTCCTACAGAGTGAGATTGCTTTATTTATATTGAAGCTGTAGAGCCTTTTCTGGTCTTTTGGACTATGGGGTTTTCTGAATGTATGTGTGTGTGGTTTAGCATTTTGTAAATCAGTAATCTCTTCAGGGCATCTTGAAATAGAAGTGTCTCTTCTGTCTAAGGATGTATTTTTTATAAACCATTTTTCAGCAGTGATTTCATTTTTCTAGAGCATGCTCTGTATCGGTTGAAGTGTTAAGGTCTGAGCAGCCAGAAGAAGTGGTGCTGCACTGTGTAGCACCGCTTTGGGATTGAATTTCCTTGCTGATGTGTATTTTTGCTAAAAGCTACGTGTATGATACTGGTTATAACCATGTTTTGCAATGTCTGTAAACTGAGAAGCAGGTAAGTGAATCTATATCTGTAATCTAATATTCCTTCGCTAAGTTTCAGTGTAATATGTTGCTGGTGTTTGGTAAGATTTTGATTTACGATGGCAAGTGTGCTAAAGAGAGAAGGGAGCAGCAAATGACAGAACTGTGGCACAAGCAGATCTGGAAGCTCTGTCGCCCCTTACATGGCCAGAAGTCAGTGTGTTTCTGAGCATTCTCAGCCCCAATAGTGCATGTACTTTTTTTGCTTGACTTAACTGAGTTATCTATTCTTCTGTTACTATAGGAAAGAGGTTTTTATACGTATATAGCCATATATACATGCAAGTTAAATATCAGACAGCGTTCAGTTAAGAATTCAAGTGAATTTGGTTGTATTGAGAGAAGGAATGTTGCCATGTGGGCTTTTTAGCCTGTCTCCGTAAGGTATTGCCTGTTACTGTAGTCATGCATACAAGTCAGTGAGACCTTGTATATGTTTAAAGGCTCTTACTTACGTGGGGCCTATTGCTAAGTAACCAGTTGTATTGCCCCTGAGGTTATACTGTAAAGGCATTTCAGAATGATTATTTTTTGAGTGCCTTAATTTAAATAGTAGATTTTTTTAAAGATGTCTTGATGTTGTTAGCCAAATTAGATTAAAAGAATGCTATGCAAAGCACTCTATGCTAGTTGAATGCTATAAACTCTAGCCTTAAAACCCTGCTAAGAACAATGTACAAAATGCCATTGTAGTGTTAGGAGGGAGGAAGCTGCTGTCTTCACACTGCTCATGAACAGGTAACGTGGGAAGCATGAAGTTGTCTGGAATAGTTGGGGCAGAACAGTAAGTGTACAAGCATAACTTTTGATTTTTTTTTGCAGACCCCCTGCAAGACTCTGGACTCTGGAGCGAGTCCAGAGAAGAGCAACAAAGCTGGTGAAGGGGCTGGAGAACAGGCCTGATGAGGAACGACTGAGAGAGCTGGGGGTGTTTAGCCTGGAGAAGAGGAGGCTGAGGGGAGACCTTATTACTCTCTACAACTACCTGAAGGGAGGTTGTGGAGAGGAGGGTGATGGCCACTTCTCCCAAGTGACAGGGGACAGGACAAGAGGGAATGGCCTCAAGCTCCGCCAGGGGAGGTTTAGGCTGGACATTAGGAAAAAAATTTTCACAGAAAGGGTCATTGGGCACTGGAACAGGCTGCCCAGGGAGGAGGTTGATTCACCTTCCCTGGAGGTGTTTAAGGCACGGGTGGACGAGGTGCTGAGGGGCAATGGTTTAGTGATTGATAGGAATGGTTGGACTCAGTGATCCAGTGAGTCTCTTCCAACCTGGTTATTCTATGATTCTAAGACTAGTGGCAACAGAACAATGTGTCCCCTTGGGATAGCAAGGGCACATTTAGATTTTTTTACTGAATCTGTGCAGTACCACTGAGGTATATGTGCTGACTGTTGCTGCCAGCTACTTTTCAACAGTATTTCAAAATACAATTTATAACTGTCAAGTAACGAAAATAATTATTTGCTCCTATGTTAACCATGAACTAGAAGACTATATATCTCTTCGCCCCCCTCCCCCAATTTAACAGTATCCTAGTAAGCCCTACTGCCTTCTTTGATTCACTCATCATCTTGCAGTGTCTCCTTCCCATCTGCAGATGTTGCTGCTTTCCAGATAGTGAAGCCCTCTCTTCCCTTCCTCTGCCGTTGGAGGCAGACATTTCTCATAACATGTGCTTGCTTTGATAATTCCATTGTCTCCTGGTTTTCTTCTGTGTCTACTTTCACGTCTTAACTTGTTTCTTAATGTCTTCTTTTTCCTTTTGCATTTTCATGGCATAACCATGCTTTAATCCTTCCCTTTTTTTGTGCCTCCCTGTCACTGACCTGCCTGCTTCCCCACCTGTGCCTGTTACTCCCTCTGATATCTGAAGTCTAGTATTAATGTCCACCATTGCATTTCCATCCCAGTATTCTCTTTGGTTCCACTGTTGTCCCTTGCACTCTACAGCCTTTTACTAATCTCCTTTGAATAACCTCTTCTGAACAAGAGCTAAGAATAGACTCTCCTGTTCATGTAACTGTCTGCCACTTCCAGCACTAGCTCACCCTCTGCTTTTGTCTACATTTTCTTTTGGTCATTCTCAACTTCTTCCTTTGGCTTTATTCTTTTTTGGGATTCATTGTGTGCTGTATGTGAAGTTAAGGTATATATGAGAAAAATGTAACTTAAACTCACATATTCTTCAGTACTAAATTGTGTCTACATCTGCCTCAATGCTTTTTTGTCCAAACTACACTTTCATCTTGCCTTTCAGAGACCTCTTCCTGTGCATTTAGCCATGGAATTCAATTTCAACAGGAATCAAACAGCTGCTTAATCTTTCCTGTCAAGCTCTTCCTCCCATTGCTTTTGATGGCTGAAGCAAACATCACTTCTCTTCCTGCTACTTGTACCATTTTTAGCATTGCTTTCAACAGAAATGTGTTTCTAAGTGCTCATGTTCTGACTGTGTCTGTGTTTTGCAGATTCTTTTTAAGATAGACTACTCTTCATTTCTATATCACCTAAAAATCTGGACTGGGATAATCTTATTTTCCATTTTTGTTTACTGAAATACGCTTCCCCTGATCTTGGGAAGGAGGAGACTTGGTTATGTCCCTTTAGAGCTTTTGTAAAAATTTTCCTAGGGTTTTTATTTTTTGGCTGTTACTCTTTCCTTTGCATCTGACACCCATGTCCTTCCAAGTGCTTTGTTTTCACTGTGAAGATCTTTCCTCGTTTCCAGTACCTTACTTGTGCTTTGGTTCAGGTTCTGATTCTGAGCTGTGCCCAGCACGTTGCCTGCATTCACAGATCTATGAAACCCATAAGGAAGTAATAAAACAAAGCACTTACTAAAAAGTATAAACTCATTATATTCCTTTAAGTTGTGATTCTGAAGAAGATGACAGATCTTCTTTGCTGTGATGTTTACAAGAAGTTTGCAATGTTGCTGTCTTTTTATTTTAATGTTAATTGGTTGTCATGTAGGCTGATGTGGGATTGCATGTCTGTGGTGTATGAACTCTTTATCTTTTTCTCCAGTTTAACCTCTGTGTTCTCTATCTATACAGTGGATAATAAGTGTCCTATGGTTCTTGATGTGCATTTGTAAACAGCAGTGGTCTATATAAGCATTTAATCTGAGCAAATAACTGAATTTGTGAGTGTTAGCTGATGGAATTAACTGAATTTAATTTTTGTAGTTGTTTGTTCTCCACTCTTCCTGCAGCAATTTATATGTTCTAATTGCATACTATATGGAGTTGTATATGTTACAATTATGTAATTGGCAATAATCGAGCGCCAATCTTGTTTAGAATAGATAATTGTGTAGATAAATGTATTTAAAAGTTGCAGAGCATCCTTGTATTATTTTGTCTTGGTTCACTGGCTTTTGCTGCATTTTGTGTTGCAATGAACCCTATGATGGTTCTCAAAGATTATGAAGTCTGGTAGACGTTTCTGTTGGTCAGCTTCACTCTTGGCTTCAGAGGGAGACTGCTGGGGCTGAGTAGGAATTCACTATTTGAGATAAGTTGCAGGATCAGGACTCAATTAGCTTCCATAGGTATTCTGGGAAACTTGGGTGCGAATATTAACAATGCGAGCTATGGTTTAGATATGACACTTAGTCTGGTTTTGGTGAGAGAATACCTGTTAGCTCTACTGGAAACAAGAAAGGCTTTGAAACTTTGTGCACAAGTGCTGAGTGGGCAATGTGTAGCAGTCTCTAGCTGAGTTGACTGCAACTAAAATACTTGGATTACCTTATTGAATATTAGCTGTTACACTGAAAGGCACCTAGGGGTGGAGGAGGACTAATAATACCAGTGAATTAACATGCTACACTAAGAGACGACTGCTGCTGTACTCTGTGAATCTGTACTTAAGGGAACCATGGAAATGTTTTGATTTGTGTTTTGAAGTTGGTATCTGCTGCGGCTGGAAATTCTGCTTGGCCTGTAAAACTATTTCACTTCACCATGCATTCCAGTGAAGAGCTCCTTATGAAGATAAGACTATATCAAACCACGCACATAGCTGGCACCTTAGATTACGTTATTCTGAATGGGGATATTACTCCTAAGAGAAAATGTTGTGCAAGAAAGTTATCTTTGAAGTGTTATACCTGCATTGTTTAGTGCTGAGTGACTGATAGTCAAAGGAAAAACTGACCGCTTATTATTTCAAAACCAAAACAAACACCACCCTAAAACCAATGGGTTGCATCACTTTTGTTTTTACAAGGCAGGAAACCAGTTTGCCAGGATTCCCTTGCTAAAATCTTCTTTCACTCAGAGTGGTCTGTGCCTGATGTGAGGCATTATTCATGCTTCATTATCCTGTTGGATAGGCAATGTAGCCTGGCTGCCAGTTTGTGCGCGCTGGGCTTTTCTGTTGAATCTGTGTCTCATTTTGGAATATAACCCCTGTTTAAGCTGCTTTGTTTTTGGTCTGTGATGGAAGTTGTCAGTAGATGGCAGCAGCAGCAATCTCTTCAGGTAATAAATAGTTTTAGGTTACCAGCTAAAAGAATATCTTACACTTATCTTAACTACTCCTAAGAAATAACATTCTACTGAAGTAATTCACTGAGGGCAAAAGTTGCTTTTATTTTTGACCTCCAGCAGGATTTTGAAGCCAGGAGCTGTTGATTAACCTCAGTTTAGGCTTTTACGAGGAGGATGATGAGAGAAGGGAAGTCAGATGTGTATGTGTACAGCTACATTCATCTTGCAGCCACAAAGTGATTGATGTCAGCCAACTCAAGGAATTGTGGGTAGAGCCCCTTGTACTATCAAAGGTGATCTTCTGGCTAGTCTGTGCTTGCCCCACTGTATACCCATTAGCGAAGGCTGTATTTAGCAGAAGGGAGGAGAGAAGCTGTGCATATGTATACGTATATCAGGGTGCTGCTCCTTAAATTACATCCCAGGTGATCCTAACTAGCATTTTTTTTCCTAGTGCTTGCTGCTGCAGTGGCTCTGAAGTCCGAGAGCAGCCTGGTCTGTGCTGTAGTCTCTGCCTCTTTAGGACATGAAGCATAAAGGGCTGTGTCCTTCTGCCCACATCCTTTCTTTGCTGCCCTTCTGTGTAGGGCTGATTTAGGTGTGCTATGGCTGCTGAAAAGTCCTTCAGGGAGGGACTGTTTCCCTTGTCTTGAGCCTCACTGTATAACCCACCTTTCATGACTTGACTGGGGAAGGAATGAGAGTGGACTCCTGTGCGTTATCTTGGTATCAGCACGGGGATGTGCATGGTGAGTTCAAGGTCCTGATCTCACTGAAACCAGAAGGTTTTTCAGGATGGTGGTGGAAAGAGGAGGGAAGGAGGAGGTCAGCTCAGTAGTGGCAAGGAGTAGCCAAGCTTCCACAGTCTCCTGGCTGTGCTGTGAAGAAAAATGCTGGGGTTTATAACCTGTCTCACTCTGAGATCTACTGATTTTCTTTTTTTCCTGAATAAGTTGGATGTCTCTAATTGATAAGAAAGGCTGTAGTGCTCTTTTATCCTCACATCTGGTTTGTCAGCAGCTACTAATGACTATTGAGGACAAAATGGTGCCTTCTCCTTCTGTGTCGTCACTAAGCACTGCTATTTACTGTTCTCTGTCTGCTCAGCCCTGAGAACCAAGCTGAATTCTGCACAGTGCTGCCAGAATTTATTTGCTGAGTGGTGATGGCTAGTTTGAAGTCCAGTGTTATAGAAGTGGTTTTTGTGTTTTGCCAGCTGTGCAGTTTGCACTTACCAGCACTGTATTGTATTTAATATTTTATCACTTGTTTGGTGAGGACACTGAGAGTCTATAGCTTTGCCATCGGCTTTAGGTTTGAGTTTCTTGTCGGCATCAACAAATGTTATGACCTTGCTGGACACATCTTGTTCTTGCATATATTAAAGCAACACACCTGCCCTTTATGTCTTTGCAGTGTAACTTTTCCAAGCAATTGGTGAAGGACCTTGTAAAACTTTTTTTAAAAAAAAAGTCAATCTATGTTACCCCAATGCTTCTGATTACTCTAGCAGGTTTGTGGCATCTCACGACTTTTACAAAACCTGTAAACTCTTTACCTGCCTGCTATTATTTTATTTGTATTACTTTCTCTTAATTTATTCTGGAACTTGTACAGATTTGTCTGGTACAGAGGAATTCTTCAATAGAAGGACTTGAAGCCTACTGTTACATACCTGCTTGTACACGATTGGTAATACTAATCACAGGCAAAGACTGGCCAGGATGTTAATCCAACTTTAGTTTTTTAGACTAAATTAAAAACTTTTTTTTGTTTTAAACTGAAAATGTTACTTCAATTAATCAAAAACTTGCACTTGATGGCACTTAGAGCTTTACTGTGGCTCCCTAATGGAAGTTCAGGAGAAGTGAAAGGTGAGGAAAACAATCTGTACCTGAAGTCATGCATACTTCATTTTCTTTTGTAGAAATGAACAAACAATTGCAGATCTGAAAAGAATTGCTAGATTTGGGAGAGTTTTGGTTATGTGTTTTTGTGATTTTTATTTTTTTTTGTTCTTATTATTTTATGATATGAGTGCCTACAGGGAATCTGGGGAGGGGCTCTATATGAGGGATTGTAGTGATAGGATGAGGGGTGACGGTTTTAAGCTGAAAGAAGGCAGATTAATATTAGGAAAACATTTCATGCTGAGGGTGGTGAGGCACTGGAACAGGTTGTCAAGGAAGATCTGGATGCCTCCTCCCTGGAGGTGTTCAAGGCCAGGTTGGATGGGGCTTTGAGCAACCTGGTTTGGCAGGAGGTGTCGCTGCCCGTGGCTGAGGGTGTGGAACTGGATGGTCTTTAAGGTCCCTTACAACTAAAACCATTCTGTGATTCTGAACTGTTTTGTTCTTACCTAAATAAACATTCACCTTGGTGGGCTTCTCGTGGTGTGTTTTAATCGCATGCATCTGTCTTTTACTTTGTTCTTGGCTTACTGAAGTGCTATTTTGGTTCATCTCTACTTTGTGGAAGAATTGATCTTATTCCCATGGTTTAGTGTTTGATAGGAACGGTTGGACTCGATAATCCGATGGGTCTCTTCCAACCTGGTTATTCTATAATTCTATGACTGTTTGAAAAGTATCCTTGATATTGAATATATCTCTAGAATTTTGCCATTGACCTCTCCTTTAGACCAATATTTGTGAAGAATAGAAAAGATGTGGAACACAAGTTCCTGAAAAAAATGGATATCTCTGTACTGTTTCAGAAGGATATAAAAGCTTTCCTAATATAAGAACATTCTGAAGTAGTCCCATGAGAGAAAAGCCTCAACATTGCAAGTGCTGTCTCCTTTTTATCACAGCCTAAGAAGCTAGTGCTAATGGATCAACTCCTTAGAGAGTGACAATTAATTCTATTTCTGTTAAGTACATTGCAGACACTACTGCAGCATGGTACCTGAGTGACAAGCTCCTGTGTCCTATAGGCATTGGATGGTTTGATTTCATTGGAGTAGGAATTAGGGGATGCAACACTACTGCTTTGTTGAGTATATTTGCCAGTGATTATGAAGAATCTGCAGCTGCTCGCATGGTCTTTTTCATGGGAAATACTTTAGTGATGGTGGCTTGTTGATGTGCAACAAAGTTGAGGTGAAAGGAAAAAACAAAAAAACCCTGTGTTTGTTCTCTTAAAAAAATGCCTCCCCCACCTTTTCTCCTAAAATAGCCAGGAACGCACCACCATTTCAGGATTGGTAGATGGAACTGCTTTTACCTGTGACAGTCTTTCATTTTATGGATATTTCCTAGATACATAGGAAGATTAAATCAACAGACTTAAAGTCTAATGGGACATTTTGAGGATTAATGTCAGTGCAGTCCAAGGGTATCTTTTGGGAAATTTTATACAGACTTTAAGGAGTCAGGACTTATGACTGGAATGCAAGACTCATAGGAGCTACCAGAAGACGTACTATTTTTTAGAATGTTTCTGACTTCCTCTGCATTTCTTTTTAATGAACACTGTCTTCTGTCAGTCTCATGGGAAGTACTTCTGTGTGACCTGGCTTAGTTTTTTTTACCAGTCATTCTTTTCTGATTAATGATGCTGGACACACATGGAAGCAAAGTCTTCTAACTGATCCTGCAAATCTCACCAAACGCTTATGTGTTAACACTAAAAGCTCTAAGGAATTATTTGAAATGTTAAATAATCGAGAGTGGGAATTAAATCTGCGTCAACAAAAGCCTGAAAAACTGAGACACTCTCCATTCAGCAAGCTAAAGGTACTTGCTTAGCTTTTGTGAACATTAGCGTTGCTGACTGGCTTGACAAGGTGGCAACGAAGCTGTAACAGCCTGGTGTTCACCCAGGGTCCTGGGCAGGCTTGTGGGCTCTTGGTGGAAAGCCACCTGAGCCCTCTACCTGGATTGCTGTGTAGATGTGTCCTGTGAGGCACTTCAGGTAAATACTGTGAAAGGCTGCTACATTATAGAAAAGGCACTGTGGGCTAAGTCATAGGCTATTAATCAGAAGGTTTAAATAGCACTGAAGTTTGACCTTTGTAAGGAAGCTTGATATACTCTGCTAGAAAACGTATGCAGTTGGTAGCCTGGAGAGAAGCAATTCTATTTATTTTGCTTTTTTTTGACATGTTACTTGGTTCTGAAATAAAAATTATTTTCATTAAGCTGTTCTCTGCAGAGAAAGAAGGATTATTCTTAGGAAAGGCAATAAAAATAAATATGCTAAGTTTTTTGGCAGATTTTAAATGAGAAAGAAAATACAGTTTATCTCATCATCCTAATAAAGTGTAAAGCTTTGGCTTGATTTTTTTTTGTTTTTGGGTTTTTTTGTTGGGGTTTTTTTGTTCTCTCTGCCCACCCTCCCCATGCCTTCTGCCAAATATAGTAGATACAGGATTTTGATTGGCAAAATTCCATTGATTTTTAAAAAAAATTGATGATGTTCAGATGACAAGAAATGTCCAAACTGTGTCATAGACTCAGAAAAGCAAGACCAGAAAGGAAGTTCAGAATTTTTCATCCTTCCATGTTATGGAACGTGTGAAGACCCAGTCCTCTACCCTCTCTACTCTGACATGAGATATGTTGGTAAGGCTTCTGGAAATTCTGAAGCTGGGGGGAGAAGATACAAGTATCTAGGGTAGACTTCTCCCTCTTTGAATCTGCAGAGAAATAGAGCTCTGTGTGTGCCTTTTTTTTTTTTTCATAGTTTTTCTTTTTTAAGCTTTTTTTTAATTTTTATTTTACTGCTCATGAGGGCAAGTGACAGAGCAAAAATCATGCATAATTGACCTCTAATTTGCTAGCTGTCTTTCTTGCCAAGCTTCTCTTCATGACCTAGACTTCTATGGCTGCCGCCAGAGCTTATGGATTTACCTGGTTGCTTTGGATCCATTATGGGCCACACAATTAATATTGCTGTTTCCTGCTATAACAGACTTCTCTTTTAAGTTTCAGCCCCATACTCATCCATGCTTCGCACACTCATAAACTGCTTCACTGTAAGTAATTTTACTTTAAATTTAACATGGAGCTACTACTCTTCTATTCCCTTGTAAGAATTGTTATATTAATCTATTGATTTTTCTGGCAAACTCTTCAGATAAATACACTTTCGTGAACAGAATTAGTAGTTTACTTTTTAAAATTTAAGAGTAAAGATTTTTATTTCTAGTAGAGAGAAATTGGGAGAAAATCATTGATATGTTATTCATACATATTGCCATAAAAAGAATGCATGACTTTTAGGCATTCAAAAACCTGTAACAAAAAGTATTGTTTAGACAGCAGTCGGAAATGGCACAAGGAAACATCTAAAATGTTGATCTGATATTGGATTAAAATTGTTTCTTGAAGACAGATGCTGAAGCTTTGCATTTCACCTGGACAAATTTCCTTTGACCTGGTGATACATGTAGCTACCAACCTGTTTGCTTGTTCTGCACTATTACATACATTGGTAAGTTAAGCTGAGTTAAGCTTTAAGAAGATTGCATATTGTAACTCTACAAAAGATATGTGGGGCTGGTTTTCCACAACTTTATACAATCTAGCTGCATTCAATTAATGAAATTGAGTAGAGCTTTCTGGATACAGCATAGCCTACAAATAGGGAGTTTTTCCTGTAGAAGTGCATTTAATTACACCTGTCACTGTTCTGATCCACTGGTGTACTGTATTTCTTTCCTTATTGATAGCTTTAGTCTGACTACTTTTCTGTGACACACTGGTCTCAATTTCCTTGTTAGGGAGGACTAGTCTCTCTACTTTGTGGAAGAATTGATCTTATTCCCATGGTTTAGTGTTGGATAGGAATGGTTGGACTCGATGATCCGATGGGTCTCTTCCAACCTGGTGATTCTGTGATACCTACCTGCTTCCTGCCCCTAGTAAAATCCTAGCAAAAAAGGTAGGATGAATTTTCATGCCTTATTCAACAATTTGTCTTTCTTTATTCAGTGGTGTTCAGTCAGGTTGAATAAATACAGAGCTCTTACACTTAAAGCTGCGTAAGAACAGGAACAAGAGCTTCATGGACAGAAATGCACTGTTTGCCTTTTACAGACTCTGATTTTTCAGTGTCTGTGCTCCCCATAGTCCTGAACCATACTAGGTAAAACGACCTCTTGTCTAAATCTGTGAACCATCTATACTTTTAGCCTCTACATCACTATTTTAAAAATAAGTTCAGACTGATGTTTGGAGAGAAAAGTCTTCATTTTCTTTCTGCTTGGTGCTGGAAATAAGTTGGATATGTCTGACCTGCGAACGATTTTATCATCCTCCAAAACCTGAAAGAAGCTGGGAATATACTTCAGAGCAGTTTCTTCAGTTGTCGCTTCAGTAACGGGGAATCCAAATCCTCTTTGCATATGTGCAAAATAATTTGAATGTTTTCAGCCTTATTCTGCAGTATTCTACATATGTTTTTCTGATGAATGTAGAAATATTCTTCTAACTCTTTTTCAAAGCAGGTTTTCAGTACGTCTTGATTTATACTAAGTAGATAAATAGAGGATGAGGTAGAACTACAATCAATTTATTTGATTTCCTAATTGCTTGCTTGGTCTTTTTGATTATATGCTTTATTCCTCACCTACCTTTTAGAAGATGTTTATATTTGAATGTAAAGCTCAAAGTGGGGACGATCTTTGTAGTGATAATTTCTCTGCTCAGCAGTATTTCTAAATCAGATATTTGTAGTTGTATATATTAAAGCATTCTTCCTACTCGCTGTGTAGAAAAACATAACCTGAAAGCAAGGTCTTGCCTCTTGTGAAGAAAGCAATATGATTTATATGTGGACATTACAGGGTAAAATAAGTTATCAACAGAAGTGAGCATATATATTCAAGAAATTCTGCTTAAGGAAATATGAGCTGTGCTTCCATGATCTTCTAGCAGACGCTCTCTGGTCTTTACTTCATCTCTTCCTGCTTATCATGAATCAGGACTGTCTAAGTGACCTCACTGTAATGGATTTATTGCTTTGTACGCCTCCACTGTCTCCCTGCCTCGTGGAAGAGGTCATTAAAAACAAGGCCGTTTTGCACTAAATTCTTCATTTCATCCCTTTAAGTTTATTATTCCTACCTGTGCCCTCTTGCTTCTTCTCAGCAAGGAGTTTTGATCCCTGACAGAGGGTTATAGTTTTTTCCTAGTGCTAGATGCTACCCAGAGTGTTACTGCTGTTTTCTAGGACAGTACTGAAGATAAACTCTGAAATCTGCCAACGATGTCAAAATACCATTTAGATGGAATGGTAGAATGATGTAATCTTGGTAGTAACTGCTTAAGATCTCTAAATTTGGCTTCCTAAACTTCTTCCTTTTCTATGGGAAAGCTAAAATATCGCAATCCACTTTTAAAATATATTAAAACTTTAGCCTATTGAAAGATAGGAGCATATTCTCTTAAAAGTGGAAGTGATTTTTTTAGAGCTGTGCAGTAAAAAATAAATAATAAAAAAGTAGTCCTAGTATTGAGTCCTGTATGTGATCTTTGTTGTTAAAGTTTTCCCCAAAGGGAATCTCTAAATATTTATTCTTTTTCAAAAAAAAACAAGTTGTTTTTTTGTCTTCTTAGAACAACCAGTGAAATGTGGAACAGTGTGAAATACCTATTGAATGAAGTATTGTTCTAAAACATTGATGACTCCTTCTACTTTCTTTCCAGTCATGAAGGAGTTCCAGAAGTGTAAATATTCAAGTGTTCTACTTGTACAGGAATATATATTTTCCTATCCAAAGTGAATAGAAGACTGCTGAAGGAAGCCAGCTCCTGCCTATTAAGTAATATTGTTGTGGCTTGTAAAATAGGGAAATGGAATATCTGAAACTGCAGCTTTCATTTTGATATATTGCTGGCTGTTATGCCTTCAGAATTATAAAAGACGTACTTACGTGTGAGTTGGAGAATAATGTCATGGGAAAAAATGTTACTTTTTGGCAGTGGTTTAAAGTAAGTTCAACCTCAGAAATGTTCAGTGTCAAGTGTTGCTGTTTTGATTAATTCCTTTGCATTTATATATTGCCAGCATTGTGTTGTGAATGACCTTTTCCATTTTAAATGCAGGAAAAAAAAAGGGAGCGGGCTGAAATAAGAGCTGCAAATCCCTCCTTTTTTTTTTTTTTTTTTACTTTTTTCCCCGCCCACCCTGAAATAGGAACATTTTCTGGTCCAGTAAGTAAGCAAATGTTTACAAATGCTGAAGGAGTAGAATTTTAGAGTAAGATGCTCCATAAAACTGGAGTAAACACAGAATTTTCAATTAACTGGTAACAGAAGGGAAAAATTGGATCTTTTCTTTCCTTTCTTGAAAGATTCAGGGGAGGAGGGGATGTAAGGTGTGTTTGTGGTACGTTTGTGGTTTGGGGTTGATTAGTTTGTGTTTTTCCTGTGCAGCTCTTTCCACGTTACTGCCTATTTTTTAGATCGTGAGATCTGAAGGCGATTGAAATTGCTCACCTTAGGCTAGGCTGCCTTTCAAGATCTGTGGAAGCCATGGGCTCTAGCTAGAACTTGCCAGACTGTCTTCATGGGATTTTGCTTTCCCCAGATTAGCAGTTGGTAACAAAGCTTTAATTCTGAATAGCTCTGCTGCAGTGTACCCTAACACACCTTTAGAAGGAGGTTAGAGAAAATGCTTTTTAATAATTTCCAGCCTCCTCAGTGTAGCAGTGTAAGAAGTGAGCGGTGTGATGGCTATTTCATAGAATCATAACGTCCTGAGTTGGAAAGGACCCACAAGGATCAGAGTCTGACTCCTGTCCCTGCACAGGACAGCCCCAACATTCACACCATGGGTCTGAGGGCGTTATTCAAATGCTTCTGGAATATTGTTGGACTTGGAGCCATGACTGCTTCACTGGGGTGCTCCAACATCCTTGGAGTAAAGAACCTTTTCCTAATATCCAATCTAAGCCTCCAACCGCACATCTTCTTGCCGTTCCCTTGGGTCCTGTCATTGGTCGCTGGAGAGAAGAGATCAGCGCTGCTCCTCCTCCTTTCCTTGTGAGGAAGCTGTAGACTGTGTTGAGGTCTCCCCTCAGTCTCCTCTTCTCCAGGCTGAACAGACTGAGTACCGTAGGCTGCTCCTCATACGGCTTCCACTCTAAATCCTTCACCGACTTTGTGGCCCTATTTCACTGTATCTGTGTGCATCTATGCAAACGTATATTCAAAATTGGAAGGAGGGTCAAGATTGTGCTCCCAGCTTCTCTTACAACACTTCTACATGATTTGCCACCATGGCGAGATCTGCATCTGGATTTCTCTATTTAGTTTTTTCTTTTTTTTAAACAAATCCAGGACAAAGTGTGGTGTTGATACTCAATACAACAGGAATTGTTGTCTTTGTGCCTCAGATAAGTGGTTGCTGATCTGGTCATCTTTAATGCAGAAATGCTGTATAAATACTGGTGTCTCTAGAGAACGAGCTCATTGTGGACCACTGATATTTCTGATTATTCTGAAAGAGAAAAGCACTCATTCTGCAGTGTTCTGGTACTTTAGCTCTGCGTTGCTGTGGAATATCAGTTTGTGATTGTTCAGAGATATAGAGGTAAACTTAATGAATGTGATGGATATGATGTATTAGTTTTGTTTAAAATATCACCACTGATTAATGTTACTAATTCTACTTTATGACAAAAATGGAGGAGGAGGGGTGAAAATCAATATTGACTGCTTTTGAAGTAGCAATCAAGTATGTTAATTCCAGAAATAAGTTTTTCCTATGGATTCTGTAGTAACTAGATGTTCTTTCAAAAAGTGTCCTTTCCTATGCTGTGCATAAGACATCTTTTTTGGGAAAGTAGATGTGCACTTTTTATTTCTTATTTAAAGAATGAGTGTATTTCTTTGGATTTCATAAAGTTGACTGTTTTGGTAAACTGTGTTATGCAAAAGTGTATATTGTATTCCAATTAAAAGTTAATATAGGTTAAACAAACTTTGAATTTTTCAAGCTTAGTTCTGTTTAACTTTCCATTAAGCAAACATTTGTATTTAAGCAGAGCTCTCCCAAGGCATAATTGAGTCATCTTTATCTTGCAACTAGTGTCAATATACCTTAGTCTCATTCTTTCAAATTATAGAGCTGAATGGTAACCCAGTTCAGCAAATACTGCCCATGAAATTATGGTGAACTTTATTTGGAGTAGCTCATGGTGTCCAAAAGAATATTCAAACTGTTACAAATGACCGTGTCATGTGCTTTAGACTGTCTTGCCTTTTTGTGTTCTTTTTGGTTACATTAGATTTTGAAATATAATAATAATATGTAGTTATATTTGCTTGTAGTCTTATTTAAGATGAAAGCTTAGTAGTACAATAACCCTTGCTTTATTAGTTAAAATTCTATACCGCAAGTATTTATTGTTGCTTTTTTATTTAATAAATTGATGTCATCAATATTTTAGCTTACACTTTGTATGTAATCTTGTGTTTGTCTGCCAGTAACAGAGGTTACTATAACTGAGAGGCAGATAAGGTATAAGGCTTTCCAAACTATTCCCCGATGTCATCCACTTTGACTCCACTGAGAATACTGTGGGCTTAAGGCTTTTGGGGCTGTGCCTTTAAAATATGAACTCAGATTTAAACTCTGCATTACTGTATACATATTATATTGATTTCTAGGTGAGTGAGCTGTGCAGATACTGTATGCTAACTAATAATATTAAATATTCTATCCAGTGGGGAAAAAAGTCCATGTTGTACAAAACATTTTAAAATTATAGAGTGAGCTAACTGGAAGAAAGACAGCTTTCCACATCATTAATACACTTGTTCTCAGATATCATAAAACTGATGAAATAATGGGATTGAAGTTATTTCTTCGAGGATCAGACTAAATTATAAAACATTGGGAACTGGAAAATAAAGTATGTACTGAATGTATTCACAAAGATTAAAAAGCAGAAAGATAAAATTCAATGTGCTTTGTTAGATTAAGTGTATCAAGGATAAATAAGAAAGATGACTAATTGAAATAAGCCAAGAAGGACATGAATATTGAAATTCTTAAAAAGACTTTTTTGTGTCCTAGGCTAGGAATCTAGTGCCTTTGGCTGAATAGATCTCGGAAGACTATTCTCAGGACAAGTTTTTAGGCTTATTAATGACATTAGCAGTACATTCTGTGCTTTAATTTAAATTAATTCTCAATTGCATAATTTTGATGGTTATAACAGTAATAATGTAAGTAGTATTTCAGATACTTGTTTCTGCACAGGTATTGGTTGCAGATTAATTCAGTAGAGGCATGTGATGTTGTTCTCAGTAGGTCTTGTTTTGTGCTTTGCAGACCTCGGGAAGGCGTTAACTTGACTGAATTTTCTCAGGTCTTGAAATCACCTTGGTTTTTTTGTTCTTTCTTGTTACTAATACTTAGCTGTACTGTATATGACTCTTGCTTCTGCAGCTGACTGAAAGTCAAACAACATAACAGGTGTGCGCTTTGTTTTCCAGGGACTGAATGCTGATATTCATCCCTCTTCCACACTTTTCCTAGGATGGTACAGAGACAGTATCTGTCGCAGTAGAAACAGTTGATGAGAAAGTCCTCCTTCAGTGGCTGAGATTCCCAAATGGGAGATGAATACACCGTTAAGTGTATCCCACGATGATTACTTGGATATCTAGTAAATATTGTTTTGTTGGTGGGAACACAGATGGAATGGTGTTGGTTAGTGTAAAATGTAGGGTAAGAGGGTCAGTAAGGTTGAGTGAAGAAAGTCACATAGAGAAACAGCAACTTGCAAGGTATGAATATAAAAGAAAATATATAAATCCTTTTCTTGCTGAGTTAGAATTTGAATATATGTGGGATTATGTTTTCAAGGGTGCTTTGTCAAAAAGTACAGAATGTGCTTTACCTTCTGTAGTTCTTTTCCCTCGCTGGCAGCAGGGCAGCCTGCTGTCTCTTGTAATAGCATTGCCTTCTGCATACTGACTTTTCTCGGTAGAAGTAAGTGACCTTTCGTTCTTAAAGAACTGCAGAAATTGCAGTCGAGTTGGGTCTGATTTGGTGAATGGGTCGTACTCTCTGCATCAGTTTGATCCTGCTGTCCAGAATTTGCCGGTCAGACCTTTAGAGTGATGACTGCTGTGATTCATTTTTCATTGCAGCATTTATTTAGGTTGTTCTTTAAAAAAAAAAAAACCCAAACCAACCAAATTTGAAAGTGTGGCAGGTATTGTATATTGTTTTGTCTGAATTTCTACCTGATCTCTGTAAGTGATAGCTAGAAATGTAGTTTGCTGTGTGTGGGCTTGCTTCCATTAAATGGACTGAGAGGAAGAGGTTCTTGTGAAGTGCTGTGTTAGACTGATAGTCCTTTCTTATTCAGATGCCAGGGTCATTGGTTTCCTGACCACTACAAACTGGATTCTTCTACCCTGGTATATAAGTTATTTAGCCCTTTCCTTAGGCTTGTTGAAGTGTTGCAAGGCTGTTACAAGTTTCAGCTGTTCTTTTAAATCTAGTTGCTTCATCAGGCTCTTGGTGTAGTTTAATTGAATCAGGTCTTTTTGTTCCTTCCATTTTAATTCTTTGAATTTCTCCTTCTGTGTCTTAGGAAGAGGTTCTTGCTTCTAGTTTTATTGAAATCTACAGTTCTGCCTCCTAGTTTTATTTTCCCCACTTGTCCTCACTCTGTCCAGTTTCTCCATTTTCATCCCAACATCCTTTTCTGTTAGCTAACTTTTTTTCCCCCCTCATTTTGTACTGGTAGTTTTTCTTATTTTTCATGCGATTTGGGTTTTACGTGCTACTTATTTTCAGTGTTAGTAAGCATATTAATATTGTGTTGCAGTTTTTATGAAGCCATTGAACTTGTAAAAGTTCTTGACTCTTATTGTTGTATATTATAATAATTATCCCTAACTATTAATCAAGACAAAAAGACCAGTAACTATAATGAACTAGTTCTTTGCCATGTTATGAAAGTAAATTATTATTTACTGTATGTGGGTAATATTTTAAGTGTGTTAGGAAGGATGTTGTAAGGATGTAAAACATTAAAATGGTTCAGTTCACAAACTGTGATTGCTTTTTCCATCTACGGAAGGGTCTAGTTGTTCAAGAGGCTGAATTACTTCAATACGCACTCATCATTTACCATGTAGCAAGAAATACTGTGCCCCCTAAATAAAATTTAACAATCTGCTTGCAATTTAACACCCATTTAATCTTTTGAGCCTAATTATTTTTCAGTAAACCAGTTAAATCAGGAGCCTATCTTAGAATGCCAGCCAATTTTCACTCAAATTAGAGATTTTTTTCATGTTTAGTATTGCAGATATAGTGGGTTACAGCTGCAAGACTACTGAACTTTGTCTTGCTGCTAAATGCAAATTTATTGCATATAATTCTACACATGTTGATAGTGACCTTAACTGCTAGGACTTGCTGTGATTTGTGTGGACTTACTGACAGTAAGTTCTTGAGTTTCCTTCCGTTGAAAAACAGGGTGTGGAATTTAATCTGCATTTTTTAATAGCAACTGAAAAGCTGACGGATCTCAATTTTAATAGACTCCTAAATATAATTTTCAGTGAAGAAAACTTGTTCAAAAACTTTAAGCTATTGCTATTTCAAAACAAATTACAGCATTGTTTTAAAAATCTGCTGATATTAGCCACAAAATTCAAGATGCTGAAGTTTTCCGTGTTATAAATGCAAATGTGTGATGTTTCTCCTCTATTGCACTAATTTGTTTACCTTCTATAGAGACTGGGTGACAATCATAGAAGAGGGCTACAATTATGCTTTGTTTATGAGTAGAAGGCAAGGACTGCAGAAAGTAAGTGCAGGGTTTTTGTTCTTTGCCCCTCACCCTAGCTCCCTGGACCTAAAATTTAAAGATACATGCAGTACTAGGCAGTATCTTATTGAATTGGTCCCATCATTTAAAGGTTTTGGACCGATACCAGGAGGAGTATTGTTTGGCTTTTGCTGTCTGGGAGAAAGACAAATACTTGCTCTGAGGCCATCCCTCAAATTGGATCATATTCCAACTGGCTGGGGTTTCCCTGGGGTGGAGCAGGGTTGGACATTTGCAGGGCAGATGGAGGGGTCCTTTGCCACATCAGCCCTCCTGGTGCTTTGGAGCCCAACGCTGTTTCCCTGAAGCAGGGGCAGCAATCTTAGTTACACGAAGGCTTCATGGTGACCTGTTTGTTAAAGATTACACCAAGACTACCTTGTCCTCTCCAGGGCTTATGTCTTTGCTGAAGCGTGAGTTTTCTTGTCTTGATCACTTCTCTTTCAGTACACTTTGAAAGAAATACAGTAAATAAGTTGGGTTTTTTTTTCCTTTTGGCTGAGGATTATAGTTGTATTGCAAATCAGCTGTCATGTAAATATCTGTCAAAATAATGAATTGGTTACAACCCTCCCCAAGTGCTCTCAAAAAAATGAATCAGAGTCATAAATTGATCTGTTTTGGGAAGTGGCATGTTTAAAGAATGCCTTTGCTGCAGTGGATGAGAATTTAAATGTAAAATAAATGGAAAGTAAGAAAGGGAAGTCATAGGGCTCTGGAACTGAGGGTTGTCATTGCTGTATCCTGGCAGCCAGTATGCAGCCCTGGATGGCTGCAAGGTAACAAGCTGCAGCTTTTAAGGATGAGCTATAAGTTGCAGAAGAAACTCCAGGAAAAACAAAACAAAAACAATGCCCTCCCATCAATTCTGTTACTAGGAATTGTATTCAAATTTAATGAATGAAGAAATATTGCTGCATGTCTGTTACCGTTACGAAACTTCCCCTTCTGTTTGTGGTTGTGTTATTTTGTTGTGGTTTTGTTTGTTCAGAGCTGCTTTCTATGTTTTGTCTTTGATCCATCCTGGACAGAAGTGGTAGTTGTTTGCAATACAGAGACTTTGGCAACTGTTTTCAATAATATTTTTGTAGCTTTAGGTCTCTTCAACTGTACTTATTTTTGGTCTGTTGTCTGATTTGATGTGCAAAGTAATTTGGGTGTCTTCTGTGGGAAGCAAAATTCGTACTCTAATCTGGTTGTGAATAAGTAGATGATTGTTATATGTAACTTTGTTACTGATGAGCAAACCCATCTTTCCTCAATGTGAAGCTTACAAATGTATGGATATGAAAATTATGAAGATAGGAGGAAAACCCAATAAATAAAACATGTTTGTGAACACAGGAAAAACATCTTACTTGGCTAATAAAGATTTGGAGTGGGAAAACCGCATCAACTTAGTGTATTCCACGTAGAAAAATAATAGCGACAGATAAAAATGAAAGGTTAACTCTTGGATTACCAGTAGTATTTTGTACAGTTGGTGGATTGGCACAAATACGTTGTTATGACAGGTGAGGTTTTTCTTGAAGGTCAGCTGCTATACCAGGTGAAAATTGCTTTTCCAGTCAGATGACACTTTTACTACTGATAATATTTCTAACAAATGGATGCATTTAACTTGCTGTGGTTCCTAACAAAATTTTCTAATATCTTGAGCTTCATTAGTTTTGATTTTAGTTTTAGTATTTTGTAAAGTTAGCAGTAATAGAATGATGTCCTCTGTCTTGTTATTTCAAGCACTATCATCCAAAAAGCTTAGATGCTCAAAAAGCATCAGGGGACAAAGAGGCAACTGAACCTTGACTGGTTTTAAATTAGTTGAGTTTGACTTCAGCCAGCACATCTGCATCTGTTAATGCCACATGAGGCTCTGGCATAATAGTCAAAGGCCACTGATGTCTTAACTGTAATATGTAAAGTGTTCATAGACTGATAGGGAAGCATTCCAGCTTTCTCTCTTGCTCATTTTATTTCCTTTTCTGTGGACAACTTCCTCATCTCTCCTCTTTGGATTTTTTCATTCACACATGTTTCTAATTTGGGCAGTTGTAGAAGAAAAAGTATGACTCTTATGGTGATGAAGGTAGGTGTCCATTTGTTTTCCTTGAGCACTTTTTGAGCTGATTTTTGAGTCTTGAGGATTGTTATAGAAGTGTTCCATGCGTGACAGTTTTTTTACTATCATTTGTAGTACCGATAGTATCATGAACAAGTCAAACTAACCCTGCTTTTGCACAGTTTCTCTTCTACTGTGTTGTACCTTCTACTTTATAGCCCTAAAGAGTTGTTCTAGAATCTACCTTGTCTTCAGGCTATAGTGTTTTCCCCCTCTGCTCCATTGCATAGAGATTTGAAAACATGGAAAATCTCTCTCTATATAATTAAACCATGCCTTATGTCTTCATCTTGTACTTTTTAATATAAACAAATTACTAAAAGTTCCATCTTCATAGTAACTGGATTTTAGAAGTGAAAAAATTAAATCTCCCCAAAACCTGAAAAAAAGCCATTTGGATTTTTTCCCCAGAATGCAGTTACTGTGTTTCAAGAAATTTTGTTTGAAATTGAAGGACTGATTTGGGTATATAGTGCTCTGGATGAGGTTTGTCTGTTCTGCTTGAAGTACCACAGTAAATTCGTGCTGTAAGCAGCATTCTGATTGCATTAGCGAATCGTTATGTTTGCTCGAAGTGATTTGAGATTATTTCCCCTAGATCAGCTAGGTTCTGTAAGCGTGCAGCAGACTGCTTTCCCTTTATGTGCTAAATTGTTGCTTGAAAACTAAATGTGGCCTCTCAATGTGTTACTTCAAGTCAGATATTTAAATGTATGTGTGTAGGCATGCAAGTGCGTGCGTGTGTGTACCATTAAGGATGTGACACGAGGGAAGCAGTGATAAACATTTGAAAAGGCATTACAAACAGCACATTCAAACTTCCAGAAGTCTTGAATGAAATCATCTTGCTACAGAAGAAATAGATATGGTGCACAATGCATAGCACAATTTTCTTTCTGTTATTCTTTGTGGCCTTTCTCACATAGCTAGAGTTACTCATTTACTGTTTTCTGAGTGACAGAACTGGGATCCAGCATGTAATCTCAAGGGGGTGGTTGGAAAGTATGCTAGCCCAGCACATATCTTATCCTACATCAGCCAGTATTGTACTGCTTTTTAAAAATAATCTTCTAAAGTTAATTACTGTTTGTTTTCTTTAGTCCCAATTCATCAGTGGCTTAAAATAATCTAATTAAGCTCAAGGATGTAAACATGTACTACATTTTCACACTCTGGTATGAATTTTTAAAGTTTGTTTTATTTATACATTCCTCTAGGTGCTCTGCAGTTAAACTACAGTTGTAGTTTTGAGGGCATTGTAAAATAAAGGATTCTATTGTTCTGCTGAGGCTTCTAAAATGATGGCAGCAGGAGCTGCTTAGAGACAGTATTTTAAAAAAAAATCTACTGTTTGTAATTGACTGAGGGTAGTGCAGTGATTTTTATTACTTTTTAAAAAGCATTTTTAGTTTGCACTGTTTCTTGATGCACCCTCATAAATTACTGGAAAAGTTAATTGCTTTAACCCTAATAGTTATCCTGTCTCTTTCTCCTTAATACTGACACTTAACTGAAATGCTCAAATTGTGCTGTTAAGTGTACGTATTGACATGAGTGTTTCCCCTTTAATATGTCCGAAGTGTTTGTCTAAACAAAATATCTCAATGCTTTGGGTCATGCTGAACACCAGAGGTGTATGCTGTTAAAGTAGTTGTTAGTTTCTTGAAATAATGTGTAGTTCTTACTGTTTGCCTTTTGACAGAGTGGGTTCTAGCTGTATCACAGCATCTGTTTCCCTTGCACTAAAGAAAGTTGTCCTTGAAGAGTAAAGAAGTTCACTTATCCTAAAAAAGGCTGTATCAGCCTTCCCTCTTTCAGGTAAATGAGTTGATAGGCTGGGAAGTAAAGGAGTGATTTGTGTCAAAGGTAGAGCTTTGTCTGAGTGTGTCTCCCACCAACACACTGTCTCATTTTATACAGTTGTGTTTAACCTTCTATGAGGCTGAGTAGCTCAGATCAAGAAGATGCTACAGCTCTCTACTACACAGACCTGGTCAATAGGAAGCATAGTTTGCCTGGTGTTCCTCTGCACCTTTAGAGAATCATAGAATGGTTTGGATAGAAAGAACCTTAAAGATCATCTAGTTCAAACCCCTGATTACTTTCTGCGCTACACTGTTGTGGTGTCAAAGTAACCTCTATGACTTCACTGAAGTTAGAGTTTCACTTTAAAATGGGGTCCTGTATTTTTCCAGAGTCGTATCTTCTTTCTTACAGTAGAATAGGTGAACAGAAGAGAAAAATGTGTTGAGAGAAGATTCAGTCTGTTTGTGAGGGCTGTGGGAAGGATTGAGGAGAAGCAGTTAAGGATTCTGCAAACATATGTATGCGCATGTATGTTTCCTGTAATATAAGGATTCTGCAAACGTGTGTATGTATGTTTTCTGTAATATTCAGTATGCAGTAGAATGGAATAGCATTAGCCAAGAATTTGATGGTAGCTGGGTTGTTCTGAAGCCTTCATATGTTACCTTCATATCTATCTATTTCCTTCTGGATGCAATCTGTTTTAGAATTAAAGGGAAATTCTAAAAATAACCTGATAGAAATGGAAAAATTATCCTGGTAGCAGTTTCCCAGGTATAGATTAGGTATCCCAGTCTGTTCTCAGGGGGATTGTTCTCTAAACTTCCAGGTAATACTGTTATAATAAAAGATAGTGGTCTACGTTCATTCATTATGATTGAGCTCTGAATGTGCAAACAGGCTTGTTTTCTTCAGGATACTTTAAAAGGGTATTGAATCATTACATCTGTGGGCTTTGCATGCAAAAAGTGGGTGGATACATTTAAAAAAGAAATGGAGAGCAGTTCTAGTAATCACAGATTTAGCTAGGATGCAACAAGATATTTTGTCTTTGTAAAGAGATAATAGAAATAATATAGCTAGTGTTAGGAATAGGCTCTCCATGCGATTTGGCTGTCTGAGTTCATAAGAATACTGCTGTGCTAATAGACCTACATTCTAGTGAAGAAAGATGGTTTCTAGTGGCCTTGACAATAGCTGAGAGATCACCTCTGGAAATCTACATATACAAACTAAATAATACACTAGCATGTAGCAGTGAATTACTGATCCCAGGGCTGTTTCTTTCAGAGTTAATAATAAACCAGTAAAACCTTGTGCAGTGAAAAGGCTTCTGTCAGATTGTGTGCCTAAATGCAATAGCCGTTCTTCCTTCCCACCTCTGTGCATTCCCTGCAGAACTCAGCAGACCTACACCCCTTATCTTATTTTTGTGGATATGTAAAACTAATAATTCTAAATGTAATGCAAATGTTCCAACCAATTCACTGATACATAGAGTAATTATGGATGGGTTTTTTTTTCCTGTCTATTATGTACCTGACATATCTAATAAAGTTCCCCAAGTCCCTCAAATATCTCTTTCTTCTTTTTCTCTAGCTCACTCTCTGCTAAAGTGAGAGGATAAATGAGTAGAATGAAAGCTATAATCTAGTAGAAAAAAAAACGCTGTTTCAAAATTATTTGTACAACAGTGGTATGACTTGCACTTTGTTCCAAGCAGTCAGTGCTTTTGAGAAATTTCATTCATTAAACACAGTAGGAATATAGCATTCCAAATGAGATAAGAAATGTTAATTATTTAATCATGGAATAATGCCAGATTTCTCATAGCTTTTTTTTTTATCATGAGTGGTTTTATGGATGTTACTGGTTGAATGAATTTCAGGTTTTTAACTTGAGTCAAAGTGCTAATTCAACTTATTTCATTCTCCTGGGGCTTTCATTTTGTAGACTGGTAGACTAGGTCAGGAGACTCTTAAAATCTCTGAATACAGTTTCTATTGGCAGTGGCAACTGTTGATTTAGCCCCTCTGTGTGTCTCTCTGCTCCACTTTAAGCAAATCACCTGACTGGAATGTGTTGGGATTCAAAAATATGCTGAAGTGCAGATCTTGAGAAAGCTCCAGAACAGAATGTGGTGGTGGAGAAAAAGCTTGAATGTACTGCCACAGGAACATGTAAAGTTTGAATTATGGGACACACCAAACGTGTTCTTGAATCCATAGCCTGCCAACAGCAGAGGCATAACTGGTACAATAATTTTCTTTGGCTTTTCAGAGTTGGTAGGGTAATGAGAAGCGGATGCTCGAGGAGAAATTGTAACCGTTGATTTATACCAGATCTTCTTCCACTTTCCTCCGCCAACAGGCAGTTCTTAAGGTCTGACTTCATGTGAGCTAATCAAGTGTGAGATTAAATCATTAGAAGCAGTGGCAGGGGTTGTGAGAGAAATGAGTCTTCTCTGTTTCTGTGTAACCTCAAGTTCACTTTGAAATGGTACACAAGGACTTTGCTGATTTGAAAGCGGTGATACTGGTCAATAACCTGTTCATTTGGCATTAACTCTAGCGTTCTACTTGTCTGCCCTCAACTTCTGTGGAAGCAGATGCTGAATGACATTGTTGAGTGCGAATGAGTACTGTGATGGATTTTGAAATGCAGCGTGTACAGTCTCAGGGCATGCATTGGAAACTGTTTTTCTGAAGCTGTTGCTCCTGTTTTGATTTCAGATTCCTCTGCACTGTTGGCAGCCCCTCAGGTTTAAGTAGTATGGTCTTTGAACTGTATCAGTTTTAAAATTTTAAATGAAAAAAAAAAAAATCTACTTTTGTAGTTTTTAATTGCTGAGGTATTAAAATGGAAATGGTTTATCTACAGGAGTAGATTTGCTGGTAACCCTTCATTGATGGGTTGCAGGGTTTTTTTTGTTGACCATAACATGAATAATTAAGGTAAAAAGGCCATAGAATTGGCAATTACGTGAATTTAGAATTGCTGTAATGAGGTGCTTAAAATGGTTGTTGCCTGCATGTGACAGGATTGGGCAGCTGTTTAGCAGCTAATTTAAACCATTCTTGTTGAAAGGTTCTAAAGTATGGTTTTATATGGGAATGAATGAGATAAATCTTTTAATACAAAAAGAATGTGTTCAGAAAGACAGAACCAGTGTATCAGAGCTGTTTTAATTGAGTGTCTTAATTAGAAAAAAATAAGATATTTGGACTGTGAGGGAATGCATGGATAACAGTGGGAGTAGATTCCCAACTTCAATTGAAAATATTGCCTAGTAGAAAGCAGGTTTGTTTTCCTTACCTTTTTTGGAAGGTGTGGCATAAACTTGTGTCAAAATATGTAAAATTTTCTAAGGTTCAGTTTTTCAATGTGTTTGCCTTTTTTTTTTTTTTTTTTGTAATTTGGAGAGATGACTCGGTCTACTGTTATACCCTTTGGGCTATGAGTATCCAAATGCCACAAATTTGCATGCATCCTCAGGGAACTGTGTGTATTTTTTCATTTTGTAAACTAGCAAGTTTGCATGAAGCGCAACACAGGAATTTGGTCACCTTTCTCAGTTCTGGTCAAGGTTTTAAAGCTGAGATGCATCCTTGCAATTCACAGCTGATCCTTGAATCAGTTAAGATTATCAATTACCTTCCATGGTTGTCTGAGGTACCATGATTTTCATCTGTAAAGTGCATCACCTGCTGTGACTGGTGGTGCTGGTTAGTCATTTGTGAAGGTTTTGCTGTTACTGCTTGTAGTGATACAGAAGAAGGATGAAAGGCTGGAGTTTTCCATGTGTGGGTAATGAAGTTCTTTACCACCTGCTGCTTGATTTCATTGAGGCCTGCAAAAAGTCTCCTCTTCATTGCTGCTGTTTGCTGAGATGGCGTGGGAATGCTGCAGGGAATCAGTTATCTGTGCTTTATGTTGTTGCTCTGTGGTATAGTGTTTTTGGGAATTAAAAATAGACAGCTATGTCTATGGACACAAGGCATAGCAGATTGGAGATGGAAAACTGCATACTGAAGCAGGTTTGTTCAAATTCTTTCATTAATATTTAAGTTTAGATTTTGAAACTGGAAGCTTTCTTTTAAGGCAAGTCAATGTTAGAGATTAATATTATTTTATTTGAGTATATGAGAAAATTTAAGGTGTTCTGTATTTGATGACTTTGTGTGTAAATGTAGTTGTATAATGATTCTGTCTTGACTGGTAAAGCCAGACATCAGAACCTTCTGTTCATAGCTGGAGATGGACAGAAATCAGATACTATACATGGGAAAACACAAAGCTACAAGGTGGACTTCATTTGGTTTGGATATTATCAAGTTTTGTAGATTTTGTAGTTTTGTAGTTTGCTGCTTCAGAACTGCCCAGCTGGAAAGATGCAAACATTGTGCTGGTGTCTTGCTGGATGGGGTGGTGGTAACTCTGTGAGGAGGGATATGTATTGTAGGCAACTTAGTGCAGTGGAATAGTGTTTTTTTGATAGCTAGTATGGGGAGACTTAAAAGTGTTCACTTAGTTTTCAGCACTTGGTGACATTCACATTAGTCTCCTAGAAATCCCTGTTGGGAAGAAGGGGCTCTGCTCATAGCTATATTTTTGTTACAGCTGAAGTTATAAGGGGAAGAAAGTTTTTTTTATGTATGGTGAAGTGTGGAATATAAGACTGGTTTGTCTCCATCCTAGTAGAGTTTTTGCAAAAAAATAGCAGCCTGTGCCTTAATAGTGATTATTGAATGTACAGACTGTAACTTGATCCAAAACTTGAACTCTGAAATTACATTATTAGTGTATTTCCTAAATCATTGAAGAATTTGAGGGATATATTTGACCCACAGGTGTTTATATACTATATACTGGTATTCTTGTAGCAAAAGCAAGAATGGCATCATCAGTGTTAAAACTTGGCTAGTTTGAGGAACGAATTATGTTTCTCAGGATACATTAAGGTTCTGTTCTTCTTAATGCACCTTCTTTGCATATTTAAAAGTTTTCAAAGCTCAATGTTCGTGTAAAACTAGGTGTAGTAGTAGGGCCCTTTTCCATTTTGGTAGTGGGTTTATAAGCAGTATAACTGTATAAATGCTGCTTTTAATGCACAAAAGAAATAATTGATATTCTTAAACAAATATAGTCTAAACCCATGTTTTGGAACAAATCACTGCAGAAGCGTTGAAACTGAATTTCTTCTTTTATCTTCCTTTATCTTGTCTTTCTAAATGCAGCTTTCATAAAAGAGATGAGAAATGAAGGTTTGATTTCCTATTTTCGTTAACTGGGAGTCTAGCCAATGCGTTTTAGTAGAGAAGCTGGCATGCGTATTTTCCAGAGTTAGAGGCATCTGGGAAGAAGGCTTGAAATAACCATTAGAGCTTTGTCTTTTTAGGCTTGTTTCTTGGAGTAGCTTTGAAGCTTTTTAATGGATATAATTTCAATCTAGAAAATCAAAACCCAGGGACAGGGACAAGATGATACCATCCTAAGAAACATTTAGAAGATTTCAAGATGTCTCATTTATCTACAGTCAAACCTCTTTAACACTTACAGTTTTCAAAGATTTTCTGATCTTTTAAGTGATTTTTGTTGCAAGTCTGGCTTTTGTATTACAATATGACAGCAGTGGCTCGGCACCAGGGGTTTGAAGCTTTCTGGAACCATGCGGTGAACTGTACTACCTGATGGAATTTTCTTCATCAGTTAGTACTTTGCATGCAGTAATCTTTTTTGAAATGAGAGAGAATTACAAAGTTTGAGTCTTCTAGTCAAAGATTGTTCCCTTTTAGTTTCCTGTTCTTAATCTTTGGGGTCTTCCATAGGTGTGTTAACCATTGTTTAGAACCAGTACTTCACTTTTCATAGTTTTTTTTTTAAGTGTCATCTTATATATTTCAATGTCTGATTATTTTCTGCTTTTGAAGGGAAGCTTGCTCGCCTAGAACTTTGGTTGATTTTCCAATTATTGTCTTCAGAAACGTAAAGGAAACTCACTTGTTGTCACAGTAGATATTTAATCATACTGTGGTGGAAATGGGAACTTGTATAGTCCAATATCACTAAATTTTGAATACTTTTCACGCTTGGGTTTTTTTCAAGAGTAAAAGGGGATCTTAAAAGAGTAGCTTAAAATCCAGCATATAAAGGGGCGAATATGTTCTTAACATAACTTAAAAGACTATATTAAGAAACCATGGGGGAAAAAAATAGCTCAAGGATATTTTAGAGGTAATTTTCAGGTAATTTCTATATGGTTTCTAGAATAATTCAATGTAGGATACTTGAATGTAATTACAAGACCATTTTCCCCCCTAAGGTAAATACCTGGTCATAAAGTTCAAACACTTCAGAAAGATTGAAACTTCACTTTCAAATTGTTTAATTTTGGCTTTTCTGCCTGATTATGCTCCTGTGAATCACTGGATAATCATCTACAGTTCCTTCATGGATGTTCTATTTACTTCTTTATTATTGTCTTATTGAAAGTGTGCTGTTCTTCAGAGTAATTCTCATCTCAGCTCTGAGGGCTGGTGATGTTTTAGGAGAAGTTGTGTATCCCTTGAAAGAAAGAACAGTATATTTTGGTCCAGGAGAAAAGGGAGATAAAATGGAAAGATCCTGGTTAATAGTAGGAGAGCAGTAAAATGGATAAAACAGAACATTTTATGAATGGTTGAAAATGATTTCTCCAGGGCAGAGAAATATTTTAAAGGGGCATGAAACATATATGGTTGTTTCAACCCTGAAGAGTTCTGGCTGTCTTATTTACTTTTCACACAAATCATTCAGCTTCCATAATGGTGCAGTACTTTTAATATTTATATTTGAATTTCTATAATTTCTAATAATCTTTAAGCAATAATTCTTACCAAGTACATTTGTGTTTTGCATTGTTTTTTCCCCTCCCCACAGATTTGCTTTCCTATATGTATTCAAGCTGGATTTAGTTTTACTGATGGTCCATGAATCTTATCCTTTAAATTTTCATCGAACTTTGGTTCACAGCCATTTTCTTGTATTTGCAATAGCACTCCCGCTAGCGTTCTGTGTAAGCTTTCTTGTGGCTATGGATGAAATACATATTTCTGCAAGGTCTGTCAAAACTCCTTCACTTCAGAGCTGAAATTTTGCAAGTCTCATTATTATCTTTGTGTCCTAAGGTATGCTTATCTGCAAAGGTGAGATTTTAACCTGAAATGAGGAAGTCATTTACAAAGCAACAGAGGGAATCAAAGGGAGGAGGAGGTGGAACACAGTAAAAATGATAAAACATGATGTCACTGTTAATACTGTGAACAATAAAGTTATGCTTTTCTTTAAGTGTAGTGATATTTTGGGGGTCTGGGGTGCTAGAATAGGCCCTCTGTGTGAGCATATGATATATCATTCTTAAAGCGTTGTGTGCTGTCTTTTCCAGCTCTTCACCAAATGGCACCGACAGAATATTAACAGCTTCCAGGCTTGTTTCTTCATATATTAATGGCAGTCTCCTGCTTAACGGATTTGTATGACCCAGAGCTGTATGTGTAGTAGAGAATTTAGGCAATACTTTACGAAACAGCATTAGCACTAACATAGCAACTTGAGTAGAGTTGGATTGACTATTTTTTTTTGTCTAATGTACAAGGGAATAATCTTTCTGCTTCAGCCCAGGAGAGGCAATATCAGGCAGAGCTCCACTGAGGAGCAGAGCTCTGTAACTGTAACTGACATTGCAAGTTGAAGTTGCTTCTCTTAGGAGCAGGGTTCATCATGGCAAATCCCCAAAATGCTGATGAAGGCAATGCAGTTCTGTAATTTCTTTCCATTGCAGAACTAGGGAAGCTGTCGTCTCCCTGCAGTATATTCATGAAGGGGAATAAACCTTCATTGCTTTAGTAGAGTGCAATCATAGAATAATAGAATCACTAGGTTGGAAAGGACCCACTGGATCATTGCGTCCAACCATTCCCATCAGTCACTAAAACATACCCCATAGCACCTCATCCACCTGTTCTTTAAATGCCTCCAGGGATGGTGACTCAACCACCTCCCTGGGCAGCCTCTGCCAGTGCCCAATGACCCTTTCCATGAAATTTTTTTTCCTGATGTCCAGCCTGAACCTCCCCTGGCAGAGCTTGAGGCCATTCCCCCTTGTCCTGTCCCCTGCCACTTGGGAGAAGAGGCCAGCTCCCTGATTTCTGCAACCTCCTTTCAGGTAGTTGTAGAGAGTGTGTCTCAGCACACTAGTGGCAGAATCAGGTCAGATTTTCAGTGGGACTTAATATACATGGTGTCCAGTACTTCCTTGGCTGATGGTGTGGAAAATGACTTTTTTTATTAACAAAACATAACCACAATAGTTTGGGTTTTCCTTTATTTGTTGTGTTTTTTCTGTTTTTAAGATGAGCAACAAAGTATTTTCACGTTTCACTTACTTTGTGTGTGCATCTGTGGTGCAATTCAGGAAAAAAAAATCCCTAGAACAGTACTTTTAATGTGTGTGTGTCTGTTGTTTTCTTGTTCAAATTGAATGTGAATTAATTGTTAGAATGTATAATAATTGCTTAAGGAAACAAATGATTTTCATATGCTTTTGGAATGGATTTGTTAGCTCTTTGGATTTAATCTTTTAATATTTCATGTATTAATCTGACTGCAGTTGACGATAGTCTTAGTACTCTATAGCGTCACTTAATTCTCGGTCAGCCTAGATATTATCCATTTCTCAAAACCGTTGATATTATATGCATGTCTGTACTATTTGTCACGTTCTCCTGCAAGATAAGAAGACTTGGCTAGAAATCACAGAAAACTCTGTATTATGTTACATCGTTTGAAAGGAGGTTGTAGTGAGGTGGGTGCTGCTCTCATCTCCCGAGTAACGAGTGACAGGATGATGGGAAATGGCCTCAGGTTGTGCCAGGGGAGGCTTGGATAGTAGGAAAAATTTCTTCACAGAAAAGCCTGTCAAGCATTGGAACAGGCTGCCTAGGGAAGCAGTGGACTCACCATCCCTGGAGGTATTTAGAAGACGTGTGGATGTGATGCTTAGGGGCATGGTTTAGTGGTGGACTTGGCAGTGTTAGGTTTGCAGTTGTACTCAATGATTTAAAGGTCTTTTCCAACCTAAATGGTTCTGTGATAAAACTAGTTGACCAGTACTTCCACAACCCTCTCTGAACCTAAAAAGTATTATGTTCTTTCATAATGTTTTTATCTGAGAAGTTATCTGGAAGTAGTTTACAGTAATGGGTGAATAGTCTAGTCTTTCATACCAGTTTTTGCCGATGGAAGAGTTGTAGCTAAGTTATGATGCCCAAACAACATAAACAGCATTTGAAAGACTGAAAGAAAGAAAGAGAAGAAACTGTTATTTGTGCTTTCCGCCTTTGCTTGCATATAAGTAAGGCAAGCTGTCGTGTACAGGCTTATCACTGAGAATTATAAGTGCCCTTAGTTTTGCAGTTTACTGGCTGAGGAGGATGACTATATCCACAGTGGAGCTGAACGGTATTTGTGCTCTAATGACACACCTGCAGTTCATTCAGTTCTGCCCTCCTGTGCTAGTATTGTTCAAATATTCTGTGTTTTTGAGTGCTGTCGTTATAGCTGTGCTCCATGAATGTTTAGAAGTGTGCAATATTTGCAAAAATTAATCAAATTCTCAGCCTAAACCTCAATAGGTTATGGGGACTCCAAGATGGCTTGTAGAGGTACAAGGCTTCCTCCTCTTATGCAAAAAGGACAGTCTAGTTTGTGGGAACATTAGGTTTCATTGCTGTGGGCTGAAGAGCTGTTTTATTAGGAAATCGAAACCAGTTTATTCTTCTTTTGAAAGCACCAGCTGGATTTTGAAAATAAATCTTGGTTTATTTGTGTTCTAAAAGAGATACTGTTTTCAAAATATTGCTTTCTGCTATGAAGTTGAGTTGTACATGGTAATGTTTCCCCACTTGTGATCCTATCAAAAAAAAAAAAATTCAAAGTAGAACCAGATCTGTGTTTCTGTAGTTGGATTTTTTTTTTTATGTAGGCTTTTCTGAATTTTGTATCTTAGACTCAGACTAGGTGATTTCTTTGTGAATTACTGAGTGTGGGTTTTTTTTATTTAGGTTTATTTAAGAAGGAAGTTAACAACTATAGCTCTTTTTAGCCCCCAAGTCTAAAAACACGCCATGAAATTCATTAACTTTACATTAAACATTATCAAGTGAAGTGCTGTCTTCACTTTAAAACGTTCATGATGAATATGTAGCAAAGTAATGATACCGCATTAAAAAAAAAACAAGTGTATGGCCAGGTAGGGGTGGAATAGAGGAAAATAGTCATGGATATACTTCAGGTAGAAGCATACACAGAGAAACAGATAGGGAGGCAAACCACTTTCATGATGCAAAGGCAGGTAAGTCGGATGAGAGTCTAACAGGAGACAAGCAGGCTTAACTATTGTACCAGTTTTACTTAGAATAGTTATTTCATGCTAATTCTATTAGTTTTTTAAAGACTAATCTGACAGAATTTAGTAAATACGATTGAGTGATACAGTCTTTACCCTCAATAAAAGAATTAATAGGAAACAAGCTTGAGATTGTAGGGATGATGGTTAGGGTTTTCGGTTTGTTTGATTTTCAGTTATTTGGGGTCTTAGGTGTTTTAAAGAGGTTATGGTTTTCTTCAACAGAACTGTGTAAGTTTCAGGGTTACTACTTGAAACCTCTTTTTGTCTTAGAAAATGTGGGACAGTCTTAAATTTTATAGTAAAAAAAAAAAAACCCAAACAGAGCAAAAAACCTCCAATCAAACGGATTTGAACATAACTGGGCTTAAAAATGCTGCATGATATCTCTAAAAGCTGATACCGGTTGAGCAAACGTAGAGTGGAAAGTTTGCTAACGAGATTCAACCAGTTTCAGCAAGAATAAGGCTTAACAGTCATCAGTTGTCCTTGAAAAGGTCTTTCCTTCCTACTCCATTGGATTTGAGTTTGTGAATTATGAACCTAGCTTAAGGAGGATGTTCCCAGGTGGAGTGCTTGATCTTAATCTCTCAAATAACAGAACCTGCCCCTGTGGTTTTCAAGATCTTGAGCATTTCAAGGGCATCCTCAAGATTTTAATTTACCTTTCATTGGTCTAAGTCACTCTCAAAGGAGAGCTGCTCTCTTTCTCTTCATGCCTACTATAGGATATCACCTAGATCTCTCTCTATAGCAGTGGCAGTAATACTGCTCTGTGATTTTTGAACAAGCAGAAGGACTTCTTTGACACTTCTCATCCTTAGATAACAGTGAAAGTATTTAATGTTGTAGATAAAGCTTTCTTAGGCTGGGAGGGAGACAGGTGTTTGTCTAAATGGAAAAAAAAAATGAGATTTTAGGGATGCTAACAGAATGTAGATTAATTGTACAGCAAGTCTGTATGACTGAAACCTTACAAGTCTCTGATTTGATGAAGCTGATTCACGAAAGATAGGAGGTGTTTGGAGAGCTTGCAAACTGATTAATGTTAGGTAACAGTAGTGTGTTGGTTAGATGGGAGATAGCCCATGAAAAAGAACTTTGAATATATTTGGAGACCTCTTTGTATTTTCAGACGCTGCTGGGTCTGCTGTCCTCAGGACACGTGGCTGTGATTTCACATCCAGTGAAAAGTTGTTTGAATAACGTCTGAAACATCATTATAGCAGCTGCTGTGTGGAAACACTGCTGTCGCTAGCTGCTTACCTAACCTGAACTACGATGATTGTATTGCTTGTAGTGATTGCTGCCTTAAGAGCTCGACTTGTCAACTATTTAAGAAGAAAAGTCTTTAGTATAGTGAAAATGAGCCAGCATCTACTGGTTATCTAGTAAAGAGGAGTCTTGCTGCTTAAGCAGTTCCCTTAGAATCTCTAACACCTTTTTAGATTCTAGAAAAGGTTGTTCATAATCTCAATAGCTGTCCTCATGAAATAATAAGATAACTTGAATTGGTTTATATTGGTTTGGGTAAGGACTTTGGTTTCTGTTTGCTGCAATTCTACTGTGTTAAGCTGTCTCTTCATTTTTGGACATCATCAGTCGCTTGGGCAAGGTTCCAGAAAGCAATCTCTAAACTGAAATGAGATTATAAGAACACAGTGTGCTCTTTGGGACAGAGCTTGGGTTTGAATGCTATGTATCAATTACACCATTCAGAGAGCTGTGGATTTTTTTATTTGAAGACACCTGGTTTTATTTTGCCATCTGAAGATTAAGTGAAATGTTATGGTTTTCTATAAAAATTAAAGAACTTTGGTTTCTTTATTGTGGAGAATTTCTTAACCAGGGGTAAAGCAGAGATAGCCTTGAAGGATCTAGAGAGCTGTCATCCCAGATATTGCATGGAAAATGTTTTTAAATCATAGAAAAATCAATTAAGTACTTCACCACTATAGGGGACACTTGAATGTGCTATCTGGGATTTAGTCTTATTTAAGAATGCCCCGTGACCTTTATGTTTAATAGTAGGTGTGTGTTTTTACATCTGAATCAAAGTCTTAGCACTGCAACGTGGTAGAACCACATAATTGCCAGTTTCAGCATTGGCATGTGTGTTCTCTTAAAGTTAATTGTTGTTTTATGCAAATGTTTTGGCAATTTGTAATGTTAATATGGTGATTATTTCCTGAAGAGAAACAGGTGAAGCCAAAAGCAGATTGCAAGCTCACATTACCTTGCACCAAAATGAAACTGTATAACTGTTCAGCTAGTAGTGAGGCAGATGTTCTTTGAATTTATAAAAACATCTCGCAGCCATAGGGATTAAGAAGTACTTTTCTTGCAGGTCCTCAAATGTCATTGAAGCAGCTGACTGCATTGTGTATTCAGGAACTCCTGGCAGCTGTAGTGGAGCAGAGGTAGTGGTTATTCCAGCTGGGAGCACAAAGCATTGGTCAAGGATTTGTCTGTTACTGGGCTTGTGTTTTTGTTTATTGCTTCTCATTTAATTTGTTTATTTGCCCAGAAAAGTTTGCTTAAACTACTTCAAGAGAATTAGTTAATGGGTGTTGGTCTTTTAATTTGATGTTTTGATCTTTACTGACCTTTAAATACTTAGCTTTAAAACCTGCTATATCAAAGTTGAAAAGACACAGTTTGCTGGAATGCCATATCGAAAATTTTAATGGGAAAGAAGCCAGGAAATTAAGAATTAAAGTTCTGTTATGGACTAAATTGAGAATTCAGTATGCTTTGTGTCTCTGCAGTGCTTTTCATTAACTTGGGGTTTTTTTATTGTTGTTGAAAAAACACGTTTCGGGTCTCTTGTTTTCTTTTAAAATGAAGGCATTTATGAGGGAGATGAGAAAACCATTAATGTGCAATCAGAGATAATAAGTAATGTTTTTTTTCTAACCCTATGGTATGCTTGAAACAATACTTAATAAAGTTACCAACAGGTCATTTTAACCAGTGCCACTAATGAGGGTTAAGCTGTATAGCATAGGTGAGCAGGGCAACAACGTGTTAGTGTTAGAAGCAAGTCACAATTATCCTTGGATTCTCCCTTGGTCCCAGCAGTATGGTTCTATGCCCATCCCTGTATTTCTTCTGATAGTTCTTGATTTGATTCAGTTTCTGTATTGGTATGTTATGTGCGCATGATGATTTTTGGGGTGGGGTGGGTTTTTCTTTTTTTGTTTAGTTGGTCCTAGGCTACACTGTAATACTGTGAGATGAAGCCGGGAGGGTTGACACTCTCACAGGTATAGGCTGGAGTTTTGGCTCTGGAAGGGTTACGTAGTGCTTGCTTTTGGTATGATGGAAAATAAGTAATAAAAGAAAAGCAAAAATGACTTGGTAGAAAAATTTACAGCTTTGTGAATGAAGAGCTTCAAGGGTTGTTACCACTTTGTTTCAAAAAGTTGCCAATAATAGGAAAACCAAACCTCTAGATTGTCTTGTATTATTGTGAAAAGTGTGTAAATGTTCATGCTTCATAGAACTTCATGTGCTCTACCTTGATTTCTTTTTGCATCCTCCCTATTTTAACAGAATAAATTTTCTCAAAGCATAACACACGAGATACCAGCACTCCTGCTCTCTGTACCCAGTGTTTTGTAATTCAGAGGATTCTTGTGAAGAACACAGCAGTTTCCTCATTTGATGATATGTGGGAAGAAATGATTTTAATAAAATAAAATAGATAAATGAGGTTCTCTGTGCAATAGTTTTCAGGGAGAATAATGCAATAGAAGTTCAACTGGCTGATTTTCCTACAAATCTAAAAACCAGACTGAGGTTACTTGTTGATCTTGTACTCGAGAAGGTTGTTTTTGTTTTTTTTTCTTTTCAGCAACAAGGGGTATTTGGGGATTTGCATTTAATGAGGACAGAACTGGGTCAAAATTAACACCTAGAATGGAGGAAGCCTAAAGGCTTAACTGGAGTTTGTACCCAGTGATGCGGAAGCAGAGTGATCTCAATATGACAGAACGTTATTACACTTGCCAAGTCACGTCAGGTTGTTTAACCCAGACTGGAAATACCAAATGGGACCTCTCACTTCTCTTGACAAATTTTTGGCATAGTTGGTCTTTGATAATTGCTTAATAGCAAATTCTGTCATACATCTTTGATTAAGATGGTTTTATTCCTAACAAGAATTTATTGGTATATAGAAGTTATAGGCGGTGATAATACACAGATTTCTTAGCGCTTTCTTGAACTTGCATGAAATACTTGTATTAAATTTTCAGTATGACGCTGTCTATGGCCTTTGCAAACTGGCAAAACTGTTGAAGTGGCATAGCTGTGACAGTGAAGAAAATTTCAGCAACTTAATCTTAAATCTTAGTGTTTTAGGCACAGTGTATGTGCTAAAGAAAAGTGGTTTCACAATGCAGTTATTCTGTAAAAGACACCATTTTTTTCCTGGCAAAATGAAAACATTATAATCCATCTGTGTATCAAGTAACTAACGGCCATTATGCGGCAGTGTAGGGCTTATGTAGGTCAGCATAGCTTTAATTAAGGCTGAAATTCTGGCGCACCCAAAAATTAGCAATGAATGACCTCTTGAAATTTGAATAGGGTTTGGCACCATTGTTGGGAGGGGGGTTTATCAGCAAGGCATTTGCACAGTACTGAGAGCAGCTGGAAGGAGCCCAGCACAGCTGCCTGCATTTGCTTGCGTGTGACAGCCTTTCTTCAGTTGTGCTTCAGAATTCTATCTCTGTGCTGAAAATCTGAGAAACTTAAAATTTATAGGCTACTTAAATCAGAGAGCATTACAGGTGTTTAGTGCTGGTCTGCTGGCTAGTGACTGTAATAGAAAAGAAATTGGAAAAGAAAACTGTAGCACGTACACTGCTTGTTACCTTCAGCTGTCTGTAGCGCTGCTCTGCTGCAGAGCTTTACATGAAAGAACAACTTGGGGAAAATACTAAAGCAATTTGTCTCATGCTGTATTTTCCATGCTCATCTGCCATTAAGGATTCAGCTCTATATACATTTTTTTCTCAGAAGAGCTGCTGCTATTACAAATTGGTTGGTGGGAATGGTTGGACTCGACGATCTGGTGGGTCTCTTCCAACCTAGTGATTCTATGATTCTATGAAATTTCCGTCCTTTGCTAGTGTTCAGTCTCATTAGTTGTACTGATGGTTCTAGCTATAGGTCCACCCTATACTTTAAACCTGATCAGCCACAAAGTCGCTGTGAGGTACTGTAGGGAGTGTTTTTCTTGTTACTTAGTGTAACTTCAGCTGACAATTTGGAGGATGTGCAGTCATTTGTGTTGGGAGGTGCCCCTAATGTGCATCTTCTTGGACTTTGTATCAACTCATCTCTGCACTCTAGCACTGCTGCTCAGACACTGCTACTCGAGAGGCTGCTTTCTGCTGAGCGTGGGGTGTACGTTATGTGATGGGTGTTCATCAGGATGGCTCTGTAGTTACTTCTGAAGTGTTCAGAAGTGGAAGCATGGTTTTCCCCTTGGTGGTGTTAAAGTGGTTATGATGCTTTGCACTGTACTGTGAAGTCGCTGTGGCTTTTGAAGTTACTCTTGCAATTTATATTGTGGTTTCTTGTCACAAGAGATACTTCAGCTATGTCCAAAGAGTCTGTTGCCTGCATTATTCATCAATTTCAAGCAAAAGTCTCCTGAAATAGCTCAGAGGTAAAACACTTCATTCCAGCATTCCCTTATACTTTCATAAGAAATGTTTTCATTTTACATGTAAAGTGTGGGTGGATGTATGTTTTCATGATGAGCTTATTATCGAAACAGCGCTTCACAGTATCTACTTTAAGTTTTGATTTCGATGCCTTCACACATGGCAGGTTGGTAAGATCTTCTGCATTAAACACTTTACATTGGGCCAAAGGGTGCAAGTCATGGCATACCTGTTATCTGAGGGTAATAAAGGGACACCAAATTTAAGTTTTTTATGACTGAATGTGTGGAGTTGATGGGGTTTTATCCAGCTTGATGCATTGTAAGTTTTTTAGGCTCTAAGGAAAGTGGCATTGATACTGAGCTGCACTGTTATAAAGTTGCAGCAGTTGATGGAGGAATATGGGAACCACCAGGCTTTTTGCTGCTTTCCAGTACTGGAAGTAAGCGTGCATTTGGTAGCAGCTTAGGGGTTGAGGATGCCGCAGCCTCTCTGCTTGAGGGAAGTGTTAGAAAATCATAAAGCAAGCTCATTCTCTGCTTTTGTATTTCATTGCCCTGTGGCCTTTATGCACGTCTCTTAGCAAAGCACAAGGACTAAAATTGTGCTAGAAGTTGTAAATGTCTGGGATACTCCTTGGTCCATCCACTGTACTGCGTGTATCCTTATGTATTTCTATTGCTGTCCAGTCCCTAACATGAAGGGGTAGGGTGGTGGGAAGAAAAGCTTTTCCATACGTGGAAAAGGGGCTTCTTTTGTGGTTTGGGGCAGCCGAAGGAACTGTGCTGCTTCACCTGGGATAAAAGGAGGCTGAGGGGAGATCTTGTAACTCACCGCAGCTGCCTGAAAGGAGGTTGTAGAGATGCAAGTGTTGGTCTCTTCTCCCAAGTAACAAGTGATCAGACGAGAGGAACTGGCCTCAAGTTGTGCCTGGGAGGTTTAGATTGGATGTTACGAAAAATTTCTTCACTGAAAGGATCATCTAACATTGGATCAGGCTGCCCAGGGGAGTGGTTGAATTGCCATTCCTGGAGGTGTTCAAAAAGCTTGTAGACATGGCATTCAGAGCATGGTTTAGAAGGTATGGTGGTATTGGGCTGATGGTTGGATTTGATCTTGGAGGTCTTTTTTAACCTTAATGATTGTATAATTCTATATTTTGGCCTACTACAGTATGCTTCTTGGGAAAAGCTAATTTAGTGATAATTATACTAAATTTCAATATATTTTCTACTCTAATATAGTATGGTTTTCAGAAGATGAAACTGCAAGCAGGAAACAAAATACAGCAAGAGAGCCGAATCTAGCCTCTACATCTTCTTTACCTGGGATGTTATCATGTTAACTTTACTTGCTGTTAGAGATTCATGTTTGTATAAATACTTATCTCTAAAATATGTGAGGCTTTTCTGACACCCTTGCGTGACAGATAATCAGCTAGTGTGAGGATGTATGGCTAGTGACTCTTGTCATGTGAAGAGGCTGTTAATGTCATTGGCGTTCTGCACTCAAGTTAGCCTTTACTGTTCTCTGTGACTGAATTCAGCTGTTTTAAGGTCTGAAAACATGATGGATGGTAGTGCCTAAAGAGAAATAAACTATATAAAACTCTTCTGCAGGTTGCTACGTTGTGGTAGCAAACTCAGGATTTAAAAAAAATTATTATGTTGTTTTGGGCATTAATATAAAAAAATACAGATAATGCATATTCAAAAATGATGCTAGAAGCTTCAAATTGACACAAGAGCACAAGAAACATAATAATGTGGAATTAATTTATTTGGGGTAGTTATTACGATGGCATAGCCAGGAAATACTAGCAAAACTTTTAAAATTGTTTATGCAAGAAAATTAGTGATTTTTGAGGGGCCAATAAGTCCATAACATTATTGTGACTGTTGAAAAGTTTATTTTAGGAGAACACATTGACTTTGGACATGAAAACATTGCATTTTCTCCTAAAAGCAAATTTCCAGTTTTAAGCACTGTGATTAAAAATTAAAGACATAAAGAAAGAAAGGGCATTTAGGGTAAGTATGTTTCTTATAAATCCCACATATTTCTGGTGGTTTTCCTGTGTTTTTTTTTCTCCAGTGTTGTGATAACAACACTGTTCTTATTGACAAAAAAGCGTAAAAGAATTTGCCTAAAAGAATTTTAGATTTATTTTTGTGTGTGTAAACTTATGGGTATGATACTGCTGCTTGATATTCCTAGCCACTTCTTACCTGGATTAAACTCTAGCTGTGTCTAAGGTAGCACTCAGTGTGTGTCAGTTTAGAAGCAGTGAAAGTAGTTCTCATCTTTAATATATTGCATTGAATAAGATGTTGTTGAAAGCAGATCCTCTTCTACTTGAGGGCTTTTTGCCTCTGTGAGAAATTTATCTTGAGAGATTTTCTGTGGTTGAAGAATTAAAAAAGACTGACCGTGCATATCTCTGCCAATAGTAAGAAAGATTAGGTAGAATGAGCCTAATTTCGTTCTTTTCTCAGAATTTACTCCAGTTATATTGTATCCTTAGAACAGAGTAATTATAGCTACAAGCTCAAACATGCTTGAAGTCCTAAATCTCTTCTTTGATTTACTGACATTTTTAGAAAAATGAAACCAAGTCCTTCAGAAGTGCTTTATTGTCTCTGGCAATGAAGCTTAGAGCCAGATCTCTGGAGTATTCTTCTGTATAGCTTAGTTCTGCACATGGGATTATTTTATTACTTTTATAGTACATAGTAGTGATTAGTTTAGATTGTAAAGAGAAAAAAAGCAAGCAGGTAAAATGGTCTTTAATGCAGTGTTACTTGACCTTTTTACTGTTTTCATAGGTTGTTTTGTGTTTACCAGCTTGAAGATTTTTTTTTTTCTGAAGCACACCGTGATACAGTTGATGGGTGTGCAGACCCCCCCACCCCACCACTCTCCATTATTGACTGCAATCCTCCTATCAACACCACCAGCGCTCAGTTCTGAAACACTTTACTGAGCCTTCTCCTAATAGCTTATACCCATTTCTTTCTCTCTTCTTGGTCAATTCGTGGGCATCTCTGCCCAGGGTCATTGTTTGTGTGTCTTGCATGTTGCAGTCGTAAAAATTGAGTTTGGTTGCCTGGCCTTATTACTTCATCTTTCCACAGCACTGGTGCATTGACTTATGCTTACTGTGCATTTTTTCAGAGCAATGCTAGGCTTATTTTATGCAAAAAGATGGGACTTGTGTGACTATCAAGTCTTTCTTGTCACAGGCATTGAATTATAACAAGACTTGTGCAGGAGGAAGAGTGTTAGAGATGAGAGCATCTGAATAGAATTACAAATATCTTCTTTTTAATTTTTAGAAGATTTTAACAAATGTCAAATGTGGTTGTCTAGTTTTTTGATTGTTTAGTTTGGATTTGAGCCCGTAGCAATGTAATAAGGACAAGAGTCAGCTTAGTCCAAGTTGTTGCTTCCGACAAAATTTTTTGAGTTGAGAGCTTCTTTGATGATGTCAACATTGTTCACTGTTTTGTCCCAAACTCTGAAAAGATGGAAGTGGCAGAGGGACCAGGACCAGTGGCCTGTGGAGACTTAGGGAAATAGCAAATGTGGAGCAAATGTGCCCAGTGTGTAAACAGAGAGATGGTGCCTCCCCCAAAACAGGAATTTGGAAGAGATCTGTAGGCGTTACAGTAAGGGAGAAAATATACTTATTTTCTCTTTAAAATTCTTAGAGGAGGAAATAGTTTGTGTTCATACTCTGAGTAGAATATCTAGGAGAAAATATCATACCACAGTTGGGCATCATATTCCTTTGATCCCCTGACAATACAGATGTGAGAGCGTTCATATCTGGATTCTGGTTGGTTAGGGTTTAGTGTTGTTTGACCAAGAGAACTGAAAATTCATGTACAGTAAAGTTGCTTTGCTTACTTTGTTATTTTACTAGGATGTTTGCAAGCTTATGATGTCCTATACGGTACCTGTGGTGCACACAACATACAAGTGGTTTCATTGGTTGTGTATATTCCCTTTTATATATTCAGCTAGTGAGTTCTCTTCATTCCTCATCAAATGTGACTACAGGATCTTAGTATGATTAACATACCTTGTGTAATACTTTGAAAAGTTACTGCTAACTGCCTTGAAATTAGTAGTAATATGGTGGACACATTGAGTACTGAAGTCAATGCTGTCTGTTGTTACACAGAGTTTCTATGCAGCTGAGTGTAAGCATACTAGTTCTTTAATGGGCTGTTACTTTATTACACTCTAGATTGTTGGTTTCCCTTTATGCTGTGTCATTTTAATCAATTTCTTGGGGAATATATGGTACTCTGCTCAATGTTTAAGGCACAGCAGTTAGAGTAAGTTAGCATGTGAAACAATATGTGGCTTTTGAAAGTGGTTAAATGCCAAAGCAGTGATGAGACTTAAATGAGAACACTGTTTGTACAAGATTTTTTTCGAGAAAACCTTTTTCTGTTTTGCTCTAGAAAGAAAATAAAAGTAGTGACTGGAAACATGAAAAAAATGACATTAAACTTAATTTATATTGAGAGCGTTTCACTTTCCTACTTGCTAAGTGTCTCTACTTTGCATGTAAACTGCTCATGAAAGTCTGTCTTGAAGGATTTGGTATCGTGGCAAAGAAGAAATCTTATTAAAACCACAAAGTGTCAAATGGATAACATTGTGTTAGCATTGTATATATCTGTTTGCAGATGGATACTTTACATGAGTAGCTGCAGTGTTTTGTGGACGTACTTCCTTGCTTTCACACAAAATTAAAAGCTGTAGGTAGGGTGGAAACAGCTTTTTGAAATGAAATTGCTACTTATTTCTGCACCTGTGTGGACAGAAGTGTTGCCTGTGACTTTTGCTGGGGGCTCTTAGGGTTATTTGCAGGGAGATACACTGTGGTTGAAATTGCATTTAGGCATAGCTCACACTGGAAAGTTTTTGATTTGCTGTTTGAGACCAGTGCTAAAACTGTGACAATTAAGGATACTTTCCCTCCTCTTTTTGAGACCAGTAATTGCTGCTTCGAGTCAGAATATGAAGTCCAGAGAAAGGCTGCACTTGCCACTGAAAAGTTTCTAGGCTGTTATGTTACAATAAGCACTGACATTTCCAGAGTGCTGTACAGCTTCATCATCTTTAATCCAGTAATTTCAGCTGCACCTTTCTTTTAATAACAGCCATGAATGTATTTTAATTTTGTTCTGAAAATACTTTGGGGAAAGTTAATTACTGTTATCTGTAACTGAGTATTTGAAATAATTGTTTCAGAAACTCAAAGCTGTCTTTATGACCAAAAAAGGAGGAAAATGCAGAAGGGCAAGATAAAGGCTATTATATCCTGTGCTTGCTCAGTGAGCATGCAGTAAAAACATTGTTGTTTGCCAGTGAGTTTTTGGAATATTTTATGTGAAGACCTGCAAGTCCAATATGAATATATATACATATAGATATTTTTTTTTTTCTTAAATAAAAAGGTGAGAGTGGGAAGGAAGCGAGCAAAAAGCACCACAGGAACATTGATTTCCTCTATTATACCAAGTCTCTGTTATGCTACAATGTCAAAACTGTTGCTTTGTTTCTTTTTCCCAGGAGGCCAATGCATTTGTGATTAGTCTTGAAAACAATTATTTGTGGTGAGGTAAGTTTAACCTAATTCTGCACAGTATGGCATCAAATTTACAACAAAAGTTTGTTTACATGTAGTTTTGTAAGCAAACTATGGCTGCTTATTTGTACTATTGAAATGCACGGATTCTTTTGAGACTGTGTGTTGGTACTGTTGTGCATAAAGCTAAGTTTTTCTTGAGGATGTTCTGCTATAAAATCTGCTGTGATTGATCTCGCCTGGTTTAGCCCCTCCTTGGCTCGACTAGCAGCTAAACACTGAGCATCTGTAGTCCCAGTTCCCTCCCTGCACCCAGAGAAGGGGGGAAAATGAATAAGGGGAAATAGGCTTGTGGGTTGGAAACTGAAACTAAGCTTTAACAAAACAATAGCAATAAAAAGCAAATAGTAATAGGCAGTTTTAGGGAAGAATGACAATGTGCTTGCCCTGTTCTTAAACAATTCCCTATTTGCTTTTTGTTCACCATCATCAACACGTACTGTACTACATAGGCCTTTTTGAAGATGCAACAAATATTGTGCTTCATTTATTTAGAATAGAATCACCAGGTTGGAAGAGACCCACTGGATCATCGAGTCCAACTATTCCTATCAAACACTAACCATGCCCCTTAGCACCTCATCCACCTGTGCCTTAAACACATTCAGGGAAGGTGAATCAACCACCCCCCTGGGCAGCCTCTGCCAGTGCCCAGTGACCCTTTCTGTGAAAAATCTTTTCCTAATGTCCAGCCTAAATCTCTCCTGGCGGAGCTTGTGGCCATTCCCTCTCGTCCTGTCCCCTGTCACTTGGGAGAAGAGCCCAGCACCCTCCTCTCCACAACCTCCCTTCAGGTAGTTGTAGAGAGCAATGAGGTCTCCCCTCAGCCTCCTCTTCTCCAGGCTAAACACCCCCAGCTCTCTCAGCTGCTCCTCATCAGGCCTGTTCTCCAGCCCCTTCACCAGCTTCGTTGCTCTTCTCTGGACTCGCTCCAGAGCCACAACATCCTTCTTGTGGTGAGGGGCCCAGAGCTGAACACAGGATTCGAGGTGCGATCTCACCAGTGCCGAGTACAGAGGGAGAATAACCTCCCTGGACCTGCTGGTCACGCCGTTTCTGGTACAAGACAAGATGCCATTGGCCTTCTTGGCCACCTGGGCCACTGCTGGCTCATGTTCAGTCACTGTCAACCAACACCCCCAGGTCCCTCGCCTCCAGGCAGCTTTCTAGACAGACTTCTCCTAGTCTGTAGCTGCACAGGGTTGTTGTGCCCCAAGTGCAGGACCCGGCATTTGGCCGTGTTAAACCTCATGCCGTTGGACTCTGTCCAGCAGTCCAGCCTGTTCAGATCCCTTTGGAGCCTCCCGACCCTCCAGCAGATCCACATTTCCACCCAGCTTGGTGTCGTCTGCAAACTTGCTAAGGGAGCACTCGATGCCTTCATCCAGGTCATTGATAAAGACATTGAACAGGGCTGGACCCAGCACTGAGCCCTGGGGAACCCCACTTGTCACTGGCCTCCAGCTGGATTTAACTCCATTTCCCACCACTCTCTGGGCCCGGCCATCCAGCCAGTTTTCCACCCGGCAGAGTGTGCGCCTGTCCAGGCCAGAGGCCGACAGTTTCCGAAGCAGAATGCTGTGAGAAACTGTATCAAAGGCTTTACTGAAGTCCAGGAAGATACATCCACATCTTCCCTGTTCAACCAAGCTTTTTTTTTTTCCCCTGTTGGCTTTCTCCTGAGCTGCTAGGATTTCCTTTTTGAAGAGCTCCTAGCTCTCACAGGCTCTATTGCCCTTAAGCACTGTCTCTCATGAGACTTTGCCAACCAGCCTTCTGAAGAGTTCAAAATTTTTGTAAGATACTAACACAATTTCAGTGATAAGCCATATTGTTTCCCTGGAAGATAGCTAACATTTCAAAATATTTCTGTTCTTTTCTATTTTCTTTACTTGGCATCATCTTAGTTAATGTGTATGCATTTTCCACAAATTTAGAAGCAAATGGAGACAATTATCTCGGTGACTATCATGACTTTCTGAAAGCAATATTTACTTCTATAGAGAAGGCATTTCTTTGTTTTTTGATTCTATATGCAAACTTTTACCTCTGACTCCTCTTTGTAATTGTTTTCTTATATACATTACTGGGGAAGATTTTCCACTTCTGTCTAAAATTTTAATTAAGAATGGTCTGTAAAAGTGACCTTTAAACAGGCTAATGCAAATGGACTTGAGAAGACTGATGCTTTGTTTGCATCTATGTGTGGTTTTGTTTTTTTGTTTCTGTGTTTTTTTTTTTTAAATACTTATTAATACTATTTAAGAGAGCATTCGGAACATCTTAAATGATGCTTTCATTTCAGAATGATAGGTTTCTACCTACTGGATTTTCTGGAAGGTGAATACATACATATCTCTTTTTTTTTTTTTTTTTTTTTTTTTTTACTATTTATAAATACTTTTTCCCTCCCCGTTTACTTTACTTTCAATACAAGATTGTGGTTTTGGTGTTTGGTGGGTGGGGACTTTTTGTGTGGTTTTTTGTTTTTTGGAATTTCAGGTTTTCTTTTGTGGCAGAGATTTTTTTCCTCTTAAAATCTTAACTTTTCATGTAATGTTTGATTAGGAAATGCAGTAGTTCTTTGCAACTCAAAACATAAATTTGTTTGCATTGCTATAAATGTACTAAAATAACTGTGCTTCACAGCCTTATAATGGAGTCATTTATAACCTAAGTATGTGGAAGTAAAAGCACTGATCATTTAGCTGTCTTTTCCCAGTGAGTGTCAAAACCTGCATTACTTTAAATAGTAGATAGTTTTGAGTAAAACCTGGTGTTTCAAGCACAGTGCTGTAAGGAGATGGATGTTGTAATTTATTCATAGTTATTTTTTTTTAAGATTATGAATACCTGTGTTGAATCAATGATTTGAATCTTTTTACTATGGTTCCATGAAGGATATTTGTTTTAAAGCATATTATACCTTGTCACTTAAAACTAATTTTAACAGTCAGTTTAATGCTGCTGTTTATGGCTAGCACATGGTACTGTAGACCCCAGTTTCTACACTGTATTGAGGCACATAAAATGTATTGAAACAACATTAAGCCCTAAATAAAGAAATATTTAGGGCATGTTGGTACTGTAATCAGAGTTTCTGCATAATTGTAGTTCAGTAGATTAACCTTGCAATATGTATATTTGGTTTTACTTCTGCTTTGCAGGTAGAACATGACTCTCAAATATTTGATAACCTAGAAGACAGATAGTAGCTTTTGCAGGTGGACTCTATTGTTCTTGCCCAGGGCTTCAAATAGTGGTTGTGTAGCTAGAGTTTGCGGTCATGGGCTCAGGATAATTCTGTGGTTTTCTTTTTCAATATAATTTTGATTTTTGTAAGTGTAGAAAGAGAGATGGATGGGCAGGTCTCAGTACAGATATGTTTGCATTAATGTATTTAGTGATCATTACCAGAAATTGTTACTTTAAACAAAAAGGTTAGAAGCTCCAGTGCTACTCTTTGATAGGTATCTGCAAAAACCTTATTTGCGCTGTACATCAAGTCACTAAATTAGGTTTGAATTTAAACATGCTGTGGTGTGCCTGCTCAAAAAAGTAGGTATGCTTCTTGCTCACACGTACTTACCTATTGGCCTTTCTTCCCTAACTTTAAAAATGCCTTCCCTAACCTTTCTTTCTGTGGGCTGATTACTCCCATTTCCTTGTTGTGTGTTACTCTGAATGATCTTATTGTGTGAGAATGTAATCATGATCAGGACTTAGATGCTATGGAGTTTATTAGACCAAGTGGCACAGCTGAGAAGTGACAAGCTCTTGATCACAAATGCCTTTGTTAAGGTTTGAAATCAAATCTGTGTTCTAAGCTAAACAGAAGACCACCATTGCTCAGCGTTCAATGTAAACAGATCAATTTTACCATCTTGGAAAGGAAATATGGCCTCTAGGAGGGGAGCTAGGAAGAGACTAGACTAGGCTGTTCTTGGTGCAGGGAAGAGATGAGAATGCAGTCGCCTCTTAAGGGAAAGAGACAGGTAGTTTATAGCTGATGGAATGTGAGAAGTTGGCTGTGAAGGAAGAGATCATACAGAGCCCATAATTTTTATTTTATGACCCATTGGATGTATTTGGTATCTAGCAGAGTTATGAATTTTAGCCGTTATGTCAGTTCAGTTGCCTGTAAAACTGCAGCCTCCATTCCAAAGCTCATATTTGCGAAGTGATGTGTAAGTTTCCCTTGAGGATGGCCTGAGAGATGAGATGAAGCAACTGTTTTATGAGAAATGTCCGTCTACTGATATCTGGCTGGTTTTGTCCTGAACCAATTGTCTGCATGAGTGTACTTTTTAAAATAAGTTGTTCATACTTAGTTACTGTTCTTACAAATATCCTAAACCAGGAATATATAATGTTCTAGTAAAGCAATAAGTGTTTTTTTGAACTAAGGTACTTGTTTTTTCAAAATATATATACAAAACCTGATCTAGTGGAATGTGTCCCTGACCATGGCAGGGGCTTGGCACTAGATGATCTTTAAGGTCCCTTCCAACACAACCATTCTATGATTATCAAGAATAAAGTGGGATGGACCTAGTCCTTGTGAGATGCCACCACTTTTATTGTTATTTCACTGACTAAGAATTATTTGTGCTGTTTATGATGTTTGTTTTCTAATTCCCAGGGTTCTAACTTCTATAGTTTGTCACAGTAATATGTTACTAGGTCCTGTTTAGTGAGAGAGTTCCTTAGATCATAGAATCACTAGGTTGGAAAAGACCCACTGGATCGAGTCCAACCATTCCTATCACTCACTAAACCATGCCCTTCAGCGCCTCATCCACCTGTCCTTTAAACACCCCCAGGGATGATGACTCAACCACCTCCCTGGGCAGCCTGTTCTAGTGACCCTTCCTGTGAAATATTTTTTCCTAATGTCCAGCCTAAACCTCCACTGGCGGAGCTTGAGGATGTAATCCTGAAGATCAGAAAGTCAATACCATATCTGAAATAAAATAATGTTAATCAGTAGGGAAGGGAAGGATTTTTCTTTTTTAAACTAAAATTGGTGAGGTGTAGCTTTTCTCTTGCATTTCATATGATGTAAGTTTTCTTATAAGTGATTATAACTTAAGTGTTTTTCCTTTGGGTGCCTACGTATGAGAATTGCTCACTCTGCCTTTTATGTCCAGTGATTTATTTGTTATAAGGGAATATGAAAGAAATTTCTCTGAGAGGACAAAAACACCCTCATCTTTCTTTCCATGGCTGTAGCTGCTCTGAGTTTGTGTGTATCTGCTGTTGTTGTTGTTGGTTTTGTTTTCTCTTACATTTCCTCAAACAAAATATTCCAGATATACTTGTAGAATATCAAGGGCCTGATTTTGCTGCTCTTGGAAAGAACACAGATGTGCCTAGTCCTGGCACTGATGTTGGGGCAGGCTAAAGGCAGAGCCCTACTCTGGAATATCTGTCCATGCCTGTTTAAGTTTGGGAGTCATCTAAAAAGCTGCCGTTTCTTTAGCTGCATAGGGAAGAAGACAAAGGATTACTGGAGGAGGACTGAAGAAGTTAAAATGAAGAAATTTAAAAAATAATTACTTGGTTCTCTGTTTAGAAGTTGGAATCCATTGATGTTGAGCAAGGGCTCCATAGAGACAATTTACAGGTGTGCTAGGAATTCTTTTGATCTTCTTCGAGGCTATAGCTGTAAACACATCACCCATTTCTTGGCACATTGTATCTCAAGCATCAAAAGCACCATGCAGAACACTAAAACTCAGGGGAAGGTATATCATACTGTCAAATGAAAGTGAACATCACTATGGGTAGTCTAAGGAATCAAAGAGCAGGAGTTATCTTTACAAGACATACATTAGATATATTAACATTTACAGCTTTTAATTAAAAATACTCCAACCACGTAGTACTTGTGATGTTTTTGTTCCCTTTATTCTAAGGTTATGGGAGAAGTTGATAGCGTGTGGTGAATTTTGGTTTGATTTTTCACTTTGTTAAAATATTCAGGGGAAAACATAAGACTTGCTTTGAAAAGAAGAGTACTCTGAAGAAAGGTATTATGTTATGAAAGGGAGACATGGACATACTGGATAGAGTCCAATGAGGGACCACAACAATTAAGGGATTGGACCGTTTCTCATATTAAAGGCTGAAAGAGCTGATAATGTTCAGCATAGAGAAGAGAAGGTGTAAGGTGTAGGAGAGATCTTAACAACATGTGTAAATACCTGAATGAAGGGTGCAAAGGGGATTGAGCTGGGCGGTTCTCAGTGGTGCCCAGTGATAGGGCCAGAGACAACAGGCACACGCTGATACACAGGCAGTTCCCTCCAAATATCAAGAAACACTTTTTCACTGTATGGGTGACAAGGTTGCCAAGAGAGGCTGCGGCGTCTCCATCTTGGAGACAGTCAAAAGTTGCCTGAACACGGTCCTGGACAACTGGCTGTGAGTGGCCCTGCTTTGAGCAGAGGGGTTGGACCAGATGCCCTCCAGAGGTCCCTTTCAGCCTCAACCGGTCTCTGATTCTGTGAAAACCTTCAGCCAAACATTGAACCAACTATAATTGTTTATAAGTAAAAGTACGAGACAACATCTAGTTTTTTTTTGATTGAATATTTGCAAGTTGGTGTCCTGATGAGGATAGTAACTGGAAAAGAAAATGTTGGTATTTTATTTATCCCCAGTGATTAACTATCCTGAGTGAAAAAGAGTTTTCCTAATTGCTCTACTGGACACCATCTATGTTTTTGCATTGGTAACACATTATCTAACAGTACAGAGCCTTCATCAGATCTGGTGATAGCTAGAGCCACCTGTAACGTTATATCTTTAGAAAGTTCTGGGTAGCTTTTTTCAGTGATATATTTTGACTGTCAGTCAGTCACTGGCAGAAGAAACAGTCTTGGTCTGCATTTTGAAATGTGAATTATGCTGAAGTGTTCTTATTTAAGGCTCATGTTTCACAAGAGCAGTGAAGTAACACAGAGGTAAGAAAGTTTGGATAGAGGTCATTGTATGCCTCCCACTCCTGTAACCCAAATTCAGAATAAAGATGAAGTAATAAAGCCACAAGAAACTGTTTTTTGCATTAATTAGGGGAATTAATAATTTAATTAAATTATGGCAATTGAAGGATAATTGCTTTACAATGAGGGTATAAGATATGAAATCAAATTAATCCAAGTATGCATTCCCCCCCCCCCTTTTTTTTTCTTAATTTTGTTTATCAACCTGTATCACCTTGTTTAAAGGCTTTCTGACAAATAGGTTTTGGAATTAAATAAGAATTTAACATCTGATCTGTGAGAAAACTTCAGAACTAGCTTAGGTAAAGGAAAATGTGATCTTCAGAACTTGCACTGTTGGAAACGTCCTTTTTGTGAACTTGTGTGGAGTATCGCGCAGGGTTTCTTCTAACTGAAAATCATCCCTACCCAAAACAGTGGAGAGGGATCATAGTGCCCCACAATTTCTGATTTTCTTCACACTAGGATGCACTGGTAAGTACACAGTGTATCTGTCCCCTCACTCATACAGTTTAGTGGCAAGCATCCTCTAGCTTTTCAGCAAGCATGTACTACCCTAGTTTAGCTGCGACTGCTAAAGAGACAAGGAAGTTAGGACTGTGGGCTAAGTATATTATACCCAGCAAGTGCTTCTTTCCCTCTTTTTTTCCTTACTCTTGAAATCTTTGTATCACTCTTCTGTGCTTGTCATATTTTGGGGGCTGTCAACAGCAACCTTTTCTGCTCTCCAGAAGTCTTATTAGAAACTCTTGTAGCTAAATAAATTCTAGAATGAGTTTAACAGCAGGGGAACCAGAAGAGATGTTTGTTTCTCACTTTATTTATTGCAGGGGCTGCACAGCCCACGTTCAGACCCTGTGACAGGGAACCATTGTTCATAGAATTACAGAATTAGGATTGGAAGGCACCTTTAAAGATCATCTAGTTCCAACTCTCCTGCTATGGGCAGGGACAATTTTTACTAGGTCAGGCTGCTTCAGTTTGGGAGCTGGTTGTTCCCAATCGTCTACTCGGCTCTTGGTTGGTTTTTTTTTCCCTTCTTACTTCCATACTGAAATGTATTCACTTAGGTTGGTGGGCTTTCCTCTACTCCACTATTGCAAGCTGGACTTTGCATTGCCTGTTGGTCCCATTCCAGTAGTTGCCATCATTCTAGAGGTTGTGTCACATTTCTTCTTCAAATATCAAGCGGAGTATCGGAGCAGCAGAGTGCAGTAATTGTCATTATAAACTGTTTCTTCAATCTTTTGGCAATCACAGCTGGTAAAATATTTCTCAGTGGTTTGCCAGAGTAATAACAAATCTATACTTGTGTCCCCATTCCACTGAGATCAATTTGAGCCTGGATACTGGTGCTTGAAATGCTTCTATTTTTGCACTGCCTTACATCTTAAAATCAAATATTCAGAATTGTCCTAGCATTAAACATATTTCTTTTAGTTGGGTCTTGCCAGCATAATATTGTTTGGACTAAAGTGATTACTGAATTGAAATGATCAAATAAAACTAGTTAAGCATTTGGGTATGACTTTTGCTCTCACGTGCAATGAGTACATCCATTGATTTTTATTCATTTCTTTTAATAGATTACTCACAACTGGAAATTGTTACTTAAAAAGAAATCATATTATGTTAGCTGCCAATAAATTTATTTCCTGCATCCTATGTATTAAAAGAAAATACTCATCTGTTGTTAGTTAACTGTACCAAAACCAGTAAAACATGTCTTTTCCTGAGTTTTCTGCAAGCTAGGTTTTTACCTTGCAGAAGTACGGATACCTCCCTGCGTCATTGAGGCACAAAGAACTCGGCAAAGACTTTCTACCCGAGGAGTGGCTCATGGTCTTCCCATCGTTCTCACTCCTTGGGCTTCCTGAAGGAAAGAGCTAATTTATATAATCAGTTGTTGCATCAGAACCTTTTTTTTTTTTTTTTTTTTCAATGGGAGAGATGTAAGCTCTTGTGATTCAAACTAACTTCAGCCAGGAAATGCTGGTTATATCCCCTTTCACAAGGATGATTTGACCATCTCAAGATTTGCTATTTTTCTTTTGATTTTGTTTTTTTACTACTTTTCCCCTCCTGAAGGAAGACTGAAATTTTTACTAGAAGTTGTCCCAGATGTTGAGAGCCTTGAAATAAAGTGATTAAAAACTGTAAGAATTCTTACCAGTGGAAAAAAAAAACATTCTTCATTGTCCACTTTTAAATATCCCAAGATAATGCATTTTACAAATACGCAGTACTTGTAGCAATGATGTTTTTGTGTTCTGCCTTCCTTACTTCCCTGATACTGCTGAAACTGGTAAAAGCTGTAATTAAGCTGTCATACTCAGTTTTAAAATACAGTTAACATTTAATTCTTATTTTAAGCTATTTTTGTTCTAAAAAGGCAATATATTGGGAAATGAGCCAGAGATTAATAACACGTTTTTTAAATGACAGCAAGAAAGTGTTGAACAAAAGGGGAGATTTTTTTTTTTAGAAAGCATATTATCTGAAGTATGTGTTGTGATAGAGCACTGGAGTCTTGCACCAAAATATAACTTTGCAAAACTTAACTAATTCTGGATCTGAACTGTGTATAATTAACTTCTTTGGTAGGAAGGTTAATTCAAGATGATTTCAAGCTGCGTGTAGAATGCATAAAGTGTTTAATTTTCATTCTTTAATTATGCTTGTGCATAAAAAACTTAGTGAATATGGGGTGTGAATTTAGAGCATGTGTATTTGTGCATTATTACTATTAATGCTTTTTGAAACTGAAAAGAAAATTACTATTGATTAGGTATTCGTGTTTATTAAAGATAACAGTCTATTCCAAGTACTTACCTGTTCTGCAGGATTTGTTCGGTGACGTAAGTCAACATTTTCCAGACTGAATACAGATTAGTAGTATTATATTGTCAGTGTGAAGTTGGTATCTGGTAGCAACACATTATGGATTAGTCACAGAGGGTAGGGCACTTTTTGAAAAAAAAGATTTAGTATCTTTCAGTGAGCTGACAGTTTGTACTCATGGTTATACTGAACTACCAGGTTACAACCCCCGATCAGATGTTCAGGAAGCACATTCTTCCTTTTCACCCAGCTTGGGTCATAAGCTTTGTGATACTTATAAGGCACAGGATGGGAATATTAATATAGCAAAAGAATAATAAAGAAGATTTCAGATTGCTGAATACTGCTTGCCAACAGTTAAATGGGTATTTTTATTTTCAGAAATTATATGCATGTTTGTCATGCAGTCATTTGTTAATATCTCAAAATTAGCGCAGTGTATTTTCATCTATTTGGCAATGGACTCACTGTTGTAGATAAGTGTCGTACCTCCCTACACTTTAAGACTGCTAGGTTTGCTATTTGTGAATGAAATTACTGTGCCCAATCCTGTTACTTTTTTCTTGTTCATATACCTATATATATAAAAAAAAGCTATACTTGAACTGCAGAATGATGAACATTATCTGTGCTAAGACTGAAATAGCAAACGTAGGTGGTAAAGTTTATAGCATAGTCAAAAGCCCAGCCAGAGCAGATGGATACATTATTGGGCTAGTTTCAATCTGACTAGCTCATTTGCCAGTACCAGTGAAGATGTAAAAACTCAGGATCATAGGCAAGTTGTACGGCTTGTGCTGTTTTTAATCCCATTTGGACTTTGCTGCTATTGGTGTTGGAGCTAGTTAGGTTGACACTAGGTAATCATTAGTGCTGTTGTGTTGTGTGTGTGTTGCAGACTTTCGGTAACACCCATACCATACCTATTCACTGTCTTCTAGCTCTCCAGATGAGAAGCTAGCCTTGGGTAGGACACTGAGACACAGTCAGGATGTATGTACAGGATGGAACTAGGGAAGAGTCCCGAATGAGGAGCAGGCACTTGACTTTCCTTTCCTGCAAGTTAGGCATTTAGCCTGTAAATCACTGAAAATGGTGTCCAAATACCTGATCTTTGGGTTTCCTCAGTCACCAAGTTTTCCCCTAAGGTGAAGGCACTAGGTACTTCTTCGAAAAGCAGCGTACAGTGATGACTTTGCAGTCTGTGGGAGAGAGGATATGGGTGCAGCATAATTTGATGAACATGACCTGCTGCTACCAGTCCCTTCAGGCAAACTTGTCTATTGCAAATATCTGCTTTGATAGAGAGCAAGAACTGAAGCCAATTCTTGTCCCTTGCATTGTGAAAATATTTTATTTTTTGTTCCCTTGCATACTTTTTTTGTTACTTTTATGTGACTCAGGGGCAGGCACGGTTTAGAGGTTGATAGGAATGGTTGGACTCGATGATCCTGGAGGTCTTTTCCAACCTAGTGATTCTGTGATAATTTTGTCTGCTTTATTTCTCTTTTGTTATCTTTCTGTGAAATTTCTGTCTATAACTTGTTTTTATCATAGGAATAATAAATGCAGAAAATAAGTGGTGTGAAAAGCACAATTAGTAGATTGCTGCTGTATGCAGCATCCGTACTCTACGAGGCGTTTGATTGAATTGTTTCAAGTCTGCAAAAATAAGCTTTAAAAAATATAAACCGTGAAATTCATGTACAGAAACCGGCCTCTGATTGACTATGGAGGCTTTTTGTAATGTCTTATTAGAAAATGTTTTACTTTCTGTAGTGTTTGGGTTTTTTTCCACAATGCTATAGATTTATTTTTCTACTTTCCTGTTTTAACACAGAGGAATTGCTTGGAATGTCACTTCTAATTTTTATCTGTCAGTTTAATTCTCGACTTGACAGCGCTAACAGTAGATTTCCTCTACTCCCAGCAACAAACCTCCTATTGTAAAACCCTTCCATAACGACACATTTCCCCCAATGATGTATCAAGTCAGATCTACAGGAATGTGAAAATAGCTCAAACATGCCACAGTTTTAAAAGTTTATCAGTGCTTTCATTTTTGAAAGCTCTTTTTACTCCCCAGCCCAAAGGAAAAGGGCAGATTGGAATCTTCAATAATATAGTTCCAAATTCCAGTTACAATGTAAATTACAAATTCTGTGCAGATAACTAGAAACACCTGAAAGAATGTACCAATGTAAGTTCAAATACTGAGTGCTTCCCTTACTGCTGTAGGAGGTGGTTTGATTTTTTTTTTTTAAATGTCCTCTAACTGCAAAAATGCTGTGTTTTCCTCTATAGGAAAACTCTGAATGTGTCTTGCACACAGTGTATCCTTCAGATTGCTTGTGAATCTGGAGGTAAGCACTTGAATGATGGTTGATAGCTTAATAATATTAAGCTTCCTTTATGTTGAAAGGAGTTGCATGTAGTTCATGTAGGTACGAATACTCAGGAGAAACCTGCTTGTGTTTTGGTAGGACTGTCTCTTATTTCACTTTTAGGTGTGGACTCTCCAGGAACCAGGAATGTCTTCACTAGTCTGATTTGAAAGTTGTGGCAGTTAAAGCAGACATGAGTGGATTTAATAGTGCAGTAGTACTTTGGATTTACAACTGTACACTGATAGCGAAGCTCGGCCAGTCATTTGGCACACTGAATTAAAAGGGTTTCTGCTCATTCTAGGTTTTAGGCATTATTCTACTTCAGCAGTTTTACTAGGATGTTTAAGTTAGATTTATGAATCATTTAATTGCCTCTCAAAGCAGTGTTTTAAAACAAGTTCCTGATTTGGGGGGTGATGGGGTAGGTTCTGCTGCCCATGAACTTTTAAATGAAAAATGCAGTGCAATTCCTAGTTGCTTTTAGGCATTTGGATTAATCCAGTAAGTTTTCAGTAACGATTATCCAAAATTATCAATGTTAGGAAGGAAAAATCCAATATATTGGATTGTAACACATAACTACAGATCTGATGTTGATCCTATTAGCAATGTGTAAAGGCCAGATTGTTAGAAGCTACCCTTTTATTAAAATCAAACCTAGAAAAATAAAGTAATAGTTCCAACTAAAATCATGTCATGCACTTAGAGAGGCATTTTGGATTTCTTCAGATACTGAAAAACAAAGCTGATATATATCAGATACACATAATGGTTCCCTTGATTAAGATTTTGAAATTCCATTTGTAAATAAATTTCTTGTTAGCTTTTTGGTTGTCAGACAGAGCATAGCTCATCCAAATGCCAAAATGTCTGCAACAGGAGTAATTCTAAAGATCTTTTTGTGTCAGGATATGGGAGATATTTTGTAGGCAACATGTACTTTCTTCTTGGTAGCTTTCTGGCCTTTCTTCTTTTTTCTCGTTTCCTTTCTTATCCCCCCTCACCTACAGAAACAATAAATGCATGTCCTCTGATCACTATACTTGATTGCTTATCACGGAAAAGCATCCGTATTCATTAGAAATTGCAGAATTGTTTCATTCCAGCTTCCACTGGTTTAGAGAGTGGAGTAACTTGTCTCTAAAGTTACTGTCTTAAAATGCAGAAAGCCTGAAGTAGTCTGAACTGTCTTCGCTTGTGTTTGTAGTTACTACTGTTTGTCAGCTGCATTGTGAGACAAACCTTACCAATACAAATTCTTGTTAATTATTTGATAGTTATTTTTTTGCTAACCACTTGCCAATTTGTATTATACATACGCCTTTCATATACGAATCTGAATATCAAGCCTCTAAATCTTGGCAATTATAGTGACCTACACGGAAGCTGTGATTCTTCATCCCTTGCCTTTAGGAGTAGCTGTCTTGTCGGAAAGCCAAGCAACAAGGAGTTGGTTCGCTTTTAAATGATGACAGACTTCCATTTCCTGCAGACATATATGTTCTGGAGGAAATGTTGGAGTCTAGGAGGTTGTCACATCTGTGGGGCTTGAATATCAGGAAAGGAGCAGTCTTCTGTAGGAATCAAAAAGGGAAAAATTTTTTTGCCAGAACTGATTGGCTATTTTTTGGACAGAAACTCAATAGGAGTCTTTCCACATACTCACAGCTGAGTGTTAAATTGTCTTAGAGCTTTGTTAGTGTACAAAATAAACCGCTTCTTTTGGTATTTTTTTTTTTTCTGGAAATTTGCCAGCTCTTGAAGGATTTTGGCTGCATTATCTAATTTTCAAGTGAAGGTTAAATGTGGGATCCAGTTTGTGTTTAAAGATGAACATGCAAATCGAGGTAAAAGGTTTGAGTCTGATTCTGGCAGAACAAATAACACAATATAAATGCAGAGAGGGAGGTAGATGAGAACTTGTGTATATTAGGGGGATGTTACTAATAGGAACATTTTTTTATGAAGTCATTTGTTAAGTGTCAAATACCTGGAACTAAAGCTCAGGCTTTTGGTTAAATTGGTGCACAGTATGAAAAATGTTTCATCTTGAGGATCACTTGGAATAAACAAGTACTTGAGAAAGAAATGTTAAAATAAAAATTTCCATTAATCGTTGCAGAATCTCACTGAAGTAGAGAAAGAGCTCTGTGGCAGTCAGATTGGGAGCCCGCAATGAGGAAGTGTATGAGTGCGTGTTCTAAGGGTTATTTTTTACCATAAGGTAGGGATAAAAAATGGATAATAAAAGTTTTAAGGGAAAAAAAGATGAATTATGAGGGAGTGATTGATAGCTTCACTTTCCTGAAAAATAAGTCACGCTTACTAAACTAGGAGAGTCTGCATCTTCTCTACAGACCGCTCACAAGAAATGATAATGGCCATTTGTATCATATTCCACTTTGCAATAGGTCCGTATCACTTGATGTAATTTGAATTGCAGAGCCAGAGACAACACTGAAAGTTTCAAGCAATGATAAAGAAATCCCTTTTAAATGAAAACTGGGGAGAAGTGCATTCTCTAAGATTACACGTTATTTTCTTCATTTGAAAATCCCTACTCTCTGAATAGAATCTGACATTTGATTCCACTTTATTAGTAAATATGGAAGTTAGAATGCGCTGGGCTTCCTTGATTTACTTAGGAATTAGGTGGCACCTAAACTCTTGATTACCTACAATATGAAAAAACTGCCTAACTGCCAAGTTCCTTTTTCCTTAGTTTACTGTATGATCTTTTCCAACACTTTGAACATTACAGCTCATTGAGCTGGAGAAGAATAGCACAGATCAGTAATTTAAGAATTCCTTTATCCATCTGCCTAGTGAATATTATGTTTTGTTGTCAGTATATCTACATGTTTTGTTGGCTGTGAACAGCCAAACAGGAGGACTCCACAGTCAGGTTCAAAATTGTAACATTTTGTTGTCTTTGTCTTGCAGAGTTCTGAAGCCTCTGAAGTGGTAATCCTGGAGCGCTGCTGGATTGTGGAGTTCAGGAGAAAAACAGATGTTTCAATAGTTCTTAGTAAGTAAGACATGGTTCAATATGTTCAGTGTGATTATTTTTTTTTTGTTATTTCTTACAACAAAAGTAGATCACTCAGATACTGAAACTTTGGTGGAACGTAGCTGAAATATATGCTGTTGTCTGTTAGATACATACATCTAAACACTGCTTGACTCTGAATTGGTGCCTAAAATGAAAACCCTGAAGTTATTGTTATAGAAGCTTGATGATCAGGTTTGCTAGGTATCGTGTACAATATCGGTTTTACATTGATGCATAGCCAATTCATCTTATTCTTGAGTAATTAATCATTGCCAGCCTCCCTATTAATGAGAAGGTTCCTGTTTTTCTCAAATCCTATCATCTCTTTATTGGTAAAATTTGTAGAAACAGAAGAAAATGGTTATTTCATAGGAATCAGAACCATTATTTTAGTGGAAAGATTTGATTTGAGAAAATGCTGACCGAGTTTTCTATGCAGGAACAACTCAAATAGTCGTCACAATAGGAAATTTTTCATGATGTGGCTTATTTCTTGTACTAGTACAGTTTTTGAGTCCTTAGATCTGTAACGGTCAAGTTTTGGTAGACTAGTAAAACTAGCTACAGAGCAAAAAGGTTATCTGTGGGCTGGATGGCCAGTTTTATGTTTAACAGATGTTCTTTCTTTTTTTTTTTTATACCAACAAAAATCTCCAGTCCCCTTCAAGGAATATGTTGCATTAATTGTCCTAATTTTTGTCCTCACCTCCTGAAGTGATTCTTTGTATTTGATCACACTTGAAAAGGCAGTGGCTTAAAATGTATTCATAGTGAGTTTTATTTTTTTCCTGAATAGTAGTCTGAGGAATAGCTCAAATCCTGCATCTTTAGCAGTGGAATTAAATCTTATGTCTTGTGCCTGATGTTGAGGCACTGCATCAAAAAGCACTTCTTTCTGAATGTGAAGACATGGTTTTGTCTGACTGTAACAGCTGAATGATTACCATTGACTCTCAAATTTAGACTTTTCTAATTATGCCCTTGTTGATTCCAATTCACTGATTGGAATCATCAGCTCTACGAGGTGGTGCTGTTACAGTGTGGATATAAATACAGTTGTGTCAGTTCCCGTCTGGTACATCTTTCACAATGCTGGAACTTAATGCTTCTGAACTGAACCAAGAATGCAGTTGTAATTGCTGATGGGATTCTTTCAATTAGCTTTGAAGCCTGCAAAGGCTGCAGTTTCTGTGGCAGTGAGACTGGCAGATTTAAGTCCAAAACCTGGGAAAGTAGACAACAGCAAGTACTGAGTAAGCACTTCAGGCTGCCTGTGCAGAAAGAGGCTGTGAATATGTGTGGAGGAAGAAATATACTTGCATAGTTCGGAAGTGAAATTCCTATCTGAGTGTCAGACTTTTAAAATAAAGTTTGAAGTGGTTAGAGGTGAGGGTGGTGTTCTGACCTGCCTCTAAAAACATATTAGGGTAGGAAAGAGGAAACAGTACAGAAAACTCCAGGTATGCAGCGCTATGATGAGTGCCTGAGGTGTGACCCCAAAGGAATAAAATAGAAAGTAGCGGAAGAGACAGACAGGTAGAGGAGAAATGGATTTAAAACTTGGCAGTCTTCCTGTGCTGGAGAGCAAGGACAAGAGCTTGGGTGATAATGTGTTGGATGGGAGAGAAAAAGAAAGCCAGACTTTTTTGAGGTATTAGAAGAAAACTGAAGACGAATAAAGATGATATACTGTGTACTGAGCGAAGGTAAAATACCAGAAGAAGTGAAATAATAATCCATGACTCTGAACAACAGTAAGAAGATGAGAAAAGCAAAACTCTGGAACTAAGAAGAGAGAACTTCATCAATGGGGGCTTTGATCTTGAAAAACTAGCTGCATTATAACAAGAATGTATTGGTCATTGGGAGCCAAAAAATGCTCTAAAACGTTTGTCTCTGACTTTAGGAGATTCAAGAGGAAGCAGGATAGGATGACATACCTTCTCACGATGCCATATTTCTTGTGGAACAGACAGAGCTCTGCTAGAACATAGAAGAAGAAGGCAGAGTATATCTGACATTTAACTGGCAATGTTGCTGGGATAGGGCATGTTCTTCGTCTTGCAGGTTGTGTGATGAAAATCATCTGGAGGCTCAACTTGGAATTGTGAGGGGGTTATACACTGAGCTTTTGGCCAATTGTGTCTGTCATTCTTTGAGTTGGTGGCTGAATATCTACGAAGAGAATGTACTGAAGGGCAGTGGAGTAAGCATGTAGGGGGAAAAAGGACATTTTCATGCAAAATGTAGTGATATTATGAAGGCTTTCTTTGCCTCAGGGTGGTGTGGGCACTGAAACACAAAATGTAAGAGGGCAGGCAGCTGCAGTGGATAATCCTGTCTGTGCTTCAAGTGTAGTGCTTCCAGTGCAGCCTAGCTCAAAAGCTTTCTAAGGAGTCCATGAAAGGGCACAGAAAGATTTGTTAGGTGAACTATCACTCTGTATGTGGCTGATTACTTCTGTGCCATCGTAATGTGAACTAGTTGCTGTTAGCAGAACAGGTCAGACACTGGTGTGAGATACATTTGATTGAATGTGGCAGTTCACACAAATGTGATTCCTTCCTCAAATCTTGGATGGTGTGATAAGAAGAACATTTCAACCCTTTTGTCCAAAAATATCTTGAACCTGTAACTGCTGTTGAGTACTGAAATGTTTGAGCAGTGCCACGTTAATTGCTTTGCTTTGGATTCTTCTCGGGAATAACCACCCTGTTCATGCCATCTGAGCTTCCACTTCGTACAATACAGGCAAGAATCACGGCCTCACCAGACACAGAAATATATAGTAGCTACTTAAAGAATAACTATGTCTCTGGACCTGGGAAACCCTGCTAAAGGTGGTTACTCTGCTGGGTTTACATAACCAGGGGGCTGCAGTGTAGCTGAGGAGGCTGGGGCTGCCCTGTGCAGGATTCTGCCACCACAGATCATGGCTCAGCCCCTCAGCCTGGCTGGTGGTGCCACAGGGAAAGCATGTTTTGGAAAGGGTAAAATGCTGCAGTGGTGAGGGGAGGGGAAAGTGTGAGAAACAGCTCTGAGCACCAGGGTGAGAGCTGAAGGAAGGGAGGAGGTGCTCCAGGCAATCAAGCAGAGATGGCCCTGCAGCTCCTGGAGAAACCCCAGTGGAAACTCCACAGCTCCCAGGGAAACCCCACACCCCTGCAGCCTGTGGAAAGAGCCAGGGATAAAGTGTGAGGAGGAGGAAACAGCAAAGAGGAGCTGTTATGGCCTGACCATAACCACCCCAGCCTTCAAACCCTGCTGCTCAGGGTGTGGAGAAGAAGGAGCTGGGAGTGAAGTTGGGGAGAAGAAGCAAACGGAAGCGGGAAAGGTCTTTGTTTCTCCCTAGAGTCAACACTGTTCTAATATGCGATAATTCCTTTTCCCATGAGATCAATCTGTTTTGCCTGTGATGGTAGCTGGTAATGATCTCACTGTGTTTGTCCCGACCCAGGAGCTGCTTCATTTTTCTTCCCCCAGTCCTGTTGAGGTAGAGGTGTGAGTGAATATCTGTGAGGGTGGCTGGCAGCCAGCCAAGGGCAACACACCATGGTTAATTTGCATCAGATGCTTTTCTATAAGTGTTTTGTCCACTTCCAGACGTGTCAGTGAGCAGGAGATGCAAAAAGATAGGCCACCAGGAACAAAAAATTGTGTTAATGTTGGTAATTTTGAGTCACTGTTACATTTCTCTGGAATAGACCAATTAGGGCTGTGTGGATTGATGTTTGAACCTGTCCCAAGAGCAATTTGAAGTTGTATAGAGCCTCATTTGGGTAAGAGTGAAGTAATCTGCCTCCTTTCCTCCATGTGATATTGTACAACACAAAATTCAGAATGAATCCAAGAGGCACAGGCACAATTAAGCAAAATCAGATGTGAGAGAAGACATTCAAAGACTGCCTTTTCTTTATCTGTAAATCTCTCCTGGTTTTCAGGATAAGAGATTCCTTTAAGACTATTAATAGCATTACTGTGTGTGCTCCCTTAGTGACAACTAGGGAGGTAAGAGGTCTGAATGTCCAGGTAGAGCTAGTGAGATGTGTGGAAGAAGGGAGAGAACAGAGAAGACAAATTTTAGTGCATGGTCAGTATCATCTAAAACATTGCAGGGTATGTGATAAAGAGGCCTGCATATAGGCATACCTTAAGACGACTAGTGTTCCCTTTTGCCATTTGGAGTATGTAAACAAATTAACTTGGAGCTTTTTGTTTCCTTCACTAGTAGTGGCTGGGAAGAGCAGGTCAGAGCTGCTGCCTGGTTTAGAAAGGGAGTAACCGAGGCATACGCTTACTCTTCCAGACTTAGGCAGAGAATCAAGATCTCTGAATCCTGCCTTTTTTTAAGGTAGAGCGATGGTGCAGGCAGTGGTGTGATACACTTTCTTACAGTGAAAACCAATCTCCTGCTTTGCAAAGGCCACACGTAGTACTTTCAGTGATTGCTGCAGTGTTCCTGTTCAGTGGTCTTGAGATACTGAGGTGGTATTTAAATATTTGTGTGGTCTGCCTTGTTTCTTGCCGATGTGTGGTAATTATTTAATGAAAGGAAAGAAGCAATGTGTGAAATCCTACAGGTATTAAAAGAAACAAAGTTTAATACTGCAGTAGTCAACTAGGGTATCACGCTGTATTCATTTCGAATACCTCAGGCTCTGTGAAATTCTGTGGGGACTTAAATGGAGATTACAGAGGTAACTTATATAAGTTTATTTCAGCATACTGAAATAATAATAATAAAAATCACAACAGTAAAGATAAAACTTTTAATTAAATTCTTTATCTTTGATTGAAAGTTTAACTTCCAAAGGAAGATTAGCGTAGCATCATGAGTAACCATAGGGTGATTTCATCACTACTAATTTGAACATGAAATGCATCAGCATATAGAATTCAGTCAGCTTTGTGAATTGAAAGCCTCTGATGTCTGTATTAGAAATATCCTGCGGATATAATTTAAGTATCAAAGCTTCCATTCTGCTTTTGTTACAGCATATGGTGGTTAGCTGTGGTGGTGCTTTATATTTTAAAGTGGCGGTAGCTCATTGATACTCCCAACCATTTTCCACTGCTGAGGTAGCAACTGAGAATTACCTTTTGCTAGTGCATGTGAACACAGAGAGACAACCTTTAACCTTTTTGAACTCTCTTTGCATATCGGCTCAGAAGGAAAAATAGTGATCCTCTAAGGAGAGGCTATGATCCTGGACATTGACCATGTGCTTTGTACTTGTTTTCATTTAAATCCTACCAGTAATTTCTTTTTCACCCTGTTCAAAATGATATATGCTTATAACTGTCATTAATGGAAATAAAGTCATGGAATGTTAGTCTTCTTGTCACTTTTACATGCTTGGTAAAATAAAACAATAAAGCTTCCTAAGGAAAAAAAAATGAAAATTAATAACAAATGGAAAAGCTTTAAATCTCACATGTTTTCTCTCTACCCTTGGAAACAAGTGTGTTTTGTTTCATTGTTTATAGTTTAGAGCCCTTCTGTTAGTCTACAGTCTATTGAAAGACAAGGTTCAACTCAAATAGCTGCCTACACTTTTTCTTTTTGGTGACTCAAATAATTATTTCTGGCTTCACATAAGCCCAGGTTTCTGTATAAGAGATTATGATTAAAGTTAACATCAAGTACTCCTCGAAAGTTTAAGAGGGATATCAGTAAGATATTTTTTACAGGAAATACGTTTTCATTTTTAAAACAATGGAAATATCAAAGTACTTGCAGAGAAAAAGAGGCAATTGAAAAACCAGGGAAATCTAAGCATTATTACAAAATAATGGGAACAGAAAAAGTTATTTGAGGATGGTGGAACTAACACCAAAATACGCGTCTGATTTTTAGATTGTTGCCTTGGAGGAGTAAAGGCTTTCTAGTGCCTCTGGGGATCTCTCAGGTTTTTGGTTTTTTTTTGTTTTTTTTTTACTATTTCCTTATTTGAGGGCAATCTTATTTGAGGGCAGGGGGAGGTTGATTTTTTTTTTTTTTTTTTTTATTTGAGCTGCTGAAGTCCTGTGAGACCATAACTTTCTGTTCTGGCTTCTATGGGAGAAAGTCTTACTGCGATCATGTTTCAGTAAAAGAGTTGGTGAATAGAATTCTGATTAGACATGTTTGCTTTCCACTCTCTGCTTCCTCAGGTCCTGCCTCCTGTTGTATCTCTGGCAGTAAAATAAGGATAAGAGACAAAGAGGGCAAGCTGCTAGAAGGGGCTGCTAAGCACCTGCTAGTGAGGGATCTCCATCTGAGAAAATCCCTGAAGCAATAGTAGCCACGGAGCACGTTGACTTTCCAAGATGTCAATGAAAGTGATGGCTAGTTCTGCCCACCTTGTGTCAAGGGATGGCACGTCAAGGGTTAGAACACAGTTATATGCTGTGCAAGTTGGACAGTTTCTAGACTACAGAATGGTTCTTCAGAATGTGAGTTTAGCAACTCTGCTGTCTAAATGTATGTGAGTTTGATCCCAAGTGCTACCATCCACCTGCTGTAGAGCAAATACAGAATACTTTGCTACAGAATCTGTTCCCACAGTCTTCACCGGTGATACCTTGGTGTTAGCTTGCTTTTGCTGTGCTGTCCAAGTGTCAGTGCTTACATTTAGAGACTGCTCCATAAATTAAAATGAATAATATATGATTTTCTCCATGCTTACCTCCCTGCTTCCACTTTGCCCTCCTGAGGCTGGTAGCTGTAGGCATTAATTTATTTTCAACTAGACCGTTCAAAACTGAACTAACAGTGTAGAGATATGAGAAGAAATACTTTGACAGCTTGATATTATTGCAAATTTGACCGATATTTACTGGCAAATATGAAGAGTATGCCTGACATAGTTTGATTTGCTTTTGTAGGAATGTAAGTCACAGTATTCTTGCTTTTAAGCTCTTTGCTAGGTTCCAGGAAACAAATGAGATATCTTGGGAAACACTGATACAAGACTTTGTAAAATATTGATTTAGATAGTGATTTTGATTAGGTAGATACAAATCCACTGTCAGGACAAACACTATCAGATTATTGTAGGTTACATTAATATTTCAGTGTCTGATTTCAGAACCTTTCCCTTTGTTTCTGTTTTTCGAGTTTATACAAACTGTCAAAAGGTCCTACATTGGTTTTGTAGGTATGTATACCTTCTTCAGTTCAAGAGGAGAAAGGGATAAAGACAGATCTATATGCCATTTTGCTTTGAATTTAGGGCTAGCAAGTTGAATATTTAATGAAGAAAACTGTTTTGCTTATTAACTAGTATGAATGTTTATGCCACTGACCTTTAAAACCTACTGAGGTCTCCAGCACTAAGATGAAAATTACTCTTCTGCTGTTGCAGAAGCCCAAGTAGACAGAAAAAATTCTTAATACTGTATGTTCTTAGATCTTGCATGATTTCTTTTGAAAAAGTTGTATCATAGAACCATAGAATGGTTGAGTTTCCTCCAAGATCATCCAGTTCCAACGCTGCTGCTGTGGGCAGGGACACCTTTCACTGGATCAGGTTGCTCAAAGCCTTGTCCAACCTGGCCTTGGACACCTCCAGGGATGGGGCAGCCATGACCTATATGGACAACCTGTGCCAGTGCCTCACCACCCTCACAGGAAAGAATGTCTTTCTAATGTCTCGTCCTAATCTCCCCTTTTTCAGCTTAAAACAGTTACCCCTCATCCTATCATTGCATTCACTTATAAGTAGCACCTCCCTAGCTTTCCTGTAGACCTCCCTTAAGTACTGAAAAGCTGTCCTAAGGTCTCCCTGGAGCCTCCATAGGCTGAACAATCACAAACTAGGAATGCATACCAGATAAATGACTTCTCTCACTGAAGTCAATATTAACTGTTCCCAAAAGGTCAATACTTTTTTCCAAAACTAACACATAGTAACTCATGTCAGCAATAATAGAACATAAGAAAGGGTGATTGTGTTCCTATTTTTTCTACAGTAACTCCTTAATTGTAAAGTACTTTTGTCCACCTATGAATTACTCCTGTGTTTAGAGTGTTTTGATACAAATATAATTCAGCTATGTCCACCATTCATTTGAGGCCTTCATTATGTTTGTGGATCTGTTAGTTGTATTTTCAGTTAGACTCATTTCAGCTAAGTTTTGTTTCCATATTGAAACCTGAAATTAAGTGTCTGAGCTTTTTAGGGGTTACTGCATCTGACTGAAAATAACCGTCAACAGAACAGTCAGTGAGAGAAGAGCAATGAGATGATGATGATCTTCATTATGTAAATAAACCCGTGTGCTCCTTTACTGCAACAGAGGTTTTTGCCAATGTATGTTTTGGACATTGTTTCTTCTAGTGTGTGAACCTGTACGTAAACAAGACATGCACTGAAACAGTATGTGAAATATATGATTTACCAATGGCTGGATATGAAGAATGAAGCGTTCTACATTTGCAATGATGAATATGTTTCAAATATTTTCAATATGCTTTTCAGACTTTAACTTGGCTGTCAGAGTACTCTGAAGATCTAAATATAGCCGACTGCAGTGTTTTGAAGTGATAGTTTAGAGTGAATTTTCAGATCTCAAAACTGGCACCTGTTAGATCTGAATACAGTGAATTATGCCCACTCCTACTGCATGCATTTCATATCCATTTCTGGTTCCATGCGTATTAAGGGTGATTCAGTATGCCTTTTGTGCTTAGCAGTCTAATTTCCGTAGCTAAGAGGTAAACATAAATAGCATGATTTCAATTGCAAAACACCGATTTCCTTCCAAAGCAGATGTTTTCTATCTAGCCAGTGGTAGAATATTTCAAGGCAATATCACTGTTCCTATTTTCATTTAGAAATAAGGAAGAGAAAGTTTAGGAAAGAACACCTTGATATATTTTTATTTTGGTTGTTAAGTGTTGGCTAGTTTTTCTGGAAGTTTTCCCTTAGCTCGGGTATCTTGGATATCCAACCTGCTTCTATTAAAATTGTGCTTTTAAATGCTGTATAGTACAAGCAGTTGGTTTGCATGCCTGTAAATACATATATATATATGTATTTTTTTTTCCATTAGAATGACTTTTGGTTAATTTTGGCCTTGATGCTCACTGACTACATGCCTCTTCTTTCCTTTCTTTTTTCTCCCCTGCTAGTTCCAAAATATTGTGAAATAAAACCAAACTTTTGAATTGTTGGTGCCAGTGGCAGAAGGGAGTAGACAACTGCGCTGTTGCAGATCTCGCTGGAGAAGCAGAGAAGTTATTAGCTTTTCTAATCACCAGCCTTCTTGAAGGCTAATGCCTTCGTGGTTCACATGCAGTAGCAGATCAGATGAGAGATTACAGCTATAGCTTTTGTCTCAAGAGTCATCTTTGACAAACAGTGAAGGGTCACTGTTTCCAGGTTTGGTCACTCAAGACAAGTATGTGTTTTGCATGTAAACAAGGATCTGGTGAACATATGCAGCAACCTCAGATTTTGATTATTCTTATCTCAAGAACTGAATACCTTGGTTTCTGACTAAGCCAGGTCTAGAGGCAAGAGTTCGAGTCCTTATTAACACTTCTTATATTGCCTGTGAAGCCACAAAGGTATTTCCTCTCTTTCTGCTCTTCTTCCCAGTCTTTCCTCATGAGTTCTGTAGTCCAACTGGCATGTGAAATTTTATCCAGCATTCTTAGCAGCAGCTGCAGCCACACAGCTGGATTTCCTTAGATCCACTCTTAGACTGAAAAATGGTCTCACCTCTACAGGGATTTGTGCTAGTACAGTTTAAAGAGGCTTTTGACTTGAGGTTTGCATCTTTTGTTCCCCCATAACATTAAAAGCAGAGTTAATTGTAGGTAGCAGATGCTCAGTTTATGAAGAGCAAACAGGTTTAGAATAACAAAAGTGGGTAAGTGCCCAAGGTTAAATAATAAAGTTAGTATAAAGGAATTTAAGTTCGCATTATATTGAAAAGAAACTTCTCTGTATTTTTTTATTTTTGAACTAAATATGAAAATAGGTAAGTCTTCTGTTTCATCCAGTTATGTGATCTGTAGATTATTTTGGTCAAAATGATTTTTATGTCCAACCAAATATTTCAGTCATTATTAATACAATAGCACAGGTGTTCTGTAGACTTTTATGTTTCTAAATTGGTTGGTAGCTTCTTTTAAAGAGGCATTGATTTTCCTTTCTTTCCCAGTTTGTTCTTCTCGGTGTGTGTCACACTAAATGTCACATTGAATTTATGACTCTGTGAAGCCATCTATCCTGCAGAATGTTAAATGCCTAAGAAGTGTTTTTCTTTCCTTTCTTGCTAATTTTAATCAAATGACTGACCCCTGCAGCTTACCTGGGCTCCTTGAGAGCTTCAGCTTTTTTTCCCCTCTTTTTCATTTGTTCTTAGAAAATTTGATCATTAAACAATTACACTTCAGGCAGAACAGCAAAGGACACACATGGATAGTAACGAGGTCAGAAGCTCCCACATACAACCTGTTGGGTCTTCACAGAGGAGCTGTGTCATGCTGAATTATCTGCATGTGTTGGTGAGCAGCATTCTGGCAAGGATGAATGAGAAGCTGAGCATAAAGAGGAGCTCTAATAGAGGAAATGATGGACACATTTATTCTGGTGAATCCCACTGTCTGTCAGAACCACGTCTGGTGCCCCAGCTAATCAAATTCTTGTTCAAGTTGGCAGCTCTGATAGCTACCTGCTAGGCTGCAGAGTCTGTTCTGAAATAGAATTTCTCATTTTGATTTGATTCTGCCACCTAGTTCAACAGTATGTTAATTTCTTTTGGAACCACTCTGCGCATAGACTTAGTACTGCACTGAGCATGAAAGAACTGAGGTTTAATTCAAGAGGTAGATGGTTCTGTGACCATGAAAATAAATTGGTGTATAGTAGTTTTAATTGCATGGGACAGCAGTGTTTTCATCATCTCCATATTGAGTCAGAGCTCCTAAGAACTATGTTTATATTTTCCGAGTACAGAGTTTCAGAGTGGAGAACCGGATCTTTACCTTGAAGCTGCATCAAAGCCAGATTGTGAATCTTGGGCTGTGGCACTGGGAGAAGCAAACTCGGAAGGTTTGCGAAATAAAATTCAGCAGCTCCGAAGGCTGATCATGGAAATCAAAGGGGAGAGATCATCAGATGAAACACGGCAGTTTCTTCCTTCATCCCAAGTAGACAGTCTAGGAGAACCACAGTTTACAAGTAAGTGCATATGCTCATGTTATTGAGTAGTACAATAAAAATGGCCTACGCTCTGTAGCAGAATAGATGGTGCCACAAACAGAGGCTGTAATACTGTTTAATTTGTTGCTTGGCAAAGTGCAGTTGTAGAGGAAGAAAACTGATGAAAATTATCTTTAAATATCATTACTTGGTGTGTTTTGATTTATGCAGATAATCTCCAGGGGAACAAATGTGTGATTACTGTGTTTCTCAGGTTTTTTCTAATCTGTTTTCTTCATAAGACTTAGAAGTTGTCCAATTATTTTTTCCTCTTTTGTATCCTATATGAATACAAGCTACCATTTAAAATATAGTCTGATAACTTTGATAAATGATGACGCTTTAGTGATACTTAAATTAGTATCACAGATAGGTTCTTTGTGATATAAAGGCACATAGCTGTATGCAGAGTCATTTTTGCCATGGAGTCTGGGCACTGTGTTTCAGTTGCCCAGTTACTTCATCAAGTCTGTATTCAACATACTCACAGAGGTGTTCCAGACCAATATGCTGACTCTGCTGGTGGAAGAATTCATCTCAGAAATTTGTTATAGCTCCATTTATATACATATATGTGCATATGTATATATTATTTGTTATTTCCTACTGAGCAGGGCTTTTCCAAGCTCTTCAGCTGTCATTTTCCTTGCACAGTCTTGAATGATTACCCACAGTAAATGAAAACAGTGTGAATCTAGATCTGTTCAGGAATATCAAGTTTTCATAGAACAAGAGCAGTTATGACTTATGATGAGATATTTTGTGTTGATTTTTGGGGGTGTTTTTGTTTGTTTGGCCTTTTTGTGTTTGGTTCTTGTTGTTTTTGTTGTTCTTTTTAATTTATAATCGAAATCTTACATTCCAGTTCATATACCAATTTTGATGCTTTCCGCCTGACTAATTAGTCGTCGATACTGACAAATACTTAATGCTTGCGGAGACTATCCGTAGATATCAACAATAGTTTAATTTCTTTAAGATTTACTGATACTGTAGAGATCCAGTTACTTCCTGCAGGGGTAAACAACTCGATATTATTTATGTATCCTTAATATGTTTCTCTTGTTGCAGCTTTGTGGTTCACTCCTTTATCCTAGTGTATTAAAAGAAAAATTGCCCTTTGCAATAAAATATGCACTAGAACATAATTCCTTAAAGGAGGGAATGAAAATGTTCTTATTGATCTTGGTATATGAAAAAAGGAATTGATGTGCTTTTTCCCAATAGAAATAAGTTGATTTTGTTACTTTACAATTTATATAGGTCAGGAATGTAGTGATATTTTTTACTATATTAACCTAATCTACAATCTTTCACAGAACATGTTTTTGTTTCCATATTTGATGTGATGCAATACTTACTTAAAAATGAGTTGTTAGATTTAATATTTTTCCAACAGATACATAGTTGTCAAGATAAAAAAAACCCTTAGAAGTAGACCAAGTACCCACACATGGAAGGCTTTGTAGGTTTTTTTTTTCCCTTAGTTTCCTGTCCGAGCAACAGAAAATTTCTGTAGAAAAGAAGTGTCTTCTTCAAAAGTACCTTTTTTCCAGCAAATATTTCTTGCAAAGGTCTCCTTTTACTGTATGTTTGTAAGATAAGACATGACTCTGGTGGCAATGGCATGTTGTTAGATTAGGCATGTGAAACTTTTACTGTGCATTGAAAAGCTAGACATTGAAATTAAATTATTTCTAATATTTTTTTTCTCAACCTTTAAAGGTATTCAGAGAATTGCGAATGAGCCAAAGCTGGAATTCAGTCTTGGTAAGATAAAATTTTAACTTCTCCAAATTGCAAAGTCCTGTGTTTGTCAAGAGTTTAAATAGTGTTATATAATGCAACTCATGACCTGTTAAAAAAAAAAAAAAGTAGAGCAGCCTTGGTTCCTTTCAGTAGAAGTGCCTGTCCATGTCTTGGAAATCCTAACTTTAGTAATTTCAACCAAGTAAGAATCTGAAGATCTGTTGAGTTTTCTGATGCTGTGCTGCTCTACCAAGCTGAAAATCTGCCCAGTAGCTTTGTGAATGTTGTTTATGAAATACTATTAATTTGGCGCAAGACAGGTAAGATGGAGTTCTTAAAAGCATTTCATTCATCTAACATCACTGTTCCTTTAGAATAAGTGTTTATTTTTTAGAGGAGAGTCATTGTAAATGTTTACATGATTTTCTCTTTTTACATTTAGTAAAAACTAAAAAAGTAATTAGTGTATGAGAATTGTCTGTTAGTAAAGTGTGTATATATAGTATATATTAGTCCATATAGAGAGAACTTTGTTTCAGATGTTCTGTCAGCTCAATCCTCCCTTTCTATTCAGAGGTATACAGCATGATTAAGACTGCTCAGTGAGTCAAGCAAGTTAATAGAATGATCATGTGTTTGTAATACAAGAAAAAAGTGTACAGTATTTGCTGCCCAAACTGTTTCATTTAGAAAGGAAAAAGGAGAATTGTCAACTTTTTCATTGCTGTTTCAGTGCAAAAAGTTCGAAGCTTTTGAAATAGGAAGCGGAACAATTATTTACTGCAGAAGCACTAAGTATGATAACTCCCTATCAGAAATCAGAATAATAGCTAGATTTAATTAATGGTTGTTCTCAGTGATCCTAAGGGTTTTTCCAACCTGAATGTTCCTATGATTATTCCCAGCTTCTGTGCATGATAAAATAACACAGCTGTAAATAATGTCTTTTGAAGTATCTGATGCTGTATGCTGCGTTCAGTCTGAAATGACTAAAACTTGTCCAGTTTGTTATTATGTTTCTCATCCATATACCTGCTAATATGCATCTTGTTCTCTAGCTCTACACTGAGAAACTTCTCTTCAGTGCTATTCAATAGCTGTAATATTTACTCTGGTAGAAAGAGTTTAAAAGATCCATTGCAAGAGTGTGTGTGTGTGTGTACGTGAGGGAAAGGGAAAAAGACATTTGTGAGCAGAGCATTTTATAAAAATCTATCAAACTTGACTATTTGGAGAATTTAAATTATGCACTGACAACTCTTCCCCAGAACTCTTCTCAGCGTGGCAAACAACGTGGCATCAGTGACATGCCTGCAGGTTCTTGCCTTGCTCATTCCATTGTAGCAGCCTGTTTTCCAGCCCCGTCCTTTGAACTGGGTTACACTTGGCTGTGTGTTGCTGAACCCCTGCTGATTTAACAGCTTACACCCTATAAAGCTGTGCACTGCGAGCCAGATGCAGTTCTGTCTGATGCAATCATTCATAGATTCCCTTAACTATATCTGGGTGGCTTTACCTGTATGCCTTTTGATAGCTAGGCAGTTAGAGCATTATAAGAACTTTGTGAAGTAGGTTTTTTTTCTGCAGGGAATTTGCTGAAATTGTTAAATGCTGGTGTGGAAGAAAGGCCTAGTTTTCTGTTTGGGAATTAGTGTGCTGTAATATTTAAGAGTGATGTTAACTTCTTTTGTGCCTGTCTATATGCGTTTTATAGGTGATGTGGCTGTAGTATTTGGGCATGGCTAGTAACTGCCATGTTTCAGTGATAACTAACTCCCAGAATGATCCTGTTGTGGTATAGGAGAGGGAAGAAGGTGTTACAGGTGGTGACTGCAAATTAGATTAACCATACTTTAGATAGATTGCTTTCAGTGATAAATAGGCCCCAGCAGGGAGAAGTGTAAAAGTGATGTTCAGACTTGTTTGGGCTCAAACTGCATGGAGCTCTCTTCACTCATGGTGTCAGTATTTGTGGTTTGCATTTTGTTGTTTCTAGTAGGAATGTATGTTCTGTGGTTTGTTCTGCAGGGTTATTGATTGAGTCATTGCAGCTCTGTGAGTGATCTTATACGGCTAGCAAGAGTAAGAGTGTAAACCTCTTGTTTTTTGAGTGGTGTTCTTAACCAATGTCATAGGTCAGGGATATTTAGCAGTGTAAATATGTAAAGCTGATTCTTCATGTCTTGATCCGAAAATAATACTAAAGATTTATGCGTAACACACCTGCAGTAGGGGAATCCACCTTCAGTGACCAAGTGATCCACGGAGGACTTCAATTTTATCATAACAGTTAGCCCCTGGAATATCTACATACCCATGCGAGCCACCTCCTAGCTCCAGCCACACCCCAATGATGACGACAGCTACTCATATGTGTACAAAAGTACAAGCATAGAGCAGATTTGGCCCAACCAGCCAGTTAAGATACCTCTCACAAGGGCAGCCATCAAGATGCCTTCTGTGCTGTTCACCTGGTTATTGATAGGACTGGAAGGAGCTATCACTCTCATAGGCTGGTCCATGCATCTTGGAAACACGTGCTACCTTGCTGTGCCAGCTAAGCCAGATGGCTGCCCCTTGGCTGCTGGCCAGCCACGAGCACTGGTTGGCTGATCTCACCTTTTCAAGGCTTCATTTATGTCAAATTAAAGGCTTGGCAGTAGCTTTAGCTAATCAAGGACTTCCAAGACCACTCTGTGAGGTGTAATACAGCGTGGTAAGCAGGTATGAGAGAGATTTGCTGCAAGCAAGCACACTACTGCTCTGTGTGGCTGACTTAGGTAACCAAATCTTAGGGCTCTGTAGAAACATATCAACTTGATTAGATTCATCTTTAGCATTTAAAATGTGGAAAGAAAATCTAATAGTTAATAACCTTTAAAATGGGACTCTAGCCCAGAAAGAATGGCTTATATCTATAAACTTGTTAATATGCACTATACAGACAATTTTTTTATTAGTTAAGTAGCACATATATTTATGCAAATAGGCTTTTGATTATTTCAGTTAATATATATGTTTTTAACTGTGTTAAAAGTTGCTGTCAGTTATTGTGGAATTGTACTTTGCAACTTCTGTCACTAGTTGGTCAATAAATAACATTCAGAAATGGAACTCTCGAGTAACTTAAACAGAATATAGCTTTTTAATAATATTTGGGTGCTGCCTGATATGCGAGTTTAATTTAGGGACAGTGTATCTAAATAACTGCTCTTTGACATTTGAAGGTCTGATAAATTAATTCTGAAATCATGTTATTACAAAGGCTTGCTAGATGCTTGTGTTCTGTTGTGGTAGTTAATCTTCTGCTTTCTATGTCCGTAACACTTCAGAAAGTGTTCTTGCTATAAAATGTCCAAAATATTGCCTCGCTTTTATCTCTTTTTAGAGTTCAGTAGACTTTTTGTTGAGGTTAAAGCAAATGATAAAACTCTTCTGAATTACACCTTCCCACCACGTTATGCTCAGCATTTTTTTGGATCTTCTAACATTCGTTAATTTGGAGTCAGAGCTTCCTCTAGACCAAGATTTTTTATTTTATTTTATTTTTTCATTTTTCTGAGGATTCTTTGGAAATATAGCTGGGGTTTGAACCTTGTGACTGTTGGCAAGATTTACTTTTCAGATTTCATCTTGTTGTTTGGCTTTTCTAGTCTTTCCATTCTGCATGCTGTTTTATGAAGCACTAGGAGGTAGCACGTGCCAATCTCTGCAGTGTCTGGATTAGAAAGGAGGAATGGAGTTAAAAGAAGGAAAATAGATCTTGGGCTTAAATAGCAAAACAATCTAACAAACAGTGAGGCTGCTAAGAATCTTTCCCATGACTTTAACATGCACAGGTTTAGTTCTTTGGAGTTCTGTTTTGGAGTTCCTGTTCTTGGTTGCTTCTTTAAAATATCCCAGCCCTTGAGTCCCAGATCTAACTAAAACTGGTGTAAGTTCCTGACTTCCTATTTATTTTGATGCAGTTACCTTGCAATATGTGAACGTAGCTGAAGTATTGTGTAATAGTTTTAATGGGAAATTTATGGTATGCATATTGATGAACACTATTGTGAATTCTTTAAGAGCTGGTAGGTCTAAAGGTGTTTACATTTACTTGATGGCGAACTGATGAAGTAGCACAAGAAAAGTCAATAATTGGAAACATGAGAGAGCAGGGCAGAAGGCACAGTTGGCAAAATGCTCAAGCATGAATTTAGTAATGAATGTGATGTTTATACGGAGAAATACACTTAAGAAGAAGAAAGTCTGAAAGGAAAGTTTTTTTACTCCCTCAGTGAGGAACAGGATTAATTTTTATACATTTCAGTGGTTTTGAATGTTGAATTGATTAGAGTTGGGATGAGAGCAAAAGATATTGCAGCTGTGGGTGTAGTATAATAATCTAGATAGGAAGGAATGTCTCTGTGGATATTACACATTAATTCAGGTTCTCATTTCAATGAAAGCACCTGTGTAGCATCTCCAAACGCCTTTGTTTTCTTGGGATGTATGTTAGGGCAGTGAGGTTTGATGGACTATCTTAATGTCCCAATAACCTCTAAGGTACTAATAATCTCTGGGTACTTTACAAGGTATAGAATAAAGTAAATCTCAGTTATATCTTTTTACAGAATCTCATGAAATACTCCACAATTCATAGCAAACTTTGTCAAGTAGGTGAAAAAATAAGCGCCAAAAAAAATTTAACTTTTAATTCTTTCATTTTACAAATAGTGGGTTGATACAAGAACTGTCTACCTGTAAATGCACAAGTCTTACTTAACTGTCTTATGTTTCCCAGATTACTACGGTGGTAGCATTTAACTCTGCATTCTGAACCTCAGTGGTACATTGATGCTGCTCAAAGACCATGACTAAATGCTTTTTCAATTTCTGAAACATAATCTGGAGCTTTTTCAACTGCAGCTGTTCCTAGAAGAGTGTTAAGCAGAAATACTATTTTTATCCACATCACAGACTTGGAGTCCATGTCCTGATCTAGCTGAGTTTTTCTTATCTAACTTGGCTAACCTTCTGGTTCTTCATGTTATGAGTTGGTGGATAACTGATACTTTGTGTTAGCCAAAGGAAAAAAAAAACATAACATTTTTTTAGTAACTTCTAAAAGAAAGATGGTCATTGCTTTATGAATAAAACTCAAATTTTTGCAGTATGCTGAAGGTTGTGCATCATCCCCAGAAAGCAAATAGCATCTTGGCTATTATCAGAAATGGTGGTGCCAGCAGGACCAGGGAAGTGATTCTGCCCTTATACTGAGCACTAGTGAGGCTGCACGTCAAATATTGTGTTTGATTTTGGGCCTCTCACTGCAAGAAAGACATTGAGGTCTTGAAGTGCATACAGGGAAGAGCAACGAAGCTGGTGAAGAGGCTGGAGAATAAGTCTTGTCTAGCCTGCAGAAGAGGAGGCTGAAGAGGTTGTAGAGAGGTGAGTGTTGGTCTCTTCTCCCAGGTGATAGGACAAGAAGGAATGGCCTTAAGCTACATGAGAGGAAGTTGAGATTGGACATTAGGAAAAATTTCTTCACAGAAAGGATCATCAGGCAGTAGAACAGGCTGCCCAGGAAGGAGGTTGAGTCGCCATCCCTGGAGGTGTTTAAAAGGCAGGGTAAATTGCTTAGGGATATGATTTAGTAGTGGACAAGTATGGTTAGAATTGATGATGTCAAAGGTCTTTTCCAACTTTATGATTCTATGATTCAGGAAAAGTTCATGTTAGCCATGTTGAGAACAATGTTAGCAAAAATATAGAAGTGAAGGGTGGGTTTTGTGCTTATTTTATTTTCACATTTTACGCTTTTTTTGTTAAAACAGTTTGCTGAATTTTACATATGCTTGTTCTGGTCCCACACAAATTTCTTCTTCCACAAAACTTGGTAGTTAGATTATTTTCCTGGTTTTACTGCTGTGCAGTACTCCCAGTAACAAGAAAAAATAGGGAAAGGACAAGTTAAATTGGACAGAGGAAATGAAGGAGTAAGAAAGGTATTGTGATTGCAAAGAATCCTTTTTCCTCTGAGAACTACTCATTGGGCTTCTGCCTTTTTGAGACTTTTGCATTGCAGCCTAAGAGGCCATAAATGCATTTTATTAGCAATTCAGTGTTGCAAGGATGAACTTTCTTTGACAGAAATGAAGTACCACTTTTAAGCCCCATCTAAAAGACCGTTTTGGCATGTTTTGTGTGGTTTTCTATTGGAATTTGTCATATTTTTGAACTAACACCTAGAGGAGTTTCCTTTCTGCAGGAGTTCACCTTATGCAGGTGAACTTAAGCCAGCTTTGAATTGGTTTCAGTGCAGTTAAGGCAACAAGTGAAAATATCTTCCAAAAATGTTATAAGGTAGTGAATGCCTGTCACCTTCCATGTCATACTGTCATCTCTTTTTGGCAGTGTTTGATGATGGATCAGGATAATGCATATTGAGAGATTTGATTAATGGGATCACCTAGAGTTGAATGATGTTGAATTAATGACCCTTGAGGAGAGTAACCTCTCCTGACTGTGGCTCTGCATTCTGTTGTTCATAGTAAGCTTGCTTTATTATATGCAGACATGTGAACACTGCTGAGAAGTGATTTGAGGATGCATTTGCTGAGACTCCACATCCTTCTTTATCCGCCTCTTCTCCCACTGTACTTTATTAGCTTTTGAAATTTTGTCGTAGTCTTTGCCAAACGGGAAGTAACTGATTTTTTTATAGATGGCTTTCTGAAGCTCTGCTCCTTCATCATTGTGCACTTCTTTGAAAGTAAATCATCACTTCTGCATTTAGCATGCTGTGTGCCCTGTCAGAGAAAAGGGACTGTCTTTTTCAGTCGCTGGCTATTATCATCACAAATTGGTAATTTTAGGCCATTTTGTTGTAATAAAGTAGTCATAATGCCACTACTGAAGCAAACAGAAATACAGAAGGAATGTAAGGATGTAAAAATCTTGCCTTCTTTTAGTCTTGTGTGACTCTGATATGAGCATCTTCCGCCACCTCCTTGCAGAGGGTTGTCCCATTCTGTATGAATGTCAGCCTGCATTTGCTATTTGTCTTTCCAATTTCATTCATTATATTCCTCCTCACTTTATGCATAATGTATTGTACCACTGTGGTTTGCTAATCTACAATGTTCATTATATTAAACCGTCTTTTAAGTATGTTATGTGCACAGGGGGAAAAAAAATTGAAAGAAAAGAAGTCCAGAAAATGGGGAGGGAGGGATAACAAAAAAGTTCAAAACCAGAGTTCTTTCAAAAACTCATATCCTTGTTCATTTTTTTCCAGTTATGTTGGGTCATAGAGAATTAGACCAGATTTACAGTAGTGCCGACAGATACAGTTTTGAAATTTCAGAAATCTGTCCTTCAATCTCTTTAGGGTAGGGATTGTCTTTGCAGCTAGAGAAGAAGCATGCTGTCACAAATCTTCAATACAAGTCTGTAGTAATTGTTGAATATGCAAGGACTCAAAAATCCCCGGTAATGAAACCTTGGAGAATGTTTAGTTAATGTTCCACCTGTTTCTCCCACCCTGAGAGAATCTGAAAAAAAAAAGAATCCTATAATACAATATAGTTTGCAGATAAAATGTATATCTCTGGTGGGTTGACCCTGGCTGGATTCCAGTTGCCCACTGAACTACCGTATCGCTCCCCCTCCTCAGCTGGATGGGAGAGAGAAAATGTGATAGAAGGCTTGTGGGCTGAGATAAGGGCAGGGCAATCATTTAGCAGGTACCATCATGAGCAAAGATCAGAGTAAGGCAATGAGAGAATAAAACCTGAGTCTTAAAATTCCCTTCTTTCTGAGCTTGACTTTCCCCTGAGTTGTCTATCTTCTCCCCTCCTCCCTACAGCACAGAGGGATGGGGAATGGGTGTTGTGGTCAGTTCATCACATAGTGTTTCCACTGCTCCTTCTTCCTCAGGGTGAGGACTCCTCACACTCTTACACTGCTCCAGCATGGGATCCCTCCCATGGGAGAGAGTCCCTCACAAACTTCTCCTTCACATGAGCTACAGTTCTTCATGAACTGCTATAGCGTGGGTCCCTTGCGTGGGGTGCAGTCCTTCAGAAACAGACTTCCCCATTGTGAGTAATCGATCGGGTGACAAGTTCTGCCAGCAAATCTGCTCCAGTTTGGGCTTCCCACAGGTTTACAGCCTCCTTTTGGCTCATCCACCTACTCTGGTATGAGATACTTCATGGTGTGTATCTGCTTCACCATGGACCTCCATGGTCTACAAAGGGCAGCTTGCTCACCATGGTCTTCACCATGGGCTGCAGGGGAATCTGTTCTGGTGCCTGGAGCATCTCCTCTGCCTCCTGCACCAACATTGTATGCAGAGTGGTTCCTCTCACACCACTCCTTTTCTTGGCTGCAGTTGCACAGATTTTTAGCTCCCTTTTCAAATCTATAAGATAACTCCAGATGTGATATGCTCATATTATCCCAGAGGTGCTGTTGCTGATGGGCTCAGCTTTGGCCAGTGATGGGTCTGTCTTGGAACTGAATGGTATTTGCTCTCTCAGACTTGGAAGCTTCTAGGAGCTTCTCACAGAAACCACCCCTTGTAGCCCCCACACGCTACCAAAACTTTGCCATGCAAACCCAATAACAATTGCTTTGTAGAATATCTTTATATCTCCATATAGAGTTGCATAGATACCTATTCTGTGTATGTTGTTAATTTATACGAAAATTAATTTCATTGGTGACAGCCCATTATGTCTAGTATAGTATCAGTCATTTTTGTCAACTCTGTGAGTTATCTACTTAGTTTCTGTGTCAGTAAGAAGTAATTCACAGAAATATTTTCAACTTGTCGGCATCCATTGCTACTTAATGATATTCATTAAACAGCTATGACTTGTGTAAATTCAATTTCTGTGTAGTTATAGAGATTAAAATTCTACATTACACCTTTCTATGTAGCAGCCAGTCTCCACTGTGGGCTTATTGAATGCAGGGATGTTTATTTGCTCTGAAGTGGGTCAAAGCACATGATGAAACAGCATGAGGGAGTAAATCATTACTGTTTTGAACATGTTCCAGTATGATGAAGTAGAAGAATCCACTGCTGTACTGATGTGAGTAGTAAGTAGCATGAGGAGGTTTTAAGTTGTCAGTACTGGTAAACCCAGGTGCCAGCTGGGTTTCAGGCAGGTTTTTTTTCCCCTTCTGTTCTATGAAATATAAGTACCTTCTGTTTCTGGAAGCTTTTCCTTTTAGGAAGAAAATTGTATTTCAACTAACAGGAGAAAATGGATGACAGCCGTGTAAATACAAATGTGGATAAATCAGGGCTGCAACTAAGGGAAACTTTTAAATCTAGTAGAACAAAGCTTTATGTGTGTTTGCATGTAAATGCTTATCTAGAGATAAATTTTGAATAGCTACGGCTAATCTGTTTAGAGAGAAGCTTGCAGATAACCTGAATGTGAAAAGCTATTTAACAGTTGAAAGGGTTTTTTGGAATTTAACCATTCTGAGAGATGAGACGGGGGATTTATCACCTTATTTGTCAAGTGATGCACCAGATAATACTATCAAATTCTGTCAGAAATGTGCAGATTCTGATATCTTGTCAGAGTTGGCAAATGGCATTCACAAGGCTGTGAAAAAAGGAGGGTAAAGCTAGGAGAGGTTTCTTTTCAAATATTACATAAATAAAATTGGTAGGCTTCTTAGTAAAATCAGTTTGTTCTTGTTATTGAGAACTGTACTTTTGTGTCTACTTCACATTTTTTTCAGACTTGAATGTGTTGTCTCATGTTTACAAAATCCCTCCTATCCAAAATTTCCAATGGATAAGGTCATTCCTATTTTGAAAACCAATGTTTTCTGTGAGTCTGGGTGCTAGTTCAGTGAGGTGGGGTGCTGGAACTAGATTAATTCAAATAGCTCAGTCTTAGCATGGGGTCATCTCCCTCATTCCTTTCCAACAAGGGTGCTCATGCTGCTTTGCTTGTATAAATTTTAGTTTCTGAGCTAAAATACTGAAAGCAATCAGAAATCTTTATGATAACTTAAGACATGTAGGACTTACTGAAAGTTACTTGGGGAAAAGTGTTCAAGCTATGTAAGATTTTATAGATGTAGGTAGCAATTTAATGCAATTGTGTTGAATATTGGGCCATCAGTAATTTGTCTCACAGATATTTTTGGTTTGTTTTTATTTTTTTAAACAAACAAACAACTTAATTTGTCCTTCAGTGTTTTTACAAGCTTTATGCTTCGCTTCTAAAGTGCGAAATGTTTGCTGAACATGGCATGATCTTTTAAATTATCCTGGGGAAAATGAAAACTTGTGTTACCAGAGTATTTTAAGTTATTTCATTCGAGTGTAGGATGGAAGATCATTAAGAGAGAAGTTATTTTTGGCATGTGCTGCTACTCTGATTTCCTCTTTATTTTTCTCTTCCTGCTTTTCCTCCAGACTACACCACCTACTGTGCATACTTTCTTCTGGTTGTCTTGCCAAGCTGCTTACTCTTTCCAGTTCAATTTTTGAACCTCATTCTTTTACATGAGTATCTTCAGATTCCCTAGTATGCCTCGTATAAGTCTCTCATACTATGAGACTGTGTGTGTGTGGTTTTTTGAGTACACATGCATGTAGCCTTTAGTCTGTAGGGTGCCAGGGTGGTGGAATGGAGCTATTGGAATACTTATATGTGAATTCGGTGGCTGAGCTGGGAATAGGAGAACAGTGGCTGAGCTGGGAAGAGGAGAACAGTGGCTAACCAAGTGGTTCTCTGCTATGGAAGGAGTATGGATAGACAGCATCTTCCATTGGTGTGGAGCCTACTCTCCACATGTTCACATGCGTGAGCAACATGTCCACTGCTACAGCTTTTACATGGTCTGATGGCTTTGTGCTTAGCTGATACATAAGGAGTCCATGACTGATTCTTCTGTTGATCCAAGAAACTAGTCTGAATGAGAAGGGCTATTTAGATACTTATTGAGAGTAATTTCTATTGCAGACATTTATACAAAGAAAGCAACAAGCCAAATAAAGATGAATTATTCCTTTGTTCTTATAAAAATCTCTGTAAGACTTCCTTACCTACAAAAGAGATTTGGACAGCAGTCCAGGCACTGCTACCTGGGAAGCTGACATTTTAACTATCCAGGATGTAATTTACTTTTTTATTATTATTATTTTTTAAACTTCTTTAGCCATACTGTTGTCAGGGAGGCTTAGAAGACATCCAGCATCTGCAGAATATTTTCAGCAATAGATGCTGGTCTACTCCCCAGCTTCATTACTAAGAATAAACTACATTTTCATAAATCCTTTAAAGCTGCACTGCTGCTCCTGGTAGAAGGGCTTTTTTTATCAAACTGAAATGTCTGGTAGTATTAAAATTTTATAGCTTATTTGTACTTAAAGAAATTGTGTCTATCACTAAATTTACTTAAGAGCCATTTTTAGTTTTCCTGATTTTGTGCTTCAGTGACTGAAATCTGAGTTTTCTCTGCTGCTGTCCAATAACACTTGTAGTACTGTGATTTCTTCTAGGCAGGTACAATAAATAGCTTATGTTTTGGAATTATTGGTCAGAGTCATTTGGGATGCTGAAAGTAACGTTTATTATTAAGAGATTTGAGATTACTAAGGAACTGGAGCATCCTTCATAGAGAAGAGGCTGAGATAACTTGGACTGCTCCGCCTTGAGAAAGGAAGGCTCGTGGGATGTCTTAGCCATGTGTCTAAAACCTCGTAGTAGAGATTGAAGGTAAGAGAGCAAGACTCTACTCAGTTATGCCCAGTGAAAGAACAAGAGGCTATGGACTGGAAGTGAACAAAAACATGGAATTCAATCAGAACATGCCCACCTTCAACTTTTTTACTTTAAGGGCAGTCAAACACTGACACAGATACCTAAGGAGGCTGAGGTTTACATCCTTGGAGATGGTCGAAACCCAACTGAATGCGGTCTTGGGCAGCCTGCTATAGCTGACCTTGATTGGGTGAGGGGGCTGGACTCAATACGCTCAAGATTGACTGAGATATATGTAGCAGAGATTTGTCATGTAACTTTCCAGCAGGGTTTTTGAATTTTCTCAGAGCTTGCTGTTAGTGATTGGTTTGCGATGGACTCTTATCACATTCTGTACCATATGTTGAGGGTAAGGTATCTGTTGCCTTGACCTAGAAATTCTTCAGGATCTCTAAATAATCTCTCATAAATATGTTGAAATTAGACTGTTAAAAATTGTTGCCATCTACATGGACTCAAGCAGTTTCAGGGAATTTCCACTCTTGCACTGCTATTAAGTGCTTTATGGTATCCTTAGTGTGCCTCATGTAAGGATACATGAGCAGCATGGATTGCTTTTCTTTTTGGGCAAAGAACGAGTTGGGGCTGGAGACAGTTGAGCAAATATGGAATTAAACTTTAGCGAATGCTCTTGGCACTATCTTATTAGCGCTCATTTTTATGGTTTTTGTTTGCCTACATTTGCATGCGAAGTTTTATTTTTTTCTGAGTGTTCTCACAGGAAAGACTAGTAGGGATGCTTGCAAAATACAAGCTTAAAGTAGAATGTTTACTGCATATGTATTTGCAGTAGTGGTGTTGGCCAGGAATAAAACTGAAATGGAAAATTTTACCCTGAGTTGAAACTCTTTGCCCTTTCTCCACAAATAAAATAATTTGGGTTAAAGACAGAATAAGCTGAGGAAGACTGTGTAGTCATTAGTGCCCTGTTTCTGGTGGGGTCAATCTTAGTTGTGGAGTGATTGTGAACAGTGACCTGAATATAGTGACAAATGAATGTAAAATAATATCTGTAAAATATAGATATCACCTTTCAAAATACTTTTTGTCCCCTCTACACCAGCTGCCAGTAAGTCTTCCTTATTTTAAATCAAGGTGGGACTATTTCAAGAGGAAGACTGGAGCGTCTGCTTATATGGCTCTCTTGTGTGATAATTAGCAACTTTTTGTGGCTGTGTTAGAGGTAGGCAGAATAATAAACCTGTGGATCTGCCCTGTGTCTGACCTCTTTCTGGTCCAGTGCTCCATTGAATTAAAGGGGGCACCGACACCACCTCTCCTTCAGCCTTCCTGCTGGGTGTGTTGTGAAGGAAATCAGCAACGATGTTTTTGCAGAGCGTGGACTAGCAGCTGTGCCCTGCCACTGCCTGCCAGCCTGAGACTGTCAAGATAGGTGTGTGGTTTGCAAATCCTGACAGGCCCAGAGACAGGCTTGGAGCTGCTCAGCGTTGTCAAGGCTGGGGCAACTGGGACCTGCCCTGAAGCCAGACATGCAGGGACCTCTTCCAGCTGAAAGCTTAAATATCTTTGCACTTTAAATACTTCCAAAACTAGGTATCAAGTGTGTGGAGGATTAGAGTATTCTGTTTAAAACCCGCTTGTGGACATCTCTGTCTTTTTGTGAGCTTATGCTTGACTTCTTACAGTCATTTTTTGCAGTTTCTTTCTAGCCCAAGCTGTAAAACACTTCCTGAAGTATTGTCTAGAGAATTTCTCGCATCTCTTTCCTCATGTGTTTTTCTCTTTGAAGATAAAGCTAACTTATAATTCCAAAAGAATATATGTCATTTGAGAGACAAAAAGCAATCAAATTATTTGCAGATTACAGCAGTCATGTAGTTCATGGTTCTTGTTGTGCAGAATGGTAATGACTAAATCGATGAAACAGTTCTGTTTTGGTAGGCCTATAATATATTAACTAAAACACCAAAAGCATGTTACCTCTTGACTTTCTTCAGTCTAATAGTAATGCACTTTGTTGGCTCAACCTTTATCTTTCAAATGCAGGTTATTAAATACATCTCTATATGTGCCTATAGAAATAGTTGGAGTAATACTTTCATATTATAAAATATTACCCAATGGACTTTTTTCTTTTTATCCTCTTATGTGGAAACAGAATTCCCATAAAAAGCAAAACTTCTAATTAATAGAAGACTGAAGTAATCCTCCTCTTGTGAACACATTAGTTATAGACCTGCTTATTTTTGGAAGTTTGGGAATGCATGTCCAATGGTGAGATTTGACTTGAAAATTAGGTTCTCCTGCAGGCCCTGGAGGAAAGGAGGAAAAAAAAAAAAAAAAAAAGGAGTTCTTCTAAATGCAGCACCATGAAATCCCACATGATCCTGGATGCAGGATGGCAACCTACCTGAATTGTTTGGAAGAACACACAAAACAAACAAAACACATAAGAATGTTTTGTACTTGTTTTACCCCAGCCTCCTGTAGATAACAAAGCTTCTTCTAAAGTTATGAACGCTATAATTATTGTGATAAACCATATTTTTACTGTGTTTTTTTCTGTCATATGGAATATGAAATTGAAGTGAAATAAGTTGAACTAAATTTATAAAATGGCTGGCTATCCTGTGTAATTTAGTTTGAATGTTCAAAACAAGTTAAAGCTGACACTTCAATCTGAAATCTTTTTGCATTTAAGATTGATTTCTGAGAGACTGAGTGAGAACAGTATTTCATTATGATGAGTTAAGAGGAGATAGATTTTAATATTCTTGAAAGCCAGGATTCTTCACACCTAAGAAGCTGAGGATTGTTTACTGTAGGATTATAAAGTAACTGCTTTAAGAATCTAAATGGGCTTGTGCTGTTTTTTGGCTTTGAGATCTGAATGTGCTCTCATTAATGAAGGCTTTTCCCCGTGCCCCGTGTCTTTACATATGTCAATGCATCAAAGTCAAGGCAGATTGCAATATAATATTGTATTGTGTAAACAGGAGTCTTTCACCTTTGAAGGAACTTCTGCTGGAAGTGGCAGTCTGTTTGTACTATAAAGATCCAACTTTCTGATTTACTGTGCAGTATGCTGGACTCTAATGATTTCTACAGAGCAGTAATGTCTCCCTCTTTTCGATCTATCTCAAAATACAAGCTGCCGACCTTTTGTAAATCTGTGAGTTAATTTAGAGTAATAAGTACCAGCCAGCATCTTTGAGATGAGTTCAGCGTTGATTTTGAAGAAACTGGAAATATAAATGAATATGCTGCTTTAAAAAGGTTACTTTGAAAAGACATCCAAGTGTATCACATAGGGTCAATATGGCATTTGTTAGTCTGTACTTTTTTAAAGGCTATTTGTCTGTACCAACAGTTCTCTTGGTAGAAACATATATTTTGGAGAAGTTAAGGAGTAGAGGTTATTTCTTCAGGATAAGTTAATAAGCAAATAAAAAACAGGCATGGGAGTTGAATGCCTTGAAACTTGTCCCCTGACACAGCCATTGGTCTGTGAGCTTTTAATACTTCTGGACTCTGTCATTTATGTGAAAAAACTATACACAAATATATATATATGTGTGTGTAAATTTCTTATGGAGGGGTTATACTTTGCTGTCTCATGCAGATCCCATGGTGTTGAAGTAATTTTGATTTGTCAGAATGGCAAAATCCTCTGAGTAATAAAGCATTATTTCTTACTTGGATCTCCAATTTAGGTATTTATCCAGAACCTTTGCAGACAAGTCTTACTTATATTAGAACTGTAGTTTGTATACAGGTTACTTAGCATGTGTCATGCACTTTCTGACTAGGAAACTTAATCACTGCAGGGCTAAAAGTGATTGTTCTGGATTGCAGAAATGTATTTTCTGCTTTGATTAAAAATGTGTCTTGCTTTTATTTGCCTTGATTTTGAAATACATTTTGGTCTGATTTCCTTTCAGACTTGTCAAAGAATGTGTTTTTTTCTTTTGCTAAAAGAGAGCCTCTAGCATACTGAAGGGACTAGTGCTTTGCTCTTTTTCTGTTTTTGGAGAGACTCACTGGTGGCCTTCAACTTTTGAGGATCAGTTGTGAATCAGGCTAGCATTAACCATACCAAGATGAGGGATAAAAAATAGTAGTACAATATAGAGCTCAATAATACCATGCCTACTTTGTTTAAAGGCCATGTTCTGCCTTGTTTGAGCACTACACATAGAAAGTGCTGCAGTGCTTAAACCCTTCTGTCCTCCTCCCTTGAGTGTTGGGTTTTTTCCAGGAAACTTTTTGTGAAATTGATCCACAGTACATTGCTTCCTTACCCTTCACTGGAGGCTTCATCCTTGGCATTTGTAAAGGAAGGAACACAAATCTTTTGAGACAAATGAATCTCCAAGGATGTTCAGTTAGACAGTCGAGCAATACCTTTGCTTACAAGTTCAACTATCGTCAGTCTCTTCTGTTGTGAGTTACTGTTGTTAATATAGCTCTGTAGTACTTCTTGTCCTGGCAACTTTATCATATCAAATGGTTTGGGGTGGAAGGGACCTTAAAGATCATCCAGTTCCAGCTCCCCTGCCATGGGCAAGGACACCTCCTTGATAAAGAGCCCCTCTTTAGCTTTCCTATAGGCCCCATTTAAGTGCTAGAAGGTTGCTATAAGGTCTTCTCAGAGCCTTCTCTTACCCAGGCTGAACAAGCCCAACTCTCTCATCCTGTACTGGTATGGGAGGTACTTCACCCATCCGATCATCTTTACGGCCTTCCTCTAGACTCGCTGTAGGTGCATAATTCCCTTTGCTATGTTGCATTTTCAATTGAAGAATAAATGAATAATTTTATCTACTAGCAGTGTCTCGTGGGCAACAGGGCAATGGCCACGCACCTGATATTCATATTTACAGTTTATATATCATAGTTACAGTTTATATGAAAGGGACATCCTTATTTGCAGTCTCTAAAACTCCTAATGTTTAGATGTGGCATGGTTTAGTGTTTGATAGGAATGGTTGGACTCGATGATCCGGTGGGTCTCTTCCAACCTGGTTATTCTGTGATTCTGTGTGTCAGTGTTGACATCGGCTATCTTGAGTTGTAATAGCAACGTAGTTCTGGGACCCTGAGTTCTTGTCCAGGCTGCATGAAATGCTGAAGAAGCAGAGCAGATAACTCCCTGCTTAAGTCTGGGCTTTTGTAACTGCACCTCCGCTCAGAATCCAGTGTAGCTCCCTTAAAGCTGTTTGAAGCAGCTGTACTGCAGTGAAGAAGCACCCAAAAAGATTTTCAGGTTGTTCAGGGTTCTTTCTGAAGCTTATTGTCTGCCGTAGTTGCTGGACTCATGTTGCTTGCTTACCTTCCTTTGTTTTGCAAGGGAAGCTTCTTTCCTCACCAAGTGTGTTGTGGAGATGTATGTGATGACATAGATTTGGAATAAGGCTAAGCAACAGCTGATTTCTTTTTACATATTAGAGAAAAAACCTGTCTCTATGGTGTTGTAAAATAATACTACACACTGAGGATCAAAACCATGTAATGCTTTGCTTGACAACTGGTATAGCAGTGTATAAATGCTTATATCAAAGGAAGCAGTGCATGCTGTTATAATAAAAACATGTGGCAGGCTGAAAACTTTGAGAAAGAATTGGCACTTTTGTTTCTTTTCATCATCTTGTGGTACTGCTGATGTATTTTTCTGCACTTACTTCTGAAGAGGTGGACAAAGTTAGGAATCAGCAGGCTGTATTTTATTTATAAATCTCAAGGGTTTTTACAGGTTCTGAATGTTTGCTATGAGCTTATAGTATAAGGAAACTCCGAGTTAAAAGAACAAAGGAAATTCTGTATACCATTTGTTGTTCTAATTCTTCAGCTGATACTTAAACTTTGAACCTCCCCTTTCTATTTTTGATAGTTAGAAATGCCTGAAAGAAATTGCAGCAGGTTTACTTCTTTATTAGATTCTTTACTTCTTTATTAGATTAGATTACAGTATTGGGAAAGGTTGAAGCAAAAATGGTGTTTAGCTCTATTTCAAGGAGGCTTAAACCCTTTTGTGGTATTCTAAAATACTAATATAAATTACACCCTTGGAATAGCAGTATCAAAATCCCTTTTGGTATGAATTTATTCTAGAGTGTAGTAATATATAGCAAACTTTTGTTAGACTTCAAACATTTTTTTTCTTCTTTCCTCATTTCTGTCACCAGCAAACTGAAGCCACCTTCCGGTCAGAGCACAAATACTATTAATAGGCAGTGCCATGAGCAGAATAGTTTTGAACAGAAGGTAAAGAGGATAATTCAGAAACTAAAGCAGCAGCAAGAGCTGCATTTGCTGTCACTAGACTACTGCATCATCTCAGAAGAAAACCAGAGTTCTCTGGGCTGGTAGAGGCACAGTGCACTCAGTAAGGAAATGCAGACGTTTTTCAAACCTTACATTTTTATAATTAAATATAGCACCAAAAAAGATACCCAGAAAGACATTCTTTGATGTAATTGAAAAAAAAAAAAAAGAAATAAGTTTAAAAATATTGATTAGGAGCAGTTTGTTTCATAACTTAGGGAGCCAGCTGTTATGAGCAAAGCTAGAAATTCACTTCTGTGACCTCATTGCCATTGCGTAGCTTAAGTCTGGAGCACAGAGGTGGTGGGAATCAGTTGTAAACAGTAGTATATAAAGCTGGAGAAACATGATCGTTAGCAGTGAATGTCCTGGAACAGATCACCTAACTTTAGCAGTGGAATAGTGCACTACCCAAATGTAGATTGCACTGGATGGATGGTTAACACATGTAAGCATGCCTTCACTTCTGCAGTGGAAATACGATGCCTGTGCAATGTATGCTGATCCAGTCAGTTGCTTTCCAGAGTCTCCTGCACCTATCATACTTAACCTCTATAAATAACTGGGTTTATCCAGGCTGAATAGCAGATCTGCAATATGAAATAGGCCTGTTCTAACATGTCAGAAGAACTGAAACCCACATTCAGGAAAGCTATTGTTGCTCCTGGTAACGGCAATGCAAACTTAGTCTAATCCTTTGCATTTGCTTTACCTTCTTGGAGATGGCAGAAGGGTGCAGTTTGAAAGTGCTCTACTTAATGCTCTAGTCCAGCATGAGACTTTCAATAAAACACAAAAGACAATTCCTAAAATCTCTTTAGTCCTGCAAAACCTAGGGTGGGCAGAACTTGTTCTGAAATAGATCACTTCTGATTTTCACAGTGGTACTTCTAACCAGATTTATCACTTCATATACGAATAGGATGATGAGTGCAGCTGGCATCTCAGCTCCTGGGCATGATCACTTACCGCTGCCTTCCATCAGCATATAGCATTTTCTGCCTGTGGCACTCCTGTCTATCTTTTTTCAGTGATTCCTAAATAATTGTGTTCTTTTAGCTGCAAATTAAGTGGGTAATGATTCATGTTTTTCTGGACAGCATATTGATAGATTGCATACAGTGAGTACTGCTAATAGTGGTCGTGTTTTGGTTTTTTTCCCCAAAAACCTGTATTTGTAGAGATGTCACAGAGATATCTTTATGCTTCATCTGGTAAAGATCTCCCTGTCATCTTTCTCCTTGTACTGTTGGTAGAATTCTTTTTCTTGCTGTTAATTACAGGCATCCCTTGAAGGGTACTGATTATATTATGTATGTGCATTTCCTTGAGATATAACTAGGTTACTTTAGCAACCAGCTGTACATCCCAGAGAACAGACATGTATTTTATTTTTTTACAAGCCTCTCATCCCTAGAGTCAGGAACAGTGATTCTGAACTGTTTCTTAGGTGAAAATCAGTGAATCTTTATGTATTTGTATATGTGCTCCAAATCTGCTGTTCTGTTGAGGCCCTTTTCATTGCAGAGGTTACCCTAAACTGAGCATCTGCTTTAGTCACTAATGTTAATGAACATCCCTCCTAATAGTGTTTCATGACAATGTTACTGTGTCCTTATTTTCAATAATGCAGATGATATAATTTCTGTGGCTGCATCCTTTGGTGTTTAGTGTTGTATGATGAAATTTATTGGCAGTCCACATTGCAAACTGTTGTGGGAATAATTTTGCTGTTCTTTTGGTCCCTAGATAGAGGTGTTCTTTACACACCAACAAACTGAGGCATTCCTGCTGATACCTGAATGGGACAAATAATTAGTAGTATTTATGATAAACCAATGAATAATATTTATTACAGAGCATTAGCTGGTGGGGTGCTCATTAACGTCATTCTGTGCTGATATCAGTCCTCAAACATTCATCTTGGTTACTTTCAGGAATGCTTTGCCATGCAGAGAACACATTGCTGTCCTGTTCTCACCTCCTCTTGCAGCTGCATTTGCACTTCTAAGTCAAAAATATGGCCAGAGCTTTCCTGTATGTTCTGAAGTTGGATTATTCCTAAGCCTTTACGTGTGCCTGCTGAAGGTGTTCTTTTCAGCAAACTTGGTTAGCGCTGTGTGCTCAACAGAGGCAGAAGCAGCGGTGATGTGTGTTTTATTCTCTTACCCCTCCTTATCCTCCTCAACATCCCCTAGGAGAAGGAAAGAAAACTGTGTACTGTTTAGTGTTCTGCATGTAGCACAGGTTTGAATGTGATTTTCTCTTATTTAATGTGTCCTTTTGCCCACTAAGGAATAGCTACACCTCAGTTAATTAGTCTATCAAGACAGGCTGTACATTATTATTTATAAACTAGGTTGCTTTGGGATAATAACGCTGCTGCAATGCCAGTGAAATTAAAAAGATGTTGAGCATTCTGTTGGCATGTATATGTGTATAAGACAGTCTTCTCCTGTGCCCCTTGTCTTTCAGACACCACTAATGTTCTGTTCTTTTTTGACAGCCTACGAAATAGTGTGGCCAGGAGACAACGGGGCTAGGGTGGTTAATTCCTGTCCCTTGCCAACCCATTGGAATATGTTTTGATTTGGATAATGGGGAGGAATGATGTTATGGCAAACAGTGTCACTGGTTAGAGGAAAAGCTACCTTGTTAATTGCCATGTAGGCTAATTATATACATTGTGTGAATTCTTAGTCTGGCATGATGATGAACCAGTCGTTTACAGCTGATGTGTTCTAACTTCCCCACTAACGAAAATAAACATTGCAATTTCAATAACATTTCACAATTTAGGGGTTGGTCCTTGGCTTCCTTCCCAAACAACTCTGTGAACTCCGAGTTGAGGATGTCTTTCAGTCCCTCTGCCTGTGTCATTTGTATTGGATATTTTTCAGTTCTGGGAAATGCTGCATCTCGCTGTTTCTCTGCCAGATTAATTCATTTTGGCTCCAGTGGGCTTAGTGCTTGAAATGATGCTGAATGCCTGCTCAGAGATGCTGTAGTTTCAGGGAAGGCCGATGATGAATTTCTAAACTATTTGGGTTTCTTGACATGCATGTGCACGCACACAGAAGGAAGGAGTGCACAGCCAGCATGTTAGTGTAGCAAAGAGAGCAGCGACACATTGAACGTGGCAGGACTTGGGAATCAAATCACACTACTTGTGTGATTTGTGTTTACAGCATGTGTGGTTTGGGTGCATCATAGCAGTACTGGAATGTACAGGACAATGCACAGGAGTTGCTGATAGGAGCACTTGTTTGCTGTGGTTCATGCAGCAATAATATAGTTCTAATAGTAGAACAACAATACTGGCGGAAATAAAATAACATTCTCTTTGGTTTTATTCTTCAGAAAATAAGGATAACATTGATTAAAATGTTGCCCGCTTCAAAGCGTTTTAAATGGTAAGACATTTTGACACACAGACCACAGGATTTTACAAAATACATAGTATTTGTAAATACATTCTGTAGGAATTCTTTTTCTTTGCAGCCTTTCATCCTGCTCTACACAGTGATTACTTTGCTGTCTTTCTTTCCTTCTTTGTCTTTGCTTAGCGTGTAAAGAAGCTGTTTCTTCCTGCCAGCTGAACTTTTTTCTTTATTGATATAAAAGCATAAATTATTCCTAATGCAGTTCTTCC